>OX422219.1:236282326-237482326 GCA_949130495.1 Sambucus nigra | reverse complement strand
TCACCTGAATGAGTATCCTATGCTTGGTGTCCTTGTGGCTGGGCACCTAAAATGGTTTTACAAAGAAAATAGATTTGAAAAGCAAACGGGTCAGAGCCCGAATGTGGAGTTATATTTTAAAAACCTGCAAGTGCTTTAAAAACATTTAAAACATTAAATGCAAAGTACATGTTAGGACGTGCACTCACATTATATTCTCACCTCTCGTGTAACTGTGCACTCCTAACGCAAGTACCCATCTATAACGATATAAACCACTAGCTAAGTGACAACATATCTAGCTAAACTGCCAAAGGTCCTACCCATATTACTCGGTTCCATTAACATTATAACGCTCGTAATTAAATAGGGGTTTAACTTAAACTCAGATGCTCATTATGTAATATATTTCACTATCAGTTAACCCGTTATGTTTTTCTCGAAACAATACCGTAATACATATTCACAACATTAACATGAGGATTCCCATTAATTAAATGTATATTATTCACATCATAAATATACAATACAAGCACCCCGAGAACTAAGCTGCGGTGCACGCATACTCTGCTATCCATCCCGGTACATCACATACATAAGGATTACATATTCCGAATCTCTAAGGAATAGTTCACAGAGAACAACATCACAAGTAATGGAGGCGAACACAGTCACATCACATAGGTCACGCACATACCTACGCTCCCAAGATCAGCGGACTTATTAATATCCCAATAAGTATTTCTTTGACCTATGTTCATCGAGGTAACCAGTCTAAATCCGGGCAACACAAGGATTAGAGGGCCCTAAGCTAACGCAAACCTCCCGTGATAGAAAGTATGGTAGGTATGTCATACACACAATTCATATACCAATACTAAGTAACACACGTCTTAGTAATACCGTAGTTTAATCGTAGTACATATCGCATTCTCGTACTAACTTATAATTATCACAATTTATACTATTCCGGTTTGTAATTATACGCACCATAATACATTCTCACGTCGTAGTAGACACTCACGTCTCAACCCAAACTGTCCATTTAATATAACTCTCGTATATAATTTTACTCCTCGTAATAACCCAAAAGTCCCAAATCTATCCTTACATCAACAAGGAATGTTAACTCTACCCTCGAACCAGTTTACGGGACTCTAAAAATCAAAACAGTCCAAAAAGGACCAAACTGTCAACTCGTTAGAAGTCTCGTTCGAACGAGGCTGTTCGAACGAGATTGGACTGGTCAGCTCGTTAGAAGTCTCGTTCGAACGAGATCCCAGTTCGTTCGAACGAACTGTTCCTTCTAACGATATCTCGTTCGAATGAGATATCGAATGAAATCCCTTCTCGTTAGCAGCGACTGGTCAACTCGTTAGAAGCTCGTTCGAACGAGTTCGTTCGAACGACCTGGTTAGGGGCTTCTAACGAGCTACCAGATTCGGCCCAGATTTTTCCTCAATTTATTTTTAATCCATTTTAACACCTCAAATCTTCTAAACTAAGTCCCAACGATCGTTTAAAGGTCTATAATCAATACTAAACATATATAGTCACATCCTAACATGTTTTTAAGGGATCAATCCACCCTAACATCAAATAAATTTACAAATTTCTGCACTTTTTCCCAATATCTCAAGAACATGAACCCTAACTTAATATCATCATCAAATCCCAGAATTTAATTCGTTTTAATTTCTTCTAATCCCAACTATCATGAGAGAAATCATCTACCTATCATTCTACATGCAAATCTCTTCAAAATTTTCAAGTTCTAAACTCCAAACTACATGGGTTTTCATTCATCTTTCAAGAACAATTAAAATTCCTCAATTTCTAACATGGAAAAGACATTCTCTGAAATTAAATGGAATAAAGTCACTTGCCTTGATTGTCTCTGAGTTTGGTGTAGGTTTGGTAGAACTTATCTGCAGAGTTTCTACTCTCCAAGCTTCCTCTCCAATGGTGGCTTAAGGTGGCTAGGGTTTTAATTTGGGAACTTAGAAACCTAATTGATAACCTACATAGCCTTCTAGGTTAATATGGTTTGGTTAATGGGCTTAGTGGGTTTAATCCACATCAGATTTACATCTCCAATTTTCGTCACTTTTAATTCCTCAAAATGTAAAATTACCAAAATACCCTTTAAGTTGCCGGTATGGCCTAAAAATACCCCGGAATCCAAACTACACCCCCGGGTAGTGTTTTCTGACTATCTCGACCCTTCCGGACGCGTTGGCACACTCAAAATGACCATACGGTTTATAGATTTTAAATTCACTTTTATTATCAAAATATTACACCGTGACGCGGCGGTCCCACGCGTCTCAACAAAATTTCTAAAATGTCGTCTATCAATCTCATGACAAATTTTATAATACCAAATACATATATCAGAACATGTATGCACATAATAAAATACCAACTCGCATCTCGTTAGTATTTATAACCCGAATTAATTTCCAATTAATACGCATTTAATTAATTAACCGAAAAATAAATATAGACAAAAGTACGGGGTATTACATACTTCCCCCCTAATAACTGAATTTCGTCCCGAAATTCGAAACTAGAAAGTACCTGTTAAAAAATAGCTATGGATAACGTTCGCGCATCTCATCCTCGCGCTCCCATGTGGACTCCTCGACATTGTGATGTCGCGACTGAACACGCACTAAAGGGACTATCTTTGACCGCAGTCTCCTCTCGCTTCAGTCCAAAATAGCAATCGGCCCCTCCTCGTAGGAGCTATCCGGCTGGAGATCGATGTCCTCCACAGCAATATGAGAATGAGCCAAATTATCTCTAAGGTATTTCCTCAGCGAGGAAATATGAAACACATCGTGAATCCGATGTAAATGCTCCGGTAGTCCAAGTCTATACGCAACCGGTCCGATCCGCTCAATAATAGGAAACGGCCCCACATACCTCGGTGCCAACTTCCCCTTCTTCCCGAATCGCATAATCCCCTTCATCGGAGACACCCTGAGCAAAACCTGGTCCCCTACTTGGAACTCCCTGAAAAATCTCTTCGCATCAGCATAACTCTTCTGCCTGTCTTGAGCTACCCGAATGCGACTCCGAATCAACTCAATCCTTGCCGATGTATCCTGAATCACTTCCGGCCCAAGTAGTTTGTTGTCCCCCACTTCTAACCAACATGCTGGGGAACGACAAGGCCTACCGTACAATGCCTCAAACGATGCCATGCCAATAGTGAACTGATAGGAGTTGTTGTAAGCAAACTCCACCAGTGGAAGGTACTGCTCCCATCCACCCCCAAAGTCTATAATGCACATGCGTAGCATGTCTTCCAACATCTGATTTGTGCGCTCAGTCTGCCCATCAGTCTGCGGATGATACGCCGTAATCAACCGCAATTCCGTGCCCATGGCCTCCTGGAAACTCTCCCAAAACCTCGAAACAAATATCTTGTCTCTGTCAGACACGATATTTAAGGGTACACCGTGAAGTCTCACAATCTCTGAAATGAAGAGTTGGGCATACTGTCCTGTAGTGTAGTCAGTCCTAACGGGTAAAAAGTGAGCGACCTTGGACAACCTGTCCACAATTACCCAAACGGATTCGTGACCCCTCTGCGACGTAGGCAACCCCGTGATAAAGTCCATGGATATGCTCTCCCTCATCCACACCGGGACCTCCAATGGCTATAGCAATCCTGCCGATTTCTGATGATCCACTTTTACAAGCTGACAAGTGGCGCATTTCAAAACAAACTCAGCGATATCTCTCTTCATATCGCTCCACCAATACTTCCTCCTCATGTCTTGGTACATTTTGTCCCCTCCGGGATGTACCGCGAATCGTGAGCCGTGCGACTCTGCCATCACCTTGTGTCGCAATTCCTCCCCTTCCGGAACTACCAATCTCCCATTGAAGCGTAATCCCCCGTCTGAGCTAACGGTATAGGACTCGGCTCCCTGTGCTAGTAATCGAACTATCTGCTCCTGACAGAACGAGTCATTAGCCTAAGCCCGTTCTACCTTCGTGACAATCTGTGGTGTAACGGTCATCACAGACATGAAAGATCGGGCCAATGCATCCTGTTGTCCCAATTCCTTCCAATTAGCCTTCCACACCTCTGCCACCTCGTCTGCTAGCCTACGGCTCAACGCGTCTGCTACCATGTTAGCCTTTCCCGGGTGGTACTGGATGTCGAACTGGTAGTCCTTCACAAACTCAAGCCACCTACGCTGCCGCATATTCAACTCCTTCTGCGTGAACAGGTACTGTAGGGACTTGTGGTCTGTGAACAGTTGGAATTTCTCCCCCAAAAGATAGTGCCTCCAAATCCATAGGGCAAATACCACTGCCGCCAACTCCAAATCATGCGTGGGGTAATTCTTCTCATGAGGCTTAAGCTTACGGGAAGCATAAGCTATGTCCTGTCTCTCCTGCTGCAATACACCTCCCAGTCCTTGCAAAGACGCATCGGTATAAACCAAATACTCAACTCCCAATCTCGACAATGCTAACACAGGTGATGAGGTCAATTTGTCCTTCAATTCATCGAATGCCAACTGACAGGCATCACTCCAAATGAACGGCACACCTTTACGAGTAAGATGTGTCAAAGGACCTGCTATCTTCGAAAATCCCCGAATGAACCTCCTGTAGTATCCTACTAGACCCAAGAAACTACGAATCTCCGTTGCTGTCGTGGGCTGTCCCCACTCCCTCACCGCTGATACTTTCCCCGGATCAACAGATATTCCCTGGTCGGAAATGATATGCCCCAAAAATTGGACTTCCTTCATCCAAAACCCGCACTTCTCATATTTTGCATACAACTCGTTCTGACGAAATGTCTGCAAAACCTGCCTCAAATGCTCGGCGTGCTCCTCCTCTGTCTGGGAGTAAACCAAAATATCATCAATGAAGACAATGACAAACTGGTCTAGGAAATCCCTGAACACTCTGTTCATCAAGTGCATAAACACTGCTGGAGCGTTGGTCAAACCAAAAGGCATAACCCAAAACTCGTAAGAACCATATCTCGATAAGAACGCAGTCTTCGAGACATCCTCCTCCCTGATACGCAACTGATGGTATCCCGATATCAAGTCAATCTTCGAGAAGAACGAAGCTCCTCTCAACTGGTCGAATAAGTCATCGATTCGAGGCAACGGATACTTATTCCGTATCGTGACCTTATTCAGCTCTCGGTAGTCCACACACAATCTCAGTGAACCATCCCTCTTCTTCACAAACAAAACTGGAGCGCCCCAAGGTGAGGTACTCCTGCGAATGAAGCCCTGGCCTAACAGCTGCTCTATCTGATCCCGTAACTCTCGCATCTCAGCTTGAGCCATACGGTACGGTGTGCATGCTATAGGTCTCGTACCCGGTAGCAAATCTATAACAAAGTCTATCTCTCGACTGGGCGGTAAGCCTGGTATCTCCTGAAACACATCTGAATACTCCCTGACAACCGGGATCGAATCTAAAGGAATCACAACCTCCTTAGAGGTATCTTCCTCAATGTAATACAGATGAGCGATCGATCCTCCCTCTGGGCGAGGCATCGCCACTACAAACATCTCTTGCCCCGGAATGGCAAAAACAATGCTCCCGCTGAAGCAATCAATCATGGCCCTATATGCTACGAGCCAATCCATACCGATGATCACATCGTGAACATGCATATCTAATACTAACATGTCTGCAGGCAATACCAAACCACCAATCTCTACCCCCACTCCCCAGCATATAAAGAAAATAAGTGACCCACTCGCCAATGGTGGGTCGACACACGTCACTGTGCTCTCTGCCGTAGCTAACAATCCTAAAGATTTCGCGAAATGTGTAGCTATAAAACAGTGTGTAGCACCCGTATCAAATAACACCCGACCCATAGTGCCATGGATAGGAAACATACCCTCAATCACGGGCAGTGCCTGTGGAACTGCAGCCTGGTGGACGTTGTAGACACGTCCATACTGTAGCTGCCCATGCTGAACTGGGACTGCTGGAATGGGTGGAAATGCTGCCATCTGTGGCGGTGCGGGAAGAGCAACGGGAAACATAGGCCTCTGTGGCTCCTGACGAGCAACCTGCTACTGCTGCTGTGGGGCCCTGCCCCTATCAGGACAATCCTGTCGCTTATGGCCAGTCTTGCCACAAGCAAAGAACTTCCCTGGGAAGTTCCCTCCTCTCTATCCCTGCTGCCCCCGGCCCTGGTGGCCGTTACCATTCCTCCCTTGGCCCTGCTGGCCCTGGTGGAACTGCTACCCATTCTGCCCCTGTTGGCCCTGATGGCCCTGACGGAAACCTCCCTTTCCCTGTCTGTAGTTCCCTGACTGGAACCTCTTATTATCCCCCTGTTAGGAGCCCTGCTCATTCTGTCTCTGCCCCTGACCCGATTGTGCCGCGCTGGCACCATGTCCTCCGGTCCTGCCCTGATGGCTAGACTCCCCCAACCACTTGCCCTCGGCCATATGAAAACGGTGGTCCTGGCAGTGCAACAATACAGCGTTAACCACATCAGAATAAGTGGCCAACGATAGGTTCCCTAGCAGATGCTGACGGATCCTCCAAGTCAACCCGTCGGTGAACTTCTCAATTTTCTTCTTCTCTGTTGGTATCTCGTCTGGAACGATGTTCAACAGATTAGTGAACTCGACCTCATACTCGGCCACTGTCTTGCCCTCCTGCTTCAGACTCATCAATATCCTCCTCATTTCCGTATGAACAGCTGACGGAAAGTACTTGCGGTCGAACCGCACCCAGAACTCCTGAATCGTGAGAGTATCCCTCTCCTCCATGGTGGTAATAGACTCCCACCACTGTAGCGCAGATCCAACTAGCTTGAAAGTAGCTAGCACCTGCTTCTGGACGTCCGTGCACTCACACATCCTCAAGTGCCTCTGCATGTCCTTCCTCCACTGGCTCGAGACTACCACATCTGAGCTACCTGCAAACTCTGGCGGATGCGCTTTCTGAAAAGCGTCACGTACACGCTCCCAAGCAGACGGGAATGCATTAACATGTACTGGCGCGGAAACCGGTAACTGAGGTGGTGTATGCTGAACAACGGCAATGGCGGCATTTACCGCTTGAGCTACTATAGCTGCAACCTCAGCGGCGTTCATCATACCCTGAACTGGAGCGGGCTGGGGTTCGGGCGTTGCATCCCTGGGAACTCGTCGTGGAGGCATCTGAAATAAGAACAAAGTTTATAAGTTCACTGTTATAAACTTAATATAGCTGAAGAACGAAGCATACACAAAAAGAGTACAATAGTCCTAAAATATAGGGCTCTATATCAAAGAAACGTAGCGGAAACATAACAAGTCGTCAGATCCTAAGGACACTAGAACCTGATGCTCTGATACCACCTGTGACACCCCGACTAATTAAATACCGGGTAGCTACTCCTTTATCAAATTAATTCAAAATGCCAAGTTGGCTCAGTTAATAGCATCACTGTCAAAACATTTTAATTTTACTAACCACCTAGTATTTGAAAAGTAAGTGCCAAATTTTAATTAAAGTCTGATTAACATGCAACAAGTGTAATAACAACACCATTCACCATACTGAAGTAAAACGAATAACCATCACATAGTGTAAATAAAGTCTGGAGGAAAACTCCTCACTACAATCCCATACTGAAATAAATAACCGAATGCTAAACAATACAAATCAAAGTCTGAAAACAGAAAATGGAAAATGTCTAATACAAATGGGCAACATGCCCTACAACTGATGGATAATAACTCTGGAATCCAAAAGATCAAAGCGTCTACAAGCAAAGTCCCTGTAGCTTCCACAAACAGCTACAGCTCGTCACCTGAATGAGTATCCTATGCTTGGTGTCCTTGTGGCTGGGCACCTAAAATGGTTTTACAAAGAAAATAGATTTGAAAAGCAAACGGGTCAGAGCCCGAATGTGGAGTTATATTTTAAAAACCTGCAAGTGCTTTAAAAACATTTAAAACATTAAATGCAAAGTACATGTTAGGACGTGCACTCACATTATATTCTCACCTCTTGTCTAACTGTGCACTCCTAACGCAAGTACCCATCTATAACGATATAAACCACTAGCTAAGTGACAACATATCTAGCTAAACTGCCAAAGGTCCTACCCATATTACTCGGTTCCATTAACATTATAACGCTCGTAATTAAATTGGGGTTTAACTTAAACTCAGATGCTCATTATGTAATATATTTCACTATCAGTTAACCCGTTATGTTTTTCTCGAAACAATACCGTAATACATATTCACAACATTAACATGAGGATTCCCATTAATTAAATGTATATTATTCACATCATAAATATACAATACAAGCACCCAGAGAACTAAGCTGCGGTGCACGCATACTCTGCTATCCATCCCGGTACATCACATACATAAGGATTACATATTCCGAATCTCTCAGGAATAGTTCACAGATAACAACATCACAAGTAATGGAGGCGAACACAGTCACATCATATGGGTCACGCACATACCTACGCTCCCACGATCAGCGGACTTATTAATATCCCAATAAGTCTTTCTATGACCTATGTTCATCGAGGTAACCAGTCTAAATCTGGGCAACACAAGGATTAGAGGGCCCTAAGCTAACGCAAAGCTCCCGTGATAGCAAGTATGGTAGGTATGCCATACACACAATTCATATACCAATACTAAGTAACACACGTCTTAGTAATACCGTAGTTTAATCGTAGTACATATCGCATTCTCGTACTAACTTATAATTATCACAATTTATACTATTATGGTTTGTAATTATACGCACCATAATACATTCTCACATCGTAGTAGACACTCACGTCTCAACCCAAACTGTCCATTTAATATAACTCTCGTATATAATTTTACTCCTCGTAATAACCCAAAAGTCCCAAATCTATCCTTACATCAACAAGGAATGTTAACTCTACCCTCGAACCAGTTTACGGGACTCTTAAAATCAAAACAGTCCAAAAAGGACAAAACTGTCAACTCGTTAGAAGTCTCGTTCGAACGAGGCTGTTCGAACGAGATTGGACTGTCAGCTCGTTAGAAGTCTCGTTCGAACGAGATCCCAGTTCGTTCGAACGAACTGTTCCTTCTAATGATATCTCGTTCGAATGAGATATCGAATGAAATCCCTTCTCATTAGCAGCGACTGGTCAACTCGTTAGAAGCTCGTTCGAACGAGTTCGTTCGAACGACCTGGTTAGGGGCTTCTAACGAGCTACCAGATTCGGCCCAGATTTTTCCCCAATTCATTTTTCATCCATTTTAACACCTCAAATCTTCTAAACTAAGTCCCAACGATCGTTTAAAGGTCTATAATCAATACTAAACATATATAGTCACATCCTAACATGTTTTTAAGGGATCAATCCACCATAACATCAAATAAATTTACAAATTTCTGCACTTTTTCCCAATATCTCAAGAACATGAACCCTAACATAATATCATCATCAAATCCCAGAATTTAATTCGTTTTAATTTCTTCTAATCCCAACTATCATGAGAGAAATCATCTACCTATCATTCTACATGCAAATCTCTTCAAAATTTTCAAGTTCTAAACTCCAAACTACATGGGTTTTCATTCATCTTTCAAGAACAATTAAAATTCCTCAATTTCTAACATGGAAAAGACATTCTCTGAAATTAAATGGAATAAAGTCACTTACCTTGATTGTCTCTGAGTTTGGTGTAGGTTTGGTAGAACTTTTCTGCAGAATCTCTACTCTCCAAGCTTCCTCTCCAATGGTGGCTTAAGGTGGCTAGGGTTTTGATTTGGGAACTTAGAAACCTAATAGATAACCTACGTAGCCTTCTAGGTTAATATGGTTTGGTTAATGGGCTTAGTGGGTTTAATCCACATTAGATTTACATCTCCAATTTTCGTCACTTTTAATTCCTCAAAATGTAAAATTACCAAAATACCCTTTAAGTTGCCGGTATGGCCTAAAAATACCCCGGAATCCAAACTACACCCCCGGGTAGTGTTTTCTGACTATCTCGACCCTTCCGGATGCGTTGGCGCACTCAAAACGACCATACGGTTTATAAATTTTAAATTCACTTTTATTATCAAAATATTACACCGTGACGCGGCGGTCCCACGCGTCTCAACAAAATTTCTAAAATGTCGTCTATCAATCTCACGACAAATTTTATAATACCAAATACATATATCAGAACATGTATGCACATAATCAAATACCAACTCGCATCTCGTTAGTATTTATCACCCGGATTAATTTCCAATTAATACGCATTTAATTAATTAATCCCAAAAATAAATATAGACAAAAGTACGGGGTATTACATTTTGCATACTGAAAATTGTCTTATTCTCGTCTTTCCGTCCTCTACTTTTTCGCATTATCAGGTTAACATTTCAGAGTGTTCTTGATTTGATCAAACTATTCATGTTTTACATTAAATAAGTAACATAACTGCATTGTATCCTGAAGGCAAAATTTTTGCTACAAGCTCCATTGTGTACTCACGGCTTTCATTCGAAAGGGAAGGAATATTGTCTAAAAGACAGCGCTCCTAGAACATGCCTTGCAGTAATTTGAATTCATAATTTATATGTTATTATTCTTCCTTCATAAATTTCCAACATCTAATTCCAAAAAAAGTATTGTCCTCTCGATGACATAAATAGCTTTGAATGCAAAATATTGAGTTTGTTTGGTCATGGACCTTTGTAACTCGATCTCAATGTGGGCCATCGAGTAGATGACTGCTAGGTCTCTATCGGGTACCAATGCACCATGATGAAGCTTAAAATTTGATAATTACAATTCAAGGTGGAGTGTTAGACTTCGTGTATTTCAACATTGGTCCTACATCGGTAGATGTGAAGTCCAATATATGGTACTTAGGTGAATGGACCCTCGACCCAACACTAAAATATTTGGGTTAACACCCCACAACTAAGCGGTTAAAGTAGAGACAATATTGGTTGTTAGGTAGTTCTTTTGGCCCCAACAAAAAGAGCCATATATTTTATTCATATACTACTTGGAACCCTTCCTCTATAAATTGCATACTTGTAAACCCTCAAAAGGGTGGATCATTTATTACATTTTTTAGCTACGAATTCTTGGATGCATTTACTCTTATAATATTTAGTGGAGGGAAAATTAATCAGGCTTCATATAACCCAACACAACGTGTGCATTTCATTGATTTGTTACCTACGTGTATCAATAGACACTAACTTGAACTTCTTATTAGTCATTTTAATAAATTCACACATAGAAATCATGATTAGTATTGGTTCTCTATAATATACTAACATCACGCCGAGTTCAAGTTGTAGGAAAGTTTCATATCAAAAAACTATAATCCTTTCCAATTTGCAAAAGTAATGAAGCATTTTCCTAGTTCCCCTTGTGATATAATCACCAGCAAACACTGGATTGGTCTTAAGGAGAGTGTAGTTCTTCGTACTGGTGAATGTGATAGAAGTGCATGAGTAAGGAACCGGTGAGACTTTTTATGTTAGCCAATGTACAAACTATATGTATTAATATGAAAATCTCGATATTCTATAGAGGAACCAGTATTCTTGCTGCTATGGTATGAATATCATTCATGTCGTCTGACGCAAAACTCTTGAAAATACAAACTTTTTGGGAGGGAAGTAGTAGGTAGTGCAAAATTTGAGCTTTTCCCACTAAATTTCAGTTTACAAAAAAATAAAAATAAAAATTTATGATCCACCACTGATTTAACCAATATAAATTTCAAAAAAATAAAAAATGAAAATTGAAGGATTACTAATCTAATAATGATGTGTGTGTCTTTTGATTTTAGAGTTGCTACTTCCTTGATCATAGCCGTAAATAATAATGCCATAGATAGAACGAGAAAGCTAAAAGACACCATTTTTTGAGCTGGTGGTGATGTAATCCAAACCATCCAAAGAGTGGCCATGTCCTTGCGCGATATGCGAGCCCTTTTAAGCGTATATGATACACAAACATGCCATGTCTTAAATTTGACAATTCATCAGGTAGGTAAAGAATCACGAGGGGTTCAACACTTTGTTGACAAAGGCAGACATATTATGGATGAGGTAGTTGAATCATTGTAAGCTTCTTGCTATGGACTGTGGTTATTTATGCACTTATTTGAACGTACATTATTGAGGGTTTCATTTGATCAACTTTCTTCCTATTCATTTCAGGTACATAGAAAATATTGTGGTTGTAACTGTCAACTTGGTATTCTTGGTCTCTGGATTAGGTTAGCCTCCTCATCCAATTATGAGATACGAGGATTCTCATTAGAACTCGGTATAGGCACTAGTTACTGATGAAGTCATAAAAAGATTATTTTGAAGTCCACCCTCATTTTTATTTTAACTTTTGTTTTAAGACCCCATTTTTCAAGAAAATAGAAAAAGAAAAATTGAGATAGGCCTCGTAAAGTATTGATAAATTAAACAAAGTTATAGTTCAACGCTTCTTATGAAACTTTATGATTTTACCATCGCTTTTGGGTGTCTCAAATTTTTAACATTCGATTCTTGATTTTTTTTTTGTGTATGGGTGGGGGGGATGGGTTCAGCTTTTTTTTTGTAACAAGGATTAATGTTAGATTAATTCAAGGGGTTAACCAAGATAACTATATGCATATCATACCTATAATTTTTTATGCTTGTGGTATCTTAGTATGATTAGAAAAAGTTGAAATTAATATCACTGCTTGGAAAAAGTCCTAATTAGTGTCTTCTTTAATGTTATTGCTGCTCTGGCTCAGTTCTTCTCTTCTTGCACAGGCACCCCAGATTTATCATGTAAGTAAAATTAAAATTTGACTATCTTAATTTGAATTAATAATTAATAACATATATTATTAAATAAGTTCCCTCTCTCCTTGCCTCATGTATTTCCTCATTTCAGAATAATCTTTATATGTTGGATCTTAACAACTCTATGTTGGGTACTCACCGGATTAGATTTATTCTTTCACAGGTGAGCATGAAGTATTTCTTTCTATGTTAGTAATTTAGTAATAAATGATGAGAAATCATTTTAGTTGGATGTTTCAATGTCCACATCTCTACTTTAGCTGTTAGGCTTGTCTCTCTCTGTAGTGTTTGAAATGGTTTCTCATTATTCAGTTTTGCAAATGATACTTGTTCAGCTTTTGTGGATTTTGATAATAACCCCCAAAAGAGTACTCTCCGATCAATGTTGTCATGTTCAAAATCTTCCTATTTGGACAAAATACTGGTGAAAATTGGAACCACCATTCATAATTTCATTACTGAGGTACTAGTTAGATATGACAATACATGAAATGTGGAATATGATTTCATTGAGGCTAAAGCGCAAAAACCTCCATTGAGCTTTCCACTTATGGCAAGAATCCTCCCAAAACTATATTGAATACAAGAAACCCTGGAGTTATGCATTTTCTTGCAAATACTCCCTTATAGGTCTTTCCTAACTATGTATTTTAGTAAAACATAGGGGTTCTTTTCAACAAAAATGCATAGTTTGGTGCTTTCTTATATTAAAAAAATTTCAGCAAGGTTCATTGCAAAACTGAAAAGTTCATAGGTTTTTTGCACTCTAGGCTTTTATTTATTTTATGCTAGTTATTGTGCATGAAATGGATTGTTTGCTTTTGTGTTTCAGTTAAACATACAAATAATGGCGCTTCATGACTTGTTTCGGTTAGATAAACAAAGACACAATTTGTTCGGAGTTTGGGAAATTTACAACCCTTTCTCTGTCGCACCCAGTTACAACTACACACCTGAAAATTTCCCCAAGGATTCTATTGCAATTGGTGATTTACCAAATGTAAGTGGCTATTGGACTTAATTATGCATCTCTTTTTCTGTGTGGGATGTATTATTCTCAGTGGATTCCATATGAATTACATACTCAATCATCGAGACACACGTTGCCTTTGAAGATGTACTAAATTAAGAGTCATGTCGTGAAGATCAGTGTAAAAAAAATTCACGATTGTTGGATAAGGTTTGTTCACATTGGGATTAGTATTTTTCTTTTGTAAAGAAAGTTAACATTCAAATAGTGACTAGAAGATGGAGTATTTGAATTACAAAGTGTCTTAAACATTAAAGTTAATATATAATTCATAAGCTAAAAAAGAATCTACCAAAATGGGTATTAATAGAATCTAGTAAATTGAATATATGCCAAAAATAAATTTTCTTAATAACATCTAGACGGATATTCATAAGTCATAACTTTTTCATAGTTTTGGGGGTTATCTGCTAGAGTATTTGCAATCAAATTTCTTGCATTTTACCATTAATAATTACAATAGTTTTCAAATTTTGTCATCCCAATTGATTTAAGGCATGATAAAATGAACATAATGGTTGTTTAGATATTAGCGCATATCAAATTTTGAAGACTCAAGGTGGTTCATATAATGATGTAAAAGTTTCATCTGCAGGTCCTTTCAAGATTCACATACTACAAGGACAATTCGATAGGAAATTGCAAAGGCGATGGGAGATTTGTCCCAGAGGTTGTGTATGATATGGCTTGGGCATACAGTCAATCTATTCAGGATCTGATAAACATAGTTCCTGATCAGAAGTATCTCACTCAGTGTTCCTTTGTGAAACGAGCAATCTCTGATGTTGTTTCGCATCAATGCAGCCCCTTCAAAGACTCGGTTCAAATGTTGTGGGCTTGTATGTTATCTCTTTCGATTGTCATGGTGCCTTTAACACTACCCTGGGAAGCAAAAGCTTATCAAGATAGGGGAAGATGTTTCTCTAAGTGCTCTATCATTCCCATCCCTGCTTAATTTATAGATGAGCAACAATATGGTACATAGACTTTTATGCTAGTTGTGTTTGGATTGTAGAAAGTATAAAGGAAAATAATAAGTAAAGGGAAATAATACGCTACATTTCATGGTTTTAGTATATTCTTTTTTCCCACACTTTTTACTCTTCATATTTTAGCTCCAAACGTAGAGTTAGATAAAAAGTAGGTGCTCTATTATTTTTCTTTCAAGTTTTAAACAACCCCATTGATATGAACCCGACCAACAATTGTGATGAAACCCAATAACAATGATGGTTAAAGAACCCAAGATCATATAACAAAAGTTTGTTGAGCCTTGACCCATTACCTAGTAAAATAAGAACCAAGACTACGAAGGATTAAAATGCCACACTAAGAAACCTAAGAATCTCCCATGAATCACGGTGATACGATTGGTTGTTTGAAGGCCACAAGATTAACTTGATAAGTTCATTCAGTTTTTGTAAGAACTAAGAGGAACAAAAATACCTCACAATAATATTAGTTTATATCAAAAAGTTCTTACAAAATTCGTAGCTCCCCTCATTTATACATGGAACAACCCTCCAAGTATAGGGAATGAAATAAATACAACATTAAAACAACACAATTGTCAAAGTAAACAAGTTCCCACTTTTTTTAGGCCACTTGGACTTGGAAAATACTAAAATATGACTAAATGAATAAGTTTAATGTATTTAAAGGTAACCATCCAAAACTAGATTCATCCCCCATTAATTAATCTTGAAAATAGATAAATTCATGCCCGTTTATGGTGTGAACATGATGGCCACATTTTTGCATGATAATTAGCTCCCTAAATTGCTTTAATGTCATGAAATAAGCTTTGATTATCATTTGGGCCCATCTTGGTGTCCATCTTTTCAGAATCAACCCACTTCTCTTGGATCAGCCCAATAAGTGTTTCCTTAAAATGTTTGGCTCTAAGTCTTGTAATTGGACCACTAGAATGTGACAAAGGGTCTTCCGCAAATTTATCTCCATTACCATTTGAATGATCAGCCCGCATTCATCTTCAACATTTTTAGCTCCTTGAATTACATCATTCTCCCCCTCTTGAGAAGGATTTGTCCTCAAATCATCACCTGCATCAAAAGGAGATAAATCAGCAACATTAAATCTTGTACTAACACTATACTCACCTAGTAAGTCAAGCCTATATTCATTGTCATTAATGCGTTCCAAAACTTGAAATGGTCCATCACCCCGAGGTAGGAGTTTTAAATGTCGTTTACTTGGAAAATGTTCCTTCCTCAAGTTCAACCAAACCCAATCTCCTGGTTTAAACACTAACTTCTTACGTCGCTTGTTGTATTAATGGACAAATTGTTCAGTCCTCCTTTCAATGTTCATTCGAGCCTTTTCAAGAATTTTCATTACAAATTCATCCTTTTTTTTGCCATCTAAGTTTACCTGTTCACTCAAAGGTAAAGGATTTAAATCCAAAGGTGATAATGGATTAAACCCATAGACAATTTCAAATGGAGAAAACTTAGTTGAAGAATGTATACTTCTATTATAATCAAATTCAACATGTGGCAAATAATCCTCCCATGCTTTCATATTTTTCTTAATGAATAACATGCAAAAAAGAAGGCAAAGTTTTATTCACTACTTCAGTTTGTCCATCAATTTATGGATGACAAGTATTAGAAAACAACAACTTGGCTCCCAACTTTCCCCATAAGGTCTTCCAAAAGTAACTCAAAAACTTTGCATCCTATCAGAAACAATGGTCCTAAGCATGCCATGTAACTTAACAATTTCTTTAAAAAACAAATCAGATATATGTGATGCATCATCCATTTTATGACATGAAATGAAGTGTGCCATCTTACAGAACCTATATACCACCACAAAAACAAAATCTCTCCCCCTCTTAGTCCTAGGTAAACCCCAAACAAAATCCATAGAAATATCAGTCCAAGGTTCATTAGGTAAAGGCAAAGTGGTGTACAAACCATGGGGTTTCAACTTTGACTTGTCCTGTCTACAAGTGATACATTTCTTCCAAATTCTTTCCACATAACGTTTCATATGAGGCAAAAAAAATGATCATGTAAAATTCCTAAAGACTTAGCTACACCAAAATGACCCATTAAACCACCACTATGAGCTTCTCTCACAAGCAATTAACATAAAGAACACATAGGGACACATAATTTATTTTCTCGAAACAAAAATCCATCATGCCTATAAAACATTTTAAATGCCAATTTTCCACATGCATTTAACACATCACTAAATTCATAATCCCGCTCATACAAATACTTAATGTATTCAAAACCAAGAAATTTTGTGTCTATAATGGAAATTAAATCATACCTTCTAGATAATGCATCAGGCACCACATTTTCCTTACCTTGCTTGTATTTGATCACATAAGGAAATATTTCAATCAATTCCACCCACTTGGCATGACATTTGTTAAACTTTTATTGTCCCTTCAAATGAGTCAAAGTTTCATGATCTGTATGAATCACAAATTCCTTTGGCCATAGATAGTGCTGCCAATTTTCTAAGGCCCTCACCAGAGCATACATCTCCTTATCATAAGTGGGATAGTTTAGGGATGCAACACTCAACGTTTCACTAAAATAGGTGACTGGGCGATCTTCTTTCATCAAAATAGCTCCAATACCTATTCCTAAATCATCACACTCAATTTAAAATGTTTAAGTAAAGTTAGGTAAAACAAGTAAAGGTGCATCAGTTAACTTTTCTTTGATCAGATTAAATGCCTTTTCTTGTTCATTTCCCCACTTAAACAACACATTTTTCTTAATGACTTCAGTGAGAAGGGCGGCCAAGATACTAAAATCATGCACAAATCATTAATAAAAGCTATCTAGGACATGGAAACTCCTCACTTGGTTGATTGTTGTAGGCGTTGGCCACTCTGGGATTGCTTTCACCTTTTCCTCATCCATTTCAATTCCTTTAGCACTAATAAAAAAGCCAAGAAACATAAGATTATCTGTGAAAAAGGTGCACTTTTTGAGGTTAGCAAACAACTTTTCTTTCTGTAGCACATCTAAAATAGATTTCAAATGTACTACATGTTCTGCAAGTTTTTGCTCTAAATTAGGATATCATCAAAATATACAACTAGAAATCTGCCAATAAATGCATGCAAAACATATTTCATCAAACGCATAAAAGTGCTGGGAGCATTAGTTAAACCAAAGGGAATTATTAACCACTCATACAAGCCATATTTAGTTTTAAAGACAGTTTTCCATTCATCAACTTCTTTCATCCTAATCTGATGATATCCACTTTTAAGATCATTTTTTGTAAAAACACAAGACCCATGAAATTCATCATGCATATAATCTAATCTAGGAATGGGATGACGATACTTGACCGTTATGTTGTTGATAGCTTGACAATCAACACACATCCTCCATGTCCCATCCTTCTTAGGAACTAGTAACACCGTAATCGCACAAGGACTCATGCTTTCTCGCACATACCCTTTCTCCATTAATTCACTTACTTGCCTCTGAAGCTCTTTTGTTTCTTATGGATTGGTCCTATAGGCTGGTCGGTTTGGAAGCGATGCACCAGGTATGAAATCAATTTGATGTTCAATTCCTCTAAATGGATGCAGGCCATGAGGTACCTCTTCGAAAAATACATTTTCAAACTCCTTCAAAAGAGAAACAATATTGCTTGGTAATGAACCGTCCAAGTCATTAGTACATAAAAGAGCCTCCTTGTACATGAGTATGATAAGAGGTTAATGTGAAAATAATGCTCTCTTGATCTCACTTTTTTTTGCAATGTAATTAAATTTCTTCCCTCTTTATTTATTTTTAGATTTTATATTCTCAACTTTTTTCTCTCAATTTCTTTTTTCTCAACTTCTTTTTTCTCACTTTCTTTTTTCTCAACTTTGGCCTTAATTTCTTTTTCTCTCTTATTTTCATTTGACCTTTGCAACTTCAGTTGGTCCTCCATAACCTCTTTTGGTGTTAATGGCACAAAAGTGATAGGTTGATTTTTAAGAGTAAAAGAATACTTATTTGTGAACCCATTATGCTTTACTTTTCGGTAAAACTGCCATGGGATCCCTAGAAATAAATGGCATGCGTTCATAGGAACAACATAACATAGTAGATCATCCTCATATTTGCCAATGGATAACGCCACCAACACTTGCCTCATCACCTTGATTTCACCACATTTATTCAGCCACTGAAATCGGTAAGGTTATGGGTATTTTAAGGTTGTTAATACCAATTTCTCCGCCAAATCAGTGTTGGACACATTTGTGCAACTCCCCCCGTCAATAATAACGTTGCAACCTTTGTTATTTACAAAGCACATAGTTTAGAACAAGTTCTCCCTTTGGTTACATTCTTCTTCTTTAAACTGCACATTGAGAACTCACCTTGCTACTTATAAATCTCCAATAACAACATTTTGCTCATCATGAATGTCCTCCAAAGGTGGCATGTCATCATCTAGTTCTTTTTCATTCTCCAACTAAACCTCTCCTTGCGCATTGATCACCATCGCCCTTTTGTTTACACATTGGCTGGCTATGTGACCTCATCCCTAACATTTAAAACACTTAATATCATGTGTTTTATAAGTAGAAGTTTCAGTGTTACCTGAAGTTGTCGTTGTTTCTAACTTGGAATTCTTAAAGGGTTCAAATTTGGACTTATTTTCTACATTCACATCCCTTTTAGGGGCTATCTTCCATGTGTTGTTGGTAGACACAAATTGTCCCTTCCTTCTTAACCCCTTTCACATGAGTTATTCCTCCACCTTTATGGCTTGATGCACCATATCTAATAACTTAACATAGTTCTGTAACTCGACTATATCAGCAAACTCATGGTTTACACCGTACAAAAACCTAGCCATAGTGGCTTCCTAGTCCTCTTCCACATTACCTCGAATCATAGCTACCTTCATCTACTTGTAATACTCATCCAAACACTTAGAACCTTGCGTTAATCTCTGCCATTTTTGAAACAAACCCCTATAGTAATGGTTGGGTACAAGTTTCGTCCTCATAAGAATTTTCATCTCCTCTCAAGTGTCAACGGGTGGCTCTTTATTCCTCCTCCTATTAATCAGTAATTGATCCCACCAAATAATGGCATAATCGGTGAATTCAATTGCAGCCAACTTAAATTTCTTCATCTCTGAATAGTTGTGACAATCAAACACCATCTCCATTTTAGTTTCCCACTCGAAATAAGCTTTAAGATCATTTTACCTTAGAAAGATGGGATTTTAATCTTTATGCTTCCTAAATCACTATTACTCCTAGGTCTATCCATCCTAACATCTCTATTCTCAAAACCATGCCCAAACCTGGCCTGATTCACATTTGGCACATCAAACTCCTCCAACTCTACTTCTTCCTCAACATTTCCCAATGGAACACCCCCGCCTTGTTGCCTATTGGTAATGTCTTTTTCTTTCCCCTTAGGTGTTCCTCCTTCTACCCTATCCAATCTCTATTGAATAGGTTCTAATTCAGCCCTCAACATACACCTCATCGCTCCTATTAGTGCTTGCATTTGAAGGTTCAAAATAGATGGTTGTTGAAATTCTTCGGTTGTGTCTTCTTCTTGAATATTGGACATATTTGGAATCCACCAAATATTAGAAATCTCACAAGCACTCCCTTGCGTGTTTCACTCACACTCATCTTTTCACTCACAATGGTTTTTACCCTCTTATGATCTCACTCTATTATTTTTTCCACTCTTTTGTGTCCTCTTTAGTTCTTAATCAAACTCAATAAACAAATTCAAATTAACCACCAGCAATTTATATTGAGGAGCAACCAAAACTCATCACAATGTAAGGAATTTGATTGCAGGAAAAAAAATGAATGACTCACACAGTTTCTGAGATTTTAGCAATACGAAAAGAAAAGAATGCATACAACTTTTTTTTGTTTCAATCTTGTTTCTCACCTCATAAACCCCCCATTTTTTCTTTTTTTTTTTTCTAAAGGAGGAAGCAAGAAAAAAAAAGGATAGTCAAACTTGCCTTAGAAATAGGCTCTAATACCAAATGATATGAACCCCAGTAACAATTGTGATGAAACCCAATAACAATGATGGTTAAAGAAACTAAGATCGTATAAACAAAGTTTATTGAGCCTTGACCCGTTACCTAGTATGATAAGAACCAAGACTACAAAGAATTAAAACACCACACTAAGAAACCGAAGAATCTCTCATGAATCAAGGTGATAAGTTTGGTTATTTGAACGCCACAAGATTAACTTGATAAGTTCCAAAAAAATTCTTAAGAACCAAGAGGAATAAAAATATCTCATAATAATATTAGTTTATATTAAAAAGTTCTTACAAAATTCATAGCTCCCCTCATTTATACTCAGAACAACCCTCCAAGAATAGGAAATGAAATAAATATATCATTAAAACAATACAATTGTCCAAGTAAACAAGTTCCCCCGTTTTAGGCCACTTGGACTTGGAAAACAATAAAATATAACAACTGACTAAGTTCAATGTATTTAAAGGTAACCAACCAAGACTAGACTCATCCCCTATTTATTAACCTTGAAAATAGATAAATCGATGCCCATTTATGGTGTGAACATGATGGTCACGTTTTTTCATGATAATTTGCTCCCCAAATTACTTTAATGACATGGACTAAGCTTTGGTTATCATTTGGGTACATCTTGGTCTCCATTTTTTCAGAATCAATCCACTTCTCTGGATCAGCCCAATAAGTGCTTCCTTAAAATGTTTGGCTCTAAGTCTTGTAATTGGACCACTTGAAAGTGACAAAGGGTCTTGCACCAATTTATCTCCACTCCCATGTGTATGATCGGGCCCGCGTTCATCTTCAACACATTCATCTTCTTAAATTGCATCACCCATGGAACCGCAGGGGGTGGGGTGGGATAATGGAGATCAATTAATGGATATTTCACCAGAATAATGAATGTATGTATACTCAATTATTTCTTCTTATAAGTGTAATTATTGAATGGGTAATTGGCAGAAAACCGTGGCATCTTAATTACATCATTTGTGAACTCTCTGAGGAGTTTATAATCCAGTCAACATACTTTTTAAGTAGTTAGCTATGTTTACAATCTACTACTGCGTTTCAATAAGCACGGTGTAACCACTCACAGTAGAGGAGCCAGAAATTATCAAATGGTGGAGCACTTTAATAAAAACTTCATGTGTTCGGGGGCGATAACCCCCGAAAAAAAATTTGAGGATTATTCACACATTTATACTTCGTGGCTAAAGAAATAAATATTCACACATTAATAGTAATAAAATAGAACAAAACAAACCATAATACTTCATTGCTAAAACGAGTATCCAAATTTGTCATTACAAGTACTAATTAAAATATAAAATGAGCAAACAACAATCTCCCTTTACGATTTTTCATCTATTGGAATTAATCCTCAACCGTGTCATTATAAATGCAATCAAAGACATCTTTTTCGATATATGTCATGTAATAATCACTTATCCAACCATCCCCCATATGATTTTGAAGATCGGTTTTCACAATGTTCGTAGTAGAAAAAGACCTCTCAATTGTAGTTGTGGAAACCGGTAGAATTAATAACAACTTTATAAGCTTGTAAACTAATCCATGAACAATGTGTTTCCCTTTCTCTACCATTTTCCTAGCCAACCCACTAATCCCATTCACATCAACAAAGTCACTCTCAGATTTGATATCAAGTTCATACAATTCAAGCTCATCCCGAAGTATAATACGCTCTTGCTCGGTGAAATCGTCAACATAAAGTTCAGACACACGAATCAACTTGTTTATATCAAAAGAAACAAATGAATTAACTGGATCAAATGATGCCATGCGTAAAAGCAATTCAGAATTCACCTCATCGAAACGATTGCTAAGTTCAACAAGTTGTTTATCCACGATAAAAGTAGAACAAGTCGACTTTATAGTGATGTAAAATTTGTGGTTGTCAATACTCTCCTTGATCTTCCCAAAAGGTAAAAATTACTTTCCATGTTAGGAATCTCAATATGATTTTTCACACAAAAAAGCGAGGCAACCTTTGAAACTCTATATTCCAACCAACTACCAAATTAGGTAAACCAATCTGAAATGAAACACCATTCGTTTTCTCTTATAGATTTTGAGGATAAAGAGGCATAAAGGCTTGATAAGGACCCATTTGCAAATATGCTTGTCTAACTTTGTCTAGATCGTTCGCATCATAATCTGCAATGCGTGGTCGTAAGCTAGGATCCGCTAGATGATTAGTCAACTCAAACTCAATACAAGTTCTTGAAGGTTCCTCTTGGACAACTTTAGTCTTAAGTGGCATGACATTTTTTATTGGAGATACTTCAACACGAGCCTTTTTGGAGAAATAGTTGTCAAGAGACTGCAATAAATTGAAAAAATATTATTAGGAAATTAGGAAAAACATTATCTGTTAACTATTAAAGCATTAAAAAAATTATTAACTGTTAAATATTAGGGAGAAGGTTTAAATAATTGAAAGCAACAAATTGTTATCTATTAAACCATTAAGTTCTTCCAAAAAACAAAGTATTAAGAAAATTGTTGACTGTCAAAGCAACAAATTGTTGACTGTTAAATATAGAGAGCGTCCAAAAATTTAAAGCATTATAGAACAACACCCACTTTATCTCATTAAATTTTAAAAAAATTAGGGTGTGATACCTCTCCCTAGAAAATAAATATTGAATAATAAATTGATGATTTTGTTCGAAGGAAATTTTTTAGGAATAAATATATAAAGGAATTACGCCAAAATGGCACGAAAAGTAATTAAGGAGAAAAAGAATTCCCAAGTTGCATGCTTCGCATGGATAAGCATTTAAATCCTAATAATCGTAGTAAGTATGTTGGTTAAGTTTTATGCAAAAATTCCAATGAATGATTGTGAGAGGGTCGTGGTTAATATAACACGATTTTTGTCAGCGCGTGTCGTGCACGACGCGGACTTGCTCGATTTTTGTAGGATATTGGAGAAGGATAAAAATAGTATGACTACATATTTGGGACCCTAAAAATACATATAAAAATACCATTAGGCCAAAAGCCAAAAAGTAAATAAAAAATAATTAAAAATTATTTTTCGTCAAAAAAATAAAAGTGCTCGGAAATGTCTGAAAATCACCATACCGACTTAAAATTTAATTTTGAGCAACTTTATCTTATTAAACAATACCAAAATAATTCATCTAATGCGTTTTTTTGGAAATTTTCTACTCGGCCAGATTGTATAATTATAGGTTATTTTTCACTTCCTTTTGTTTCTCGGATTCTTGTAATCATCCTCCCACTTCATCCCACCCCTTATCAATCATGGGTTGTAAAGACTAGAATGTGAGGGTGGTGGAGAATTTTCACATGGGTTCTATGAGTGGTATGAGTTGGAATTGAGTTATAAATAAGAAAGGAGGGACATGGGCTTAATCATTCACATCCCCATCAGATTTATCCCATTTCTCTCATTATTTAAGCTTCTCTAAGTCATATACCATTCTTAAATTCGTAGGTGTCCTTAACCCACCCATAAACCACCATGAAACCACCATATTTTAGCCTAGAAACACCATATTTCACCATGTATAACCATAGGAAGGATGATGGGTTATTGGAGATGTTATTCTTAGAGATTTGTGGAAGAGAGCTATTCGGAAACTTAAAAGAGGAAAAGAAAGAAGATCTTGGAAGGAATATCCAATGGAGGGCTTTTATTATAACCCCTTTGAGGCCACCTTTGTAGGTGGGGGTTACTCCTCCTACAAAATTATTTTGGAGTCTTAAGAGGTGGGAAAAATCTGACTTTGATTGAGATTTAGAGTTTGATCATTTTTAGAATTATATTTACATATATTAGACTTGATATATATAGTATTTTAGATAATTTGCAACTTCATGTTATTTAGTCATCATATCATCATTTGGTGTGCAGAAATGAGTTTTTAAGAAGTAATTTTGCTGGGTTTCAAAGGTGGATAAATTTCAGAATATTAGCCTTGAACATTTTATGAAATAAAATGTGTCAAAATGATGTTTGAAAGGTAAATAATGTAATTTCATGTTTAGAGAAATTGGGCAATTGTAGGCCATTTTTACGAAATAAAAATGGAACTTTCTTACCAAAATGATCAAGTAGAAAAAGAAATGGACTTTTACTTAAATGGGTGTTTTTGAGGTGCATAAACTCATAATAAGAAATATTTGGGGTTGATATGTAAATAATCAAAGCATAAAATGCTTACTTTTAAATTGATGATTAAGTGTAATTAAAGAAAGTAAAGAAGGCCAAATGTGTTTATAGTGGCCAAATGGGTATTTAAAGTATGTATAACTTATTTTGGAAACATAAATGGAAATAAAGTGTTTTTATAAAATTTGGACTTTATAACTGAAATTATGTTGGAAATATTAGAAATACACTTGAGAAGTTATAAATTGGTTTTTGGCAAAATTAGTATGTTTAAACCGATTTAAAAGTATAATATTTGTGTGAAACAAATAGTAGTGGCATTGTCGTAAATATAGTGAATAATGTGCTGTCAAAAAAATATTTGGCAAGTAAATGTATTAATTATGTTTGATAAAAGGAGATTAATGATATATTTTTGTTAAGTGAAAATAATGAGTTTCACCAAAACGATAAGTGTGGAATATGGGTAAAAAAAATAGCTTTTGACAAGTGTTAAGTGGTTAAAAGTGTTTTGAGAATTAAGTTGAAAAGTTAGTAACTATTTTGGAAACAACACTTGTTAAATGATTAAATGCGTATTTGACAAGAAATGGGTAAATTGGTAAATTCATGTAAAGTGGAACATTTTTATGAAATAAAATGTCAATGAATAGTTTGGAAGAAAAAGGAAAGAATTTATTTTCCAAGTAAGAATAAATGTGAACATTGAGAATAATGTTGAAACACATGAAAAAAAGATAAGAAATGATACTTGCATGATGCCAAGAATTAAGGAGTGCATGATGTCCCTAGTGGTGAAAGACCCCAAAGCCTGTACATATGAGCATATGGGACTGGAGACCGATGGTGTAGAGCCCATGAAATCCAGGAATAATGACTCGACTCCAAGGCAAAGATTGATAATTCTTGTAATAAGAAATGAAGAATGAAAATATTCTTAAAAATAAATGCAAATAAGTCTTTGAGATTTGCAAAAGGTTGAAAGATGGAAATAACCAAAGCTTTCATGAAATAATAAATATTTTGTGTCGTGTGAGTTTCTCAATGAAAATGAATATTTTCCAAACACGAGGTGTGAGTGTCATAAAGATTGTTTTAATGAGAATATTAAAATAATGGCAAAGTAATTCTAGCGTGAGTTAATAAACGTTGAATACATGTATATTTTGAAGAAAAGAAAGGTTTTTCCTATAAATGATTAACCGTGTGCGTTAATGGGAAAGAATGTGATTTTAAAGAAAGATTATTCAAAATGACTATTTTGGGAAAGAAAAAGAGGATGAACGGGGATAAATTATATTTTTTGAATGAAATGATTTAATACATCGGAGCATGTATTCTCAAAAGTATATATGTAGATATATACATATTTTCATGAGCATATAGTGAGTGAGTGTTGTTTTGTGCCGTTCGTTTCTATGTTGCATTTGTATAAATCCCACTGAGCCTTTCGCTCACCCCTTCCTCTTTGTTACGGCAAGTTGTATGCGGTTCCATACTTTGAGAGCGTTACAGGTAATATTTACTTGCACTAACGTTAGTAGCTCTATTTACTTGGCCTTGGGGGCACTTCCCTTGTGTCCTGCACGTAGTTTATTTTATATTGGAATTTCATGCTAAGAAAAGTGTAATCTTATTTAATAATAAAACTAGAATAGTAACATTATTTAGGTTGTTCATTGCACCCCAAACTTGACACTCGGATCGGATCAAGGTCGATCCTATAATAACCTTTATATCCGATTTGAGGCATCAAAACTTGGTATCAGAGCTTTAGGTTCAATGTTTCTTTCGGGTGTGACGTGGTGAGGTTGGTAGTGGATCTTTCAACATCGATGTTGGTTTGGGCTAGTCATACTGGTTTGGTGACAATTTTTATCCTCATAAATAAAGTCAAAGAGGTTAGTATGACAAGTAAATTAGTGCCAAGTGGCACACGATCTGGTTGATAGTTATAAATCGCTTCCGCATTTCTGATATAGATGTGATATTAATTACGAGCGTCAGTATGAGCTAATATTGGCAACATCGTAATTCCATTGTATAAGAGATATATTGTGTGTCAATTTTAATGGTAACAAAGAATAAGAGAAGTTAATGCAGCAAATAGTGTGAGCTAAATTGTAGCTAGAAAGATTGGTTGAGTTTATCTTTGGAGATTAGGTGACTTGAGTGTATATTATAAGTGTTGACTTCGTAGTGAGAGTGTATTAAATTCAAGACTCGGATTAATGTATTTGGATGTATATCTTAGGTAGTACATTTGTGAGTTTTGATCTTGCTATGAGAAATTAGTAGGTCCCTTGGTTGACGACTATGGTTTATTATACCGTGATGTATATATTTTGGTTATAATGTAGACTTGGATAATTGTGATGACTTAAGGTGACCTAGGAGTTAAATTAAATAGTCCGTGTGGCACAATGTTGATGATAATATCAAATTAATAATTTTGGGAGATTATAATAATACGGTATTGAGGAATATGATCTTTTATGGCATTTGGAGTATGGTCTTGGATGTTTATATGCAATACCCATCATCATGTATCCTACCTTAGTCTTTAGTAAATAAAAACAAATGATTTACCGTGTGGTGTGATGATAACATATTGGAGACAAGATAAATCTATGATTAGACACAAATTGAGGTTTATATGATATAGTGTAGTGAATTTTACTACGGGCTAGTAATTTGATAAGTTTGTAATACCATGATAATTACTCTTAGGAGTAAGTTCTAAGGTTATTTGAGAAAAGTAGCAATTAGCATTTCAAAATGATACCTTTGGGGTTGTATATCATAGATAAAAACTAAGGTTGATTAGTGTTCCTCGGTGATAGGCATATTATTTACTTGTGTAGAAATGACAAATTAAGGTGACACAAGAATATGTCCTCGGTGATTCCCTAGTATATGATAGGAGAAAATTATTGTGACGTTAGAAGAATAAAATTAATGATTACCACGTAAAGTAATTGAAGATTAGTAGCCTTAATCAAATCATTATGATAAGCAATTGAATTGACTTGAGCAAAGTGGTTTTGGGACATTATTACGATATGCTTCTGTCGTGATGAAATAATAATTGAACTTGGTCGTATATGTTAGCTTTTGGAAATGGATAAATCTTATGTTGTTACCTTAAAGCTTGGGAGAATTATTGTGTTGAGGATTTCATAAAATAATAATAGGTCATTAGTGACTAAATCATGTTGACATGGAGAAAATGCCTTAGAATTGGTGACAATATGATGAATTAATTGTGAACACGTGTCTTATTATAACTATTGGAAGCATATAAGTTAGTAATCACATCTGATTGTTGTGACAATCACTGGGATGTGCCTAGTTAGACATTGCTTTCTATAACATTGAGTGTGACAAGATATTAGTGTGATATAAAACTCTTGCACCTAATTGTGTAGTCACCTTTAGAGAAATCTATAAGTTTATGAAAGTTATACATAATCTTGGGAGAATATAAGTGTTAGGGATTGTTTAGGTGCTAATGAATCCTTATCGTACATGTTGACTTGTGGAAAAACCTTGGATATTAACACCGTGAATCGTAAAACTTGTCTAAATATGATCTTTGAGGATTGTGTCGTAAACATGATGGTAAGTGCTAGGTTGTGCACTTGAGAGAACTTAGAGTAACTTGATGATGTATCGATATTTAATGAATAACTCTTGGAATGAAGTGTTAGGATTGATCATAGCACCCTTTTGTGCTACCAATACGCTGGGGATAACCCTATTATAAGGAAATTATTATTCACCTAGCATAATCCTTATTGATAGTACAAGGTGAGAAAAGATTCTACCTATAAGATTAGAAGCGCCAGCTTTGACTAAAGTTTGATACTCAGGATTGCATAGGATGTTGCTAAGAGTTAGGAAGTTGTTGATAAATTAAGATGAAACTATGCATATGTATTGAACTTGAACATTTGTGGTTAGATACCACGCCATGAAATTTGGAGACCTAGGTATGACGGATCAGCTATTTATGATAAATGATAAGAAGGGTGATCTCGCGTGAATTAGCACAGCACGTACAAATATAAAAGTGTAACACATAACATTAGTCCTTGGAAACCTTGTGTTTTAACTTCCCGAAAGGATTAGTTTATACTTCAATGAGAATGAAAAAAAATTCTTCGGATCAGTCAATGTACATAGGAGGAACATTGGTTATAAGTTATGGAACTTAAGAGAACTTGTGGGTTCATACTTTGTGAAGAACAATTCGATGCCAAAATTCGATTGTTATCCTTTGGTTTTGTAAATCACTTAACTCGTTGTGATTCCATATATTTTCTTTGATACCGGTAATGGGAAGTTGTATTCGGTTGAGAGGGTGTGACATTACATAAGCTCAGTAGTGACATGGGTTAGGCCAATTGTGGCTGATGCATCACAGTAAATGAGTGCACACTTTGTTGGAAGCACCATAATATTTTCATTAGTTTGTGTGTGCGCATGGTCCTGCGATTTGTTGCTCGTAATTTTCATGTGTAAATTGGTTATCTTAGGTTAATGGCCCTATTATCTAACCAATAGAACTAATTACAGTTTGGAATTACAGTATAGATAGTTATTTTTCAGTCATAGGTTCAATAATACGTTTTAGAAATTATGTGGATATCAGATTTAATGAGACCTGAAGTGCAAATGTTACGCTCCGAATTTAGGATATAGATACTTATATTTAAAATTTGGATTATGATGTCTAAGATACTTTGAGGTTAATATGAAGATCTCATGGGAGGTTTCGGTCTTTCAGGCCAATGTGATAAAATGACTATTTTAAGATTGCTGATATGAATGACTAGGAAGTGTTACAGATGTATTAACCTAGTCTTGACGTGATTCAAAATTTGAGAAAACATAGATTTGTAAATCCTAACTCGTGATGATGAATTCATAAATGATGGCATGATGTTTGAGGAATACCGATTGTTTCGAAAAATTTATTGGGATGAATAAGTTAGGCATGCTTGGGTATTATTAATGAAAAACCTTGCCATGATTGGGTTAACTTAATGATAATTAACATGGATGTAATCTTTTAGTTTTAACTATAAAGATTAGGATTCTCCAGAATTAGAAATGGTTTTCTTACATGAATTAATTATTAAGATTGATGAGTAATAATTTCGAGGATGAAATTTCTTAAGGAGGGAAGAATGTGATACCCCGCCCTAGAAAAAAATATTGAAAAATAAATTGATGACTTTGTTCGAAGGAAATTTTTTATGAATAAATATATAAAAGAATTACGCCAAAATGGCACGAAGAGTAATTAAGGAGAAAAATAATCCCCACGTTGCATGGATACGCATTTAAGTCCTAATAATCCTATTAAGTATGTTGGTTAAGTTTTATGCGAAAATTCCAATGAATGATTGTGACACGGTCGTGGTTAATATACCACGATTTTTGTCAACGCGTGTCGTGCAGGATGCGGACTTGCGCGATTTTTGTAGGACAATTGGAGAAGGATAAAAATAGTATGGCTACATATTTGGGACCCTAAAAATACATATAAAAATACCATGAGGTCAAAAGTCAAAAAATAAATAAAAAATAATTAAAAATTATTTTTCGTCAAACAAATAAAAGTGCTCTGAAAATTCTGAAAATCACTATACCGAATTAAAATTTAATTTTGAGCAACTTTTTCTTCTTGAATATTAACAAAATAATTAATCTAATGCGATTTTTTTATCAATTTTCTACTCAGCCAGATTGTATAATTTTAGGTTGTTTTTCACTTCTTTTTGTTTCTTGGATTCTTGTAATCATCCTCCCACTTTATCCCACCCCTTTTCAGACATGGGTTGTAAAGACTAGTATGTGAGGGTGGAGTAGAATGTTCACATGGGTTCTATGACTGGTATGAGTTGGAATTGAGTTATAAATGAGAAAGGGGGGACGTGGGCTAAATCATTCACATCCCCGTCAGATTTATCCCATTTCTCTCGCTCCCTTAAGCTTCTCTAAGTCAGCTACCATTATCAAATTCATAGGTGTCCTTACCCTACTCATAAACCACCATGAAACCACCATATTTTATCCTAGAAACACCATATTTCACCATGTATAACCACAGGAAGGATGATGGGTTATTTGAGATGTTATTCTTGGAGATTTATGGAATATTATAGAGCTATTTGGAAACATAAAAGAGGAAGAGAAAGAAAAACTTGGATGGAAGATCTAATGGAGGGCTTTTATTGTAACCCCTTTGAGGCCACCCTTGGAGGTGGGGGTTACTCCTCCTACACCACCATTCAACCACCTTTTTGGAGTCTTAAGAGGTGGGAAAAATCTTACTTTGATTGAGATTTAGAGTTTGATAATTTTTAGAATGATATTTACATATATTAGACTTGATTTATGTAGTATTTTAGATAATTTACAACTTCATGTTGTTTAGTCATCATATCATCATTTGGTGTGTAGAAATGAGTTTTTAAGAAGTAATTTTGATGGGTTTAAATGGTTGATAAATTTCAGAATATTAGCCTTGAGTATTTTATGAAATAAAATGTGTCAAAATGATGTTTCAAAGGTAAATAATGTAATTTCATGTCTAGAAAAATTGGGCAATTGTAGGCCATTTTTACGAAATAAAAATGGGGCTTTCTTTCCAAAATGATGAAGTAGAAAAAGAAATTGGACTTTTACTTAAATGAGTATTTTTGAGATGCATAAACTCATAATAAGAAATATTTGGGGTTGATATGTAAATAATCAAAGTATAAAATGCTTACTTTTAAATTGATGTTTAAGTGTAATTAAAGAAAGTAAAGAAGGCCAAATGTGTTTATTGTGGCCAAATGGTTATTTAAAGTATGTACAACTTATTTTTGGAAACATAAATGGAAATAAAGTCTTTTGATAAAATTTGGAATTTATTACTGAAATTATGTTGGAAATATTAGAAATACACTTTGACAAGTTACAAATTGGTTTTTGAGAAAATTAGTATGCTTAATCCGATTTAAAAGTATAATATTTGTGTGAAACAAATAGTAGTGGCATTGTGGTAAATACAGTGAATAATGTGCTGTCAAGAAAATATTTGGCAAGTAAATGTATTAATTAAGTTTGATAAAAGGAGATTAATGATATATTTTTGTTAAGTGAAAATAATGAGTTTCACCAAAATGATAAGTGTGTAATATGGGTAAAAAATATAGTTTTTGACAAGTGTTAAGTGGTTAAAGTGTTTTGAGAATTAAGATGGAAAGTTAGTAACTATTTTGGAAACAACACTTGTTAAATGGTTAAATGAGTATTGATAAGAAATGGGTAAATTGGTAAATTTACGAAAAGTGGAACGTTTTTATGAAATAAAAATGTCAATGAATAGTTTGGAAGAAAAAGGAAAGAATTGATTTTTCAAGTGAGAATAAATATAAACATTGAGAATAATGTTGAAACACATGAAAAAAAGATAAGAAAGGATACTTGCATGATGCCAAGAATTAAGGAGGGCATGGTGTCCCTAGTGGTGAAAGACCCCAAAGCATGTACAGATGACCATATGGCGACAGGAGACCGATGGTGTAGAGCCCGTGAAATCCAGTAATAATGACTAGACTCAAAGGCAAAGATTGATAATTCTTGTAATAAGAAATGAAGAATGAGAATATTCTTAAAAATTAATGCAAATAAATCTTTGAGATTTGTAAAAGGTTGAAAGATGAAAATAACCAAAGTTTTCATGAAATAATAACTATTTTGTGTCGTGTAAGTTTCTCAATGAAAATGAATATTTTCCAAACACGAGGTGTGCGTGTCATAAAGATTGTTTTAATGAGAATATTAAAATAATGGCAAAGTAATTCTAGCGTGAGTTAATAAACGTTGAATAGATGTATATTTTGAAGAAAAGAAAGGTTTTTCCTATAAATGATTAACCGTGTGCGTTAATGGGAAATAATGTGATTTTAAAGAAAGATTATTCAAAAGTACTTTTTTGGAAAAGAAAAAGGATGAAAAGGGATAAATTATATTTTTGGAATGAAATGATTTAATACATCGGAGCATGTATTTTCAAAAGTATATATGTAGATATATACATATTTTCATGAGCATATAGTGAGTGAGTATTCTTTTCTACCGTTCGTTTCTATGTTGCATTTGTATAAATCCCACTGAGCCTTTCGCTCACTCCCTCCTCTTTGTTACGGCAGGTTGTATGCAGTTCCGTACTTTGAGAGCGTTACATGTAATATTTACTTGCATTAACGTTAGTATCTCTATTTACTTATCCTTGGGGGAACTTCCCTTCGGTCCTACACGTAGTTTATTTTATATTGGAATCGCGTGCTAAGAAAAGCGTAATCTTATTTAATAATAAAACTGGAATAGTAACATTATTTAGGTTGTTCATTACACCCCAAACTTTACACTCGTATCAGATCAGGGTCGATCCTATAATAACCCTTATATCCGGTTAGGGGCGTCACATAGGGGGTGGGTTTCTTTAATACCCATTAAAGAACAACACCCACTTTATCTTAATAACTGTTAAAAAAATTAGGGAGTGGAGTAGGTTTATTTAATACCCATTAAAGAACAACAACCACTTTATCTCCATTAACCCATGAAAAAAATAGAGAACCTACCCTTCTTCTACCCATGAAAAACCCCCTGAGAACCTACCCACCTACACTTCTTTAATACCCATCATACAATGAAGGTAAAATTAGAGGCCAAAATGTATATACCTTCGCCACCAACGGTCAGTGACTGGAGTCGAAGAGGGTGTCACCGAAGTCCAAAGCTGGAGCGGGGTTAAAGGGGAAAAGTTTAGCTCCTTCAGCATATATATTTGTTCTATGTGTTACATCAATTTTGCAGGAAATATAAGAAAAGGAAAAAAAATAGGACTCATCCCGAACCCACATCCTCTCTCTCTCACCTACCCTTCACCCTTCTCTCTAAGAGTTTCCACCCCTGCGACGCGCTCTCTTTCCCCTATGGAGAGATGACGCACCACCGCTACCCGAATGAAGCAGACGACGCCAGGAAAGACGGAACTGGGTTCGCATCCCGAATATGGGAAGTCACCAAAGATATCCAGTCTCTAATATCCCTCAGCTAAGTGGTCGACACCTGAACTTGCTACAGAGAAAAAGGCAAAAATCAGTATCGAAGAGGAATCAAAATTGAAAAAGAACCAAAAAAGAGCAAGAAGGTATACCTCAGGACGAAGAACCTCTTCTGTCAAACCCAACACCTTCGGATCCATCGCATGAGGATGGTGCAACATATGAACCATCCCTCCATCAACTCACCGAATGTTGTACGAAGGAGTGTGCCATCGCACGAAAGGAACCTCTGAAGTCGTCGTCGTTGCCGCTGCAATCACCGGACCACCGCCGCTGTGGGAGGACCCCACCGCTCGACTCAAACTCGTAGGATGGAAAGGCCAGGCATCATATATGTTGGGTGCCATCAACTAGCTCGTCACAAAGTCCATATAGTCATACGGTCACTACACCAAAATGGCCAAATTGTCACCTTTTAGCCGGCCACCCTTGTCAAGGTCATTGACCGTGATAAAAAAACACGCATTTTTTGTCACGGTCATTGACCTTGACACGAACGTGACAATAAATTGTCATGGTCAATGACCTTGACACGACCGTGACAATATTAGCAGCAAAAAACCCTTTCCCCCTTCTTTTTTCCCTCCCGCGCCGTTCCATCCCTCTCTCTCTCTCTCGACGCTGCTCTCTCTCTCTCTCTCTACTTTCAGGTTTAATTCTCTCTCTCTCTCTCTCTCTCTCTTACATTTATATATATGTTTGTGTGTATATATATGTGTGTATGTGTGTATATATGTGCGTGTGTGTGCATGTGTGGGGGGTGGGGCAAGGTGGCATAGGGGGTGGGGCAGGGTGGGGGCAGGGTGAGGGTAGGGGGTAGGAGGTTAAAAATGTAAATAAATAAGTAATTTTCTATAAATTTCCAAAAATAATAGCCAAAAATGTAAATGTAAATAATATCCAAAAATAATATCCAAAAATGTAAATTTGTAGTAATTGTCATCTGAAGTTGCTAAAAGCATCCGAAGTTTAAAAAGCATGAAAAATAAAATATTTTTTAAGATTTTTGGTGAATAACTAAAGTTAAAAAAAGTATTACTTTAGTCATTAAATTAATTTTTGAATTCGGGCGATGCGTGTAAATTTGTAGTAATTGTCTTATAATAAAGATCAATTAGTCTATGTTGTTGAAAATTTTGATCAAATTGGTGAGCCCTTCATATTTTAAAAATGTTGTTTTTATTCCTATAGAACAACTTAGATAGTGTGTGTGTGTGTGTGTATGTGGTCAATACATGAATTTATTTTTGTATTTGAATTAACCCATGAATTTATTTTTGTATTTGAATTAACCCATGAATTTATTTTTGTATTTGAATTAACCCATTATATGAAACATACTTGAAATTAAATATAGTGCGCATAGATACTAGCATTCTAGTTCTTATGTGTACGCATTCAATAGCCCTTAGACCCGTTCGAGAGTCATTACCCCTGTAATGAGATCTCTCGAACTGTCCTGTTTGGACAGTTTGAGACTGTATAATATTCTTATTGGCTTAAAGTTGTTACTTTTTGAGGAAGTTCTGTAGTCGTATCTTAATGTTCTCTGGGTACATACTAGATTGACAAGTGTGACTGTTATTTCAATTGACCAATTGAAATAACACTCACACCTGCCAATCTATGTCGTGTACTTGGAGAACTAAGGGGATATGCTGTCGAATTTTTTTCAAATCGTAACAATGTGCATGAGCTTTTAAGTATATTACAGAAAAATGCATTCTTGAATGGGATAGGACCACTTACCCTTTAATAGGATAATTAAATAATGGGATAATTAAATAAAACATACTATAAATCTAAGTTTTGTTTACCTTTAATAGGTGTTTAGTTGTGGTAGCTATGATGGGATATCCGAAATACAAAGAGTGGATGGGTGAGACTAATAGAATGGGGGATGTGTTTCGCAGAGGTGCTAACGAATTTGTGAAATATGAAAAGAGATGTCGTAATGATGAAGAGTTTCCGTGTCCGTGTGCTAGGTGTAAGAATGGTAAGGTGTTTTGAGTGGAAAATAGTTGAACTACATTTGTTAAGATCGGGTATGCAATATAGTTATCGATTTTGGAGTTTTCACGGTGAATTGAAAGGTCCTTTTGTCCCCGACCAACCTTCACAACAACCTTCAACAAGTAGAATAGATGTAGAAAGGGATGACGTAGATCATAATATGTTAGAGGATTTAGTTGATGATGCGTACGGAGTTTATAAAGCTGAGGAGAATGACGTTACTGATGATGTATAAGATTCAAGTGCTCGTGAAGATAACACGATAAAACTTGACGATGACTACCAAAGTTTAAAATTTAAGGCGACCCAACCATTATACTCTGGCTGTGAGAAACATCAAACAACTTTACATGCCATGGTTGGTTTGCACAGTTTGAAGACGCAGTATGGTTTGTCTGGCAATAGCGTGACGGGAATTCTGAAATGGGTGAAGGGCTTATTACTCAAGGTGAATACCCTTCCAAATAGCTATCCTGTTATGAAGAACAGTTTGAAAGGTTTGGGAATGAAGTATAAATCGATTCATTCTTGTGTGTATGACTGCATACTATACCGAAACGAGTATGAAAATCTCGATCGTTGTCCGGTATGCGATGAACCTAGATATGTCCAATCTACTAGTAAGGAAGGCACAAGCTCAAAAGTGCCTCAAAAAGTATTGAAATATTTTCCCGTTGGGCCTAGATTAAAGCGATTTTTCACAGTACCATGGATTGCAAAGGCAATAACTTGGCATGCTAGGGCAGAAGTAGGGGGTAATATCATGCGTCATCCTATTGATTCTACTGCCTGGCGAAGGATGAATTTTGAGTATCCCGATTTTGCTCGAGAACAACGCAACATTCGTTTGGCTATATCAACAGATGGTTTCAATCCATTTGGAAATCTAAGCAACAATCAGAGTGTATGGCCAGTGATCCTAGCCCCACTCAACCTCCCTCCTTCACAGTGTATGAGACCTGAATTTTCGATGATGGCTTTATTGATACTTGGGCCAAAGGCACCAAGTGAAGACCTTGATATCTACCTGGCTCCTTTGGTAGAAGAATTAAATGAGTTGTGGGAAGAGGGTGTGCAATTATTTGACTCTTTTAGAAAATAAGAGTTTACGCTGAAAGATATGTTGATGTGGGCAATTCATGATTTTCCAGCTTATGGGACATTATCCGGATGTGTAGTACATGGTTATTTGGGGTGTCCTATTTATGGAGAGGAGACTGAATCTCTTTGTCTATCCTCTAGCTTAAAAAATGTATACCATTGCCACTGGAGGTTTTTACCCCAGCTCATAGTTTCAGATTTGACAAAGGTTCCAATTTTTTATTGGGCGGAGTTGAACATAGGCTACCGCCGAGACAACTTTTGGGTTCAGAAATTGAAAGTAAATCTTCTGAATGTGGCCCAAATATGCCAGGTAAGAATCCCAAATTTAAGAATGTCAAGCATAAGAAGACCCCAACTGGGAATGAAACTGAGATAAGAAAGGGATGGTCTCGGAGGTCAATTCTATTTGACTTGCCTTATTGGAAGAAAAACCCGGTGCGCCATTTATTGGATATGATGCATGCAGAGAAGAACTTCGCTAAACATATTGTGGGTACTTGCCTTTGGGGGAGTCATTCGAAGGATGGAGAAAATGCACGAAAAAACCTTAAAACATTAAAACTTAAACCACAACTATGGTTGAAAGAAGATGGTAGGGGAAGGGCGTTTACTTTGAAGAGTGAGGAAAGGAAGGTGCTTCTAGACACAATATATAATTTGAAGGGCCCATCTGCTTTTTTGTCCAACTTGCAAAGGATTGTGAATTATGTTACTCATGATTTACATAAGTGTAAGTCCCACGATTGGCATGTGATCATGCAATTGGTTCCTCTATTGTTTAAGCACTATTTCTCCAAGCACAAGGATTTGCATAGGGCTATTATGAAAATTAGTATTACCTTCTCCCTCTTGTGTGAGAAGGTAGTGAATCGAGAACACATAGTGGCCGCAAAATTGGCTGTGAACGAAGCGATTTGTGTATTGGAGATGTACTTTCCCCCAGCATTCTTTGACATAAGTGTTCACTTGTTGGTACACCTATGCGATGAGGAACTTCTTTGTGGTCCAGTTAGATATCGGTGGATGTATCCATTTGAAAGATTGATGAAAGTTTTTAAAGATTACGTCAAGAATACGCGATATATTGCAGGATCAATTCCAGAGGAATACATCACTGTGGAGTCATCAATATATACTCGGGAATATATTCCTGACTCGACCAGCGTTGATAACACTGATGAATTCCTCGATGATGGTGGTAATGTGATGGGAAAACGAGTGAAATTAATGAGTTTGCAACATGAGCAAGTAGCTCGTTATCTATTTGACACACATGAAGATGTAGAAGAATGGAAAAAGTAAGTATCGAATATATTAATGTTTAACATTATTTTAGATTATTTTATACATGATTAATTTTGTAATATGCAGTAAATATGAAGCCTGTGAGAACAATAAAAGACGGAAAACAATGGTACAATCAGACAACTAATTTAGGCTATGGTTGACACAAGAGGTAATTATAATGAAAACAGTCGTTATATAATGTTACATTACACTAAAATTTTACCACTAATATAATTAATTTATCTATATTCTCAGCTCCTAAATATGGATGATGCGACATCATGGCTTGCTCGTCTAGCCACTGGACCCTTGTTCGTGGTACAAGAGTACAGAAAGTATCGATTGGACGGTTACATTTTCGGCGCTAAAGTGTACGAGGAAAGTACAAATGTATAGAACTCGGGAATTTCATACAAGGCTCTTACTTTCTTTCGAGCGAGCGCAAAAGATAAACACCTCGTTGAAGCTGAAATGACTTACTATGGTGTAATCCAAAATATATTTGAATTGGATTATATAAGCTTCAAAGAGGTTGTATATTACTGTGAATGGGTAAGAGTTGAGGATAAAAATGCTTGTAAAGTTGATCCTATCACCAATTTGATCATGGTTGACTTGTCCAAGTTGAAGAGCAACGACCACGTGAGCGATGAGCCATTTGTTTGTGCATTTCAAAATGTTAAGCAAGTGTTTTACTCGGAGTATATCTACAACGAGCCGTGGTCAATTGTCCAACACGCGCCAAGGCGTCTAAATAGTAGTGTGGATGACTTGGCTGCTCCTACCGAATATCAATCCATTTTTTATGATAACCCGAATTTGAAATAATTTTTCAATTTGTAATAACTATTTCAATTTGAACCGAAACATCCATTTTTAATGCTTTTACTTGACCTGCACTTTATCATTTTCACTCTTGTGTAGTGTGCGTGTGTGGAAAGGAGATTAATACATAAATATTCCAACTACAACTAAGTTTTGTTTATACTAATCCATGAATATACGCTTCTTACCTTTACTAGGTGATTAGTACATAGTTATGTGGGGCGTCCTATTTGTGGAGAGGAGACTGAATCTCTTCGTCTATCCGAACATTAAGAAATGCCATAATCCTATGGAGCGATGCTCTGCAAATTCCTCCCAACCGTTATGTAGCCAAACATCACCAATTGAAGTTGTCAATTTCACTTTCCATACCCCACCACTTGGAACTTCTAGCAAAACATGGGAGACCATTGAAAGGTGGAATTGACAACTTTAACTGCTGATTTTTGGCTACACAACGGTTGGAAGGAATTTGCAGCGCATAACTCCATAGGATTATGGTATTTCTTAGTGTTTAGATATGAAGAGAATTATAATTGACATGATTGCCTGGGGTACATTAGTTGGAAGGAGGTTCCATATGAGCTCAAGTTAGCTGTTTGAGTGACACTACATGTAATGTATTTATATTTATATGTCAATTTCGATTTCGATTTCAATTACGATTTATATTTATCTATATTTGAGGGGCGGATACTAATTTTACTTTATTTCAATTCAGGGGACAAGGAGTGGCCCTAAGGGTATGCCACATATGCTCTATACTTATGTGGATATTCGGACGAGAAGGGAAGGAGAAGGAGGTGTTCCCGAGCGTCACGGTACAAAATCTCTTTTCCATGCAAATAGTTTGTAGATTTGAGATAAAATGATGGTGATGTTGTTTCTTTTTAAATAGTTTCTTATTTGAATATATATTTGCATTATCTTTAGTTTGTTCGGATATATGATGTTTGGAACAGGTACAACGTTGCTATAACAGGTACAAATATACTGCTGGGCAGTGGCAGTGGTCATACTACCCATCAGATTTTTTTAAATTCTTCCCAAAATTATCACGGTCATTGATCGTGACACGTCCGTGACAAAGGTTGTAACGGACTTGTCACGGTCAATGATCGTGACAATTTTTTAAAAAAGGATCAAGGCTTTGTCACGGTTTATAACCGTAACAAACGTGTCACGATCATTGACCGCGACACGACCGTGATAAAAAAAGTTGTCTCGCCTCGAAATGTCATGGTCATTGACCTTGACAAGTTGGATTTTTTCAAGGTCAAATGACCTTAACAAATGGGAAGATTTGGTGTAGTGGGTGCTGTCGTATCAGTATACAACAAGTAGAACTCACCGATCATCGCCGCGATCCTTGCATCCTCTGGCAAAAGCCGCTCGCGCCTCATAAACATAGGAGGCTGTGTAGGTGTCACCACCACCTCCTCCTCAGCAATCTGTCGAACCACCTGCTCCCCTAGATACCAAGAATGTCCAAACTCATGCACCAGTAAGCTCCACATCTACGCGTTCATCCCGGTTACCCTCATATCCTGAATGGCTATCCCCGAAGGGTAAAAGGTCACTTGAAAATGCCCGAGCAAGAATAAGTCAATACATAATCAGAACATGCCAAAACCAAGACTAAAAAGGAAAGAGCCTTACCTTACCACTGGTTAGGCCATTAAAGACTTTTCGCATTGCCTCCAGAGAGAGAGATCCCTTCGTTTGCTGATTGGCCTTTCGCCATCGATACAATCGTCAAGAGTCCCCAATAGTACCATCCTTCAGAGCGATCAGCTGGGTATTATACCCAATCACCTCATAGAAGCACGTCTACCAAAAATAATAATTTATAATAATAAAGGGAAGCATAAGGAAAATGCGAATGCATGAAAGGAAAGTGCGCAAAATTAAAGGATAGCTCGAGGAGATACGTGGCTCTAGTAAAAGTTTGCCGATAGCACCGGCTGAATGGATCCAAAGAAAAATAAAGGGTCGCCAAAGTCAGGCTCCCCCAATCATAGAGAGGGATGTTCGAAAACATCCTCAAGAACGACAAGAACCACAAATGGACGACGTAGCCGCTAGACTCCACCATGAAGCCTCCCAGCACCAACAAGATGAACAAACGGGCCATCTGCCTCACTTGCATCCCATTCTCCACATCAACCACTCTACTCAGCAAGACATCCTTCAGCAAGGACAGAAATATGCAATCCCCAGAGACTGTCCTCCCTACGTCACCGAGCACCGCCCTCACCGCCTTCGGCCTCACCTGCAAATAGCGATCCACCTCTATCTGCTCCCCATCGCAATCCAACCCCAGCAGCTGCGTCATGTCTATGGGAGTCATGGTCATCTCCCCGAAACCAAAATGGAAGGTATGGGTAGTATCCCACCATATCTCCACCAAAGAGCGTAGGACCACTGTCGACTGAGGCACTCATCCAGTGCGGACGCCAACCTCCCAAAACCCACTGATGCTACCACCCAATGCACCACAGGGGGAAGATGCTCCCAGACATCCTTAAGCCTCGTTGTCCCACCGGGACACATGTTTTTCAAAGAGATATCGGACTGTTAAAAGGAGAAACCTCGACAAAATTCAGGAAAGGAAAAGTAACCAAAAAAACTGAGGAATGCCAAAAGTTAGGTTACTTACATAACCGCCAGGACTCACCACCCTCTAAGTCCGATGACGCGACGACTCCCGTAGCAAAGTTCGCTCATCCGCAACCAACTCGAATACATCAAAGGAGTTCTCACTCCCCAAAGCAAGAGGCTCCATGGCCCTCCATTCCACATTCGTCCAATCATCGACAGTCAACCATTCCCTATGTGTTGTAGTGCTCACAAAGGCGACCTTTTCTTGGAGATCGGAATGCTGGAACAATTTCCATAGGAAAATCGCAGAGAGAAAGAAAGCAAAAAGCTGCGAAAAATGAAGGGAATTTTTCACCTTTATATAAGATGCTAAGCATCATGCCAACCGGCATCCCCCACCCACCGATCGGCACTGTCTCCTTACCTTCCCGAGGCTGTCCAAAAGTTCGTGCCACTGCCGAATGGCACCCCATGCACCATGCCGAACGGCGCCCTCTTGAAATTTTATATAAAAATTCCCATAAAATATCAGAAAGCCCTAAAAAAAATCCTCGAAAATTCCTAAAAATCCCAGGAAGGATTTAGAACATTTTCACCCCATTTCCTCAGTGGAACTCTAAAAAAACCAAGTCAAACTCAGCCCAGCGACGCCCCCGAAGGATCTCTAAAGGTCTCAAACGTCCTCGAGCAATACGTCCAATACCTGGACCACCTAATCACTTCCCTAGTGAAGTTTATGGCATCAAACTTGCCTCTCCTCCGCAGATCACAAACACTTCCCTGACAATCATCTCCATGGCTCAAAACAACGTCACGAGGTAATTTCCCCAGCGAAACTCTAGAGAGTCATTTTCAAAGTCTCCAAAGGACACTCTATGTTTTCCCAGCTCATTCGTTGTTCCCCAGTGAAATTTACAATCTAAAATTTACCCCCAGCAGAATCCATGATTGTCCCTAAAGGGAATGTAGGCCATAACTAACCTCGATCTTGGATCGTCACCTGTCTTAGGTCAGAATTGACTTCGGTCTTTGGTCGTCACCCCTCTTAGGTCAGAATTGACCTTGATCCTAGGTCATCACCTCTATTAGGTAAGAATTGACCTCGGTCTTGGATCGTCATCTCAATTTAAGCCCGTAGAATTGGTCATCTCATACTTAAGCCCGCAGAATTGGCTTCGACCTGCAGAATTGGTCAATTCCACTTAAGCCCTCAGAATTATCATTGACCTGAAGAATTTTTCATCTCTACTTAAGCCCGCAGAATTGGCTTCGACCCTTAGAATTGGTCATCTCATACTTAAGCCCGCAGAATTGGCTTCGATGCGCAGAATTGGTCATCTCATACTTAAGCCCACAGAATTGGTCACCTATACATAAGCTCGCAGAATTGGCTTCGACCTGCAGAATTGGTCACCTCAAATTAAGCTCGCAGAATTGGCTTCGACCCATAGAATTGGTCATCTCCACTTAAGCCCTCAGAATTGGCTTCGACCTACAGAATTGGTCACCTCAACTTAAGCCCGCAGAATTAGCTTCGACCCGCAGAATTGGCCATCTCATACTTAAGCCCGCAGAATTAGCGTCGACCCGTAGAATTGGTCATCTCGACTTAAGCCCTCAGAATTGGCTTCGAACCATAAAATTGGTCACCTACACTTAAGCCCACATAATGGGTCACCTCCATTTAAGCCCTCAGAATTGGTCATCTCTACCTTAAGCCCGCAGAATTGGCTTCGACCCGCAAAATTGGTCATCTCAACTTAAGCCCATAGAATTGGCTTCGACCTGCAGAATTGGTCACCTCTACATAATCCTGCAGAATTGGCTCCGACCCATAGAATCGGTCACCCTCATTTTTAAGCCCGTAGAATTGGCTTCTACCCACATAATAGGTTATCCCCAGCACACTCCTTAGGTCCTCAGAATCGACCTCCACCCTCTAAATTGGTTATCTTCGTTCCCTTAGATCCTCACAATTGGCCTCGACCCTCTGAGTTGGTCATCCTCCTTCAAAGCATCATGCGGTGTCTATTTGACGGCTATCATTTGTTCCAAACTCACCCGTCTAGGCGCTCTGTAGACACCCCATTTTGTTACCCCATAAACTATCCTTAGGTCCCTACCACCTCCCTCATCACTACAAACCCAAGTTATACCCAAAGTACTGACCTAGAAGCCATCAGGCACTCCTAGGCTCCGTTTAAACAAAAGTCAAAATATTCAGCTCGACCGAGAGTGAATGAATCTTCGAAGGGAACTAAAACTACTTTTCAACGGTCTATCTCATGCACAATTCTGACTTACCATTCAGACGAACGAACCATTGCCCTAGAGACTCAATCAAGAGGCCACCAGGCGCTCCCGGGCTCTGTTTGACCCAGGTAAACTCTTCATCTTGATCGAGACTAAATGAATCTTCGAAGGGAACTAAATCCCCTTTCCAACGGTCCATCTCATGCGTGATTCTGACTTACGGTACTGATGAACAATCTGTTTACGTCCGACGATTCCCCGTCTAATGGACTAATGAATGCTTCCGAGCCATATTTGACCCAGAGTTAACTCCCGGACCCATGAGCAGACGAAAGGACTTTCAAAGGTCTCTGAATTACCTTTCCATCTATCCACCTCCTGTGCAATTCTGATCAACAGTTTGCGTTCTGTGATCGATTTTCTAAAAAGGCCTGAAAAATACTACCAAACGGTAGGTCTTAGACCCTGCCTATCGGCAGTGTGCCTAAACGTACCTGCCAAATGGCAAGAACAGGGCTATGTCCATCGTCAATTACCTGGGCCTATAAAAATGAGGCCTGACCTCACTTACAAGATAGCCCAGATATGATAGAAATCACTCTTAGAAAATCTTGAAAACCTCTCTCGAAGTCAGCGTGATTTCCACAACCAAATTTGTTTCCAACCTTCACTTTTCATCATCATTTTCATCAAACTTGGTGAATTTACTACCCTCCATCATCATCCAAGTCTAGGGGCTACTCTCCAACATTCAAATCAAGCTCAAGATCTTCAAGAAGGTCCAATTTTCTCAACTCTCTCCCTAAATTCTCATAAATTGTCCATAACTTGTTTTATTACTTAGCACTTTTGTTATTTCATCTCACACATCCTAGTATAATTTTTACTTAGTATTATTGCACATCTCTTATTTTCATATAAAAAATCCCTAAAAACAAGAAAATGGGGGGTTTGCTCATAAATTCCCAACGGGAATTCTCACACTTCTCTTACAATTTTCTCACAACTAAAACACGTTTTCTTACACACACACATACACATAAATATGAGAATCCCCTGGTTGGATTTATGGGATAAACCCCAGCCCTCGTTTTGTATGCGAACTACGTGGACTTTAATGCCTCTATAGGCTATGTAGGCGTCTCGGGGTAAAACCCGAGACTCGAGTCCTATTTTTACTTTTTCGCTCATTTTTTATTTTATCAAAACTCCATTCTCTTATACTATATATATACCTATATTTGTTCTTAGTAGTTTATTATTCTACATACGTTATCGTTCCATCATAACGGTCAACGTAGGGATAATCGCATAAATCCTATTTCCTAATATTATTTTTAAAACTTCCTATGGATGACTCGCTTTATCTCTTCCATTGTATAAGTCGATGATTCCTGTCTCCAGTATATATACACATTCACACACATCACGGGGAAAATAAAAGGAAAATAGCAAACACCCATGGGAGACCGAAAGGTCGGAATGGGTGCCTAAGACCTTCCCATTTCGTAACTTAGCATCCGAACCCTTTTCGAATTATTTTAGTTTCGTATGCACTAGTATGTCTTTAGATGATGTCCTTCGAGATGGCTTCCCCTTTTCTTTTATCTGTTTTGAGTAAAATATACTGTAGAATCTAATCTCCCTACATTTACCACCTTAACTCAAATGACGCCGACCGAAGCGCTCCCGAGAGGGACGCACGGGACCCGAGATCCTCCCTCACGCTCATTCGCCCCGCGACGAGGATCGGGGATGGACACACATATGTTCCAAAGAACATGTTCTTGTATCCTCCCCCTAATTCATATGTTCAATTTGTTTATTGGTGCATTCGATGATTTCCAATCTCGTACACAAACTTTTGAAATTTTGCATATGGTGTGAAAAGATCAGCTAGGTTGTCACTTGAACTAACTTGTATGACTTCAATCTCATTTTTCTTCTAAAGCTCGTGAGTTAAGAAAAACTTTGGTGAAATGTGTTTGGTTATGTCTTCTTTGATGAATCCTTCCTTAATCTGTGTTATATATAATGCATTTTGTTATTAGATGATACTTGGAACATTTGTAATGGAAGACACATGACAAGAAGTACGAATATGCTGAATTAAAGATCTCAATCATGCACATTCACTACAAGCTTCATGAAGAGATAAAATTTCAGAGTGGTTAGAGAAGTAGCTACTAAAGTTTGTTTAGTAGAATGCCAAGAAATTGCAGTATTATCACTAAGAAATGGATAACCAGTTTGAGGATATGCTTGACACCAGCACGGTGCCTTTTGGTTAGTTCAAAACTATATCTAGCAAGTAGGTTCACAGATAATGAGATATCTTGCCTAGTGCATTGTGTCAAGAAGAACAATGCACTAAAATATGGTACTTCTGGACCCTATATTTTCTCATCATCCTCTTTAGGATAATATGGATCTTTCTTTACATCTAAAGACCAAACAATTATGTGATTACTTAGTCGGTGCGCATTATCCATGTTAAAGCGTTATAATATCCTTTCAGTATAATAAGACTTATTGACTAAAATCCCACTAATTTTTTTCTCGATCAATAGGATGAGATAAAATCTAGTTTTTCGAAGAACTTTTATCTTAAACTCCTTTAAATAGTTAAAAGTTGTTTCGATATCTTCTAGAGTCTCGTTTAAATTTATGTCATCCACATAAACTTCTACTATTGCATATCCTTTTAAGTATTTCTTTATAAATATACGAGGGCAAATTATATTGTTTTTATACCCTTCCTAGGTCTGTGTTTCGGCCAGATCGGATCGAAAAAAGCCTCTTCGGAAAAAATTCAGATTTTTTTGAAAATAAAATAAATATTTCGATTTCTGATCCGATTTTTTCGAAAAGTTTAAAAAAATTCCGAATTCGAAAAAATTGGAAAATCGGCAAAATTCGAAAAAATAAAAAATTCTCAAAATATATTAAAAATTTTGAAATTTAGAAAATTCCAAAATTTAACCAAAATAAATTTTCGATTCTCCATTACTCAAAATTCTCATTTTAAATAAACAAAAAAGGATTTAAACCAACATGTAAATACATGAGGATTTGACCCAGTTTTTTATTTGTGTAGAAGTTAAAAGGATACTTTCCTTTTATTGATCACACTTTGGATCCCTCTCCCTCTCCCAACCAATGTGGGATATGGAAAAATTTTAAATAATCAAAAAAATCAGAAATCGGAAAATAATTCTGAAAAAATAAAAAATAATTCAGGAAAAATTCCAAAAAATCAGATCGACATAGTTTGGAAAAAATCAGATAAAAAAAATAAAAAATTTATAATTATTTCCGATCTGATTTTTTTCGAAAAAATCAAAAATTGACAAACCAAAATTTCATTTCAAATTCGGAAAAAATCGGATCGAAAATCTAAAAAATCGAAAGTTCGAAAAAAAACACAGACCTAACCCTTCCTTAGCCAAGTATTCAAGAAGATGAGTGCACCACATTCTTTCAGATTGGTTTAAACCATACAATGTACTTCTTAGTCGGATTAAGTATGTACTCCTTACCTTTGCTTCAGGTAAAGCAAATCCTTAAGAGATTTTCATATATATATATATATATATATATATATATATATATGTGTGTGTGTGTTTGTGTGTGTGTGTCAAATTCCCCATATAACTAAGAAGGTACAACATCCTTGAGTCTCATATAAAGATTTTTATAAACCACTAAGCTAATCAGATATCAGAAAGTTGTACCATCCATAGGGGGGAATATATTTCCTCCAAATCAATACCAGGTTTCTATAGGAAACCTTGTGCCACAAGTCATGCCTTAAATAGAGTAATTTTTTTTTCTCATTTATTTTTCTTTTATAAACACCCATCGGTAACCTACAGGGGTAAAACCTTTTGGAGTTTGCACTATATGGCCAAATTGACCACGTTTTTTCAGATACTCAAGTTCTTCCTTGATGAAAATTTTCAATTTTATCCAATTTACTATTTTTCTATATTCATTTATAGTATGTGATTCTGAATCATCATTATCAATGCTCTTTGAATTTTACATACGTACGACATATGTAAATATATCATCGATGATTATTTCTTTACAATCCCACATTGCTCTTGAATATGTACGAAACATAGAGATCTCATTATTATCATTAGGCACATTTGCCTCTTTAGGGGCTTGTATAGTCACTTCAGGGGCTTGTGTCTTTTCAGAAACAATAACCTTATTTGGGTTTTTAGAGAAAGTGGATATTTTATTCATAACCTCTTTTAATATGTTATAAAGGCGTAATTTTTCATTTGATCTCCGCTTTCAGAGAGATGGATATTTTGAATTTATAGGCCAGCCATGCTTCTAGCATGAAATAGATTCATTTTCTTCTATAAATAAAAGTTTGCTCCGTGGGTATATCTTGCACATTTACATAGGGCACATGAGACTTGGTCACTTTTGTTGAATCTTTGAATGCATAGGGAAATTGATTTGTAATTACCTGAATATGCAATATCCTTCGCACTTCATACTCACATTGAGAGGCACAGGTGTCTAGATAAGACAAAGTGGAAGTATTACATGATAATTCTTATCATTTTTAAGAACGGAACCTACTTCAGGTACATTCTTTCCTCCTCCTAATGGCAGCAAGAGTGTCTCATAAAAACGATAATCCATAGAACTAGCAAAAAACAACTCACCTATCAATTACTCAATTTAATAAATTATTGAGTGAGAATTATAGAAAAAATATATTCCCAAATGACATTAGGGACCCATTTTCGTATGTTGCAGTGGGGGACAGGCATGTTCACTCTACAACCAAATTTACGAAGGTGTGATATATTTGACTAACACCCTAACACAAGATGAAAGGGTGAAAAGAGATGATAAACAGTTGGCCCAAGCTTAATTAACTTAGCAGAGTGTAGGATAACATGTCCTCAAGAAGATATTAGGAATTTATATTACATAAGTAAAGGTCATACATTAAGTAATAAACTCTTAATTAAGGACTCAATTAAGCCGTTTTTGGTGTGGACATGAGGGATTGGGTGTTCAACATCAATTCCTTGTGGTAAACAATAATCATCGAAAACTTTAGAAGTAAATTCTTTCGTATTATCTAAATGGATGGATTTAATGTGTTGATTAGGAAATTGTACTTTAAGTTTTATAAATTGAGAAACTAATTTTGTAAAGCCAAAATTCGAGTAGATTACAAATAAACATGTGACCAACGAGTGGATGCATCACTTAAAACCATAAAATATCTAAAAGGTCCACTAAAAGGGTCGATGGGTCCATAAATATCCCCTTGAATCCTTTATAAAAAATATGGTGATTCACAAGATACTTTGAGAAAATGTGGCTTAATGATTAATTTACCTTGAGAACAAGGGGTGCAAAAATGATCCCTAGATAAGTCGTTTGTTTATTAATGAGTGCCCATAAAAATTATCTATGATTCGACATAACATGTTTGATCCACGGTGACCCAAACAATCATGACACAATATCAAAGTGTTTGGATCATTGAGATTTTGACTCATGATAGTGTGTGACTATACAACATTAATTGTTGTATGGTATAACCTCGCAGATAATACAAGAAGTTTACCTATTGTGAGCTTCTGGCTTCCGACACTAAAACTAATGCAAAGGAACTTATTATCACCTTTAGTAAGTATTTCCATATGAAACCTATTTATTCTTACGTCCTTAAAACTCAACAAATTTCTTCTGGAATTTGTTGAGTATATTGCATTATTTATGAATAATTATGTACCATTAGGGTAACACCATGTGGGATCTTTTGAAGCCTTCAATGATTTTAGTGGGACCAACTTTAGTGGAAAAATTAGTTGTATTATATACCAAGTTTGAGAAAAACATCTAATTTTTTAAAATAATTTCAGTTGTTCCAATGTCTATCAAACAAGTATCATTGCTTGTTGTTACTTCTGGATCCACACCTTTAAGATAAGTAAATAATAATTTAAATTTAATCCACCAATCATAGAAGAATTGTAAAAAAAAAGCAAAACCAATCCATTAACTAATAACTGCTCTAATAAAGATATTAAAGATAATAAGATTATTTACGTTCTAATGCTAAACTACTATTGTCTCAATTTTAAATACTAAGTAGGTAAATAAAAAACATAATTAAGGTATTCAAGACCGTCTTCGGGGTTCTCCAAGAATGTCATCAAATGTCTCATCATCAATAGGATTCGTGTTGTCATCTTCATAAAAATCATGGAAATCGAGCTTGGTATCATCGAGTCTCCAACGGTCTTCAGGACCTTTCATAATGTTTGTATCCACTCCCTTTTTTGAGGCCTAATATTTTTTGCTAATCTCTTAGACAAATGACATGTGTGGGTCCAATGTCCACTATGGCCACATCTATGACAAATATCATTTGGATTTAATGGATTTGACTTCTGGTTCCATCTATTATTGCGTTCGTTCCACTTCCGGTGATGCTTGAAATTTTTATTCTTTATAGGGTCCTGATTATGGTAGACACCTATTTTGTAGTTGTCATGACCCCGCATCATATTTCCTTGGCCTATTTCATTATTCTAAGTAGAGTTATAATTCACTTCATGGAGTAATCATCAATAAATCATTGTTACGATGAGCATCTATGAGACATGAGATTATTTTCGGGTGCCTTTTAAATCCTCACTTTCAATATTGATGCCATAAGAGCATATTCGAGGCATGAAAACTGCACAAAGCTTTCTCTTAGATATCTGCATCCTTTACCTTTACCCCACAAAACATTGGCTTTGAGGTGATTTTGAACATAGTAGAGTGTATTCAGACACAGTCTTAAAATTTTGAAACCTTAGGTTGAGCCACTTATGGCGTGCATATCAAAGTATGGACACCTTTTGGTGACCATAATGCTCCTTCAGGGAGTTCCATAAATCTAAAGAATCTTTCACAGTCGGGTACTTACTTTTCAAATCATTGTTTATTTGATGCATAAGGAATATTATAGCATTAGATGTAGTGTCCCGTGTCCTACCTTATTTGGCCGCAGATGTTAGGTAACTTTTGCTCGTGGGAATTTAAGATTAAACAATATAAGGAAATTCTTATACTGCCTTGGCCTATAAGGGGCCTCGGCTTCTACATCAGAATTGGTAGATTTAATATTTCATCACATTTTAATATTATACCATATAAGAGGAATCATCAACTTAACCTTTAAAATTTCATTAATTTCATAATAGGCTCTAATACATGTCATATAACAAGTCATTCCTCATACAATATTCAACATAAAAATTTAAATCCAAATAAGTACAACTAAGAGTGATATCTATTTAAAAACTCCTAAAGGAGCTACATGCAAAGTTATCTTCGTAGTCTCTATGTACTTCGCAACCTCTACTAAGTTCCTTTGCTCCTACCCTGGGGAAACAAAGAATATAGAAAAAGGTAATCTTTAATATCTCAGCAAAGGTTAACTTAAAGGTCCTCAACCACTTGCCATTGTTAGTATTTACAAAGGCAACAGATTTTTAGTTAATGAACAATGAATGTCCAATATAAGAAATATGAAAAGGAAAGAATAGTATTTTATAACCTCTTAAATCTCTCCAATGAACTATGGCTCAATTTTCCAAAGATATCAACTTCCCGGCTTCCCCCATAGCTTAATCTCCCATGTTTCACTGTCATAGTTCGTGGCATATATTTTTATAACTTGGACTTCCGAAACTTCACGGAGGTATTCAAAGATTTTTTACCTAGTCATGCCATAGTCTACGGCCTCTTCTCCCACCCAATTCCAAGATGAGTGATCCACGGTTTGTTGTTAACTCTCCACCTTAGCTGAGCTCTGTCATGGTGTTAATCCCCATAGTTATCCTAGGCTTAATCTCCTTATACTAACAATTTTAACCTCAAGGAATGAGAAATAGGTCCTCAATATACATGATGACTTAAACTGAATAATGAATGTTGCAGCCTTAGCACTGAAATTCCCTCAACTCCCTAGGAACAATATAATATTTCCTCCTAACTCTACTGCTTCTACTAACAAGCCTCGACCACAAGGAAATAGTTGGAACTCTTGATCTCCAATAACAAGGGCATTAAAGTAAAAATAAATTTTAGAACCTTAATTTACACCCAACTCGAAACTCCAAAGATCAAAGGCAAAATTTTAATTTATGTCTCCAAGTGCAAATAAAAATAGCCTCAAAATCCCCTTTCTGACTATAAAATCTCATCTCAGGAATTCTGTTAGAAAACATATAAGTCATATATTTAAGTAATGAATAGTAATATGCCTAAGTCTCCACATCATAATGAATAGTGACACTCCATGACCTTTAAACCTAGAAACCCATATGAATGGTAGAACTCCATGGACATACCCAGATTACACTTAAAGGCGCATCTCATTTAATATAAAACATAAAAACTAAGGTTTTAATCAAGGATGAAGAATATGAGGATAAATCCCTTACATTAGTGAATTAATCCGATGAACAATAGTCATCTTTCGCCTCTAGCACCACCTTCTTCTCTATTGAACAATAGTTATCCATGGCCTCACTCCGACAGCACTTCTTTCTTCACACACAAACCTTTGTCTCTCTCTAGAATGGATTTTAGGCCTTTTAATTGTCTTGTAAAGTGTGCCAATGATGGGTATTTATAGGTTTTAGTGGAAAACCTAAGGTTTTCCTCTTTTAGGCATTTTTTTACATAATTACCCTTTTATAAAGGTTTCTAGAATACTTTAAAGTTTCTCCTCAAGTCAAGACATAATAAGGCCACGTCATCACCCTACTTGTTGCTATATTGGAACAAGGATCTCTAGCCATCACCTTTAGTCATGGCCTTTCATTACATGTCCATAACCCTTTCATAATAGGTCATAGCCTCTGGACTTCTTCAGTTTGCGAACACTGCCGTTTACCTAGGGGTCTTACAGGACTTAACTACAAATAGTGGCCTCCCTGTGGTTCAAATCTTCTTAAGGTTTTCAGCTCGTTATAACCTCCCCAACTTAGGAAATAATGTACTCATAATTTAATAACTTAAAAGAAGAAAAAAAATCAATTTAAACCTTAGAACAAATATGGATACTTCTCTTTGATGATGGACTCCAGCTCCCAAGTGGACTTTTTTGCTACTTGTTGTGTCCAAAGAACTTTGATTAGGGATATTGTCTTTGAACTCAACTACTTTTATTTCCTTTCTATGATCTGAAATGGGGGCTTATTATAGCTTAAGTCTCTGGAGATCTTAATAGGTTCGGGATTGATTATATAGTCACAATATCTAATGTAATCATGAAGCATTGATACATGGAACACATGGACAAGTATGGGATCAGATCCAGCCTATAAGAAGACTTACTAATATTCTCAAAGACTTTAAATAGCTCAATATATTGTGGGCTTAACTTGACCTTCTTTCCAAACCTCATAACTCCCTTCCATGGGGAAATTTTAAAAAAGTCATGGCCTTCAACCTCTAACTCCACATCTCTTCTTTTGACATTATCTAAACTCTTATGTCTACTTTGAGCACTCTGCAGTCTTTTTTGGATTAATCATACATTAGTCATGAACTATTCTACTAATTCAGGCCCTAATAGTTTTGTTTCCCCCACCTTGTCCAAACACAAAGGGCTGTAGCATTTTCTCCCATATAATTATACGTAAGGGGTCGATTTAATACTCTCTTGGTAACTATTGTTGTACATGAATTTACTTCCCAACTGTCGTGGAAATATAAAACACATTCCCTCAACATATCCTCAATGGTTTATTTTTTCTCTCCATTTCTCCATTTGTGTGTAGATGGAAAGTTGAACTAAAATCTATTCATGACCACATGGCTATTTGTAAGCTATTCCAAAATCCTGAGGTAAATGTAGGGCCTTGATCAGATGCAATGGTCATCGAGACTCCATGGAGTCTTATAATTTCCTTAATGAAGAGTTCATCCCACTGATCAACATTTGTCTTGGTTTTAACAAACAAAAAGTGCACGAACTTAGTCATTCTATCCAAAATTACTTAAACGGAATTCATCCCTCACTATGTCCGCGATAATCTAACTATAAAGTCGATGGAGATATTTTCCCTCTTCCATTCTGGGATTGGGAAAGTTTGTTACATTCCTCTTTGTCTCTAGCGGTCAGCCTTAACTTGTTGTCACATTAAACATTTGGCCACAAACTCTGCAATCTCTCTCCTCATGTTAGGCCACCATAAATCCTCCCTCATGTTTTGGTACATCTTGGTGCTTCCGGGGTGAGTTACAAAGGTTAAGGAATGCCCTTCCACCCAAACCTTAGCCTTAATCTTACCGTTTTATGGTACACAAATTATTGTCCCAGATCACATGGTTTCACGATCATCTATTCTAAAGGTTGGGTTTTCTTATTTCCCTATTAATCCACTGATCTTTTGGAGGTTAGGGTTTGTGGCCCTACATCGCCCTTATCCTCTTAATTAAACTTGGTTCAACTTTCAGTGCCCTAAGAAATTCGTGGACTCCATGGTCTACCACCTCAATTTCCATTTCCTCCAAGTCTCTCATATTGTGTTCTTAGCTAGTAATCCTAAAAGCTCTAAGTGAACCTTTTATACTAAGAACATCGGCCACCACCTTTGTTTCCTCATGTTCAAATCTCTTTGGGTGAAGATATTGGTTAAACTCTTATGGTTAGAGAATATCTCACCACTTTCCCCATATAAACAATGTCTCCAAATTTCAAGGCAAATACTATAGTGGCAAGCTCTAAGTTATGGGTGCAATATTTTTTCCCATAAGGCCTCAGCTGCCTAGAGGCATAAGCAACGGCCTTTTCATTCCACAGTAGCATATAACCAAGACTGTAACCTGAAGTCTCACTACAAATCACATAGACTCACACTTCCTTAGGTAAGTTCAAGATAGGCATGGACACTTTTTTCTCCATCAATTTCTGAAAAATACCTTCACACTCCATGGACAATAAAAATTTATTGTCCTTATGTGTCAATTGGGTCATGGGCATGACTATCTTGTAAAATCCTTCCATAAACATTCTATAGTACCCTTCTAGGCTAAAGAATCTTCTATCCTCAGTAACTGTAGATGGTATTTCCTATTCAACAATGATCGCGACCTTTCCCCACTCCACTGCTAAGTCGTACTTATTTACTACGTGGCCAAGGAAGGCACTCTCCTAGAGCCAAAATTCACACTTAGAAAACTTTGCATATAACTTCTCCTTCCTAAGAACTTCAAACACTCTACGGAGGTTTTCCTCATGATACTCTGGTGATTTAGAATAAATCAGTTATTGATGAATGAAAACAATCACAAATTTGTCCAAGAATGGTCTAAATACCCTATTCATCAAATCCATAAAATCAGTTGGGGTGTTGGTTAACCCGAAAGGTATCACCACAAACTCATAATGGCCATACCTAGTTATAAAGGTTAGTTTATGAATGTCCTCAATTCTAATCTTAAGTTGGTGATATCCCGATCTCGAAACAATCTTAGAGAAAAATATAGCATCCTTAAATTGGTCAAACAGATCATCAATTCTAGGAAAAGGATATTTATTCTTCAGTGTTATTTTGTTAATTTCTTTATATACTATGCACATGCTCAAAGAACCATCCTTCTTCTTCATAAATAACATCAGCGCATCCCAAGGAGAAATGTTAGGCCTAATAAAGTCACGACCTAACAAATCCTATAACTTCTCCCTTAATTCCTTCATATTCGTGGGGGGTCATTATGCATGATGCCATAGAAATGGGCGCGACCACTGGCACAAGACATCTGCTAAAGTAGCCAAGGTCTTCTCAATACCCTTGACATACACTAAGTTTTGACACCTCGTATTTTTTAGGATAAATAATTTATTTAATTTTGCGAATTAAAACATAAACTAAACTGATGATTTGGAGAAATTATTTAATTTGGAGAATTTATTTAATTTGGAAGAATTATTTAATTTGAAGCATTTATTTAATTTGGACGATTCAATTTAATTGGAGAATTAATATTTAAATTAATTCGGTTTATTTCTTTTAAGAATACATGTGTCATAATTTGAGGTTGAAATTGGAGATTTTAGTTCAGTAACTTAGATCGTGATTTTGAGTGCACAGTTGAGTCCAGAAGGGTCAAAATAGTCAAAAAAAGAGTACCCAGGGGTAGTAATTGGGTATCAAGGCATTTTTAGGCATAACCGGGGGTGTTTGGATCATTTTAATTTGGACCATAGGCTTAATTTCGGGATTCACCTAGTAAAACCTAAGTTAGGGAGTTGGTTCCATAGAAAACTCAATTAAGAAAACCCTAGTTGCAGAGGAGAAAAGAGGGATCAAACGGGAGAGCTTTGGGGAGCCAAACCAAGAAGATATTGATGTGTTCTTCGTTAAATTTTTCCTAGAACAAAGGAATCAGACACTGCGAATTATCCAAGTAAGTAGTTAAACTTGATTTTAATTTAATTATAGTATTGCGATTCATATCATAGTGTGTGTAATAAAGAAATACATTTTTTTAGAGCGAGTTATTATAAGAAAATGGGTTTTGGGCGAATTGGACATGTTGTGTAAATTGATGGTACAATTGATGTTATAAGATAATTTAGTGTTATTCTAATTCAAACTATAATTGAAACCTTGTAGTAGCTATGGATTAAATTCGATTATGAAATCGCTGTTTGGTTTATGATTGACTGAAACCCTAAGAACCTATTTTTGGAATTGATAACATTTCTTGGAAATTGATAATGATGAGATGGTTAACAAAAGAATTATAACATTTTTTAAATGTGAATATATGATGATAATGATTAAATAAGGTTAGGATTTTAAGATGTAAAACTTGAAGGTTTGTTAATGGCAGAAAGTGGCCTAAGGAATAAAAAGAACTGATCAGCGTTGCGTCAAACGACTTGGGAAGTCGTTTGAGCAACATTGCACATCGTTCGATAGAGATTAGTATCTCATCCAAATGAGACTGATATCTCGTTAAAACTACCCTAGTTTTCTACATTGAGATAAAAAAAATCGTTACGAACGCGTGGCCTCCAGTTTCGTATTTTTTGATTTTTTTAATTAGTTATGAATTTATTACGGAAGGGTGTCTGAGATCGAAAACTTTAGTTGGAAATCAAATCTGTATTACTTAGGGATGTCCGCAGATGAGTGTAGGACCTTGGAAAATATTAATGAACATTATTTATACTTTTAAATTGGATGGGAATGAATCCAGGGTATGGATTTAAAGTGTTTTGGATGAACAACACTCGAAAATATATGAATGGATTCGAATGGAAAATTTGGATGAAATTAGGATACAGTCTGGATTGAGATGTGTTTTAGTATCTCGAAATAAAAATATGAATGTGAGTTCTTTTTTTGGTAACTAAGAAATAACATTAAAAAATGCGTATATAGAAGTATAAGGGGGAATACCCCCCCAGGACACAAATTTGCATATGAAGATTGGCCCAAGAAGAAGAAAAACTCCTAGAATACTATGTACAAAGTAGTTTGGAGTCATCAAGACCCCAGTTCATACAAATAAGCCAGTTGGAGAATCTTCTTCTAGGCTTGGTCCATTTATGGGACTTGCATCTGAGAAGGAAGGAAATATCTTTCATGATATCATCATGATTAGCCTTTATGTTCCTGAAAATTCTGTTGTTACGTTCCATCCATAAGAAATAGATGGCAACAGCAAATGAAGACCTTCTTATCTTGTCAATGAGAGTCTTCCCTTTAAAATTTCTGGCATCTTCCGATAACACCTCATTCCAATTAGTGGCAGTGTTAACATAGGAGTTATTGATCTTTGTTTCCTCCCAAATGTAATACCCCATAATTTTATGGCTTTTAATTATAAGATTTATTAAATGAAATTGCTTTTAACTGTGGGATTAATTAAATTAATTTGGGATGGAAATTAATTCGAATTTAAATATCTAGCGAGACTAGAGTTAGTATTTAAATATGATAATAATGTTGAGTATTGAGTGATTACGGTAATATGTGATTATTTAATTTATTAAAATTGTCATGAGTTAAAAATACGGCAGTTTCGGTAATTTAGTTGAGACGCGGGTGTCAGTCGTGTTAAGAACCAATTTAATGGATTTTAAATTATTTTATTTTTATTTCATCCATATGAGCATTTTGAGTGTGCCAACATGTCCAGAAGGGTTGATATAGAAAGAAAACACTAGTCGGGGGTCTAGTTTGAGTTCCCGAGACTTTTTTAAGCCTAACCAGCAACCCGAGGGGGGTATATTAGTCATTTCTATTTTTGGTGAATAGTGATCCACGAAATTTAGAAAGCTTTATCAGCCAATAGGTTAGATTCTTAGGGTTTCCATCACCAAGATTCACAGACGACCATTAGAGATGAAGTGGAGGAAGTTACCAAAGGAGAACCACCATCTTTGGACTTTTGCACCACCGTCACCACCATCGGATATATCGGAAAGAGAGAAGAGTTTCTATATCATCTACTTCAGAGGATCATAATCTTCATTAACAATCAAGTGATTTAACTTGCAATAAATTAGTGCATATATCATCCATGTTAGGTTATAATTGAAGAATAACCTTGAATAATGATAATTGAATGGACTCAAAGAACTAAAATCGTAATATGGGTAGGTTTTGCATATAGATTAACTTCTGGGATTTTAGGAGCCGCGAAATCATGGTCCATGTGTAGAGAATTATGAATTTGTAATGAATTATATATATTTCTTGAAGAAATAGGAGAACTAGGTTTTTTATATGAAATTTATGTGAATTGATCCAAGAATTTGATGTCCCATTTTGATTTGATGATTATAAAATGTTGGAAGTTATGCAAACATGTTGATATGATTATTAGTATACTTGATTGGGAGTTTGGGACGTTATAATGAAGAATTGGAGGTGTAAAAAGAGGAAACTAGTAACTGTTAAAGAAAATTCTGGGCAAATACCTGTTTGATCGATCGATCGACCCATTTTCTTCGATCAATCGACCTCTTGTATTTTTTATAATTGTTTCCCTTTAAGGTTTAAGGAAAATCCCAAAGCCGATAATGATTCTTAATGTGAATAATATGATATTGCGTGACATAGTTTCGGTCAGTAGGGTCTTAGTTGAAGCCCGAAAAAATGGATTACCTTAGGGAATTGAATATTATGGCTAATGAGGGACTACTGTGTGAGGTACGATTAGAAATCGTTCGAATTGAAACTAGAATGGGAATAAATGCTGAGGTAAGGATAAGAATGGTAACGGAGGAGATAACATTGGAAACTAGTAGGAGTCCTAGTAGCCTTTTGGGGTAGGTTTAGGTACTCAAATTGATATGACGAGAGAGTTATCAAGTTAAGTTTATAATTATGTATGATGTTCGCGATAATCTTACTATGTACGAGACTTACTCCATAGAATGTGAATATCTATATTGAAATATGATTACTAAGGTTGTGTGAATGCCTAGTGAATGGATTTCTTATGTGTATGACATACCTACCATACTTGCCATCTCGGTAGGTCAGTTTTCAGGAAAAGGGCCATCTTATCTTTGTGTGCCATCGGGGGGATTTAGATTTATACCTTAAGGACATAAGACTGTGAATGAGTAATTTGTGAGTTGATAAGTCAGCTGACCATGGGAGCGTAGGTATGTGCGTTACCCATGGGTATGTGAACTATGTTCACCCCCAATATGTGTGATTTGTTTTGATACGGTTCTTGAGTGATTTGGAAGACGTGATCCTTACGTACGTGATGTACATGGATTTGATAGAAGAGTATGCGTGCACCGCAGCTTAGCCTAGGGGTGACATATATGTATATATATGTACTGTGAGTGATTTATATATATACTTGTGACTGGTTCACTGTTGCTTAGTAGATGTGAATAACTAAGATATTTGAATGGGCTAAGAATGTGAGAATTTAATTAACACTTGAGATAAGTAATATAATGAATGTGAATATGGTTTATGAATATAACTTATTTGGGTGTTATGAGTAGATACCCTATTAAAGATTGCGAAAGCAGGCATCGTACGGACTAGTTAGTTAGCGGCATAACTAGGATGGGTTAAAGGAATACGTTAGGTGTGCACATTAGTTTAGAGGTGAGAAAATCATGTGAGAGTACGCAACTAACATGTTTATAATATGTGTTGTTTAATTGTAATTTAAACACTTGCTAAACTTTTAAACTGTTTTCACCTTAGACTCTGAACCATTTTCTTCCAAATCTATTTTGTTTTGTCAAAACATTTTCGGTGCCCAGCCACAGGGGCGCCAAGCATAGGAGTTTCATTACATTGACGTGCTGTAGTTGATGTGGAAGTTACAGGATCTCAGTATTAGACGCCTTCATATTCTATACTTGATTCTACTCAGGGTTACTTATTTGTTAGGGCATGTCGCCCATTTCCATTTAGAGATAGCATTCTCAGACTTTTAGTTTTATTTAAGATATTAGGTTATTTATTCAGACTCTTGTATCAGGAATTTATTTTACTCTGGTCTTATTATTAGTGTGTTTACTCTAGACTCATTTTAGATTGTTTATGTGATTAATGGTTGTTGACTTAATTACTTGGATTATGTTAACTTAAGTAATAAAAAATTGGCATATCACTTTTTAAATATTAGGTAAATAGTAATAAATTATATGTTTTCGATAGTGATGCTACAACTAAACCAAGTTGATATTCTATATTAATTACATAAAGGAGAAGCTACCCGGTATTTAATTAGTCGGGGTGTCACACCAAATTTACATAGAGAATTAGCAATTGAAGAACAGATGGTCAGGGTCTTCAACAGCATTTCCATAAAACACACAGCTGTTATCAAGGACACTACGCCAACTGAACATCTTCTCCTTGGTGTTAATGGCATCATTACAAACAATCAATAGGATTAAAGCACACTTTGGAATGTTGCTACTATTCCAAACCAAACATGGCCAGTTAGGATGAGGGGAGTGGTGTCAAAATGAGTTCTAAGAAGACTTGGTAAAGAAGAGCCCATTTTTCATTGGTAACCAAATAGTGATATAATCAGAAGAGAGGTTGATGATGGGAAGGTTAGCATTATTTATCTCATTCAGGTCCCATGTTATTGGGGAAGGACAAGCCCGGTTCCCATTAGAGATGAAATCATCCATTCTAGGATTGTGATTATTAGCGCCATCGTATATGGTTCTCTCTCCATAAAGCATCCATAAGGGACCTTTTGGATGTCAATTGTCATGCCAAATGAAGGTGTTTTTATCATTTCCAACGATCATTTTGATTAAGGGTCTAATCTTCCTTCTAAGGATCGTAAGCTTTGTCCAAGTCTAGGATGCATCAGTAGGAGTTTTGATTTTCCATAAGCTTCTCCCTTTTTAATTTATAGGTGTGGCACCACATAACACATAGGGTATCCTTCTTATTACACAGGATCTAGAGATGTTTGAGCATGACATCTTTGTTCCACTCACTTTCACTTTTAATTACCATTCCTCCCTCATATTTAGGATAACAGACATCGCTCCATTTTACCTTAGCCCCCGTAATTTTCATGCCAGGCCCAGTCTATAAAAATCTATGAAACCTCGTATCAATCACAGTGGTAGTTCGTTTGGGTATGATAAAAATACTGGGCCAGTAAATCTGAATGTTGGATAGCACATAAATAACTAGGTTTAATCTACCAGTGTAGCTCAAGAATTTGTTGGTCCATCTCGAGATTCTATGTGTTATCTTATCGATAAGAAGGAGACAATCCTCATGCTTCAACTTGGTAGAAAAGAGGGGAACCCCCAGGTACTTGATGGGAAAACCATGGGTCTGGATGCCAAGCATAGTTGACATAGTGCTTTTATCCATCTTAGATATAAAAGTAGCAAGGAATGAGCTTTTGAAAGGGTTAGGCTCAATTCCAGACATGGCACTAAACTCCTTAATTGCAGTGTCAATAATAGCGATTGAATTAATATCAGCACCTGCTAAGATAAACAAATTGTCAGCAAAACTCAGATGCTTAATACGGAGTTCTTTGCACTTGGGGTGGAATGTGAAATGTGGTGAACTTGTATGAAGGTCAAGAATCCTATCAAAGGCTTGCATAAAAAAGAGGAATAAGAAGGGATAGAGAGGATCTCCTTGTCTCAAGACTCTTTGATATGGGAAGAAACAATGAGAGGCTCCGTTAATTATAATGGAGAAACTAGACGTTGTAATGCATTCCTTGATCCAACCAATGGAAGGAGGACGAAACTCCACGTTAAGTAAGATATGGAGTAAAAACTGCCAGCAAACAGTGTCATATGCCTTTAATGTAAGTTAATACTTATGAAATTAAGAGTCCGGATCATGACTCGCATATTTTTAGGCTAGTGCGACGGGAGTTAGGCACAGAGTAGTTGGTTTAATTTATTATATATATATATATATATATATATAGTAAATTATAGAATATGGAATTTATTAAAGGGTGTTTTACCTAATAGTGGGACTTGGTGTAAATCATTCAAATAGGTGAAGATACTGATCAAATTAGTGAGTCAAATTAGTAAATTAATTAATCTGAAATTGATTAGATCAATCGGTGTAATTTGAAATGTATGACTTCAGTAGGACAAAAGTGAATTACCTACTGAAATATTTAGAAGGATAACTGGTACACATCGACTAGTGGGTGATACTCGGGAGGATATGATGAGAAGTATAATCGAAATTTAATAATACGTAGAATATTCAGGAGGTTTATACACTACGTATGGGATATATATTGTAGGTCGTGTGTGTAACTATACTAATATTATAAATATATAGGTTGCGTGTATACCTATTGCATGAATTCTTATCTGAATGACAAACCTACGCTTCTTGCTATCACGGGACGTTTTCGCGTTGGGACATTCATATCCCGATGATCCCTTGGGGGGATTTTTTACTTATGCCTCAAAATATAGAACCTCGGTACAGTCTATCTGTGATATTAATAGTGATGACTGTCATATGGATGTGTAGGTATGTGCGTATTCCATAGGCTTGGAACTATATTCCTCGTAGATATGTGTAATTTGTGATGATGGTTCGAGTGAGATACTGAACCAATAGTCCTTTATACAGTTTGTGATGTACCGGCACTTGATAGTATAGTATGCATGCACTACAGGTCTCAACCTAGGGGTGTCATTTTGTGCGTGTGTGTGTCTATATATATATATATATATTTAGAATAATAAATATATATACTGGCATTTTATTCTACTATGTGTGCTTGGTAGATGATGTCCTTATAAAGGAGGGATCCTGTTCAGGAGAGGATTCATTATATCACCACTCATATGCGTCCATCCCACTGAGGTTAGTGACCTAATAAATAAATACACAAAGTTCCATTTAGATCCCATTAAGAAGGTCAATTAGTAATTAAAAAAGGTCGCCACCCAAGGATATTACTGGCCAACTACGAAAGAAGACTGCACAAGCTATGTGGGAAAGTGTGACAAGTGATAAAAGTATGTTGTAATTCAGAAGAGACCAAGAGCCTCATTGGCATTGATCACAACCCCTTGGCCCTTCACCGTTTGGAGAATTATTCTGGACGGCCCTCTGCCAAAGACAAGGGGTAGGTTCAAATATATAGTCATAGAAGATGATTACTTCACTTAGTGGGTGGAGTCCGAGCCCCTGGTCGAGATGTCACTACTCAGATGCATCCATCCCACTAAGGTTAGTGACCTAATAAAGAAATACACAAAGGTCCATTTAGATCCCATTCAGAAGGTCAATTATTAGTAAAAAAGGTTGCCACCCAAAGATATTACTAGCTAACTACGAAAGAAGACTGCATAAGCTATGCGGGGAAGTGTGACAAGTGATAAAAGTATGTTGTAATTCAAAAGAGTCCAAGAGACTCATTGGCATTGATCACACCCCCTTGGCCCTTCACCGCATGGGGGATTATTGTGGAAGATCCTCTGCCAAAGACAAGGGGTAGGTTCAAATATATAGTCATAGAAGATGATTACTTCACTTAGTGAGTGGAGGCCGAGCCCCTGGTCGAGATTTCTATGAGAAAGTATTCCACTTTATATTAAAGAACATTATTTGCTATATTGTCATGTCATATTCTTTCATTACAGATCATGGTACTCAGTTTGACAATAAAGAATTTGAGGATTATTATATACGTTAAAGGATTTAGAAACTACACTCAGCGCCTGGTCACCTACAGTGCAACGAGCAAACAAAGGTGACGAATAGAATTTTGGTAGATGGAATAAAGAAAAGGCTAGACGATGCTAAGGAAAACAGGATCAATGAGCTACAAAGTGTACTTTGGGCATATAGGACAACATTGAGGTGGAAATGGTAGAGACTCCATTTATGATGGCATTTAGCATTAAAGCAGTGGTGCTCACTGAGATTGACTTTACTAGCCATTGGGGACTCAAATTTAAGTCAGTAAAGAGAGATTTGATGAGAAGTCTCAACCAAGATCTAGTAGAAGAAGTCAGGGAGAGCGTAACACTACGAGTGGCAGCCTATGAGTAAAGGAAGACCCGTTTTTACAATAAAATGGTAAAATCAAGCATTTTAAAGGAGGAGACTACGATCTCAAGAAGGTTATCTATAAAGGGAATAGGCTAGAACCATATTGTCATGGCCCACATAGAGTGTTTAATGTGGTACGACCTGAAATTTATAAAAATGAAACTTTGGAAGGAGAGTAGTTTAAAAACCTGTGGAACACTGATCACTTAAGTATGTATTACGGGTGATAAGGAGCGGGTTACAGATCGAAAGACCAAACAACTAGGAAAATATTTTTTTTATCTATTTCAAATACTTCTTTAAGTATGAATAAGAATCAGAGTTTCATTTTTTACATATGTTATCACTTAAATTTTTTTTGGATTATTCTATGTATGTTTCATTTGCATGAGAAATTTCTAAGAAGCTTATGCCAAAGACATCCCAGAGTCGAGCATATCATGACATATGATAAAAAAACACTTTATGTATAACCTCATCTTCGAACGGGTCATGATCAAGAAATTTTAACTAAATACGAGAAATCTAGTGTAGTCATATGGGTGACAAGATCCGAACATAACTTACTAACACAAAGATAGATCCTACTACATTTGGTCGATTCTAGTAACCAACACTGACATATGGTAAAGACAACAAGATTCGTCCATACGAACAGTAATCTGGCACAAGTATTGGTAGATCCTAAGTAAGGAGAACTGAAGTTCATCCAAAACTAGTAGCTAGTAAGCAGATCAGGTCGACGAAATCTGACCACATGATCATATGTCCAAGCTACCTGAAGGACCATGGAAACATTAAGTAGATAGTAAGTTGATATAATAGGTGGACAAGATCCCACCATTAGTCCATAAGACTATAACTAAAGGTAGGATGATGAGATCCAACCATATTTACTCATTAAAAATATTTTCGTTGGAGCACTTTATAAGTGGTTGCTAAAAATCTAGCAAAGAAAAATAATTGGAAGGAAGTCAAAATTAATATATCTGCATATATACAAATATCATGAAAAATGTGATCTCTCACTAATAAGAAACTGGGGAGAGTTAATGCATACATCACAAATAATTGTTTAAAGTATTTACAAAGTTAAACAAGAAAGAACAGTAGTTCAAGAAGAACAAAAAACCTTAGCCTCAAGAACACTACCAGTATCATTTTCAACTGTAGTAACTTCTATAAGAGCAATGGGGAGAGCATAAATAATGGTGATCTAGTTAACTACGTCCTCAGTCCTTTTCAACAATAGAGAACGAATCATATAAGGGTATGAACATATATAGAGTTCTTATCAAGTTTCAGAAAGCGCAAAAAAACATTCAAGGGTTTTGATTGGAAAAAAAGGGTTTCAAATAAATAAGAGTTTGGATATCATTTGGATATGTATAGAAAAACAAATCCCTCTAAAAGTTAGGAGAAAATCTAATCCTAAGACCCCTTTTTAGTCATCAATAACTTTACCTTAAAAAATATCCACCTTCATCATCTACCGCGCAGCGGTCAAGGCTTTAGCCTCGTCATTATCCCCTTCCCATACTTGTACGATCTCTGTAACGTTTGTGTACTTTTTAGTGACCCTTTTTTCAGCTCGTCGTAGCCTTCTATGAAGACGATCAACAGGTCGATGTTGTGCTCAATAGGGGCTTTGTACTTCCTAACACCTTCTTCTTCACCATGGGCAAGGGCCTTATTGGCCTTTTCAAGAGCTTTAGTGGCTACCTTAAAATCATCATTATCTTTTTGAAGATCCTCATACCCCTTTCGTTATCACTTCATCTTAATTCTTGAGCTTCACAATGTCAATTTTAATCTACTCCTTCATCTATGTATTCTCCACCTCATCCTGACTTAAAGATTTAACTTTTGATATGATTTGATCATATTTCTATTTAAGCTTGGTATAGACCTTGTCGTAGTCAGTCTTGGCAGCCTTAAATTCTTTCGATATGGTCTCGTGGTTTTCAAGGAGCTCAGAGTTATCCTCTTTCACTTCTTCGTAATCATTCTAGTATTATGCTTCTTGCTCCCTCAAAAGGGTGGAACCCATCGCATATTGAAAGAGGACAAAGATATCAGAACAGTGAAAAAAATGCTTTGAAAAAGATAAGAAAAAACAAGTCTCATTGAGAACTTAACATAAGCATTCGATGTTACACCATATTCCAGAACTCTTCAGCATTAAAACCCCTGAGAAACTTAAAATTAGGGATATACCCATGATAGACGATCACATGAGAAGCATTACCTGTGTTTCTCCAAGGTAATCAGGTGATCTAGGTCAAAATTGAATGGGTCCACTTCATCATAAGTAGTAAATGATCCCCCACCTCAAACCAAGAATCGAGTGGGTGACCTAAGAATTTGGACCCTTTCCCCATAGACTGTGGTCTTTTGGTGTTTACGACTAGGTTGAGGCATGGGACCATCCATAGGCCTCTTATTACAGGTTGGTGGCCTATTATCGGAGCAAATGCCATCACCTTACCCTTGGCTTATGCATCAGCGGCATTGGCAGCATCAACATCGTCTTGCCTTGTAGCACTAGAATTCTTTCGGGGTTCGACACTGGCCCTCTTCTCAATATCCTCTTTTTTATTGGCTATAGCATCATCATCGACCCTCTTCTTTATTTCCTTATCACCAGGTTCTCTCTTTCGAGTAATCTTCGTAGAGGCACAATCAAGTATGGGAGGGTCCATGTCGCTTGACGGCTCACCACGAAATGTTGATGAACTGGTAGTTGAGGGTACATAAAAAGTACGTCATTTAGCAAAGTCAAAGTTTTAAGCTAAAGGTGAGATTATAAAGATTAGAATTATACCTTCTTTAACCTCCAAATCGTATGGTACTTCCTACTCGGCGGGCCCATCATTTTCAGCCCATCCTCTTTATTCAGCTGAAACATTTCCCTCAACCATCAAGGTTATCTCATCATCTCTAGGGGAGCACCTCTAGGAGGAGTATAATATCATATCTCTATAATTTTTCTCACTGAGAAAAGATTCTCAAACACAACCTGGTGGGAGCCAGACCATAACCCCACATAATAGACCTTCTGATCGGGTTAAGGGCAACCTGAATCCTACTTGCAAGTCCCAAATTGAGAAGCATATTTTATCAGCATTGGGTCAGTTATAGACTCTCTCATCACAATCTGGAAGTCTCAAGGAAATTTGTAATACCCCGTATTTTTAGGCTATATTAATTTGGGGATTTATGAAATTTAATGTGAATGATTTATTTAATAAAAATCCAAAAATTAATTATGTTATAATTATTAACATGACGAGAGTTAGTAATTATGGGAAATTGGTTGAATATTACTAATGAGCAAAGTAATATATTATATTGATTATATTGAATGTCATGAGTGAATTAAATGACGATTTCGAAAATTTAAGTCGGAACGTGCTCGTGTCACGTCGGGACTAATTTTGCTAAATAAAAAGTGAATATTTTATAAGTTGCCCGTATGGTCGTTTTGAGTGCGCCAACGTGTACGGTAGGGTCGAGATAGTCATAAAAGTGTACCCGGGGGTGTAATTTGGGTCTCGGGGCATTTTTAGGCCTAATTAGTACCGTAGGAGGGCATTTTAGTCATTTTACATAATTGGGTAATTAAACCCACGAATTTCAGCAACCTATATCAGCCAACTAGGCTAGTCTTTTAGGCTTAGAATATCCAAAAATCAAGTAACATCCATTGGAGAAGAGAGGAGAGAGCTCCAAGGAAATTGAAGGCCAAAAAGTCACCGGTTTGCACCGCCGCCACCACCACCGCGTAGATCGCGAGACGAGGAACATAGCCATACCAAAATCAGCCATGAATCAGAATACCAAAAATCCCAGGAAAGTGTTTAACTTGCGTGTTTTCATTAATGCAATCTTCATATTGGTTTAGGATTGATTAGAGATGATAAATATGGAAGAACACCCAATTTGTGTTAGGAAAATGCATGTAGAAATGATTTATATGAAATTCTGGAATCCTTGCCATGTAGAGGAATATAACCCACGAAATTTTGATGATATATTAGAAGGAAATTTCGGTAAAAACAGATTAGAACCTTGATTAAGAAAAACTCTAGGGTTCTTGATGATTAGATGGAATTTTGGGTTAATTATCCATGTTTAAGGTTAAATATACACATGATTTACATTAAAAACATCTGGTATAACGTTATAATGATAGTAGTAGGATTTTTGGGACGTTTAGAATGGAAAAACATGGTTTTGGATGAAGAAATTTGGTAGAACCCGTAAATGCATTTCTGCAGAATTTTCGCAGACCTGCTTGATCGATCGATCGAGCCTAGAGCTCCGATCGATTGAAGGTTCGATCAATCGAGCCCCATACCTCGATCGATCGACCCCTCCTGGCAGACTCTTATTTCCCTTGTTTACTTAGTTGTATTGAATTTATTAGGAAATAATTCTTGGGTATCCTTAATGAAATGTTTTGGGATATAGGAAGGACCAGTAGGACATTTGAATAAGTGTTGAGAACCTTATTATAAGATGAGAATCTTATTTTTGGAATAATTATATAATGAACTATGAAACTACGTATTTCAAGTGAGAGAATGCTGCGAATAGCTACGATAGTGAATAGAGGTATACCTACTGAATTTTCCTACTTGTAAGGATAGAGCCAACAAATGTCACATATTAAGTGACAAAACCCTTCGAGTTAAGGTTAGTGATGAAACCTTACGTGTAATACTAATAATGTGAAATTAAGGATAAATGGTATAATTATGGATGACGAGAAGAACCTATATTAATATGATAACTGTGGTATATTTATATGATTGTGTGTACATATATGATATACAAGTGAAAAACATACCGCGCTACTTGCTATCCTTGAGGTTACCGCGCTGGGACAGTCTTATCTCAATGGAACCTTTATGGGGGATATTGACTAGTACCCTAGAAGATAGATATCCTTGGTACAGGCTATCGAATCGATAGTTCAGAAGGTCCTAAGAGATGCGAGTATGTGCCATCCTCTTAGAGACTTGGAATCTATGCTTCTCCTCGATATTGTTTGTGTATGTGTTAATACAGTTCGAGAGTGATTCCGAACTTGTATTCCCCTTGATATGAGTGGTATGGGGTTTGGATAGTAGAAGTATGCACGCGCCATAGTTGTATTTGCGGTGCTGTTATTTATATATATTATACGAGTAGTTAATGTATATATGAGATTTGTAAATTTGAAACTGCCTACTGTGATTTCATAAGTAGGAAATGGTTGATGACACATATAGTAAGTACTTGTTTTGTGGAAGTATAACATGACACTGGGAAACTTTATAAATGAATAAAAGGTAAAAAAAGAGTAGTGCTACTAATTGGAAGTATTCTTTTTAAACCAAAATTATTGTTCGGTTTTAAAATCTTATGAGTAAGTTTAAGATACACTAAATTTATTGGGAAGGTTAGTATGATAAAATGTTAAGCTAACCCGTTGGGAAGGTTAGCACGATAGGTGTGCACATTAGAAGAGAGGTGAGAATTTCTCAAGAGAGTGTCGCTCTAATATGTTGTTGCATTGGTCTGTATCAATTTAAATACTTGCTAAACGTATTTTAAATCAAACACACTTTTGGGCTCTGACCCATTTCTTTTTCTCTCTCTCTCTCTTGTATATATATATGTATATATTTCAGGTGCCCAGCCACAGGGGCGTCTTGCTTAGGATCCCTTGAAAGGAACGTGCTGCAGCTTAGGTGGGAGTTGTAGGTTACTTGCGTAGACGGCTTCCCTTATTGACTCCACTTTTAGCATTCTCATTTATTGGGCATGTATCGCCCTTTCCATTATTTCATCATTGTTGGGACATTTGTATTTCAGTTATTTCCAGTATTGTTACTATGGGTTTTATTCAGTTTATATTGGTGATTCTAGTCTTCATATGTGGACATTCGATTGGCGAATGTATTATATCGATTGGACTTTGTGTTCCAGGTTTATTGTGGTGTGATCCTTAATTGTAGAAATGTTGTTACTAAAAAAAATATTTTTCTTTAAATAAAATTTGGAAAATATGTAAAAAAATGGTTTTGACACTTAGCTTAATTATTTAGGGTGTTAAATTGGAAAATGTATTTTTATCGACAGTGATGCTGAGAATGAACCAACTGTTTACCTTGATTTAATTTAATAAAGGAGGGATCGATCGGTATTTAATTAGGCGGAGTGTCACAGGTGGTATCAGAGCATCAAGTTCTAGTGTCCATAGGATCTGTACGGCTTATTTCGCTTTCAGCTTAACGTTATTGCTATAGAGCCCTATGTTTAGGATTGTTGTATTCCTGCTTTTTCGTTAAAGTCTTCAGCTATTTTAGATTCGATGATAACTGTAGACTAATAAACTTGTTCACGTTTCAGATGCCTCCGAGACGTGCTCTGAAAGATAGGCGTTCCCAAGCCGAGCAGCCAGCAGCTCCGACACCAGGCACAATGAATGCAAACGAAGTAGCCACCATTGTTGCTCAGGCGGTGAATGTCGCGATAGCGGTGATTCAGCAGGTTCCACCCCAGGTTCAGGCAGTGGCGCCAGTACCAGCACAACTTCCATCCGCATGGGAGAGGGTTCGGGATGCTTTTCAGAAAGCGCATCCCTCTGAGTTTTCTGGTAGCTCCGATATTGTTACAGTTAGCCAATGGAAGAAGGACATCCAGCGGCACCTCTGTATGTATGAGTGCACTGATGTGAAAAATCAGTTATTGGCTTAGTTTAAGTTGGTGGGAGCCGCATTACAGTGGTGGGATTCCACTACTACTTTGGAGGAGAGGGACACGATCCCTATTCAGTTGTTCTGGGAGCGGTTTGACCGCAAGTATTTTCCACCCGCAGTACAGACTGAGATGAGGCGGAAATTACTAAATCTGAAGCAAGAGAACCTTACTGTAGCTGAGTATGAGGAGGAGTTCACGAGACTTCTCACCATTGTACCAGATGAGGCACCTACTGAGAGCAAGAAGATTTTGCTGTTTGTCGACGGGTTAGCTTGGAGGATCCGTCAGCACCTTATTGGGAATTTATCCCTGAGTACTTTTACTGATGTACTCAATGCCGCATTGCTACATTGCCAGGATCACCGCTTCCATCTGCAGGGAAGAAAGAGAGCAGGAGAGTCCAGCCAGTAGGGCAGGACCGGGGGTAATAGTGCCAGTGGGGCACCATCTCATGGAAAGACTCGTCAGCACGAGCAGAGTTACCATCAGGGGGACCCTGCTAAGTGATTCCGTTCAGGTGATTCTAGGCGGGGATTCGGGGGTTTCAGTCAGGGCCAGCCTAATCAGCAGGGCCAACACTGACCACAGGGACAGCAGCAGGGCCAGCAAGTCCAATAGCGTGCACATCAGGGCCAACAGGGCCAGTGGCGTGGAGGTAACGGCCAGCAGGGCCGTGAAAAGCAGGTTCAGAGGGGAGGTAACTTCAAAGGACGAAGCTTTGGGTGCGGTAAATATGGCCATAGGCGCCAGGATTGCCTAGAGGGCGATAGGGCCCCACAGCAGCTGGGAGCCCATAATGAGCTGCAGAGACCACTTTTTCCACCTGCCCTCCCAGCTCCAGCCCAGGTGCCAGCCCTACCAGCCATTCCAGCAGCTCCAGTGCAAGAGGGGCAATTACCGTATGAACGTGTCTATAACGTCCACCAGGCAGCAGCTCTACAGGCACCACCCGCGATTGAGGGTATGTTTCCTATCCATGGTACTATGGGTCGGGTTTTGTTTGATATGGGGGCAACACATTGTTTTATAGCTACGCATTTTGCGAAGGCCTTAGCGTTATTAGCCACAGCAGAGAGCACCGTGACGTGTGTCGACTCACCACTGGGGAGTGGGTCACTTATTTTCTTTATATGCCGGGGAGTGGGGGTAGAGATTGGTAGCTTGGTATTACCTGCAGACATGTTAGTCTTAGACATGCACGAGCATGATGTGATTATTGGTATGGATTGGATCGCAGCTTATAGAGCCATGATTTATTGCTTCGGTGGGTGATTAGGCATAAATTCTTCCTAATTTATCCCTTAATTTCGGTACTTTAATCACCTCGAACAACGTAATTGGATTGACTTTTTCTCATAATCTTGCTATTGAACTATCCTAACAAGTACACTGAGTTTCTGGTATTTCATTATGATTTTACAGGTATCTAATGTCAAGAAATGGAAGAAGGAAATCGGAAGAATAGAGAAAGTCAACAAGAAAAGTCAAAAGGGCAAAAGAGTCATTCCTAACCAGAATCCGGATGAGGTACCTAAAGAGAAGTTGAAGGTATCATCCTCACAAGCACCTAGGAAGAAACAACACCTCAATCGGATACCCGGAGCAAAAGATATGGGCAGTCAAAGTTTGAAGGAAAAGTCAAATCAGCGGACCGGTCCGCCTAAGACCCGGACCGGACCGATGTACACAATGCCAGAGCACTGCGAACCAAAGGCAAACCGAAGATGGCAAAAATTAAAAGAATCGATCCGCCCCCGGACCGGTCCGCCTGGAAAATAAAAGAACCGATCCGCTTTAGAAGTGGACCGATCCGCCTAAGGGTCGGACCAGTCCGCCCATCGAGATTTTGTTTTCTGATTCTCCTCTAAAGACTCCGAATTATACTCAACTTCTTGGAATTTCATGTAGAATATAAAAACCCGAGTTATTTTCATTGTAAAGTAGGCAAGAACGGAGGGGATTAGTTTAATCTCTCTTATTCTTCCATAAACCCTAGTTGTAGATACAATTTCCAGTTTTATTCAAGGATTGAAGGTTTATTCAAAGTTTGTGTGATCACCAATTTTATTTATTGCTGCGATTGTTCCTTGGGTAATTTTAGTAAGTTGTTTCTTCTTTGTGATTCTATTCTACAGTATTCCATCAATTGTCCTTAGATTAATCATGAACACTTGCATGTTAAACACTGTTTTCATCACTTTCATCATGTTAGGCTAGATTTTCTAAGGCCGGGATACATGAACCCAACCTGATGTGGTCATTGCACGTATAAAGTTAATCCTCTAAATTTAGTAATTAATTGTGACCGTATTGCGTAGGGACATAACAATTGTAGATCTAAATATCTCGTTTGCCCCTGGGTAACCGGGATGATTGAGAATATAATTCGAGTGTCACTATTGTGATACTGATTTACTCATCCTTTGATTAAGTATGACGCGGGCTTGAACCTCGTATACATAATGCTTGGGAGTACTAAAGACTGGGTCAAATTAATTAGATAAATTTACGATTAATATTATAACTGCATTACACCAGGGTTGGGGGATTGTATTCCCATCCTATTTTCTCATCATTTAGTTAAAAAGTTCGATTCCATTCTCCATTCATAATTTAGGTAATTTAGTTAGCTTCATTTTTCATCATAATTTCATAATTGCATTTAGTGTAATCGAATCCCAAAAACCAAATCAATCTTTTCTTTTCTTCTTAGAGTCAACGTTAGGATTCCTCAGTCTTATTCCATCGTCACAACTCTTGTTGTCCTTTTTCCCTGAGGATCGATACCCGACTTGTCGGATTATTACTTGAACGACACGCTTGCACTTGAGCCTAGAGAGTACACACTTTAGAGACACATTTTTGAGTCGTGTCAAGTTTTTGGCGCCGTTGCCGGGGAATTAGGTAGACTTAGGATTAGATCGAGTCAATCCAAAGCTTTGACCAAAAATTCAAAAATCAAAAAACATAAAAAAAATATAAAAAGCACAAAAAGATTCACCACCATCTCTCAAAAACTTAATGCAAAATTCTGAAACCACTCCCACACCCCATAATACTCCAACCAGCATTCACGAAAATCCACTTTTTGACTATAATCCTGATAGTCCCCACACTCCACAAGCCCCACAGTTCTGGATTCCACCTCCCACACCGTCGCAGTCAATCTCTAGTAACACTCCCTTCTCCTCCGTAGGACACTCTTCAAGCACACCCAGTGAGAGCGCCAAATCGTCAAGCGAGAGAGAGATGTCGCAACATAGTAATGCATCTACAGGTGAGGAAGAGCCTCCGTATCGCCCGTTGAGAGAATTCTTATATCCCGAGCGCACTGTCACTCCAGGATGCATTATACTCCCGTATAATGCCGGGAAGTTCCGATTCAAAAATGCGATGATTCAGATGCTACCACACTATCACAGTATGGATTCTGAAAAGGCATACTTGCATATAAGGGAATTTGAGGACGTGTGTGATACTCTCAACGATCAAACTTGCACACAAGAGGTGATTCGCCTCAAACTCTTCCCATTCTCGTTAAAAGATAAAGCTAAGACCTGGCTATGGTCTTTACCTCCGAGCTCGATTCCATCTTGGAATGAGTTACAATCCATATTTCTCAAGAAGTTCTTTCCACCACATCGAACATTCTCCATAAAGGCTCAGATTCAATCGTTCAGGCAATTGGATAATGAGCCATTCCATCGATGTTATGAGCGTTTCAATGAGTTAACTGCTTCGTGCCCCCATCATGGATTTGATACAGCTCAAATCATTTCCTTCCACTATAATGGGTTGAACCTTAACTCCAAGAAACTCATTAAAACCATGGGTAGTGGTCCGTTTATCGAGCTAGATTTCCACGATGCTGAGCTTCACCTGAGGTATGTCACCGAGACTACCCAATCATGGGATATTTCTGATCCTAATGCTCAGAATCGAAATCGTCAAGCGACCACCACTCCATCGGCGTCCGACCTATACCATGTAGATAAGACCTCTATGTCGGACTGTCGGTTGGACACCCTTGAGAAAGGATTTCGAGATTTATGCGAGGTAGTTGGATCTATCAAGAATCCCGTCGAAAAGGTGCGTGCAATTTGTGAGGCAGGACATTCAACTGAGGAATGCCCGACGATACCCGCCTGCAAAGTAATGTTGCAGGAGCAAGTTAGTGGTATAGGAGGCTTTAAGGGAAATTTTGGTGCCCCGCACGGGAATTCATACAACGCTTCGTGGAAAAATCATCCCGAATTTAGCTACGGGCAACAACATGCCGCAATGAACCCTCCTTCGCATGTTTCCCCTCCTCCTCCACAACAATTTCAACAAGCTCCACACATGCTTGGACATGTGCAAGCACCACCACCTCACAGAAATTATATCCCTCCACAGCAGAGAACTCTCGAGGATACGATGAATCAATTCATCACTAGCCAGACCGCAAACAATGCCAAATATGATCGTCTAATTGGCGACATAAATGCGAACCTGTCCAAAATTCAATCCTCGTTGAGCGTTCAAGAGAAGGGCAAGTTTCCTGCCCGGGGCCAAAGACCTCCCCGAGGTCAAACTAGTGTTACATCCACTTCTACTGATCATCAGGAGAAATGTCAAGCTGTGACCACTCTTTGTAGTGGGAGAGTCGTTGATTTATCACCTCTCCCACACGACACAACCAAAGACAAGGTGATTTCGCCCGGCACGAAAGAGGACGAAGATGTCCCCTCGAATGAGAGTGATAAAGATGACACTAGTGAGCCCGAGGTAGTAGTGAAACCACCCTCCGTGGCACCGTTTCCTCAAAGGTTGATTCCTTCCCAGAAAGGAAACCCACGTGATGACGTGCTAGAAATACTAAAGCAGGTAAAGCTGAATTTACCATTCCTCGATGCCATCAAACAAATTCCAGCTTATGCAAAAGTCATCAAAGATTTGTTGACGGTAAAAAGGAAGATGAAAGTAAAGAAGAATGTCTTCCTAGCACAGAACGTGAGCTCCATTTTACTCAATGAGCTCCCTCCTAAATTCAAAGATCCCGGTGCACCCACCATTTCCTGCATCATTGGAGAGAACAAAATTGAAAAAGCCTTACTTGACTTGGGAGCAAGTGTCAATATCCTCCCTTACTCCATCTATCGACAACTTGATTTGGGCGACCTCAAGCCCACAAGAATCACTCTCCAATTAGCGGATCGAACTGTTAAGGTCCCACGAGGTGTAGTAGAGGACGTGATCGTTCAAGTTGACACTTTCTACTTCCCGGTAGACTTTGTCATTTGGGACATGGAGACTTCCTTAATCTCGACCAATCATGTTCCCATCATTCTCGGGCGCCCATTTTTAGCGATAGCTAACGCTATTATTAACACAAGGAATGGGCGAATGCAGCTCACTTTTGGGAATATGACATTAGAGACCAACATCTTCAACATAGCCCAACATATGGGAGAGGAAGATGATATTCACGCGGTGAGTCTCATAGATGAGATAGTAGAGGAGTACTTTGAGGAGAATTGTTGTGGCGATGCCTTAGGATCCCATCTGGTTTCGAGCAATGAGAGTGAGGGGACGTATACTGAGTACGAGAGGGAGATTGGGGAGTTAAGAGTGTTACTCGATGAGAGAGCGTCGGACGAGGACGCGAGAGATGTGAATTGGGTTTCTAAATTCGAGGAGTTACCACCACGAGATACACGCGTTGTTCCCTCCGACGAAAAGTTTCCAACTCTTGAATTAAAGAAACTCCCCTCCCATATCAAATATGCATACTTAGGAGAGGATGAAACATTTCCTGTTGTTATCTCCTCTAGCCTAGATGACGAGCAGGAGGGTAAGTTGTTAAAAATTTTGAGGAAGCACCTAAGTGCTTTTGGTTGGTGTATAGCTGATTTGAAGGGGATAAGTCCTCTGATTTGCACCCACAAGATTCACCTCGAAGAGGATGTCAACCCCTCTAAAGAAATGCAAAGAAGACTGAACCCCAACATGAAAGAAGTTGTGAGAACCGAGATCATTAAACTATTGGATGCCGGGATTATCTACCCAATCTCGGATAGCAAATGGGTGAGCCCTATTCAAGTCATCCCGAAGAAGTCGGGTATGACTGTGATTGAGAATGCTAAGGGAGAGCTTGTTCCCCAATGCACCACCACCGGTTGGCGTGTTTGCATTGATTACCGGAAACTCAATGCGGGAATAAGAAAAGATCATTTCCCCTTGCCATTCATTGATCAAATTCTTGAGAGAGTTGCGGGACACCCTTATTATTGCTTCCTTGATGGTTATTCTAGATATAACCAGATTGAGGTAGATGTACTTGACCAAGAGAAGACGACTTTCACTTGTCCTTTTGGTACGTTTACCTACAAACGTATGCCATTCGGCTTGTGTAATGCACCCGCGACCTTTCAAAGGTGCATGTTGAGCTTATTTAGTGACATGGTCGAAAGAGGACTTGAGGTGTTCATGGGCGATTTCAGTATTTTTGGCACCTCTTTCGATCTTTGTCTAGAAAAATTGGAACAAGTACTTGCTCGGTGTGTGGAGAAGAACTTAGTGCTGAATTGGGAGAAATGTCATTTCATGGTCACTGAAGGAATAGTTCTCGGCCACATAGTATCATCTAAAGGCATAGAGGTTGATAGGGCTAAGATAGATGTCATAGCTGACCTTCCCCCACCGAGATCGCTTAAAGACGTGCGCTCATTCTTGGGTCACGCCGGGTTTTATCGAAGGTTCATTAAGGATTTTAGTGCTATCGCTAGATCCTTAAGAAACCTTCTCATGAAGGACAACCCGTTTGAGTGGACCGAGGCATGCCAAAGCTCCTTTGACAAATTAAAGAACATGCTCGTGTCCGCTCCAATCATGCAAGTTCCGGATTGGTCCCTACCATTCGAACTTATGTGTGATGTAAGCGATTACGCGATTGGGGCCGTTTTGGGCCAACGTCAAGATAAACAAGCTCATGTCATCTACTACGCTAGCCGGACCCTTACCGGACCTCAACTCAACTACTCTACCACGGAGAAGGAGTTGCTAGCAGTAGTCTTTTCCCTTGACAAGTTTAGATCGTATATTATTGGTTCGCCTATAATTGTCTTCACTGACCACGCGGCTTTAAAGTATCTACTTGCGAAGAAAGACGCCAAGCCGCGCCTCATAAGGTGGATCCTACTCCTACAAGAGTTCAATCTCTCTATCCATGATAAGAAAGGAGTAGAAAACGTCGTTGCCGACCATTTGTCTCCGCTTTCGTCCGACGTACCTAGTGATCCCATTCCCATAGACGAATACTTTCCGGATGAGAAACTTTTTTCTACCTCTTCTTTACCTTGGTTTGCGGATATAGTAAACTACCTTGTCACGGGAGCCGTCCCTCCCGACTGGACACCGCAAGATAAGAAGAGGTTTCTTACTTGGTCGCGCATGTTCTTCTACGATGATCCATTCTTGTTTAAATATTGCGCCGACCAAATCATCCGACGATGCGTACCGGATGACGAGATCCCGAAAGTCATCCAGTTTTGTCATTCGGAAGCGTGTGGAGGCCATTTTTCCACGAAAAAGACGGCCGCTAAAATTCTGCAATGCGGTCTATATTAGCCCACATTATTTCGGGATGTGAACAATGCTTGCAAATCTTTCAATAGGTGCCAACGGATGGGAGCCATAACTCGACAAGACATGATGCCTCTTACCCCCATACTCATCATTGAGATCTTCGACTGTTGGGGTATTGACTTCATGGGTCCCTTTCCCCCTTCCTTTGGTTTCCTATACATCCTTGTTGCGGTAGATTATGTTTCTAAATGGGTAGAAGCGATAGCTACCAAAACAAATGACAACAAGGTGGTGATAAAGTTCCTACAAGAACACATACTTTCCCGCTTCGGTGCTCCGAAAGCGATAATTAGTGATAATGGCAAGCACTTTTGCAATTGGCCATTCGGGAAGCTTATGAGAAAGTATGGCGTCGTTCACAAGGTTGGAACGACGTATCACCCACAAGCAAATGGGCAGGCCGAACTAGCGAATCGTGAGATCAAGAACATTCTCGAGAAGACCGTCAATCCTAACCGGAAAGATTGGTCAATTAGACTGAATGATTCGCTATGGGCATATCGCACCGCATACAAAAATCAGCTTGGCATGTCCCCTTTTCGCTTCGTGTATGGCAAACCTTGCCATCTCCCCGTGGAGTTAGAACACAAAGCGTATTGGGAAATTAAGGAGCTCAATTATTCCATGGATAAAGCCGGTGAAGCTCGCAACCTTCAAATAAATGAGTTAGAGGAGATACGTAATGATGCGTATGAGAATGCCAAAATTGCCAAAGAAAGGATGAAACTCGCTCACGATAGCATCATTCAACGCAAAGAGTTTCTTCCCGGGCAAAAAGTTCTTCTCTATAACTCTCGGCGTCATCTCTTTCCGGGCAAGATGCAGTCGCGATGGTCTGGCCCGTTTGTTGTCAAGAATGTTTTCCCCCACGGAGCTGTCGAAGTAGAAGATTTAAAAGGGGGAAATACATTCAAAGTGAATGGACAACGCCTAAAGCCATATCTTAAGGCGTGTGGTGAGGAAGTCGACACCGTTTGGTTGTCGGACCCCATTTACGGGGTAGAGTGAACGGTTTCAGTTAGGTCATCACACCCCCGACGCGTATGGGGTGAGAGTCGTGTGTGTCGTGTGCGTTAGTGAGTGTCGTTAGGATTTTGGTACATTCGGGTTTAGCATGTGCATGTTCGGGAATTGGGTCAACTCGGGTGACCGGTGATATTGAGAGGTCCTTAGTCTATATTTGGTGAGGAGTGCGTTTTAAAAGTGCAATATTTCGATGAAGAGAGGTTGAAATCCAGTTTAGGGGAAATTCCAGCCTAAAATCCCCAAGCCGGACCGGTTCCTTTAATTTTAAGCCGGACCGGTCCGCTTGTCGAATGTTCTAGAAATTAAAGACCCGGTCCGGTCCGCCCCTGGACCGGACCGGTCCGCCTTCTGCAGATTCATTGAATCCCTTCCTCCCATTCACCCCCCCTTCCCCCCAATTACCATCCTTCCCTCCCATTCGGTTTCCTACATCCCCATACACCCTTTCCCTCCAAATACCTTTCCCTCCAACCACATTTTCCCTCCAAATCCTTTCCCTTCACTATAAATTCAACCCTACCCCTCCTCTTCTCTTCACACCTCAAACAAAATTTCTCTCCTCTCCCTCTCCAGATTTTTGTGAGTTCTATCCTCTCTGTCTCCATGGCCCCCCGTGCTGCTCCCACCAAATACGCATCCACCGACATCCTACACTCCGGGAGCAACGAGTTCCGCTCCCTACAAGAGGAGAGATGGTGCACCAACTTCTTCAGGACAAGCCGAAAACTCAATATGGAGCGCGCGGTTCAATAGAACGCGCTGCCCAATTCGGTCACGGCCCTATTCATGGCCCGGGGGTGGTGTCGTTTCCTCAACGAACCCCATGACGCCGTGTGGGCTTCCGAGGTCCGGTTAATCTATGGCACACTCGTAAGGACGGACCAATATGAGGCCCAAGCGTACGTCGATGGGATGGTCGTTCCTTTTTCCTTATCCATCCTCACGGCCAAATTGGCCACCTTTGGTGTTCCGGACCCCCAAGACTTCACATATCCACGGAACGTTCCTCCGGTCGCTAAGGATGTCATCATGGAGCACATTGCTCCAAATGTGGCTTGGGCGGGCCAAACCGTCGCTGTTGGACAACTCAATGAAAAGGCGCACCTCACTTTCCAAATCGTATGCGCCAACATTCTTCAAACGTCCAACGATTCCCCCATGAGGCCTCGACAAGCCACCTTGACCTACCATCTCTTCGATCCCCAAACCTCCATCCATTTGGCCCGCACATTGTATGCCGACATCATCGCCAATTCTTTGGATGATAAGGGTACCGCCCCTTTGCCCTATGCCCGTTTTATCACGTCTATCCTCCAAGACGCCGGCATTGAGGCCCCTACCGACCGCACCCTGATTCCCGATCCCTTTGGACAGGGCACTCGCACTAAGAGTGCTAAACAACTCGCCATAATCCGGGCACGGCGGGGTCATGATAGCGAGGAAGAGGCTGCCTCAGAAGAGAGCGCGGGGGAGGAGGCCACCGAAGCGAACGTTGAGATGGGTGATGTCGGTGCCGACGACGAGTGGGCGGATGAGGAGGATGACCCGGACTTTGAGTGGGCGGGTACCGATATCTCGACCCGGTTGTCCACCCTTGAGAACCGATTCGAGACCTTTGAGAACCGATTCGAGAACTATGTGATCGACTACCAACGAGATCAGAATCGGGCGGCTCGAAGGCGAGCGGATATCTACCGCCGCCTAGGGGACCCTAATGAGCCACTACCATCACATTTTCATGACCCCTATGGCCCCGACGCGCCCAGCTCATCCCATTTCCCTCCCCCGTGATGTTTTGTTGATTATGGACTGTTTTGATGTATTCCTTCTCATATCCTACATATGTTGTATTCCTGTTTGTACCACAGTCTTATGATATAAAAAGTTGCATTTCTCTATATTTGTTTGTTTTAATTATTGCACTTATTATTTTGCCTTATTTAGATTTTAGTCCTTTTTGCTTGAGGACAATGCAAAAGTCAAAGTTAGGGGGGGTCACAAGTGCATATTTCTAAAACATCACAAATTTTCAAAAATGCCCAAAAATTTCCAAAAAATCATAAAATTTTGAAAAATCCAAAAATATTTTTGTTCAAAATAAATAAAAATTGGAATTCAAATTTTTCAAAAATATCATTAAAAGTCAAATTGGAGTCTCAAAGTGTAAAAAGTCAACATACACAAAGCCGAAATTGACCAAAGATGGAAATTGTGCAAAAAAATTGACGACTTAACGAATAAATGTGGAAATTAACAAACCCGGTGAGATTCGAGCCTATCACGTTTTGCGAGATTTTAAATCAATCCGAGTTAATTGTTAACTCAAAGTTCTTTTTAGCGCTTAATAAGTTGTCAAGGATCTTAATTCTTTCATTTTGATCGGTTTTGAAAAAATGTGTGCAATATTGCCTTGAAAAACGTGCCAAATTAGTCTTTAAATTAAATTCACCTCGAAATGCATATGGTAACGCAATTGGCATTTTGGACAATGAAGTAGGCCCTCGTTTGTCACCCAAAAATATTGGCCAGAAAAAGTAGCAAAAAATTACCCTTAGCAACCCAAATTGAGCCGAATAATTTTTCCTTTTGTTTGACAACCCGAAAAACCCAAAATGGCCCGGAATTGTGAAAATGGAAAAATCCCAGAATTTTAGTCCGAAGAGTGCATAAAAAGGGGCAAGAAAAAAATAAATAAATGTGCTCAACAAAAATAGTGAAAAAACAGAAAAAATAGAGAAAAAGAAGAAAAAAATGAGCAATAGCCCAGAAAAAGCACCAACGGACATCATAAATAGCTTTTCCAATTCCAACCTTTCCTACCATTTTCATTTTACCCAATACACCTTAAACCTCGAAAAAGTCCTAAACGAGTCTAAAGTGTAGAATTGGTTACCGCGTAGAGAGCTAATACATCAAAAGATAATAAAGGAGATTAAGTGCGCGAATAAGAGGCAATATTCCCGTTTTTAAAACCGTAATCCGTTGATGAGATCCTTTCAACATGAAATTTCCGTCTTTCTAAATGTATGCGTGATTTTGCGTCCATTATATTTACTCTTTATATCACGCATACGGAGAGAAAAGCCGTATTTCGAGTAGTTCGTTTGAGAGAGCTTCCCGTGAGAATTTGAAATCAAACGAATTTTCGGATAAGTAACGTAATGATTAATCGGTGGAAATCGGCGGTTATATTTCTGGCTTCGCACACACGCACTACAGGTTGAGACTTGTAAACATGACTTAATGATGACTATTTTCTGGAAAAGTTTGAATAATACAATTTTTGGTTATTTTGAAGTTAACTCCGCCTGTGTCGTGCTTAACTTCTTTTTTTTTTTTGACACTGCCGGTCCCAAGCCCGGAAAAAGGAGGAGGGTTGCGTTAGGTAGCTGACAGCCAGCGTAAAACTTTGTCAGATCCTTATGAACATGAATCCTATGAATATACGTGCTAATGCTAGGGCATTCCCCTTAAGCGATGCGTTGCGCCTGCCACCGGGTGTCTCGAAAAATAGGCAAGGGGCGTTGCGCCTGCCACTGGGTGTCTCGAAAAATAGGCAAGGGGCGTAGCATCGGCCCCCGCATGCGACGATAAATACGCAAGGGTTCCTGCAACAAGCTGGACGTGTTCGGGTAAAGAAGCTAGTCCAGGATACTAGACTTAGGTTAGCGACTTGGAACATAGGGACTATGACAGGAAAAGGGATGGAGTTAGTAGATACCATGATAAGAAGAAAAGTTCACATAGCTTGTTTACAAGAAACTAAATGGGTCGGTGAGAAAGCTAGAGAAATAGAAAATACAGGATTTAAATTATATTATACAGGAAAACATAGAAATAAGAACGGAGTTGGAATAATAGTAGATAAAAACTTTAAGGACGATATCGTAACCGTTATTAGGAAAGGTGATAGACTTATACTTGTAAAATTGGTATTAGGTGAAAACATAGTTAATATTGTTAGTGCTTATGCACCTCAAGTAGGATTAGATGAGGACACTAAAGTACAATTTTGGGAACAAATGGATGAACTAATTCAAGAAATACCCCTAGGTGAGAAAATCTATATAGGTGGAGATTTTAATGGCCATGTAGGAGAAGATCGTGTAGGATATGAGATAGTGCATGGCGGACATGGTTTTGGAGATAGGAACGACGAGGGAGAGTCTATCTTAGATTTTGCGATGGCTTATGATTTTGTACTAGTAAATGCATGTTTTAAAAAGAGGCTTGAACACTTAATAACTTATAAAAGTGGAACACATAAGAGCCAAATAGATTTTTTCATTACTAGGAAAGGAGACCGATTAACGTGTAAAGATTGTAAGGTTATCCCGGGAGAGAGCTTAACCTCACAACATAGGATAATGGTGTTGGATATAAATATTAAAAATCAATCACGAATGCGAAAAGTAAAGATTAACCCACGAACTAGGTGGTGGAATTTAAAAGGAGAGAAATTAGAACTATTTAAAGATAAAGTATTAAATGAAGCAACATGGAATTGTGAAGAAGAAACTAACATAATGTGGAATAAGATGGCCACATGCATTTGGAAAATATCAAAAGAAATTCTTGGAGAATCAAAAGGCAAAGGGCCACAGTCTAAAGAAACTTGGTGGTGGAATGAAGAAGTACAGAATATAGTAAAAATTAAAAGGGAATGCTTTAAAACATGGCAAACAAATAGAAATGAAGAGAATTTTGAGAAATATAAATGGGCTAAAAAGGAAGTTAAGAAAGTGGTAAGAGATGCTAAGTTAAAAGCGTATGATGATCTTTATACAAAATTAGGAACACAAGAAGGGGAAAAAAGTATTTATAAGCTTGCTAAACTTAGGGATAGGAAAACAAAAGATTTCAATAACGTTAAGTGCATCAAAAGTGATGATTCGAGAGTCCTAGTCAAAGATGATGAAATTATGGAAAGATGGAAAAACTACTTTGAGAGGTTATTAAATGGAGATAATGGGAGTAGATTAGATATAGAGGAACTTAGGGAGACTCGAGAAGATATATTTTTTCGTAGAATTAGGACAACAGAGGTCAGGATTGCTCTAAAAAAGATGAAAACAGGGAAGGCTTTAGGACTAGATGGTATCCCTATTGAGGTTTGGAAGTGCTTAGGGGAGGATGGAGTATCATGGCTTACCAAATTATTTAATAGAATTTTAATGACTAATAGGATGCCCGATGAATGGAGAAAAAGTATTTTAGTACCTATTTATAGAAATAAAGGGGACATACAAAGTTGTTCAAATTATCGTGGTATTAAGTTAATGAGTCATACAATGAAACTTTAGGAGAGAGTGATTGAATATAGATTGAGATTGAAGACAACAGTATCTGAGAATCAATTTGGTTTTATGCCTGGGAGGTCAACAATGGAAGCAATCTATTTATTGAGGAGATTAATGGAGAGGTATAGAGAGAAAAAGAAGGATCTTCATATGATTTTTATAGATTTGGAGAAGGCGTATGATAGGATACCCAGAGATATAATATGGTGGGTTCTACATAAAATAGGAGTGACTCGCAGATATATTGACGTGATGAAGGATATGTATGATGGTGCGATGACTACAGTAAGAACATCAGCTGGAGAAAGTAGTGAATTTTCAATTACGGTAGGGCTACACCAAGGTTCAGCATTAAGTCCTTATCTCTTTGCTCTTGTTATGGATGAGTTGACTGGACAAATACAAGATGAGGTGCCATGGTGTATGCTATTTGCAGATGATATTGTTTTAGTCGATGAGACTAAGATGGGGATAAACGCTAGATTGGAATTGTGGAGAGAAACTTTAGAAACAAGAGGATTTAAAATAAGCAGAACTAAAACAGAATATGTGGAGTGTAATTTTAGTAGTAATAGGAGGACAAATGGAGATGTGGTGAAATTGGAGGGTCAAGAAATACCTAGAAATGATCATTTTCGTTATTTAGGATCGATTATACAAAAAGATGGAGATATTAGTGATGATGTTACGCATAGGATTAGAGCAGACTGGGTTAAGTGGAGAAGTGCGACCGGCGTTCTGTGTGATAGGCGTATACCTTTGAAGTTAAAAGGAAAATTTTATAGGACGGCCATTAGACCCGCCATGTTATATGGGACAGAGTGTTGGGCAACCAAGAAACAAAATGTGCAGAAAATGAGTGTGGCGGAGATGCGAATGCTAAGATGGATTTGTGGTAAAACTCGAAAGGATAAAATTAAAAATGAACAAATTCGTAAAACGGTGAAAGTAGCTCCTATAGAAGATAAATTGAGAGAAAATTGACTTCGATGGTTTGGACACGTCAAGCGTAGACCAATGGATGCTCCTGTAAGGAAGAGTGATTTAGTTAGTATTGATGGTAACCCAAGGGGTAGAGGTAGGCCTAAATTAACTTGGTGGGATATTATAAAAAAGGACATGATATCATGTGGTGTAACCGAAGATATTGCACTGGACAGAATGGAATGGAAAAATAGGATTCATGTAGCCGACCCCAAATAATTGGGAAAGGCTTTGTTGAGTTGAGTTGAGTTGGTTATTTTGAAGTTCTTTGAGTCGAATTTTGTGGGTATATTCTCTGCAAACCCTCACGAGATACAACTCGTCCCACTAGGGTAACCTAGGGGTTTAAAGGCTTGTTGCATACGCTAAATGTAATCGCGTGCCCGCGAAAGAGGTATTTTATCCCAATAAAATGTTTTTCAAGAGTTGAGCCTTGCTAGAATTCTTTTACATTGCTCGGGACGCGCAAAGTTCTAAGTTAGGGGGGTTTGAATAGGCATAAATTCTTCCTAATTTATCCCTTAATTTCGGTACTTTAATCACCTCGAACAACGTAATTGGATTGACTTTATCTCATAATCTTGCTATTGAACTATCCTAACAAGTACACCGAGTTTTTGGTATTTTGTTATGATTTTACAGGTATCTAATGTCAAGAAATGGAAGAAGGAAACCGGAAGAATAGAGAAAGTCAACAAGAAAAGTCAAAAGGGCAAAAGAGTCCTTCCTACCCAGAATCCGGATGAGGTACCTAAAGAGAAGTTGAAGGTATCATCCTCACAAGCACCTAGGAAGAAACGACACCTCAATCGGATACCCAGAGCAAAAGATATGGGCAGTCAAAGTTTGAAGGAAAAGTCAAATCAGCGGACCGGTCCGCCTAAGACCCGGACCGGACCGATGTACACAATGCCAGAGCACTGCGAACCGAAGGCAAATAGAAGAAGGAAAAAATCAAAAGAACCGATCCTCTCCCGGACCGGTCCGCCTGGAAAATAAAAGAACCGATCCGCTTTAGAAGCGGACCGATCCGCCTAAGGGTCGGACCAGTCCGCCCATCGAGATTTTGTTTTCTGATTCTCCTCTAAAGACTCCGAATTATACTCAACTTCTTGGAATTTCATGTAGCGTATAAAAACCCGAATTATTTTCATTGTAAAGTAGGCAAGAACGAAGGGGATTAGTTTAATCTCTCTTATTCTTCCATAAACCCTAGATGTAGATACAATTTCCAGTTTTATTCAAGGATTGAAGGTTTATTCAAAGTTTGTGTGATCACCAATTTTATTTATTGCTGCGATTGTTCCTTGGGTAATTTTAGTAAGTTGTTTCTTCTTTGTGATTCTATTCTACAGTATTCCATCAATTGTCCTTAGATTAATCATGAACACTTGCATGTTAAACACTGTTTTCATCACTTTCATCATGTTAGGCTAGATTTTCTAAGGCCGGGATACATGAACCCAACCTGATGTGGTCATTGCACGTATAAAGTTAATCCTCTGAATTTAGTAATTAATTATGACCGTATTGCATAGGGACACAACAATTGTAGATCTAAATATCTCGTTTGCCCCTGGGTAACCGGGATGATTGATAATATAATTCGAGTGTCACTATCGTGATACTGATTTACTCATCGTTTGATTAAGTATGATGCGGGCTTTAACCTCGTATACGTAATGCTTGGGAGTACTAAAGACTGGGTCAAATTAATTAGATAAATTTACGATTAATATTATAACTGCATTACACTAGGGTTGGCGGATTGTATTCCCATCCTATTTTCACATCATTTAATTAAAAAGTTCGATTCCATTCTCCATTCATAATTTAGGTAATTTAGTTAGCTGCATTTTTCATCATAATTTCATAATTGCATTTAGTGTAAACGAATCCCAAAAACCAAATCAATCTTTTCTTTTCTTCTTAGAGTCAACGTTAGGATTCCTCAGTCTTATTCCGTCGTCAAAACTCTTGTTGTCCTTTTTCCCTGAGGATCGATACCCGACTTGTCGGATTATTACTTGAACGACAGGCTTGCACTTGAGCCTAGAGATTACACACTTTAGAGACACATTCTGAGTCTTGTCAGTGGGAGCATTGTTTTTGCCATTCCAGGGCAAGAGATGTTTGTAGTGGCGATGCCTCGCCCAGAGGGAGGTTCGACCGCTCATTTGTATTACATAGAGGAGGATACCTCTAAGGAGGTTGTGATTACCTTATATTCGATCCCTGTTGTCAGGGAGTATTCCCGTGTGTTTCAGGAGATACCAGGCCTACTGCCCCGTCGTGAGATAGACTTTGTTATAGATTTATTGCCAGATATGAGACCTATAGCACGCGCACCGTACCGTATGGCTCCGGCTGAGATGCGAGAGCTACGAGATCAGATAGAGAAGCTATTGGGTCAGGGCTTCATTCGTAGGAGGACCTCACCGCTAACACTTTGCTCTCGCTGAGTGAACCGGTACTGCAGTACGAGATCAGATAGAGCAGCTATTGGGTCAGGGCTTCATACGTGCATAGTTTCTTGGGGTTAGCCGGTTACTACAGGAGATTCATTCGGGGATTCTCCAAAATAGTGGGTCCATTGACGAATCTGACTCGCAAAGGGGTACCATATGTTTGGGATGACGCTTGTCAGTTGGATTTCGACGAGCTAAAAGACAAGCTTACTTCAGCGGCAGTCCTTGCGTTACCGAAACCGGGTGTGGAATACCAGGTTTACACCGATGCGTCTTTACGGGGACTTTGAGGTGTACTCCAGCAGGAGGAGAAGGCTATAGCTTTTGCTTCCCGCAAGCTTAAGCCTCATGAGAAGAATTACCCCACCCACGACCTGGAGTTAGCAGCGGTCATCTTTGCATTGAGGATATGGAGGCACTATTTATTGGGGGAGAAATTCCGTTTGTTCATAGACTATAAGTCAATGCAGTACCGGTTCACTCAGCGAGAGCAGAATATGCGTCAGCGCAGATGGCTAGAGTTTGTGAAGGACTACCAGTTCGATATACAGTATCATCCGGGGAAGGCCAACGTAGATGCTGATGCGTTGAGCCGTAGACCAGTAAACGATGTAGCGGACGTTTGGAAAGCAAAGTGGAAAGATTTGGGTTACCAGGACGCAGTGGCACATTCTTTCATATCCGTGATGTCAGTCACACCCGAGATTGTTATGAGGGTGATACAGGCACAGACCACAGACCCATTTTGCCAATAACAGATTGTGCAACTTCTAGACGAGGGTGCTGAGTCCTATTTTGTTAGTTCTGATGGAGGTTTGCAGTTTAATGGGAGATCGGTGGTTCCAGAAGGAGCAGAACTACGCCATGCAGTGATGACTCATTCTCATGGGTCCCGATTTGCAGTACATCCGGGAGGCGATAACATGTACCAGGATATGAGGCGATAATACTGGTGGAGTGGGATAAATAAGTACATCGCCGAATTCGTGTCCAAGTATTCTACCTGCCAGCTGGTGAAGGTGGACCATCAGAAACCGTCAGGATTGCTTCAGCCATTGGAAGTACCCGCGTGGAAGTGGGAGAGTATCTCCATGGATTTTATTACAGGGTTGCCTGCATCACAGCGGGGCCACGATTCTATATGGGTGATTGTAGATCGTTTGACCAAGGTGGGTCATTTTCTGTCGGTGCTGATTGATTATACCACGAGTCAGTATGCTCAATTGTTCATCACGGAGATTGTCAGATTACATGGGGTGCCCCTGAATATTGTGTCAGATAGAGATAAGATTTTCGTGTCTCATTTTTGGGAAAGCTTTCAGGAAGCTATGGGTACTGAGTTGAGGTTGAGTTCAGCTTACCACCCAGAGACAGATGGATAGACAGAGCGTACTAATCAGATGTTAGAGGATATGCTACGCATGTGTGTTCTCGATTTTGGAGGAGGTTGGGAGCCACATCTTCCACTGGTAGAGTTTACTTATAATAACTCTTATCAGTTTACGATTGGTATGGCTCCATTTGAGGCTTTATATGGCAGGCCTTGTCGTTCTCCAACTTGTTGGCTCGAGGTGGGGGACAACAAGTTGCTATACCATAAGTGATTCAGGAGACCTCCGCGAGGATTGAGATGATCAGGAGTGGTATTCGGGTAGCCCAGGACAGGCAGAAGAGCTACGCCGATGTGAAACGGTTCTTCCGAGAGTTTAATGTGGGAGACCAAGTGTTATTGTGTGTATCTCCTATGAAGGGGGTGATGAGGTTCGGGAAGAAGGGGAAATTGGCTTCGAGGTACGTGGGACCATTTCCCATCATCGAGAGAATTGGGCCGGTTGCATACAGGTTGGGATTGCCAGAACATTTACATCACATCCACGATGTATTCCACATCTCGTCGTTGAGATGATATCTTCGGGATGATATGGCCTATACTCACATTGCGATAGATGAGATCGACTTAAAGCCTGATAGATCTTATGAGGAGAGACCAGTGGCTATTCTAGACTATAGTGAGAGGAGATTGAGGTCGAAGATAGTTCCACTTGTGCGAGTCCAGTGGGAGCATCATAATGTGGAGGAATCCACTTGGGGGCGTGAGGCAGATATACGCGAGAGATATCCAGAGTTATTTTTACAAGGTATGCTTTATTTTCCAAATTTCGGGATGAAATTCCGTTATTAGGGGGGAAGTATGTAATACCCCGTATTTTTAGGCTATATTAATTTGGGGATTTATTAAATTTAATGTGAATGATTTATTTAATAAAAATCCGAAAATTAATTATGTTATAATTATTAACGTGACGAGAGTTAGTAATTATGGGAAATTGGTTGAATATTACTAATGATGAAAGTAATATATTATATTGATTATATTGAATGTCATGAGTGAATTAAATGACGATTTTGAAAATTTAAGTCGGAACGTGCTCGTGTCACGTCGGGACTAATTTTGTTAAAAAAGGTGAATATGTTATAAGTTGCATGTATGGTCGTTTTGAGTGCGCCAACCCGTCCGGTAGGGTCGAGATAGTCAGAAAAGTGTACCCGGGGGTGTAGTTTGGGTCTCGGGGCATTTTTAGGCCTAATTAGTACCCCGGGAGGGCATTTTAGTCATTTTACATAATTGGGTAATTAAACCCACGAATTTTAGCAACCTATATCAGCCAACTAGGATAGTATTTTAGGCTTAGAATATCCATAAATCAAGTGACGTCCATTGGAGAATAGAGGAGAAAGCTCCAAGGGAATTCAAGGCCAAAAAGTCACCGGTTTGCACCGCCGCCACCACCACCGCGTAGATCGCGAGATGAGGAACGCAGCCATACCAAAATCATCCATGAATCAGAATACCAAAAATCCCAGGCAAGTGTTTAACTTGCGTATTTTCGTAAATGCAATCTTCATATTGATTTAGGATTGATTAGAGATGATAAATATGGAAGAACACCCAATTTGTGTTAGGAAAATGCATGTACAAATGATTTATATGAAATTCTGGAATCCTTGCCATGTAGAGGAATATAACCCATGAAATTTTGATGATATATTAGAAGGAAATTTTGGTAAAAACACATTAGAACCCTGATTAAGAAAAACTCTAGGGTTCTTAATGATTAGATGGAATTTTGGGTTAATTATCCATGTTTAAGGTTAAATATACACATGCTTCAAGTTAAAAACATCTGGTATAACATTATAATGATAGTAGTAGGATTTTTGGGACGTTTAGAATGGAAAAACATGGTTTTGGATGAAGAAATTTGGTAGAACCCGTAACTGCATTTCTGCAGAATTTTCGCAGACCTGCTTGATCGATCGATCGAGCCTAGAGCTCCGATCGATCAAAGGTTCGATCGATCGAGCCCCATACCTCGATCGATCGACCCCTCCTGTCATACTCTTATTTCTCTTTTTTACTTAGTTGAATTTAATCTATCATGAAATAATTCTTGGGTATCTTTAATGAAATGTTTTGGGACATAGGAAGGACCAGTAGGACATTTGAATAAGTGTTGAGAACCTTATTATAAGATGAGAATCTTGTTTTTGGGATAATTATATAATGAACTATGAAACTACGTATTTCAAGGGAGAGAATGCGGCGAATAGCTACGATAGTGAATAGAGGTATACCTATTGAATTTTCCTACTTGTAAGGATAGAGCCAGCGAATGTCACGTATTAAGTGAGAAAACCCTTCGAGTTAAGGTTAGAGATGAAACCTTATGCGTAATACTAATAATGTGAAATTAAGGATAAATGGTATAATTATGGGTGACGAGAATAACCTATATTAATATGATAACAATGGTATATTTACATGATTGTGTGTACATATATGATATACATGTGAAAAACATACCGCGTTACTTGCTATCCTTGAGGTTACCGCGCTGGGACAGTCTTATCTCGATGGGACCTTTATGGGGGATATTGACTAGTACCCTAGAAGATAGATATCCTTGGTACCGGCTATCAAATCGATAGTTCAGACGGTCCTAAGAGACGCGAGTATGTGCCATCCTCTTAGAGACTTGGAATCTATGCTTCGCCTCGATATTATTTGTGTATGTGTTAATACAGTTCGAGAGTGATTCCGAACTTGTATTCCCCTTGATATGAGTGGTATGGGGTTTGGATAGTAGAAGTATGCACGCACCATAGTTGTATTTGGGGTGCTGTTATTTATATATATTATACGAGTAGTTAATATATATATGAGATTTGGAAATTTGAAATTGCCTACTTTGATTTGATAAGTAGGACATGGTTGATGACACATATAGTAAGTACTTGTTTTGTGGAAGTATAACATGACACTGGGAAACTTTATAAATGAATAAAAGATAAAACAAGAGTAGTGCTACTAATTGGAAGTATTCTTTTTAAACTAAAAATATTGGTCGGTTTTGAAATTTTATGAGTAAGTTTAAGATACACTAAATTTATTGGGAAGGTTAGTATGATAAAATTTTTAGATAACCCGTTGGGAAGGTTAGCACAATAGGTGTGCACATTAGAAGAGAGGTGAGAATTTCTCAAGAGAGTGTCGCTCTAATATGTTGTTGCATTGGCCTATATCAATTTAAATACTTGCTAAACGTATTTTAAATCAAACACACTTTTGGGCTCTGACCCGTTTCTTTTTATCTCTCTCTCTCTTGTATATATATATGTATATATTTCAGGTGCCCAGCCACAGGGGCGTCTTGCTTAGGATCCCTTGAAAGGAACGTGTTGCAGCTTAGGTGGGAGTTGCAGGTTACTTGCATAGATGGCTTCCCTTATTGACTCCACTTTTAGCATTCTCATTTATTGTGCATGTGTCGCCCTTTCCATTATTTCATTATTGTTGGGACATTTGTATTTCAGTTATTTCCAGTATTATTACTATGGGTTTTATTCAGTTTATATTGGTGACTCTAGTCTTCATATGTGGACATTCGATTGACGAATGTATTATATTAATTGGACTTTCTGTTCCGGGTTTATTGTGGTGTGATTCTTAATTGTAGAAATGTTGTTGCTAAAATAATTGTTTTTCTTTAAATAAAATTTGGAAAGTATGTATAAAAATGGTTTTGACACTTAGCTTAATTCTTTAGGGTGTTAAATTGGAAAATGTATTTTTATCCACAGTGATGCTGAGAATGAACCAACTGTTTACCTTGATTTAATTTAATAAAGGAGTGATCGCCCGGTATTTAATTAGGCGGGGTGTCACAAAATTCTACTGGGATGTCGTACCTATCCATCAACTCCTCTAACTCATCCTCAGTGATATCACAACTATGATTTCAAACATGGATCCTAAGAATCAGAGCTTCTTCAAGTACTCTCCTCGAAGAGAGGTAAAACCACAGGAGATGTGGAAGCCAGAGGTCTTTCAGGAATAGCCCTCTTCGGAGAGGCGTCTAAGACGATATATATATATATATATATATATATATATATATATATATCGGACGCTGTATTTTCCATCTTTTCACCACACAAGGAGTGACCCACTTCAGTACTACCTACAGTTGTTAAGAATTCAGAAAAACTGGGCTCTCCAGCTGGGGGTTATAGTGTAAAACTTGCAAAGGAGGCTACTATAGGAGTGTACTTAGGGTGGCCACGTTTGTCCTCAGGTCGAATAACCTGGAGATTTTAGGGAACCTCCTAGAAAAAGATGACCTGGTCAAGTTTGCTATAATTCAGCTAAATACTCCAACTACCTCTGAATGTGAGGCTCGTAACTCATCAAATAATGGATTTGGGAGAAAAAATGAAGCTAATTTAGGGGGACAAAGCAAATTTGGCGATGAAAACATAGAAAGCCGTAAAAATAGGAAAGCCTAGGCCAACTAACTCAATGGACACCTTAAGACGCACGATTCTCCAATCAAACACCAATAATAGGCTATCAAAAAGCAAATTGGTAAAAAAAAATGGAATCGGGTGGAAATTCATAAAAAAACCCTAAGAAGACGCAAAAGAAAGAGACGATGTACCTGTAACCCTAAGAGGTTAAAGATGGCCCAAACAATGCTTAAGTTCAGTCAGTATATGAATGGAAGTTAGAAAACCCACACCGGATAATAGTTTTTTCATGTGCGAATCCACTCGGAGATGGCATGTAGTAGGAAGGTTTAGCCGGAGATGAAAGTGTTTAAAGGAAAATAAGGTTTTTCTCTTTCTAAAGAAATTGCATGTGGGAAAATGAAGTTAGAAAGTTTGAAACGGTATGAAATTAAGGTTTTTTCAATTTTTAGGCAGTAATCATTAGCCCTATTAAATGTGGCACATGACATCATGCAAGGGAAAGTGAACTGACGCGACACTGACTGACACACGCTACCCCAGGCACGCACGCCATGATTACGCAAGAGTCCATCCTCAGTGTCTGACACGTGGTAAGTTATTTTCAACCGAAAAATGTCACAAGTCATTATGCTCGAGGCGCCTTGAGGAGATTCGAAGACGACCATAATTGTCAAGGTAGACTAATTTCCATTGATTAACACTTTGCTCGCTCAATTTGATCACTGCATACCCAATAGACGTAATATTTTGGAGAATTTGTTTTGCAACTCAATTTTAAGGAAAGTCTTGGGTTTTTTTTATACCATGAATATGGTATGACCCGAAAACTAGTTAAACAAGGTAAAAGTAAACTCATTATTAAAGAGATTGAGGTTGGCTCAAACAATAATGAGATCGGCTCAGATATGATCATGGTCAATCTTAGGCATTCTGGTTGTTATCCCAAGTAGCGCACGTGTAAATTATATGTCCACTAGCAATGAATCAGACAATGGGATGACGTCATCAACGTACTCAAGCATTAGAAATAAACAAACGTTCTTCCACCCATGTTTTCCTATGCTAACTTTATAATTATTCCTCTACTACCTTGTAAAGTGGGCATTTGTTTATTATATAAAGATAAAGCTCCTCACATATTCTAGTGGATCATCTATAATAGGACATAAATAAATACTCCCATGCCCGTATTAAAGGAGGCATGGAGTAATTTAGAAAGGACAACCTGAATGAGATTACGCACTCTCATTCTACGAAATTAATAGTACCTACACTTGCACATGTGGACGTAGTCACCGCCTTGGGCTGAACCTTGTAAATCTAGTTTCATCTTTTTTTCTCTCATTTCACTCTATAGCAAGTTCTAAACAGTTATTTCATTAATTTTCATTTCATTATCTATTATCGTTTGAGCTTATACGCTTTAGCTAAGATTAATCAACATACTAGTTTTAGATGATAACATATATATATATATATATATATATATATATATATATATATATAAGGTACAATGGTGTTTTCACTATTCATAAGATGGGAAGACACTTCACGGTTCAGATCGAAGCCAACAAGGCAACAAGCCAATGGTTGAGATTAAAACACCCCTCTTACCATTTTTACCCCTTACATATTTGAATTCCCTCTTTTTGTTAACCCTTTATTTCCTTTACTCCTTTTACCCAAAATTCAAATCCATGGATAAAATTGGAAATTACACAATTGCTGCCAAATAGCAATTACCAAAGCACGCCCTCTCTCTCCCCGACCCTCATTTCACAAGCATACACACACTCTCTCTCTCTCTCTCTCTCTCTCTCTCTCTCTATCTATCTATCTATTTATCTATCTATCTCTCTATCTCTCTATCTATCTATCTATCTATCTATCTATCTATCTATCTATCTATCTATCTATCTATCTATCTATCTATCTACCTATCTCTCTATCTATCTCTCTATCTATCTATCTATCTATCTATCTATCTATCTATCTCACACTCCCTCATCTCCACTCCACAAAAAACCTACTCCCCCTATCACCGTACCTCTCTCCTCGTTGAGCACGCACCTGCTCCACACCTCTCTCACCGTCGCCTCTTCGCTTAGGTAAGTTTTGAATGGTTTTGATTTTTGATTTTAGGGTTTTGTGGTTTTTATTTTAGGTTTACGATACACCTGCAAAAGCACAAAATTAAACAACTTATATGCTTTGATTTTCAAAGCTACTGAAATTCTTAAAAGGCACGAGATATCTTTGAGCCGTGGGTACCGTCATGGTACGTGGTTGTTCTGATTTTACATTTCTATGCTTTGATTTTATTTTTTGTTCTTTTGATTATTATTAACATTTCAAGAAGATTTGTTCTTCTGATTCTATTATATTGGGTTTTGAAGATTATGTGGTTTTGAAGATTATGGTTTTGAAGATTATAGTGAACCTTATGCTGGTATAGTAGATTTTTTTTTAATTTTTATATTTTCTTATCCTACATAAAAAAATTCATGTATTCATGGATCTTTATTCATGGCTAGAGTTCTACTGATATCTTTAGGGTTCCTCAAAACATATCATATATTTAGTACTATTATGGTTTTCATCTTTATAGGTACTCTCACTGTACAATACAACTTGATAGGGTGACATATGGAAGTTCTCTTAATGTACAAACATATGATCTTTAAAGACAAAAAATTGATCATACTCAATCAATCAGGTATCTCTGAAGGTTCCCTAATAATGGTAAGGATTGGTAAGTCCTACATCTGATAAGAGTGGAAGCTTTCGTAATGACCTTCCACTCAACCCCTCGTATGATTCTTTAGCTTCAAGTAAATGTTTATACAGGTGTATTGTAGTTTGATGTTCTGGTATTATCGCTTCACTCAATTTCTCTTTTAATCTACCATAACTTGGGACAATGAGGTGTTCACCATCCTGCACCTGGGAATTCGATAAGATTCCAGTCAGTAAAAGTTCTTGCAGGGAGGACAGTAATATTTCATAACGTGCATGAAGAGTTGAAGATCCCACCTACGCTACCTTTGTAGCTGCAACAAGGCTTTCAACTTCAGTTGGTAGTAGAAGATTCTATTAAGGTTTTCACTTTTATATTGGTTTAGCAGTAGAAGATTCTATTAAGTTGTATATACACATACAACGCAACCCATAGCAGGCCTAGAGACAAGGAAAATTCCAAATGATTCTGTTTTCAAAGAATTTAAGCTATTAATTATCTTAAGCATTTGGACAGGACTTTCACTTGGCTTTTTAGGCAGATACATTAAGTGTTAGTATATCTCTCAAGTGTTTGGCACAATACCTAAGTGTATTTAACTTATTTTTTTCGTAAGTTTTTATTGTATTACAATACCTAAGAGTGTGTTATCTATTTCAATAGTGTGAAAATGATCAGGAGAGGGATACCTATTTCCAAGAGTGTGAAAATGATCATTACATAGGTTTTATATTTTGTTTTGGGTTTTAGTATTTGGTGTTTGCATTTCTAAGATGGGTTTTATGCTGTTTTTTTGCAGATTGAACCCTAATCATTAAAGCTCGCAGGATACGCTCACAGGTAGTAACTCGAAATGCAAAATTCATTTGTTATTTTAAATTTTTTATTAATTATTTTCATTTGACGCACTTTGTTTATGGCTTATGTTTTCAAACTGACTTTGCATGTTGTGTGTGAATGTAAATTGTTTTGGATTTTTTACATAATTATGTTTTGTTCATTCAAACAGCTTCCAAATGTTTTCTTATTGGCTATTAAATTTACTTCTCTTAGTTGGCAATGTTTATTAGTTTTGCTTATTTTGTTATGTAACACTATGATTTTGCGTTGTCATTTGTTTCCGATTTAGTTGTTCAAAACCTATGCCTCAACATCTTGAAATTACACCTAAATTGAATCCCCTTTTATCATTTGTTTCCAATATAGTTATTTAGACGTTTTAGGGACTTTTTGTGGTTGGTGAGACAACAACTTGTGCCTCAGCGCACTTAATTGATTTGTGGCCTATTTGTGGCCTATTTATCAAGGACATGATTTTTTTTACTTTCAGCGCACTTATTTTCTCCTCTTTTGGGATCATTTTTGTACGCAGATAATCTATGCAAGGTTTAAAGCTTATTAGTTCATTTAATGTGCGAGGTTTAGCGCGTATTAGTTCATTTACTATTTTTTACTCTATAGTATTTTCTTCTGGGGTGATCCTGTTTATATGTTTGGTTGATGATGTCTTCAATGATGGCATACTTACACATTTGTTAACATACTTACATGATGGCATACTATATGTTTGACAAAATGCCTAAAAGTGTGGGTATTCTCTTTAATCTTTTCATTGTAAAAGTGGGAAATGAATAGTTTGAAAATGTAAAAGTATTTTGTTTGATTATTGAATGGAGGTAATCAATTTTATTTTTATAATGTATAAGAAGTGTGGATAATGAAATTTGTTTAAGGGGTGTCAGTTTAATAGTGAGTTTGTTATGTATTTCCATTTATGTTTTCCCGTCCTAATTAGCAATTAGCATACTCAAGTAGTTATGTGATAATGTATACAGATATTTAAATGGATACCTTTGAGTACAATTAATCCCATGATCCCAACTTGGGTACATTTGTAATTATATGTGGTGCTATCTCGGTGCAGAAGAGAAAGCCATTTGTAATTCTTATGATCGCCGTACAATTTGTGTTTAGTTGCAACACTCTATGCCTTGGTGACGCACGCATGTGATTCTTGGATTCTAGAAAAAAAAAGACTCAGGGCCCACTTGGTGAGAGGGGTATTTACGTATCTTTTAGGCAATATTTATCATTTATGGCGTTTTAATTCTCTCTAACGATTGACTGATCAGTACATGCATCTATATCTTCCCTATTTTTTTACTTGAGTTCATTGAGTATTGTGTGCTTATGCAGATTTGGAAATCAAAGATCTTGATTAATTATAATCATTAACTTTTTAATTGATATTAGAAGTGGAAGAAACAACTTTTTAGCAGAATTTAATTGGCATTCGAAATTTTTGTAGTCAGTTGGCCCTGCTATCCAATATCATACATCTTTATGTTTGATAATTCAATTTATATTGCAATCTAATGAAACAGGGAAATTAAATATAGAAGCTTTGGAAGATTGGGGTGTTATTTTATTTGTGGGGGTGGAATACACTTGCCCTATTTCAAAACCATATCTAGATATCACTACAATTTTACTCATGATAAAATATGTTCTCTATAGATTGGAGGGTCTATGTAGTTTATATGAAACGTATCTTTTATAGAGATATTGGTCAAATCCAATGTTCATTAAAATAATTGGCATTTTAAAATTAGTTATGGTCATTTGTAAATCCGAACATCAGTAGATATTTTCATAGTTACATTTCCTAACCTAAATTGTTCGCATTTCATTAATTTCCCAACCTAAATTTAAAATTATATGTATGCCCTATTTTTTCTCATGTTAAAACTGGAAATGTGGTCACTGCGATAAGGCCTTTTGGCTACTTCGAGTTATGACATGTTAAAGCTGGAAATTTGGTCAACTTCTATATTGGTCACATTTCCTAACAATGGTTCATTCTTCAATGTAATATGTTGCCTCCCTATTTTCTTCTTGATGTTTGGGATTTTAACTTTTCTCAATATCTGGACTTCCCCTGTTAGACATGACCTTTATTATTGATAAGTTGGATTCTTAAGCTTCATTGATCTATAGAATGTTCAGTTTTCTGTATGTTTTTCTTTCTTTGGTTCATGAATACATAATATACTGATTATTTTGCAATGTCAGATGGTGATTTTCTTCGTTGCGCCTTAGTTTAATAGGTATGATATTAGTTTAACATGTATAATAACATGTATTTTTTTGGTTTATGTATGATATTAGATAACAGGTAGATATTAGTTTAATATGTATGTATGTATGTATGTATGTATGTATGTATGTATGTATGTATGTATGTATGTATGTATGTATGTATGTATGTATTTATGTATGTATGTATGTATATGATATTAGATATTAGATATCAGGTGTGAGATTAGTTTAACATGTATGTATTATTTTCCAGGGCTTAAGGAACAATAGTAGTGAATGATGTTGGTTTGGTGGACCCTAATTACTAGCATGGAACCCTATGCCCTCGGTAAGTTTGGTGGACCCTAATTACTAGCATGGAACCCTATGCCCTCGGTAAGTTTGGTGGACCCTAATTACTAGAATTTATGCTCCTCACTCAAATGTGAATCGTACGATCTTGCCCAGGAGTTAACATCGGTAAATGTTTTGGCCATTTCATTTAAAGACATTTATCTGTCTAATGGAGTATGTGCTTTGGATTTATGATTTGATATGTTTGTCTTAGAAACGAAGTATTTTATCTCAAGTATGTGTTACTTTTGACATATAGTGAATGCGTGTTTCATATTTTTAAATTTAGTTTATACTACTGGAAGGCTTAATGTACCTTCTCGACTCTAGGTACTAATTTAGATAACATGTTCAAACTCATTATAGGTACTGATTTTAACTATAAATTATATCTGTTGACATGATTTATTCGAAGATTTAATTCTAGTCATGTACTGAGATCATCCCTGGCTTCTGGTCATGCAGATTAGAAGTGGAGCAGATCATCCCTGGTTAAGCAGATTATTTCTACTCATGTACAGAGATCATCCCTAAAGCTGATTATTTCAAAGTTCTTTGTGAGATCATCCCTGGCTTTATTCTTTGATCTATCTGGTTAAGCAGGAGTCAAAGTATCTACGAAGGAGTCCAAATGAATTAAAATACAATTATCAACAATGTAAGCCATCTCATCTTTTCCTCTTGCACAAGTATAACTTTCAAACCCTCAATCCCTCAAAATGATATTATCTAGAAGAGATTATTCATATCTTTCATTACATTAGAACTAACAAGTAGTGCTTTGTTTATCTTTCATTACGTGGCTGCTGAAACATTGCTAAACAAGTTCAAGTCCTATAAATATTCTAATTAGTTTGTACGAGGCTGCTGCTCCTTAACGAAAATGATGTTTTTATAATAGAGAATTTCAGCATTTCTCTCGAACACATTTTTGTATTTCAGTATTCGTTAACATATGTTTGCGGAGAATTTTGTAAACTATTGTACATCCATAATTAATGAATTTCAGTATTCCTTAATGAATATGATATTTATAACACATTCCATTTGCTAACTTCAGTTATACTAAAATTCTCTGCATTTTAAATTATTGGCTTTGCGGTTTGATCTTTGTCCCCATTGTATTAGTTGATTAATCGTAAGCGATATTACTACTCGCTCTGTTCGATTGAAAGACACAAAAAAATACTCCCTTATACTTGATTAATCATATATATATTGGGGTTATCACCCTGAAATTTTGTCATATATTGTTATCCTTTATTTACATGAATTCTTGAGTAGCATGTTAATTGGATGGGAATGTTGGACAAAATGGAGCTGGTGTATTTCCTTTTATATTTTCCTCAATGTTCTTCCCCTCCTGCATTTTGGTAGTGTCTGGTAATTGTCTAACATGCGGATTGGTTTTATGGGTTAATTTGTATGTTTGGAAGTAGTGTATGTTTGTTAGTGTGCCCCCTACTATTTTCTACATGTACGGTCGCCCAGGGCTTTTGTCCAAAGATTTCTCTTTCGATCCCAAGTCTTAATATACTGCCCTCTCATGCCCTCATCCTTCCGAAAGCCTCCCACGCCATTCCCCGACCTACTCCAACATTGTATATATTATTCTCCCTCTCTCGTTGCAGATATGAATCATATGTAAATTTTTTCTTTTTTTGCCTTTTATTTTCGTATGGAACGTTTATCAAGATTAGAGTGAATTTTTGAAATAACTTTTAGATCGGACCGATATGTTATTTTCTTTGCTGCTCTATATGTGTGTTCCTAACTCTTACTTTTGTTTCTCTCTATATGCATCATCGGGTGTGTTTTCTTCTTGCAGATCCACACCCGAAAGCTCCTCACCAACAATTTCCACAATACAAGTCAGGTTTGTCATTTGAGGGACCAAAATTGCACAAACACAAGCGCTGATAAAACAGGGACACAATCAACAGAGTTTTGGCTATACAATACGATGACCAAACAAAAAATATTGTTTAAATCCAAGGTTCCAGGCAAAGTGGGCATGTACGTTTGTGGTGTCACAACTTATGGTCTCAACCATGCTCACATCTATATCTCCTTTAACGTCCTTTTCAGGTCCGCTCGAACCCCCCCTCTCTCTCTCTCTCTCTCACACACACACACACACACACACACACACACACACCATCTTATATCTTCTCAAGAATAAAAAAAGTATCAACTAATATCAGCTGCATAGTTTATATTATTCACCTATAGTTGATATTATTCAATAACTAATGTTTAATAACTATACAGTTGATATTATAACTGTTATTGAACTATATTCCGTGACCCTAAATCACCAATGGTCTCACAAATTTTCTCTCGCTTGCAGTATAGTGAAAACCAGGTGCCGCTCGAATATTCTATATATAATTAGTTAGGGTGTCTTTGATTGGACTGAGCCGCGATCCAACCCAAAGAAAATGATGGTGATTTTTCCATTTTATTATCTCGCCGAGTCTTCATGTGGAAAAACAATTCTACTCCACGTGGAAACACAGTGCTATGGATCAAAGCCTCAACTTGCATTATAATACTCCATTTTTAGTTTTACTGATCAAAGTCTCTGTTTATGTTTCTATAAACAGTGACTCACAGTTATATCCACATTGATATGCTTATGAAGAAGCTTCCAGGTGAATATTGACATCTTTATGGGGAAAGAGATAGCTAATAAATTATAATTTTGTAGGTATCAAAGTATTAGGTATTAAAATGTTGCCACATAAATATAATTGTGTTTCATTATTTTCTCTATTTTTTACTTATTTGCATTAACTTCGGTTGGTACAAATATATGGTACCACCAACTATTTGATGATGAGCATGACACATTTAATTGAAGTCCGAATGAGAAGGAATACAATTGAAGTAGCCAAACATTGGAGTATTATGTTTTGGGATTTCCAGACCATGTAACGAGATGGCATTGATGAAAGATGGTGCTGAATGGCGTATTGTTAGGGCGACTCAAATGAGTGAATCGGCGATGTTTGCTTGCTTTATGGGTTTGTCTTCATTTCTACTGAAATAGTTGTTAGATATTTCATTGCTAATGCAATATACTTCAATTCAATTCATTAATAGAGTCATTTTTGTTTTGTTTTTAGGTTACTTGAATTAGATTCAATCCATCTTGAGATCTATTTGTTGGTTAATATCAGTATTAAAGTAACAACATTCTTGACGGTTGGCTTTTGTTAATAGGTTATATTGTTGTTTCTGAGGATGCTTGAATGATAATTAGGGTGGTTTAGTATGTATGGAATTCGGCACTCGATATATCATTATTCATAAAATTGGATAGCATAAGATATTCACGCGGACCATGACGGGCTATTTATATTGTTTCGTTGTATTTTTTATTTCTTAAACACTGTGGGTAGTCCTATAAATAGAGAAAATTATGTCTAAATTATTTATCGGGGAACGAAAATTTTGCCGTTATGTAATTAAGCACTAAGGAAATTTTTTCTGTTTTGCAATTACGTATTTTAGAAAATTTCAGCGTGCCTTTAGGCACGGGCATACCCTAGTATATGTATATATATATATATATATATATATATATATATATAAAGAGGGAGAAGGGAGTCTCCTATAAGGGGTTCTTATCTACATACTCTGATACATATTATTTTTTTAAATAGTACAAAATTGAATTTTTTGATGAAACTTCTTGGATATGATCTCCATAATAAGGAGAGCATCTCCATATTTTCATTAAAAAAATTAATCAAAAAGTGGGTTAGATGAGGTGATATGAAAAAATGGTGTGAATATGCATTTCCGACCGTTGAAACAATATGCATTTCAACTGTTGCAACTTTTGATGATCATCTCACTCACTTTTGGATTGATTTTTTTATGAAAAAAATGGAGATGATCTCCTCACTGTGGATATCATATCCAAGAAGTGTCATCAATAAAATTATTTTTTACTATTTAAAAAAATGATATGTATCGGAGTCTGTAGATAAGAAGCCCTTACATGATATGTGTGTGTGTGTGTTTGTGTGTGTATACACACTTTTTTAGTTTGCGAGCAATTTGAGAGAGCTTATAAAAAGAGATAGAGTGTGAAAGAGAGGGACCGTTTACTGGTAGAGCAAGGCGGATAAGGGAAAATCGTAAAGGGTATAGTTAGACTTAGTCCATCCAAGGTAAGGGATTCATTATATTCTTTCCCTTCTCCATTTTTAAAGCCTTAGTTCGATAATTTTCTTCACATAACATAATCCCTATTAATACAGATAAAGTTTTCTCTAACTTTGAGACTTAAGATAAGGCCTTTTACTATTCATCACCATTTAAATTACTAGCTTAGCCCAATTTTTTATGACCTGCGCATTTTTCTTTAGATTGAGGTTGTTTGGATTTCTTGAGATCGAGTACAGTAATTTCAGGCTCGGGGATGGGGTTTTGGATATTTAAAACCTATGTATACATAACTTATTCCATTTAATTTAAATACCTTTATTAACAATTAGGATTTCAAATTCATTCCTTTTGGCCGCTGACATAAATTCGGCCTCATCTCGTGCCTTATTTTGTTTTTGTATCCTTATGATGATGCGAGTGCGATATTTGTTGTTTTTCAATTGCAACATCATTGGGTTGCATCTGGCATTTTGGTTTATGCTTTTGCCTAGGAAAATATCTGGTGTGTTCCATAGACTCATCATTTTCTTTGTGCTTTGAATGCAAGGCTAAGATAATTTTGGGTTTTTTTATTATGTAAAACTCGGTTAGGACTAGTGAGTTGACGAAAAACATTAAAGATTCACCATGGAATTAGGTAAGGGAGATGGTTGTGGATTATTGAATGACAAAGTAATGACACTAGAATAAGGTTGAGCTGCTTAGATGTCCTACTAAAGCCCAAAGAGGCCTTAGGGAACATTGTGGAGTTGGTTATGAGGTGTGTAAAAACCATAGTAATACCGACGTCTCATTAGTGGACCATTGATTCTTATTCGTGTGCGTCTAGGCAGCATATCACGTTACAACCTATAAGGGAAGGTTCGGAGCGTGATAGAGTGGTAGTAAAATATTATGTAAAATATATTATATGCTCAGTTAAGTCAGTCTTAAATCATCCTTCATTTAATTAAGTGTTCTCATGCAAGATGTATCGTAACCATGCAATGTGCATTATAACCATGCCACCAAGACGATGAGCCCTCTCACACTTCATCCATATTTTAATACAACCCGTATCTTGTTAATTTAACTATTAACGTAATTTCACATCTTTCAAGTTATTTTATAAACTTGACTTTACATTAATGAGCATCGTGCTCATAATCGTTCTTTCACTTGATTAATCGGAGTAACAATCCATGAGTGTTACACTACTTTTCACCGACTCCCACGATGACGGAATATGTTATTAATCAATGGTTTGGGGTCTAAGCATTAAGCCCACCCTAGGGCTACGGGCCCTCTTTAAATTTCTCAGTTACCTTTGGCTGTCTTATACTTGTTACATCTTTCTAACCCTTCTTTCGTTCTTTCTTTCTTATCCACTTTTAAGTCTATTTTCCTTTTTATCGGATGATGAGGCCAAATACCCGAGACAAGACTAGTATCAACACATAATTTTTCAATTTTCACACTTTATCAAAAGTTCATTTCATTTTTCCTTTAACTCGGTATTTCATCTTTGAAAATAACTTTATTTACCAATTCTCGTAAAACTTAACCTTTGGGTTCAGCATACCTATATATACACTTTAATGCATTTTTCGCTATTCACGCACACTTATAAACTTACATTTTATACAATTTGCCAAAAATTCTTCTATCCATCTTTACTTTAAAAAATATTAGTTTTCACCACACAAAATTCAACTATTTTTTACTAGAGTTGTTGAATCACGAGGCCCCCAATTTTTAATTTTTCCAAAAGTAATTTCCTTTTAAATATGTGAAAGAATGATGGCTCAACTTAAACAAATTTTAATTTCTTTCAAAATTAAAATTAAACAAAACTTAAAGTGAAATTAAATTTATTAACAAAAGCATATTTCACTTTCACATATTAACTAAACCCAAGTCCTAGAAAAAATTTGCGTAACAAATATTTTCAATATGACCAAGTTAGGCCAAATCAATTTTACCAAATTAAATGATGACTTGAATTAAATTAATATTTACCCAAATTAAAAATAGCACCAATTTAATTTAGTGTGACAATTAAACCAAAATTTACTTTGAATTATCCTAAACATCTGTTCTAAGTTATTTTGCAAGATAAAATTAAATCAGTCACGCTACGCCGTGATGTACGAGGAAAAATCCACAACGGGGAAAAACCTCGAACGACCCCAGCCTTAAGTCCACTAAGTATGGTTTTACAATTACAAGACAAATGACTTACTTCCTCGACTTGACTCCTTTTAAGCCTTGACGCGTCTTCTTGTAAGCACTTCCGCCTAGTCGATAATCCCGGAACTCCACCGAAACCTTGGAATCACCAATGAGATTTTAGGAACACCGTCAACCACATATGGTGCCTTTCACCTTGTGATAATTCCACAAAAAAATAACGAACTTCTTCTTTGAGGGATGTAGAAGAAAACCCAAACGAACTCTTCTACTCGGTAGAGTAAAATCGGTGCAAAACACTCCAAGCAAGATATTTATTTGGAAACTTGGAATAAACGAACTACGGGTGTAAACAAAAGTGTTTAAAGATGTTTCCTTGAAAAATAAACACTCAAAACTTGAACTCTTTCTTTTCAAATTTTTTCTCTCAAACTCTCTCTTGGAGACTGTAGTATGTGAAAAAGTTAATCCCAAAATATTGGTTCCCGCACTTGATAAGTCAGTCAAAAGTTAGTGCGAAAAAGTAGTGGGATAGAGGTGAAAAACTGCCCAAAACTGCCAATTTAATTTACCACCGTAAATCTCGTTTGAATGAGATTGTAGTTCGAACGAAGTCTCATTCGAGCGACCCTTCTAATGAAGTTCCAGTGGCCTTATGGGAAGTCTCGCTGCCAAACTCGTTCGAACGACATTATCGTTCGAACAAAATAACTCGTTTGAATGATAATATCGAACGAAGTTCCAGAGCCAAGTCATTGGCAAACCTCGTTTGAATGATATTCTCATTCGAACGAAAAACTCGTTCAAACGACAATATCGAACAAAAATTTAGAAAGCTTAAAAATTTGATTTTGGCCAAGAAACATTATTTTAAAGTTTTAAATTAACTTTCTGAAAACAAACAACAGTTTAAACAAAACTTACACCCAATTAATATTGTTCCAAGCTCCTATATAAATATGTAGTGCATTCATACCTTAGGAGTAAACGGAACAAAGGTTGTTGACGTAGAAACGAGGCATTTGATAAAGCTTTATAATCTTGACCGCTACGTCTTCAACGCTAGTATGTCATAGGCTTGAATAATGGTCAAGAACTCTATCCTATGACTTAAACGTTTTTGTCCGGAATTGAGCCAAAACAACAAAGGACTCAATTTGAAAACTTGTGTCCTTACAAGAGTCCTTTAGTTTGAAAATTTTACTCCAAAGTCCAATTTTTACATGAAATGACACTTTTGTACTAAAATATTACTTTTGTCATTTCAAGACTAATATTTTCAACTTTTTAACTCCTCTCATTTTATGTGTTCATGTTAATTCATTTAAAAACAACTTTCGAAAATAATGCTCATGTTTGCAAAAGTTATTATTTATCCCCAAAACTATATTTTTGACATTTCAAGACTTGTCTTATAATTTAATAATATTTTAAATATCATTATTGATGTAAGAAATTAGATTGCTTCTAATTATTTAATCACAGATAAATATAAATGAGACAAAGAATTTTAAAGTGGTTCAGCCTTATAAGAATGGCCAACGTCCACTGTTTTCTGTTATTGCCAAGTGTTTTGGAGTTCTCGATATGTAATTCTATCAAGAAAATCTAGTCCCTTTGAATGAGGGTGATACAATGTATTTATCGCCCTTCGGCTGTACATGTGAATGGGTAAACAATTAATGCCCTTTAAGAGTATACGTCTGTATGATAAGCATTCAATCAATAGTTGAACTGTTGATTATATGGCAATCAATGCTTTGGCCAAGATGCAGCTCGGACCCCCTTAGTTGCTCGTCGTTCAGGAGTTCTTCGGAGTGTTGGAGTTCCTCGGAGTACACTTGCTGCTCGGAGTGAGTATGACTTGGTCGGGGAAATAAACATCTTCGTTGCTATTTTCCCACGTAGATTGACACGTGTCTTCTCATTATTCGTCTATATCAGCATACTAATTTTGGTATCAACATAAGACCCCAATGTTTCATATTTCGAACTTTGAGGAATATGGAACATTCTTTCTCGGTATATGGCAATATTAAATGACCTTCCTGGTTTTTAGGAGCATTTTCTCCGTATTCTAATGTCCATCCAAATTCGCAGAATCCGCCTTTTTGAATTTTTTATAAGCGCTTCGATCTTCGCGCACTTTTTGTCCTTTTAGCCACCGGTAGCGTAATAGTTTCTTTTTTATAATCATTTCTTTCGCCGTTTCCCAAGGCAAAGTATTTAAGCTTCATAGGCAATCCCATCGTCTTCTACCTTTTCCAATTTCTGCTTTTGAGTTTTCCATAGTCTTTCTCTCTCTTGTGCGTTCATCCTTTTCTTCGTTCCTTGTCAATAGATCTCCTTTTTTTCTGTAAGATCTTCTTCCTTCTTCTTCATTTCTTTTATTCGCCATGGTTTATGTTATTGAATCTCTTGAGAAATTCCGTTCTGATTTTTTTATTCCATCTTGGGTAACTCTGGAGGATCTTTCTAAGCCTTCAAATTATTTTCGTTTGGCTGAGGGACATTGGTTCTCCAACCTCGTTATTGCTGAATGTGGATTTTTTTTCCACCAAACCCTTTGTGCTTAGAGTTATGTCATTATTTTGATGTTGTTCTTGCAAAAATATCCCCCAACACATGGATAATAGTTAATGGGGTGTATAGGTTAAATCAAACTCACGGAACCCATATAGGAATTCCTGAGATTATGTATTGTTATAGATGGCCATTCTAGATAATGTTTTTTATTTAAAAACTAGATTTTTAAATATAGCTTTAGTAGCCAACCTCCCTGATGCCAATAGGGATTCTTTTGAACATGGGGTAGTTACCAAAAACTGGCAACATGCACCTTTGATTGGAAATGAAGTATATCAAGGTCCCAGATGCCCTCCATATGGCAATGGGATAGGTTATTTTCATTTTATTTTATTTCTGAAATTATGATTTCATTATGTTTGATAAAATGTGTGAATGATATTTCACTATGTATTTGTTTGCAGTTGACAGCAAAAGAAAGACTCCAAAAGAATCAGAAGTAAATATTAAGCATTTGAAACTTATCTGGAGTTTGCATCAGAAAGTTGCAGACGAGCATATCAGGTCTGCTTCATATTTGTTGCAGTATAGGAGTTATACAACCTCTTTCACTGCTCGCCCTGTAATCAGCACTGGTGAACCAGCGCTAGCTCCTGAGGATTCTTCACCAGACTCTCATATTCCTTTGAGTCAGAAAATGGGCAAAAGAAGAGCTCCTTCTATATTTGAGGAGACTACCTCTGCTGGAGATGGAAAAAGAAACAAAACTGATGTCCAAAAGGGGATAAAGAAGACAAATGTTGCACCCTAAAAAGCTGTCGAGAAGCCCCTAGTGGCTCCTAACAAGAAGGATGCACCTGTGTAAGTGATCACCATCTCCCCAACCAAAAGCTCTTCTTTTGTTGAAACTGTTGAAATGCTACCGAGGAGACTGAAGAAATCCTCCTCGGTCAATTTGGCTGAAACCATTCCCCAGCTCCAAGTTAGTGGAGCTGGTGTTCCAACTATTATTCCCCCGATCTCTGCGATGAGCTCGGTAAAGACTTGGACCATTCCTGAAGTTCAAAGAATTGAGGAGAATATGCCTAGGGATGTGCTTACATCCCTGGCTACTCGTCACATTGCTTCAGTAAGTTTCTCATTTTCTGAATTTTCTTTCTTTCCTTCAATACATGTATCTCTGTGCTGACTTATTATTATCTCATTTTTTCAGCTGGTGAGTTGCTTTAACACCATTGTGAAGAAGGATGAAGCGATCAAGGCTTCTAGCTCCTCATCCGGAGTGGAAGATGCTTTACTAGGTTTGACCAAATCTTTGAAGGAGTCCCGTCAAAAGTATGATGAGGATAAGGCTGAATCGAAGAAGAAGTTGGGTGCAGTTGAGGCAGAGAAGGTGCAGCTCGTTAAAGTTTCCAAGGGTTTGGAAAATAAGGTGAAAGATTTGGAGGGAGAGAAAAAGAAGTATGACGATAAGCTCAAGAGCTTTGGGGAGCTTGAAAACAAGATGAAAATGGCAGAAGAAGAATTGTCCCTTTTGCGAGAAGTGAATTGTCAGAAGGAGGAGGTGGAAGCTAAGTTGAAAGCCACCGATGATCTTCTATCCGAGAATCTCTCCTCGGAGAAAATGAAAAGAAAATTGTTGGTGAAAAAATCTTTCCGCACTGGTTGGGACAAAGGGTGGAACAGGGGGGTAGCAGCAATGATGTCCCTGGTGCAGTATGGGAGTTTGAACTACTTCCGAGATGGTTGGGTGGCTGCCCTGCAAGAATTAAAGGTTAATGAGGACTCAAAATTGTTTCAACAGCATCTCCCTGGTCCTCCCCCAAATATTAAAGATGAAGAAGAGGACGAAGCTGCCTCTGAAGAATCTTCAATGGTAGTGGGTGATCCAATCCTTACTCAGCCTGCCGACGAGGAGCTTTCATCTCTGCCTGCTCCTCCTGAACAAGTTCCAGCCCTAGCCAACCAACTCATTGTTTCCATCGAGCAACCGAGCTCCTCCTCCCAGCGTCCCGAGAAAGTTTTGGGAGACAAGGAAAAGGTGTGAAGTTGTTCGGTATTAATTTTTATTTTATCACTTGTACTCTGTACTCTGAGCACTGTACTTCTTTCTATGATGTAATAAAAAATCACTTTTTTTGTTCCTCTATGTTGTTGATGTTCTGTCTGCTTTTTTATTAACTCTTGCCTTCTCTTCTTCACTAGTTTATGGCTAGAATGGAATTGCTGTCTGCCCATGACACAACTCTGCTTCGACAGTGTAATGAATATTTTAAGGCTGGCCACATTGACTTGGATAAATCCCAAATTGTAGAGATTCTTGGTCGAGTTGCTTCAGACCAAGCAGTGGAGGCATATCAATACTTGAAATATCTTATTGATCGTGCTGTAGCCAATAATGTGGCTTATTACGAAATGATTGAAGACTTGCAAGGTACTCTCGATGAACTTCAGCAGTAGTATAAAGAGTCTTCAGCTCTTTTGCATGAAGGGTATGAGAAGAAAATCAAACAACTTAGTGCTGAAAAAGGCTACGACAAGATGCTTGTTGGCTATGAAGTGAGAGAGAGAACATTGAAAGCAGATGTCAAAGGGCACAGGCAAATTGCTGAGCTATTGGAACAAGAAAACAACAATCTGCAAAAAGAACTAGCTCAGCTGAGGTTTGCTGCTTCATCTTCCACTGCCTTGGTACCGGTCACCGATGAAGGATGTCATTTTTAGAAGTTTAAAATGCCAAGCTGCGGGAAGAGTTAGAGGCATTGAGAAGATCTGGCCCTTCTACTGCTGCTCGGGGACGAGGAAGAGGTTCTCGGGGACGACCAAGGGTTCTTCATCCTACCATTGAAGAAGCTCGTACACAAGCAGCTTTGGAAAACCAAGCGTTCCAATTGATGGCAAAAAATCAAGCCTTGTCTGAACTGTCCAAGAAAGTCCAAACTTTGGAGGATCAACTTGCTGCGACGAAGTCTGCTTTGGATCGTAAGGATATTTTTTCCAGAAACCTTCATGAGCAGTTAGAGAGACTAATTTTCCAATTCCATAAACAACCTCATGAATTCTGGATGGCAGGATACAATGAGGCCCTTTTTTCACTTGAATGATCGTATTGAAAATTCTAATAATGAAGGCTACAAACAGGGATAGTTGAACGCCCTGGGTGTATTGAAACTAAAGCAAGGTCATTATTAATGGGATTACCATGCTCCTGGGCTGCTTGATCTACCAATTCCGCCCTTTAAGCTTGACATGAGCTGGATCCCTGCTCGGGCCATTCCTCATTGTTTGATCTACAAGTATCTTGGTGACTATGCCCTTCATTCACAGGCAGAATTGTCTCGTCCTGAGCATTTACTGGATACACCTTCAATAATGAACGTCAGAATGCTTCGAGATCTTAACTTCATTAATTCAGCCCTTTGCCTGGAAGATGCCCCTACTGGCGAGGAGCCTATTTCAAAAGCAGAAGGGAAAAGACCAGTAGAATAGGAAATTTTGATGTAGTAGTTAGTACACAATTTAATATCAATGTAATAAATTTGTGCAATTTATTTTGAATTTAATGAAAGACTTTCATTTTTATTTGCAAATCTGGATTGCTATTGTCTTGTACTTGTCAAACACTTTATATTTGTGCTTGCATAACAATATTGGGTGGTTCATCGACCAACTTAGCAATAAAAAAGTTACAGGTATCAGTAATGTTGCTCGATCACTTAAAATAAAGTAATGAGTATAATGTTGAAATTTTTTCCAACCAACCAAGGTTATTAAATTGTGCTTGTCGACCAACTACAGTTGGTGGGTTTTTATCCCCGACCAGCCATACTTGGTACAGTTTGGAATATTTTGTTCTACGAGGAACTTTTGTATTTTCTGGAATAATCTTACCTCCCGACCAACATAAGTTGGCATTTGAGAGCATATCTTGTTTCCTAACCAACCGAGATTGGCATTTTTAGGAGTATTTTGCTTCGTAGCCAAACACGTTGGCCTTTTTAGGAATGTTGTTCTTGCCCTTTTACCAACTAGAGTTGGTCTGAGTTTGAACTATCATGTCCACTTGCCCTTTTACCAAAATTGGTCTGAGCCAGCGTCAGCCTCCTAACCAAAGGAGTATGGTTTGTTCTCGCCCGTTTACCAACCGGAGTTGGTCTGAGTTCGAACTATCATGTCCACTCGCCCTTTTACCAACCGGAGTTGGTGTGAGCTAGTGTACACCTCCTAACCAAAGGAGTATGGTTTGTTCTCGCCCTTTTACCAACTGGAGTTGGTATGAGTTCGAACTATCATGTCCACTCGCCCTTTTACCAACCGGAGTTGGTCTAAGCTTGTGTACGCCTCCTAACCAAAGGAGTATGGTTTGTTCTCGCCCTTTTACCAACCGGAGTTGGTCTGAGCTTAAACTATCGTCTTCTTTTTACTGCCGAGCATCGTAGTCTTAAACACTAGTATACCCCGAAAAACTTTCAATAAAAGGAGAGAAGATGGTGAAATATCATAGTTTTATCCATATTGATGGAACTGCTTTACATTTTACATCATTGATAATACTTGTGTAGGTGTTCAGCATTCCATGCATTCTTAAATTCCTCTCCTTCTAGAGTTGCTATTCGGTAAGTTCCTGGTCGAACAACTTCTATAACTCGATAAGGTCCATGCCAGTTTGCTTCCAACTTATTGTGCTTCTGAATGACCTTCTTTAGCACGTAATCTCCTTCTTTTAAGTCGCATTTCTTCACCCTCTTGTTGTAGAACAGGGTTGTTCGTTGTTGGTAAGCAGTATTCCTAATGGCTGCCTCTTCTCTAACCTCCTCGAGCATGTCCAAATCTAACCTCCTCATTAAGTCGCTGACTGGGGAATTGAAATTCAGCACTCTGTGTGTTGGAAGACCCAACTCGGCAGGTATTACGGCCTCACTCCCAAACCCCAACATATATGGTGATTCTCCTGTTGCTGCTCGGGGAGTTGTTCAGTAAGCCCACAATACTGACTGTAGCTCATTAATCCAATTAGTTTTAGCCTCACTTAGCCTCTTCTTCAAACCATTTAGTAATGTTCTGTTCGTCACTTCAGTCTGTACATTGCTTTGAGGATGGCCTGGTGCTGAATGAACCTTCAAAATGTTTGACTGATGACAATAGGGGGCAAACTCCTCGTTATCAAATTGTGTTCCATAGTCTGTGATGAAGGCATGAGGGAGACCATATCGGTAGATGATGTTCTTCCAAACATATTGGTACACCTTCTCGTATTTCATATCAATAAGAGGCTCAGCTTCTACCCACTTAGTAAAATAATCCACTGCGACAACGAGGTAGTTGAATCTTCCTCGGGTCGTTGGCAGTGGTCCAACCAAATAAATTCCCCACATGGAAAATGGCCAAGGGGAAGTTATGGGTGTCAACAATGCTTGTGGAGTTCGTCGGATGGAAGAGAAACATTGGATTTTATCACATCTCTTAGCATAGGCTATACAATCAGCCCTCATCGTTGGCCAATAGTATCCATGCGTCATCACCCTTTGTAAAAGAGTCCGACATGCTACATGGGCTCCACACGATCATTCATAGATCTCTTTAATAAATTCTTTCACCTCGGAGGGATATACACATCTTTGCAAACCTCCCATAATTCCTCGTCTATACAAAACACCATTAGTTAGTACATACCGAGCAACTTTAAACTTCAATTTCTTGGTAGCGATCTTATCCTCCGGTAATTCTCCTTCCTCAATATATGCCCTGATGGGATCCATCCAAGATGGTCCTAAATCAAGGGTAATAATATTCATCGTCAGGTCTTCATCTATGCTCTGACTTTATAATACTTCAATTGGTATCGTTCTTCACAGCTCGGTACGAGTAGCTGATAATAGTCGGGCCAGTGCGTCTGCTCGTGCATTCTCCATTCTTGGTATTCTGATCAACTGAATGGCATCAAATTCTGCCAATAACTCCATCACCTATGCATGATACTTGACCATTAATTCTCCTTTAACAGCATATGTTCCCATCATCTGATTCACAATTAATTGAGAATCACTGAATACCATCACTTGTTGCGCTTCCATAATCTTTGCTAAATTAAGACCTTCTATCATGGCCTCATACTCAGCATCATTATTGGAGGCTTTGAATTGGAATCGCAGGGCATATTCTATGTCAATCTCGTCTGGGGTGTTCAAAACAATCCCTGCTCCACAACCTGTTGTGCAAGATGACCCATCTACATATAATCTCCATGTAGGTAACTCGTCTTCAAATTTCTTATCTGATAAAGTTCCTCGGTGAAATATTTGTTGTTTCCTTTCATCCTCCCCTGATATTTCTCGCTCCTCGTCGATCATCTCTTCTCACCCTTTTACCAACAGGATTTGGTTTGAGCTCGAATATGATGATCCTTCAATATCCACAAGCCCTTTTACCAATCGAAGTTGGTCTGAGCTTGTGTTTGTTGATCCTATAACATCCACAGGTTGATTATCGAACAACTTTTGTTCCTCGGGGGTATCAGGATAAGTAAACTCTGCTATAAAATCTGCTATAGCTTGCCCTTTTAATGATGATCCAGGTTCATACGCAAGATCATATTCACCGAGCTCTATTGCCCAGTACATCAGTCTCCCTGATTTTTCTGTCTTATGAAGGGCTTGTCTCAATGGCATGTCGGTATACACGACGATGGTATGGGCCTGAAAATATGGCCTCATTCTTCTACTTGCCTCAATTAATGCAAATGCCAATTTTTCCAGCTTTGGGTACCTGATCTCTGCACCTCGGAAAGCCTTGTGTAATAAATTGGCTTCTGGGCTCCATTCTCCATTCTGATCAATGCTGAGCTGACTGCATTCTCTGATACTGCCAGGTACAAGTATAACTTTTCTCCCATTACTGGCCTGGACAATAGTGGGGGTGCTCCCAAATATTTCTTCAAGTCTTGAAAGGCTTTTTCACATTCATCATTCAACTCGAAAGTTTTTCGTAGTGTTTTGAAGAATGGGAGGCATCTATCATTTTCTCGGGATACAAATCTGTTGAGCGCTGCAACTCGTCCTGTAAGACTCTGCACTTCTTTCTTTGTCGTTGAAGATCGCAACCCTAAAATAGCTTTGATCTTTTCTAAATTCGCGTCAATGCCTCGCTGGTTGACGATGTATCCGAGGAACATTCCTTCTCGTACTCCAAATGTGCACTTCGTCGGGTTGAGCTTCATTTGGTATTTATCCAGTTGATCAAAGGTCTGACCTAAGTCAACTAGATGATCAGCATCTTTCTTTCTCTTTGTCAGCATATCATCGACATAGACTTCCATATTGCAACTGATTTGTTCGGCAAAAACCTTGTTCATCATCCGCTGGTATGTCGCACCTGCATTTTTCAAACCAAAAGGCATAACATTATAACAATCAGTTCCCCTAGGGGTAGTAAAAGAAGTACTTTCCCTGTCTTCAGGTTTCATTTTGATCTGGTTGTAACCAGAGTAAGCATCCATGAAGCTGAGTAGCTCGTGTCCCGAGGTAGCATCCACTAGTTGATCAATTCTAGGCAATGGAAAGTGATCCTTTGGGCATGCCTTGTTAAGATCGGTGAAATCAACACACATTCTCCATTTATTGTTTTTCCTCTTTACCATCACCACATTTGCTAAGCAGTCTGGATATTTCACATCTTCAATGAATTGGGATTTTTGGAGCTTCTCGACCTCCTCTTGTATAGCTTGATTCTTCTCGGGACTAAATACTCTTATTCTCTGCTTTACAGGCTTGATCTCCTTATTCACATTGAGCTCATGACATAAGAAGTTTGGATCTATTCCTGGCATGTCTTCATGAGTCCATGCAAAAGTTTTCTTTCTGTTTCTCAAGAAAGTTATCAACTCCTATTTTATTGAAGCATCCAACGACGAACCTATCCGAGTTGTTCGTTCAGGGTGTTCATCATCCAGAATAACATTTTCTGTAGATTCTACCACCTGTCCTTTTACAAGTTGGGATTCATCTCTGGGATCCAGTATTTCAATTTCTATACCTTCATCCACCTGGTAGGTAGTAGTCTTTTTCCTTGACTCTTCAAGCTCCTCTTGCTCGGCAGATGAATAATAGCATTCCCGAGCTACTTTTTGATCACCTTTCACAACTCCTACTCCAAAATTCGTTGGGAATTTTAAGCACTGATGTACTATAGATGGAACTGCTTCAAACTTCTTCAAACCAACTCTTCCCATGATGATATTGTAAGCTGATTGCACATTCTTATCCATCACAAAGAAGCGTATTCTTTCTATTCGACAAGCAGACCAAGTTCCAATGAATATATCCAACTTAATCGTCCCAAGTGGAAAAACTTTCTCGCCAGCAAAACCCAGGAAAGGCCTATGATAAGGTTCCAATTGAGATAATTTTAAATTTAAACTGTCAAAGCATGAGTAGAACATGATGTCTTCCGAACTACCATTATCTACCAGAACCCTTGAAATCACTACTTCTTTCATCCTCATTTTGATCACCAAAGGATCGTCGTGAGGGTAAAGAACACCTGCAAGGTCGTTTTTTGAAAAACCAATGACTAGCTTCTCGTTGTTTATCTTCCTCGAGCGATCCTCCTCAGCCAAATATATCCGTTGAATGTATGAGCAAGCCTGGGCCTCACCGAGGTAAGCTTTTCTTTCTGCAGTAAGATCTCCTCCTCCTGCATCTCCACCTGTAATAACATTACAATCAAATGTTCCAAAACGTATTGAAAATACCTCGCATTCTGATTGCCTTGGAATTTTGGGAAGATCGGGGTCATCCTCTATATTATCTTCATGATTTCTTTTCCTATTTTCTTCTGCCCGACGAGTAGATCTGGATCTCTCTCTTGCTCGGTCTTCATTTCCTCTTTCATTTCTACGATCAACATACTTTGAAAACTTTCCTCGTCTAATGAGCGTTTCAATCTCGTTCTGGAGGGCTATGAAATTTTTAGTCATATGACCATGATCCTTATGAAACTCGCAATATTTATCTCTATTTCTTTTGTGAGGGTCCGACCTCAGTTTCTTTGGCCACCTTACTTCTTCGTTATTCTTGATTTCTTCCAAGACATGATTAATACCCATTTTCAAAGGAGTATAATTATCGAATTTCTTCAGGACTTCACATGACGACTTATTATTCTTGGAATGCTTGTCACCGCCATTGCCCTTATGCTCTTTCTTCTTAGATTTGTCGATTTCCACCTTGGTTTCTTTAACCATATTCTTCTTCGCAGCCATAGCCTCCTCGGCATTTATGATTTTGGCCGCTTTTGCCATCAACTCTGACATAGTTGTAGGTGGATCTTTTTGCCAAAGTGTAATACAATTTGTTAGGCAACAACCCACTCATCAAGGCGGTGATTGCTGTCTTTTCTTCATAATCTATGACTTCCAGCTTCTCGTTATTGAAACGAGTTATGTAATCTCTAGTAATCTCACCAGATTTTTGTCTAACACTTAACAAGTGTGCTACTCGTTTTACTGGCTTTGCTCCAAAATAGAAATTTCCAATAAACAACTCGGCCAACTGAAAGAAAGTTGAAATCTTACCCCGAGAAAGATTCTTGTACCATATCTGGGCAGATCCAGTAAGAGTTCCTGAGCCATCTCGTCGGGGACAACATAGATGTCGGCAGCAGCTTGATATTGCTCTATGTCAAGAACAGGATCTGTCTTTCCATCATATTTGGGGGTCACCACAGGTGCTTTAAATTTCGATGGTGTAGGAAAATCCACAATGGCCTGTACAAAAGGTGTCTCTTGAACAAAAGTTCGTTGTAGGGGGTTCTTCGCCTTAGCAATTTCTCCCAATCTATCCTCCAACCGCTGAATGGAACCTTTTCACGCATCATTTCCTTCCTCGAGCCTATTAGTTCGAACAATTGATTGATCTGACGTGGCCTCCTAAGATCTATCTTGACGAGCAACTGGTCGTGATTGTGCTGATCCTTCTCTTATATCTGATGGTTGTCGAAAACTCCTCGACATGGTTTTAGGTGGACTCATATTCCTCCTAGGGCCTAATTGACTAAAAGGAGACACCCTGCTCAGTCTTTCCAAGGCACTGGTCCTCTCTGGAGAGAGAGTAATACGTTTCTCAGTATCTGTAGCCCGTATTGATGAAGTTCGCCCAGGTTGATAAGAGAAATCTTCAGATTCCTCATTACGATATGACTCAGTACGCCTGGATCGTGAAGAAAGTAAATAATTTTGTCTCTGACCACTTCTCTATCTTGAATGTGAAGGTATTCCGCCATGAAGGGTTTGTATGAGTTGCCGCATCGTTTCTTGCATGGCGGTTTGTCCTTGATCCAGATTCGTCATAATTCCAGCCAGATCTGGAGCAGTTGATGGTGCAAAGGGATTTGGAGGATTCCCAACGTTCCCAACGTTTCGATTGCAGGATTCCGGATTATCTACCATTGATGATGAATGATTTTTGGTGAAAAACGATAACAACAGTCGTTCCCACAGACGGCGCCAATCTGTTGATGTAAAAAATTAGATTGCTTCTAATTATTTAATCACAGATAAATATAAATGAGATAAAGAATTTTAAAGTTGTTCAGCCTTATAAGAATGGCCTACATCCACTGTTTTTTGTTATTGCCAAGTGTTTTGGAGTTCTCGATATGTAATTCTATCAAGAAAATTCGATCCCTTTGAATAAGGGTGATACAATGTATTTATAGCCCTTCGGCTGTACATGTGAAAGGGTAAACAATTAATGCCCTTTAAGAGTATACGTCTGTATGATAAGCATTCAATGAATAGTTGAACTGTTGATTATCTGGCAATCAATGTTGTGGACGAGATGCAGCTCGGACCGCCTTAGTTTCTGGTCATTCAGGAGTTCTTCGGATTGTTGGAGTTCCTCGGAGTACACTTTCTGCTCGGAGTGAGTATGACTTGGTCGGGGAAATAAACTTCTTCGTTGCTATTGTCCCACGTAGATCGACACGTATCTTCTCATTATTCGTCTATATCAACATACTAATTTTGGTATCAACAGTCATCCTTATTCTTTGTTTCACCTTGGATCTTAACTTTTTAATAATATACATTTGCATACACATACTTTATCTACTTTTACACTTAGCACCCATTTACTTTATTTTCTTCAAGTTTCGGCAACTTTGTTAACATAAATTATATCATTTTATGTAATTAATATTCTGAAATTTTTAAGTTTAATATTTCATTTTTCAAAGCCAATTTTAATACACTTTTAAGATACTTAACTCATTTATCCCAACTACATGAGTTTACTTTAATGAAAGTAAGGTTTTATGTCAATAAAACCCAACAAATGCATCCTATTATTTCTTCATAAGTTCCATATAACATTTTATCATAAAATAAACAAGTTTAACATGATTTGTACAATAAATAATTAGCTTAAATAATATGATTTTCTTCTTCTTTAAAACATTAACTTTTGTCTATTTTTATCACATATTCTTCAACATCTATTCATATATAGTGATAATAAGCATATATATATATATATATATATATATATATATATATATATATATATATATATATATATATATATATATATATATATATATATATACAGAGAGAGAGAGAGAGAGCATGATTTGATTTCAAACTTGAAAATAGTGTAGAACCTCTACCTTTTGAAGGCAATAACTTTGATTAAGATGTTGAAAAGAAAATTCAGTATGCTCCAAACTATCTGAATTTTAGTTCTTCTAGCAATCCTCTTTTACACCCAAAATAGCACATCTATAACTCTTAAAAAACCTTAATTGTAAAAGTGTAACTTTGTGAGATAATATGAGTGAACTATATAGAGAATAAATAAGCCCTTGTTGAGTTAAAATGGTGGAGAGAATGTGTATGTTTGGATTGAACTGAGTGCAAATTTTCATTCAACATATTAGGGAGGAAATGGGATAGATAGTCCCCTACAAGCCACCCATACTCCTTACCCATATCACATGACCCCTACACATTAGGGGGTTGCTTCCCTACTGGCTAAAAGGTAAAAAAATAGCTACAAAGTGATTAACACCCAAAGGGAGCCGTCCAAAAATACCCCACAGAGTTACAAAGTTGACAACCTACAAATATAAGCATTTTGCAGATGCCGAATCGATTTGTCCCCTAACCCAAATCGATTCGCACCGAACTGGTACGATTTTTATTTTAATTTTAATTTTATTTTTACTCGTGTTTACAACCGTGAAAACTTTACGTAACTTTTTTTTTTAATTTTCACCATTTATTATTTAACAAAAATAGGTGTTACACTATCCGAACGAACATGAATACAAATTCGAATCGTGTATTTTTTTAACAAGGTATGTTATTTCTCTACATTAACACGTATAAGTATATGTCAATATGTCATTTATCTCTAAATTTAAATACAAAGAATTTTATACTACGAGTGAATAACAATGTTAACAACATATGGGGATAATTAAAGATCAATGCAAAATGCAAAAGAATCTCAAATAAAAGAAGTAAAAGTATTATATTATTTGAAAAAATTGTACAAAAACTTATGGGATTAATTAAAGTTTAGTCCCTAAAAAATATTTTCTTTAATTATTTAGACAATGAACGATAGAGAGGTTGGTTGCATATCTTTGAGCTCTCTTATTGATGTTATTTTTAAGTCATGAAAATAATTTATCCTATTTATGTATCAAATATAATATAAATATTATATGCATCGTGCATCGCATGCTAGAAGTTGTAAACAACTAAAAAACTATAAATCTCGAAATAGATACTTGTGAGATTGAAAAGTCGATTTGAACACACAGATAAAAAATAAAAAATGTTACGTGATAATAAAGCCGTCGTTTGAACTGTCATCCCTTTTACATCCTGAATTTACAAGTATAAGCGGTAGAAATGCACAAAAAAGATGGTAGTGATTTGTCACTACTCCCTACACGTCTCATATTCCTAGCTTAGTGTTCAAGTTAAGGCAATGCATTTGGCATTTTAACATCAAAATGCGCATGCAGTTGCAGACAAGTGAAAGTTGTTTAAAATGGATTCTTTGATGTCTAAACACAATGGGTTTGTTCTACCCTTTGTCATCATCTTCATTTCGGTTTCTACCTATCAAAATTCTCTAGTGTTTGGGTCCCCTGCAATTTAGACTGCTGATCCTTTGCACCACTTCAAGGCATATAATGGAGGTTATGACGTTAGCAACAAACATTACTGGGCTGTAAGTCTTTATTCTATTGATCTCCATTCCCATTAGACTTGGATTTTTTCTAAAAGTAAAAACTAGTATTACAAAACACAATCTGTATTATACTAATCGCATTTTTTTATGTGTGACGGATTTAATTTATTTATTTTCAAATTACAGTCTGCGACATATATAGGCATTCATGGTCATGCCATTGCGGGACTTTGGTTATTATTGGGGTTGTGCTTTGGGAGTTACATTATCCTCAAGAATTTCATTGGCACTTTTTCCTTTGTTATGGACCGTCCAGATTATTTCTACCTCATAATGTTCTCACTTGTTGCTCTCTTCACTATTTTTGCCATGTAAGTGTATAATCTTGGAATTTTTCAAAATATATTATTCATACTAATATGGTGTAAGTTAGTTTTTATTTGGGAATATAATTGGGTATTAATATTATGTTTATTTTCGAGATTTTATATTAGGTCTTCTTGTATAGAGAGAACTAATGAAAATGAGGTGAATGTGATTTTAAAGTAACTTTACAAGAAAGTGAAAGGATAATAACTAAATGACAAAAGATGATTATTAGTCTTATATTCAAAGAGGCTATGGTATGGTGCTTTGCGCTTACGACAATCGCGACACGCGGCGCGCGATCACACAACTTAGGGCACTTTGATGGCGCAATTGACACTTTGTACATGCGCATCGTCCCCCGAAGCGAGAGAGCCTAAAGTTTTATCTAAGTCAATTAGATCGACGACTATGGTTAATCGATCTAATGAAAGGATGTTATAAACTAAGTGGGTTGTCTGAACCGTTCGATTGACTCATAGGGATTCGTATAGGTGCGTCCAATCGCTTACGCTGAGATGCCAAATCTGAACCGTGCGATCGAAAGAATTCCGAACATACATGATTCAACGACCGATGAGTCGCACATCATAAAGTAATTGATTGTTCATGAACAAACACCAAAATGGTTATAAATAGATTTCAAGGCCTCTATTTTGCATACCAAAAATTGTCATATTCTCCTCTTTTCGTCCTCTACCTTTTCGCATTATCAGGTTAACATTTCAGAGTGTTCTTGATTTGATCAAACTATTCATGTTTTACATTAAACAAGTAACATAACTGCATTGTATCCTGAAGGAAAATTTTTGCTACAAGCTCCATTGTGTACTCACGGCTTTCATCCGGAAGGGAAGGAATATTGCCTAAAAGACAACGCTCCTAGAACATGCCTTGCAGTAATTTGAATTCATAATTTATATGTTATTATTATTCCTTCATAAATTTCCAACATCTAATTCCAAAAAAAATATTGTCCTCTCGATGACATAAATAGCTCTAAATGCAAAATATTGAGTTTTTTTGGTCATGGACCATTGTAACTCGAGCTCAATGTGGGCCATCGAGTAGATGACTTCTAGGTCTCTATCGGGTACCAATGCACTATGATGAAACTTAAAATTTGATTATTACAATTCAAGGTGGAGTGTTAGACTTCGTGTATTTCAACATTGGTCCTACATCGGTAGACGTAAAGTCCAATATACGGTACTTAGGTGAATGGACCCTCGAACCAGCACTAAAATATTTGGGTTAAAACCCCACAACTAAGCGGTTAAAGTAGAGACAATATTTATTGTTAGGTAGTTCTTTGGGCCCTAACAAAAAGATCCATATATTTTATTTATATACTACTTGGAACTCTTCCTTTATAAATTTCATACTTGTAAACCCTCAAAAGGGTGGATCATTTATTACATGCTTTAGGTACGAATTCTTGGATGCATTTACTCTTATAATATTTAGTGGAGGGAAAATTAATCAGGCTTCATATAACCCAACACTACGTGTGCATTTCATTGATTTGTTACCTACGTGTATCAATAGACACTAACTTGAACTTATTATTAGTCATTTTAATAAATTCACACATAGAAATCATGATTACCATTGGTTCTCTCTAATATACTAAAATCACGCCAAGTTCAAGTTATAGGAAAGTGTCATATCAAAAAACTATAATCCTTGTCAATTTGCAAAAGTACTGAAGCATTTTCCTAGTTCCCCTTGTGATATAATCACCAACAAACACTGGATTGGTCTTAAGGAGAGTGTAGTTCTTCGTACTGGTGAATGTGATAGTAGTGCATGAGTAACGAACCGGTGAGACTTTTTATGTTAGCCAATGCACAAACTATTTTTATTATTATGAAAATCTCGATATTCTATAGAGGAACCAATATTCTTGCTGCTATGGTATGAATATCATTCATGTCGTTTGACGCAAAACTCTTGAAAATACAAACTTGTGGGGAGGGAAGTAGCAGGCACTGCAAAATTTGAACTTTTCCCACTAAATTTCAGTTTACAAAAAAATAAAAATAAAAATTTATGATCCACCAGTGATTTAACTAATATACATATCAAAAAAATAAAAAATTAAAATTGAAGGATTACTAATCTAATAATGATGTGTGTGTCTTTTGATTTCAGAGTTGCTACTGCCTTGATCATAGCCGCAAATAAGAATGCCATAGATAGAACGAGAAATCTAAAATACACCATTTTTGGAGCTGGCGGTGATGTAATCCAAACCATCAAAAGAGTGGCCATGTCCTTGTGCGATATGCGAGCCCTTTTAAGCGCATATGATACAAAAACATGTCATGTCTTAAATTTGACAATTCATCATGTAGGTAAAGAATCACGAGGGGTTCAACACTTTGTTGACAAAGGCAGACATATTATGGATGAAGCAGTTGAATCATTGTAAGCTTCTTGCTATGGACTGTGGTTATTTATGCACTTATTTGAATGTACATTATTGAGTGTTTCATTTGATCAACTTTCTTGCTATTCATTTCAGGTACATAGCAAATCATGTGGTTGTCATTGTCAACTTGGTATTCTTGGTCTCTGGATTAGGTAAGCCTCCTCATCAATTAATGAGATACGAGGATTCTCATTAGAACTCGGTATAGGCACTAGTTACTGATGAAGTCATAAAAAGATGATTTTGAAGTCCACCCTCATTTTTATTTTAACTTTTGTTTTAAGACCCCATTTTTCAAGAAAATAGAAAAAGAAAAATTGAGATACGCCTCGTAAAGTATTGATAAATTAAACAAAGTTATAGTTCAACACTTCTTATGAAACTTTCTGATTTCAGCGTTGCTTTTGGGTGTCTCAAATTTTTAACATTCGAGTCTTGATTATATTTTTTTTGTGTATGGGTGGGGGGGATGGGGTGAGCTTTTTTCTGGTAACAAGGATTACTGTTAGATTAATTCAAGGGTTCAACCAGGATAACTATATGCATATCATACCTACAATTTTCTATGCTTGCGGTATCTTAGTATGATTAGAACAAGTTGAAATTAAGATCACTGCTTGGAAAAGGTCCTAATTAATGTCTTCTTTAATGTTATTGCTGCTCTGGCTTAGTTCTTCTCTTCTTGCAAAGGCAGCCCAAATTTATCATGTAAGTAGAATTCAAATTTGACTATCTTAATTTGAATTAATACTTAATAACATATATTATGAAATATGTTCCCCTCTCTCATTGCCTCATGTATTTCTTCACTTCCGAATAATCTTTATATGTTGGATCTTAACAACTCTATGTTGGGTACTCACCAGCTTAGATGTCTTCTTTCACAGGTGAGTATGAAGTATTTCTTTATCTGTTAGTAATTTAGTAATAAATGATGAGAAATCATTTTAGTTGGAGGTTTCAATGTCGACATCTCTACTTTAGCTGTTTGGCCTGGCACTCTCTGCAGTGTTTGAAATACTTTCTCATTATGCAGTTTTGCAAATGATACTTGTTCAGCTTTTGTGGATTTTGAAAATAATCCCCAAAAGAGTACTCTTGGATCAATGTTGTCATGTTCAAAATCTTCCTATTTGGACAAAATACTGGTGAAAATTGGATCCACCATTCATAATTTCATTACTGAGGTACTAGTTAGATATGCCAATACATGAAACATGGAATATGATTTCATTGAGACTAGAGCGGAAAAACTCCATTGAGCTTTCCAATTATGGCAAGAAACCTACCAAAACTATATTAAATACAAGGAACCCTGGAGTTATGCATTTTGTTGCAAATACTACCTTATAGGTCTTTCCTAACTATTTATTTTAGTAAAACATAGGGGTTCTTTGCAATGAAAATGCATGGTTAGGTTCTTTCTTATATTAAAAAATTTTCAGTAAGGTTCATTGCAAAACTGAAAAGTTCATAGGTTTTTTGCACTCTAGCCTTTTATTTATTTTATGCTAGTTATTGTGCATGAAATGGATTGTTTGCTTTTGTGTTTCAGTTAAAAATATAAATAATGGCGCTTCATGACTTGTTTCGGTTAGATAAACAGAGAGATGATTTGATCGGAGTTTGAGAAATTTGCAACCCTTTCTCTTCCACACCCAGTTACAACTACACACCTGAAAATTGCCCTAAGGATTCTATTGCAATTGGTGATTTACCAAATGTAGGTGGCTATTGGACTTAATTATAATATGGTATAGAGACTCCATCATTGTGGGATGTATTATTCTCTTTTTCTGTGTGGTATGTATTATTCTCAGTGCATTCCATATGAATTACATACTCCATCATTGAGTCACACGTTGCCTTTGAAGATGTACTAAATTAAGAGTCATGTCATGAAGATCAGTGTAAAAAAAATTCACGATTGTTGGATAAAGTTTGTTCACATTGGAATTAGTATTTTTCTTTTGTAAAGAAAGTTAACATTCAAATAGTGACTAGGAGATGGAATATTTGAATTACAAAGTGACTTAAACATTAAAGTTAATATATAATTCATAAGCTAAAAAAGAATCTACCAAAATGGGTATTAATATAATCTAGTAAATTGAATATATGCAAAAAATAACTTTTCTTAGTAACATCTAGACGGATATTCATAAGTCATAACTTTTTCATAGTTTTGGGGGTTATCTGCTAGAGTATTTGCAATCAAATTTCTTGCATTTTACCATTAATAATTAGAATAGTTTTGAAATTTTGTCATCCCAATTGATTTAAGGCATGATAAAATGAACATAATGGTTGTTTAGATATTAGCGCATATCAAATTTTTAAGAGTTAAGGTGGTTCATATCATGATGTAAAAGTTTCATCTGCAGGTCCTTTGAAGATTCACATGATACAAGGACAATTCGACAGGAAATTTCTAAGGCGATGGGAGATTTGTCCCAGAGGTTGTGTATGATATGGCTTGGGCATACATTCAATCTATTCAGGATCTGATAAACATATTTCCTAATCTGCAGTATCTCACACAGTGTTCCTTTGTGAAACAAGCAATCTCTAATGTTGTTTCGCATCAATACAGCCCCTTCAAAGCCTCGGTTCAAATGTTTTGGGCTTGTATGTTATCTCTTTCCATTGTCATGGTGCCTTTAACTCTACTTTGGGTAGCAAAAGCTTATCAAGATAGGGGAAGATGTTTCTCTAGGTGCTCTATCATTCCCAGCCATGCTTAATTTATAGATGAGCAATAATATGGTATAGAGACTTTTATGCTAGCTATGCTTGGATTATATAAATTATAAAGCAAAACAATAAGTAAAGGGATAAAATACTCTACATTTCATGGTTTTAGTAAATTATTTTTTCCCACACTTTTTACTCTTTATATTTTAGCTCCAAACGTAGAGTTAGAGAAAAAGTAGGTGCTCTGTTATTTTTCTTTCAAGTTTTAAACAACCCCATTGATATGAACCCGACCAACAATTGTGATGAAACCCAATAACAATGATGGTTAAAGAACCCAAGATCGTATAACAAAAGTTTGTTGAGCCTTGACCCATTACCTAGTAAAATAAGAACCAAGACTATGAAGGATTAAAACGCCACACTAAGAAACCTAAGAATCTCTCACGAATCACGGTGATACAATTGGTTGTTTGAATGCCACAAGATTAACTTGATAAGTTCATAAATTTTTTGTAAGAACCAAGAGGAACAAAAATACCTCACAATAATATTAGTTTATATCAAAAAGTTCTTACAAAATTCGTATCTCCCCTCATTTATACTTGGAACAACCCTCCAAGAATAGGGAATGAAATAAATACAACATTAAAACAACACAATTGTCAAAGTAAACAAGTTCCCACTTTTTTTAGGCCACTTGGACTTGGAAAATAATAAAATACGACTAAATTACTAAGTTTAATGTATTTAAAGGTAACCAAACAAGACTAGATTCATCCCCCATTTATTAACCTTGAAAATAGATCAATTCATGCCCATTTTTGGTGTGAACATGATGGCCACGTTTTTTCATGATAATTAGCTCCCCAAATTGCTTTAATGACATGAAATAAGCTTTGATTATCATTTGGGCCCATCTTGGTCTCCATCTTTCAGAATCAACCCACTTCTCTTGGATCAGCCCAATAAGTGCTTCCTTAAAATGTTTGGATTTAAGTCTTGTAATTGGAGAACTAGAAAGTGACAAAGGGTCTTCCACAAATTTATCTCCATTCCCATTTGTATGATCAGGCCCGCATTCATCTGCAACATTTTCAGCTCCTCAAATTATATCATTCTCCCCCTTTCGAGAAGGATTTGTCCTCAAATCATCACCTGCATCAAAAGGAGATAAATTAACAACATTAAAGCTTGTACTAACGTTGTACTCACCTAGTAAGTCAAGCCTATATGCATTGTCATTAATGCGTTCTAAAACTTGAAATGGTCCATCACCCCGAGGTAGGAGTTTTGAATGCCGTTTACTTGGAAAACGTTCCTTCATCAAGTGCAACCAAACCCAATCTCTTGGTTTAAACACTACCTTCTTACGTCCCTTGTTGTATTGATGGACAAATTATTCAGTCCTCCTTTCAATGTTCATTCGAGCCTTTTCATGAATTTTCTTTACAAATTCAGCCTTTTTTTTGCCATCTAAGTTTACCTCTTCACTCAAAGGTAAAGGAATTAAATCCAAAGGTGATAATGGATTAAACCCATAAACAATTTCAAATGGAGAAAACTTAGTTGCAGAATGTATACTTCTATTATAATTAAATTCAACATGTGGCAAATAATCCTCCCATGCTTTCATATTTTTCTTAATGAATAACACATAAAAAAGAAGGCAAAGTTTTATTCACTACTTCAGTTTGGCCATCAATTTGTGGATGACAAGTAGTAGAAAACAACAACTTAGCTCCCAACTTTCACCATAAGGTCTTCCAAAAGTAACTCAAAAACTTTGCATCCTATCAGAAACAATGGTCCTAAGCATGCCATGTAACTTAACAATTTCTTTAAAAAACAATTCTGATATATGCTATGCATCATCAGTTTTATGACATGCAATGAAGTGTGCCATCTTAGAGAACCTACATACCACCAAAAAAACAAAATCTCTCCCCCTCTTATTCCTAGGTAAACCCCAAACAAAATCCATAGAAATATCAGTCCAAGGGTCATTAGGTATAGGCAAAGGGGTGTACAAACCATGGGGTTTCAACTTTGACTTGTCGTGTTTACAAGTGATACATTTCTCACAAATTCTTTCCACATAACGTTTCATATGAGGCAAAAAAAAATGATCATGTAAAATTCCTAAAGTCTTAGCTACACCAAAATGACCCATTAAAAAACCACCATGAGCTTCTCTCACAAGCAATTAACGTAAAGAACACATAGGGACACATAATTTATTTTCTTGAAACAAAAATCCATCATGCCTATAAAACATTTTAAATGCCAATTTTTCACATGCATTTAACACATCACTAAATTCAGAATCCCGCTCATACAAATCCTTAATGTAATCAAAACCAAGCAATTTTGTGTCTATGATGGAAATTAAAGCATTCATTCTAGATAATGCATCAGGCACACCATTTTCCTTACCTTGCTTGTATTTGATCACATAAGGAAATATTTCAATCAATTCCACCCACTTGTCATGATTTTTGTTCAACTTTTATTCTCCCTTCAAATGAGTCAAAGTTTCATGATGTATGTTAATCAGAAATTTCTTTGGCCATAGATAGTGTTGCCAATTTTCCAAATCCCTCACCAGAGCATACATCTCCTTATCATAAGTGGGATAGTTTAGGGATGCAACACTCAACTTTTCACTAAAATAGGTGACTGGGCGATCTTCTTGCATCAAAATAGATCCAATACCTATTCCTAAAGTATCACACTCAATTTAAAATGTTTTAGTAAAGTTAGGTAAAACAAGTAAAGGTGCATTAGTTAACTTTTCTTTGATCAGGTTAAATGCCTTTTCTTGTTCATTTCCCCACTTAAACAGCACATTTTTCTTAATGACTTCAGTGAGAAGGGCAGCCACGATACTAAAATCATGCACAAATCATCAATAAAAGCTAGCTAGGACATGGAAACTCCTCACTTGGTTGATTGTTGAAGGCGTTGGCCAGTCTTGGATTGCTTTCACCTTATCCTCATCCACTTCAATTCCTTTAGCACTAACAATAAAACTAAGAAACACAAGATTATCTGTGAAAAAGGTGCACTTTTTGAGGTTAGCAAACAAATTTTCTTTCCTTAGAACATCTAAAATAGATTTCAAATGTACTGCATGTTCTTCAAGCTTTTGCTACAAATTAGGATATCATCAAAATATACAACTAGAAAACTGCGAATAAATGCTCGCAAAACATATTTCATTAAACGCATAAAAGTGCTGGGAGCATTAGTTAAACCAAAGGGAATTATTAACCACTCATACAAGCCATATTTAGTTTTAAAGACAGTTTTCCATTCATCAACTTCTTTCATCCTAATCTGATGATATCCACTCTTACGATAAATTTTTGTAAAAACACAAGAACTATGAAATTCGTCCTACATATCATCTAATCTAGGAATGGGATGATGATACTTGACCGTTATGTTGTTAATAGCTTGACAATCAACACACATCCTCCATGTCCCATCCTTCTTAGGAACTAGTAACACCGAAATCGCACAAGGACTCATGCTTTCTCGCACATACCCTTTCTCCATTAATTCACTTACTTGCCTCTGAAGTTCTTTCGTTTCTTATGGATTGGTCATATAGGCTGGTCGGCTTGGAAGTGATGCACCAGGTATGAAATCAATTGGGTGTTCAATTCCTCTAATTGGAGGCAGGCCATGAGGTACCTCTTCAAAAAATACATCTTCAAACTCCTACAAAAGAGAAACAATATTTCTTGGTAATGAACCGTCCAAGTCATTAGTACATAAAAGAGTCGCCTTGTACATGAGTATGATAAGCGGTTAATGTGAAAATAATGCTCTCTTGATCTCACTTTTTTTTGCAATGTAATTAAATTTCTTCCCTCTTTCTTTATTTTTAGATTTTTTTTCTCAACTTTTTTTCTCTCAATTTCTTTTTTCTCACTTTATTTTTTCTCAACTTTGGCCTTCCTTTCTTTTTCTCTCCTCTTTTCATTTGACCTTTGCAACTTCAGTTGGTCCTCCATAACCTCTTTTGGTGTTAATGGCACAAGAGTGATAGGTTGGTTTTTAAGAGTAAAAGAATACTTATTTGTGAACCCATTATTCTTTACCTTTCGGTCAAACTTCCATGGGCTCCCTAGTAATAAATGGCATTCGTGCATAGGAACCACATAACATAGTAGATCATCCTCATATTTGCCAATGGATAATGCCACAAGCACTTGCCTCGTCACCTTTGATTTCACCACATTCATTTAGCCACTGATGTCGGTAAGGCCAGGGATGTTTTAAGGTTGTTAATACCAATTTTTGCACCAAATTAGTGTTGGCCACATTTGTGAACTCCCCCATCAATAATAACGTTGCAACCTTTGTTATTTACAAAACACCTAGTTTGGAACAAGTTCTCCCTTTGGTTACATTCTTCTTCCTTAAACTGCACATTGAGAACTCACCTTGCTACTAATAAATCTCCAATAACAACATTTTACTCATCATGAATGTCCTCCAAAGGTGGCATGTCATCATCTAGTTCTTCTTCATTCTCCAACTAAAGCTCTCCTTGCGCATTGATCACCATCGCCCTTTTTTTACACATTGGCTGGCTATGTGACCTTGTCCCTGACATTTAAAACACTTAATATCACGTGTTTTAGAAGTAGAAGTTTCAGTCTTACCTGAAGTTGTGGTTGTTACTAACTTGGCATTTTTAAAGGGTTCAAATTTGGGCTTATTTTCTACATTCTCATCCCTTTTAGGGGCTGTCTTCCATGTGTTGTTGGTAGACACATATTGTCCCTTCCTTCTTAACCCCTTTCACATGAGTTATTCCTCCACCTTTATGGCTTGATGCACGATATCCGACAACTCAACATAGTTCTGTAACTCGACTATATCAGCAATCTCATGATTTACACCGTGCAAAAACCTAGCTATAGTGGCTTCCCAGTCCTCTTCCACATTAGCTTAGATCATAGCTACCTCCATCTCCTTGTAATACTCATCCAACCACTTGGAACCTTGGGTTAATCTCTGCAATTTTTGAAACAAACCCCTATAGTAGTGGTTGGGTACAAATTGGCTCCTCATAAGCATTTTCATCTCCTCTCAAGTGTCAACGGGTGGCTCTCTATTCCTCCTCCTATTAATCAATAATTGATCCCACCAAATAATGGCATAATCGGTGAATTCAATTGCAGCCAACTTAAATTTCTTCATCTCTGATTAGTTGTCACAATCAAACACCATCTCTATTTTAGTTTCCCACTCGAAATAAGCTTCAAGATCATTTTTACTTTGGAAAGATGGGATTTTAATCTTTATGTTTCCTAAATCACTATTACTCCTAGGTCTATCCATCCTAACATCTCTATTCTCAAAACCATGCCCAAACCTGGCCTGATTCACATTTGGCACATCAAACTCCTCCAACTCTTCTTCCTCAACATTTCCCAATGGAACACCCCCGCCTTGTTTCCTATTGGGAATGTCTTGTTCTTGCCCCCTAGGTTTTCTTATTTCTACCCTATCCAATCTATATTGAATAGGTCCTAATTCAGCCCTTAACATACACCTCATCTCTCATATTAGTGCTTGCATTTGAAGGTTCGAAACAGATGGTTGTTGAACTTCTTCGGTTGTGTCCTCGTCTCTCATATTTTTTCCACTCTTTTGTGTCCTCTTTAGTTCTTAATCAAACTCAATAAACAAATTCAAATTAACCACCAGCAATTCAGATTGAGGAGCAACCAAAACTCATCACAATGTAAGGAATTTGATTGCGGGAAAAAATGAATGACTCACACGGTTTCTAAGGTTTCAGCAATACGAAAAGAAAAGAATGCATACAACTTTTTTTTTGTTTCAATCTTGTTTCTCACCTCATAAACCCCCCTTTTTTTTCTTTTTCTTTTCTAAAAGAGGAAACATGGAAAAAAAGGATAGTCAAACTTGCCTTTGACATAGGCTCAAATACCAAATGATATGAACCTCAGTAATAATTGTGATGAAACCCAATAACAATGATGGTTAAAGAATCTAAGATCGTATAACAAAGTCTGATGAGCCTTGACCCGTTACCTAGTATGATAAGAACCAAGACTACAAATAATTAAAACACCCCACTAAGAAACCAAAGAATCTCTCACGAATCAAGGTGATAAGTTTGGTTATTTGAACGCCACAAGATTAACTTGATAAGTTAAAAAAAATTCTTAATAACTAAGAGGAACAAAAATACCTCACAATAATATTAGTTTATATTAAAAAGTGCTTACAAAATTTATAGATCCCTTCATTTATACTCGGAACAACCCTCTAAGAATAGGAAATGAAATAAATATAGCATTAAAACAACACAATTGTCGAAGTAAACAAGTTTACCCATTTTTTAGGCCATTTGGACTTGGAAAATAATAAAATATAACTAAATGACTAAGTTCAATGTATTTAAAGGTAACTAGCCAAGACTAGATTCATCTCCTATTTATCAACCTTGAAAATAGATAAATTCATGCCCATTTATGTTGTGAACATGATGGTCACGTTTTTGCATGGTAAACAACTCCCCAAATTGCTTTAATGACATGGACTAAGCTTTGATTATCATTTGGGTCCATCTTAGTCTCCATTTTTTCAGAATCATCCCATTTCTTCTAGGATCAGCCCAATAAGTGCTTCCTTAAAATGTTTGGCTCTAAGTATTGTAATTAGATCACTTGAAAGTGACAAAGGGTCTTGCACCAATTTATCTCCACTCCTATGTGTATGATCGAGCCCGCGTTCATCTTCAACATATTCAGCTTCTTGAATTGCATCACCCATGGAACCGCAGGCGGTTGGGTGGGATAATGGAGATCAATTAATGGATATTTCACCAGAATAATGTATGTATATATACTCAATTGTTTCTTCTTGTAAGTGTAATTATTGAATGGGTAATTGGCAAAAATCGTGGCTTCTTAATTACATCATTTGTGAACTCTCTGAGGAGTTTGTAATCCAGTCAACATACTTTATAAATAGTTGACTATGTTTACAATCTACTACTGCATTTCAATAAGCACGGTGTAACCACTCACAGTAGCGGAGCCATAAATTTTCAAATGGTGGAGCACCATAATAAAAACTTCATGTGTTTGGGGGCGGTAGCCCCGAATTTTTTTTTTAGGATTATTCACACATTTATACTTCGTGGCTAAAGAAATAATTCACACATTAATAGTAATAAAATAGAACAAAACAAACCATAATACTTCATTGCTAAAACGAGTATCCAAATTTGTCATTACAAGTACTAATTAAAATATAAAATGAGCAAACTACAATCTCCCTCTACGATTTTTCATCTATTGGAATCAATCCACAATCGCGTCATTATAAATGCAATCAAAGACATCTTTTTCAGTATATGTCACGCAAGAATCACTTAGCCAACCATCCCCCATACGATTTTGAAGATCGATTTTCACAATGTTCGTAGCAAAAAATGACCTCTCAACTGTAGTTGTGGAAACCGGTAGAATTAATGACAAATTTATGAGCTTGTAAACTAATCCATACACAACGTGTTTCCCTTTCTCTACCATTTTCCTTGCCACCCCACTAATTCCATTCACATCAACAAAGTCACTATCAGATTTGATATCAAGTTCATACAATTCAAGCTCATCCCGAAGTATAATACGCTCTTGCTCGGTGAAATCGTCAACGTAAAGTTCAGACAGACGAATCAACTTGTTTATATCAAAAGAAACAAATGAATTAACTGGGTCAAATGATGCCATGCGTAAAAGAAATTCGGAATTCACCTCATCAAAACGATTGCTAAGTTCAACAAGTTTTTTATCCACGATAAAAGTAGAACAAGTCGACTTTATAGTGATGTAAATTTGTGATTGTCAATCCTCTCCTTGATCTTCCCAAAAGGTAAAAATTACTTTCCATGTTAGGAATCTCAATATGATTTTTCACATAAAAAGGCGAGGCATCCTTTGAAACTCTATATTCCAACCAACTACCAAATTGGGTAAACCAATCTGAAATGAAACACCATTCCTTTTCTCCCATAGATTTTTGAGGATAAAGAGGCATAAAGGCTTGACAAGGACCCATTTGCAAAAATGCTAGTCTAACTTTGTCTTGATCGTTCGCATCATAATTTGGAATGCGTGGTCATAAGCTAGGATCTGCTAGAAGATTAGTCAAGTCAACTTCAATACGAGTTCTTGAAGCTTCCTCTTGGACAACTTTAGTCTTAAGTGGCATGATATTTTCGATTGGAGATACTTCTACACGAGCTATTCTGGAGAAATAGTTGTCAAGAGACTGCAATAACTAGAAAAAATATTATTAGGAAATTAGGAAAAACATTATCTGTTAACTATTCAAGCATTAAAAAAATGTTAACTGTTAAATATTAGGGAGAAGGTTTAAAGCATTAAAAGAAATAAATTGTTATATGTTAAACCATTAAAATCTACCCAAAAAAAAGCATTAAGAAAATTGTTGACTGTTAAAGCAATAAATTGTTAACTGTTAAATATTGAGAGCATTCGAAAATTTAAAGCATTATAGAACAACACCCACCACTTTATATTATTATCTGTTAAAAAAATTAGGGTGTGATACCGCGCCCTAGAAAATAAATATTGAATAATAAATTGTGATTTTTTTCGAAGGAAATTTTTTAGGAATAAATATATAAAGGAATTACGCCAAAATGGCATGAAAAGTAATTAAGGAGAAAAAGAATCCCCATGTTGCATGGTTCGCATGTATACGCATTTAAGTCCTAATAATCATAGTATGTATGTTGGTTAAGTTTTATGCAAAAATTCCAATCAATGATTATGACACGGTCGTGGTTAATATAACACGATTTTTGTCAGCGCGTGTCGTGCAGGACGCGGACTTGCACGATTCTTGTAGGATAATTGGAGAAGGATAAAAATAGTACGACTACATATTTGGGACCCTAAAAATACATATAAAAATACCATGAGGTCAAAAGTCAAAAAGGAAATAAAAAAATTATTAAAAATTATTTTTCTTCAAAAAAATTAAAGTGGTCAGAAAATTCTGAAAATCACCAAACCGACTTAAAATTTAATTTTGAGCAACTTTATCTCTTAAATATAACCACAATAATTCATCTAATGCCCTTTTTTGGCAATTTTTTACTCGGCCAGATTGTATAATTTTAGGTTGTTTTCCACTTCCTTTTGTTTCTCGGATTCTTGTAATCATCCTCCCACTTCATCCCACCCCTTTTCAGACATGGGTTGTAAAGAATAGCATGTGAGGGTGGTGGAGAATTTTCACATGGGTTCTATGAGTGGTATGAGTTGGAATTGAGTTATTAATGAGAAAGGAGGAACATGGGCTTAATCATTCACATCCCCATCAGATTTATCCCATTTCTCTCATTCCTTAAGCTTCCCTAAGTCAGCTACCATTCTTAAATTCGTAGGTGTCCTTACCCCACCCATAAACCACCATGAAACCACCATATTTTAGCCTAGAAACACCATATTTCACCATGTATAACCATAGTAAGGATGATGGGCTATTGGAGATGTTATTCTTAGAGATTTATGGAAGATTATAGAGCTATTTGGAAACTTAAAGGAGGAAGATAAAAAAGAGCTTGGAAGGAAGATCTAATGGAGGGCTTTTATTGTAACCCCTTTGACACCACCTTTGGATGTGGGGGTTACTCCTACTACACCACCATTCAACCACCATTTTGGAGTCTTAAGAGGTGAAAAAAATCTTACTTTGATTGAGATTTACAGTTTGATAATTTTTAGAATGATATTTACATATATTAGACTTGATATATGTAGTATTTTAGATAATTTACAACTTCATGTTGTTTAGTCATCATATCATCATTTGGTGTGTAGAAATGAGTTTTTAAGAAGTAATTTTGATGGGTTTAAAAGGTGGATAAATTTCAAAATATTAGCCTTGAACATTTTATGAAATAAAATCTGTCAAAATGATGTTTCAAAGGTAAATAATGTAATTTCATGTTTAGAAAAATTGGGCAATTGTAGGCCATTTTTACGAAATAAAAATGGGACTTTCTTACCAAAATGATGAAGTAGAAAAAGAAATGAACTTTTACTTAAATTGGTGTTTTTGAGATGTATAAACTCATAATAAGAAATATTTGGGGTTGATATGTAAATAATCAAAGTATAAAATGCTTACTTTTAAATTGATGCTTAAGTGTAATTAAAGAAAGTAAAGAAGGCCAAATGTGTTTATAGTGGCCAAATGGGTATTTAAAAAGTATGTACAACTTATTTTGGAAACATAAATGAAAATAAAGTATTTTTATAAAATTTGGAATTTATTACTGAAATTATTTTGGAAATATTAGAAATACACTTTGAGAAGTTATAAATTGGTTTTTGGCAAAATTAGTATGTTTAAACTGATTTAAAAGTATAATATTTGTGTGAAACAAATAGTAGTGACATTGTCGTAAATACAGTGAATAGTGTGCTGTCAAGAAAATATTTGGCAAGTAAATGTATTAATTAAGTTTGATAAAAGGAGATTAATGATATATTTTTGTTAAGTGAAAATAATGAGTTTCACCAAAATGATAAGTGTGGAATATGGGTAAAAAATATAGTTTTTGACAAGTGTTAAGTGGTTAAAAGTGTTTTGAGAATTAAGTTGGAAAGTTAGTAACTATTTTGGAAACAACACTTGTTAAATGGTTAAATGAGTATTTGACAAGAAATGGGTAAATTGGTAAATTTACGTAAAGTGAAAGATTTTTATGAAATAAAAATTTCAATGAATATTTTGGAAGAAAAAGGAAAGAATTGATTTTTCAAGTGAGAATAAATGTGAACATTCAGAATAATGTTGAAACACATGAAAAAAAAGATAAGAAAGGATACTTGCATGATGCCAAGAATTAAGGAGGGCATGACGTCCCTAGTGGTGAAAGACCCCAAAGCCTGTACAGATGAGCATATGGCGACTGGAGACCAATGGTGTAGAGCCCGTGAAATCTAGGAATAATGACTAGACTCCAAGGCAAAGATTGATAATTCTTGTAATAAGAAATAAAGAATGAGAATATTCTTAAAAATTAATGCAAATAAATCTTTGTGATTTGCAAAAGGTTGAAAGATTCAAATAACCAACGTTTTCATGAAATAATAAATATTTTGTGTCGTGTGAGTTTCTCAATGAAAATGAATATTTTCCAAACACGAGATGTGCGTGTCATAAAGATTGTTTTAATGAGAATATTAAAATAATGACAAAGTAATTCTTGCGTGAGTTAATAAACGTTGAATAGATGTATATTTTCAGGAAAAGAAAGGTTTTTCCTATAAATGATTAACCGTGTGCGTAAATGGGAAAGAATGTGATTTTAAAGAAAGATTATTCAAAATTACTATTTTGGGAAGGAAAAAGAGGATGAACGGGGATAAATTATATTTTTGGAACGAAATGATTTAATACATCGGAGCAAGTATTTTCAAAAGTATATATGTTGATATATACATATTTTCATGAGCATATAGTGAGTGAGTATTCTTTTCTGCCATTTGTTTCTATGTTGCATTTGTATAAATCTCACTGAGACTTTAGCTCACTCCCTCCTCTTTGTTACGGAAGGTTGTATGCGGTTCCGTACTTTGAGAGCGTTACAGGTAATATTTACTTGTACTAACGTTAGTAGCACTATTTACTTGGCCTTGGGGGCACTTCCCTTGGCTCCTACACGTAGTTTATTTTATATTGGAATTTCATGCTAAGAAAAGCGTAATCTTATTTAATAATAAAACTGGAATAGTAACATTATTTAGGTTGTTCATTGCACCCCAAACTTGACACTCGGATCGGATCAGGGTCGATCCTATAATAACCCTTATATCCGGTTCGGGGCATCACAACTTGGTATCAGAGATTTAGGTTCAATGTTTCTTTCGGGTGTGACGTGGTGAGGTCGGTAGTGGATCTTTCAATGTCGATGTTGGTTTGGGCCGGTCATACTAGTTTGGTGACAATTTGTATCCTTGTCAATAAAGTCCAAGAGGTTAGCATGACAAGTAAATTGGTGCCAAGTGGCACACGATCTGGTTGATAGTTATAAATCGCTTCCGCATTTCTGATATAGATATGTTAATTACGAGCGTCAGTATGAGCTAATGTTGGCAACATCGTAATTCCATTGTATAAGAGATATATTGTGTGTTAATTTGAATGGTAACAAAGAATAATAGAAATTAATGCACCAAATAGTGTGAGCTAAATTGTAGCTAGAAAGATTGGTTGAGTTTATCTTTGGAGATTAGGTGACTTGAGTGTATATTATAAGTGTTGACTTCGTAGTGAGAGTGTATTAAATTCAAGACTCGAATTAATGTATTTGGATGTATATCTTAGGTATTACATTTGAGAGTATTGATCTTGCGATGTGAAATTAGTAGATCCCTTGGTTGACGACTAGGGTTTATTATACCGTGATGCATATATTTTGGTTATAATGTAGACTTGGATAATCGTGATGACTTAAGGTGACCTAGGAGTTAAATTAACTAGTCCTTGTGGCACAATGTTGATGATGGTATAAAATTAATAAATTTGGGAGATTATAATAATACGGTATTGAGGAATGGGAGCTCTTATGGCATTTGGAGTATAGTCTTGGATGTTAATAGGCAATACCCGTCGTCATGTATCCTGCCTTAGTATTTAGTAAATAAAAACAAATGATTTACCATGTGCTGTGATGATAACATATTGGAGACAAGATAAATCTACGATTAGACACAAATTAAGGTTTATATGACATAGTCTAGTGATTTTTACTACGGGCTAGTAATTTGATAAGTTTGCAATACCATGATAATTACTCTTAGGATTAAGTGCTAAGGTTATTTGAGAAAAGTAGTAATTAGCATTTCAAAACGATACCTTTGGGGTTGTATATCATATATAAAAACTAAGGTTGATTAGTGTTCCTCGGTGATAGGAATATTATTTACTTCTGTAGAAATGACAAATTAAGGTGAAACAAGAATATGTCCTCGGTGATTCCCTAGTATATGATAGGAGATAATTGGTGTGACGTTAGAAGAATCAAATCAATGATTACAACATAAAGGCATTGAAGATTAGTAGGCTTAATCAAATCGTTATGATAAGAAATTTAATTGACTTGAGCAAAGTGTTTATGGGACATTATTACGATAAGCTTCTGTCGTGACGAAATAATAATTCAACTTGGTAGTATGTGTTAGCTTCGGGAAATGGATAAATCTTATGTTATTACCTTAAAGCGTGGGAGAATTATTGCATTGAGGATTTCATAAAATAATATTAGGTCATTAGTGACTAAATCATGTTGACATGGAGAAAATGCCTTAGAATTGGTGACAATATGATGAATTAATTGTGAACACGTGTCTTGTTATAACTATTGGAAGCATATAAGTTAGTAATCACATCTGATTGTTGTGACAAGCACTGGGATGTGCCTAGTTAGACATTGCTTTCTATAACATTGAGTGTGATAAGATATTATTTTGATAGACAACTGTTACACTTAATTGTGTAGTCACCTTTTGAGAAATCTATTAGTTTACGAAAGTTATACATAAGCCTTAGAGAATATGAGTGTTAGGGATTGTTTTGGTGCTATTTGTTATACTTAATAAATTCTATTTAATCTATATGTTTTTCCCTTTACAATTCTTATAATCAAGTTCTTACTCACGTTTCATTAATGGCATCGATGTTATTTCATTTACATAGCCGCATACTCAGCATAACAATGGAAACGACAAAGGAAAATGTAAAGAGAAAGCAAATGTGGCGCCTATGAGGGTAAATATTTTTTAGTAACTTTCTACTGTTTTCTTTTTCCAGTTAAAAAAATTCGTACCTTATAATTCTTTCATCTGTTTTTATATGCTTAAATTATTTATATAGGCATCTTTGATGGATAAGGGGAATGTCTCTTCTGGATAAGTATGTTTCTTACATTACCTTATTTGTTTTTATAATGCTCCCTTTCTATCTTACACAATTCTGAAACTTTTAAAATATCATGCTATACACCGTACAATTTAAAATATTTACCTCATTTCAAATACCAAGCTTACTATATAAGACCATTAGTAAGCTTACTATATAAGACCATAATTCGAAACCCTTCATTATTGTCACTTTATGTGCTGATAATCTTTTTTCTTCTTTAGGAACCCTGTGTACCGTTAATCTCAAAACGTGCCCTGACGTAATAAATGTGACATGAACGATAGTGAGAAAGATTTATTCCTTTGCCAACTTCAAATGAAGTTTGTTTGCCATCAAAATCTCTCCCTCCTACTGAACATTTAACATAATCTGATAACTTAATATCAAGTCATGTTCTTGCTCAACGAAAATGCCGAGAACGCAAAAGACTTTCTCGCTTTCAATCTTCGTGTGAGGTTATTCCTCCAGAACCTACATCTCTTAATCCCTATCCCTCTGCAACACATTCCATCACAACTATTGAATATATGGCACCATGTAATAGCTTAAACTCAAAACGTGTGCTTACCTAACTACAATGATGAGATCGAGAAATGGCACCGAAGGTACAAAAAACACTAGATAATCAATCATATACTAAGACTCCTAATGTTCAAAAGTCAATAACACCTCCTACCCTGGCTAGGAAAAAACGTTTTCCTAAGCGACCAAGTGTTTCACAATCATCATCTGTTAATGCAATGGTTGAACTCCCTTCAATAATAACTAAGAATTGTATACAATTGAGAAACCTCTAATCAATCAGACTTTCCTCTACAAAGACTTAGTCCTTTGACTGATAGTTTACAAATCCCAGTTGATCAAATTTATACGCCTCCAATTGTTTTCCCCCACAACTTCTGTCAAGATTTTAGCCAAATTGAAATCGACTCATTTGTTAATCATGGCGTCCCCTGTGAACCATCTGAAACTGTTGAAAATTTGTCTGCCACTGTTACAGATAGTATTGAACATCTCCCCCGAATTGAAGATAACCACCCTAGGTAAATATTTTATGGATATTTTATAATTTTGAAATTTATCTAATGACATTTTTTATATTCCTTCACGCATTCTTTTCATTTCATACTTAGATCCACTCTAGCAGGCGTAAAATATGTTGCAAGTACGAGTACATCTCGAGAATAATATGTCAACTTTAGTAGACATTTTCTTTGCCCCATGACTGTTCCATGCCCTTATTGTCACGCTTTACACTGGATGGATGAAAGATTATCCAGCATATAGAAAGTGCACCCCCTATTTGGAAAGTGTTGCAAACAAGGACAAATTCGTTTGCCAAATCTTATTGAACCCCCTCCGAAAATTAAACATTTATTTGAAGGCAACGATGCTCCATGCAACTCTTTTCAGAATCATATTAGGGAGTACAATTCTGCTAATGCATTTACGAGTCTAGGTGTCTAGATGGATAATAAAGTCCTCACAAATAGGGGTCCCACATCGTTCACTATTCATGGTGAGCTACATCATCATATTGGGGCCTTATTACTGGAACCTATGATTGAAGATGAACCTGCATATGCACAATTATACATACACGATGCAAACGTGGCATTGAAAATTAAGGAACTTAGAAATACCCATTTACATAATGATGTATTCCAAATAATTCAAGATTCCATGGCGGCGAATAATCCATTTATATACAAATATCGTCAGGCATTTGCAATATTAGATGAATCCTCACGAGCCAGCCAAAACTTGCTAGCATACCTTCATTACAATACTGCAGCAGATCGTAGAAGGTATAATTTGTCGTCGACCGATGAGATTGTTATTATTTTGCCTAGTGATGGCCACAATTCCTCTGCAATGAGAGATATTATTATTCGCTTACATGGGGGAAATCAACTGATGCAAATTAGTGAATGTCACCCGGCGTACCTACCTTTGCATTATGTACTTTTATACCCTCACGGTCATCTTTGATGGGAACCAGAAATGAAGCTATGGGATGTAGTAAAGAATGTTGACCAAGATAATTGACTTACTCAATCGCATTATTACGATTATCATTTATTTCAACACGGTACTAAGTACTCTACAATTCTGAGAGGAGGTAAACTTTTTCAGGAGTTCATTGTGGATGCCTGGGCTTCTACAGAGAAAAATCGCTTAAAATATTTCAGACTTAATTAGAACACCATTTGTATATCTGAGGGTGTTGAACCATTGCAAATTAGTAGACGAATGATTTTCCCTCTTCCTTCACTGGTAGTGCATGACATATGTTTGAGATCTACCAAGATTCGACGACTATAACACAATTCCATCAGAAACCAGATATTTTTCTCACAATGACTGTCAATCCTAAATGGCCAGAAAACACTAAAGAACTATTATTGGGTCCGAGTTCGATCGATCATCCCGACGTGGTCGCACGTGTATTCGAACTAAAGAGAAAAGCATTAATGAAGGAGATCAAGGATAAAAATGTTTTTGGTAAGAAAGTTGCCCATGTTTTTATGATCGAATTCCAAAAATGAGGTTTACCCCACATGCACGCTCTTCTTTTCCTGGATAGCCAAAACAAGATTAAAATATGTTCCCAAGTACATAACATCGTTTCTGTAGAGTTTCAAGACCCTATCGACGATCCAATGCTTTTCCAAACCATTCTTAGTGGTATGGTTCATGGTCCCTATGGCTCCTTAAATCCCAATTCTCCTTGCATGGAAAATGGTAGATGCACGAAGAAATATCCACGAGCATTTGTAGATGCCACTTCAATGGATAGTAACGGATATCCAATATATCTTCATCATGATGATGGTAGGGAATATACTACTTCCAGTGGGAAAAAGGTACGAAACAATGATGTTATGCCTTATAATCCGTATTTGTCTCAGCTATTCAATTGTCACATCAATGTTAAGGTTTGTACCGGTTTAAGATGCGTTAAATATATTAATAAGTACATATATAAAGGCCATGATTGTACAACTATGGTCTTGGGAGCTGCAGATGAAATCTAACAATATTTAGATGCAAGGTACGTCGGCCCCCCTAAGCAGTGTGGTGAATTTTTGGTAATCACATGCATTAGGAAAAACCACTTGTTACGCTGTTAGATTTACATTTACCTGGGATGCATCACGTTGTGTCCAATCCTATAGAATGTCCAAGTACGATTACTGATAGGGCTAGGGTTCAAATAAGTTCATTAACTGGATGTTTTTCTTTCTGCGCATTGAATGTTTCTGCACGAGCTTACACCGACCAAGTGTTTCCGCAACATTATGTTGGGAGTAATACAACAAGACTCTGGACTCTTAGGAAAACGCGCGAGTTTGCTATTGGTAGAATGTACTATGCTAGACCTAATTCAGGTGAAAGATTTTATTTGCGATTGCTTTTGACAATCGTCAAAGGACCTACATACTTTGAGTGCTTACGCACGGTCAATAATGCCGCGTACGATACTTTTAAGTCTGCGTGTGTAGCGAGGGGATTGATTGAAGATAATAATGAATGGGTTCAATGTTTAGAAGAGGCATCAATCATTCGAATTGGATATCAACTTAAACGTCTTTTTTATGTTATACATACACAATGTTTCCCTTTGCATCCTGATTTATTATGGAATCAATTTTCCATTCACATATGGGACAATCTAATCCTTAAATTGCGTATAATTTTTGCCATTCTAAACCCAGCGGACGTCCAAGTTCAATATTATGGTTTGTGTCTTCTAAATTAGGTGCTTCAAGATTTTGGTAAGACTTTATCTGACTTTTCTCCAATGCCGCTACCAACTTCAAATTGGAGTACTATGGGTGAGAATAGGTTAGTGTGGGAACATCAACAATTACAATCGTTAGCAAAGCAAGGTGATGCACAACTTGATGTTACCCTCCTTAATGATGGGCAACATTTGGCTTACACGGCGATAACTTCATCTGTTTTTAAAAATAAAGGAACTACCTTTTTATTAAATGGGGGTGCTGGCACTGGAAAAATATTTTTGTACAATAAAATTGCAACTTTTTGTCGTAGTTTGGGCCATACGGTTATTACTGTCGCATCATCAAGGATTGCTTATTTAATGTTTTTTGGTGGTCGAACTGCACATTCAACCTTCTTCATTCCATTAGATATTCTTGAAAGCTCCAATTGTGGATTTACAAAGCAATCAATCCATACTGAGCTATTTAAATAAGCCAAACTTATCATATGGGATGAAGTCCCAATGCAATATAGGCATTGTGTTGAGGCTGTTGATCGAACTCTTCAAGAAATCTATAATGTTAAAAATCCTTTTAGGGGAATAACTGTTGTTTTACGTGGCGATTTCAAACAAGTCTTACCTATTATCCCGAGTGGAGTCCGTGAGGAAATTGTAGCTGCATCACTGAGGTGGTCTGCGCTTTGGAAACACATCCACGTCTTGATCTTAAATCTAAACATGCGACTCAATCATTTGGAGCCTGAAATTATGAAATTTTCAACATTATTAAATCAGGTATCACCTTTTATCTTATCAATATGTTCAAAATTCTTGATTATACCTAATATGTTAGTTTAACTTTTCCCTCGTCTCATTAGATTGGATCCAACCCACTTGAAAATGTAACTTTACCTTCGACCATACAGAAGTGTAATGATGTTGAAGATTTAATTGCCAAAGTGTATCCAATGTTGAATGTGGATGGTACTGTTACTCCAAGATTTCTCACTGAACGAATAATTCTTTCTGCGCGGAATAATGATGTGAGTGTTATAAATAATTTATCCTTCAATATTTTCCCAGGTGATACAAAAACGTATTTCAGTGCCGACAAATTATGCGATGATGAATCGGGTACAGACCTACATAATCAATACCCGAACTAGTTTTTGAAATCTCTTAATCCTTCTGGATTACCATTTTTTAAGTTAGACCTGAAATTAGGGTCTCCAATTATGTTGTTGAGAAATATTGTGCCAAAAGAAGGTCTTTGCAACGACACACGTTTGGTCATTATGAAGCACGAAGAGCATGTCATTGAGGCCCAAATACTAATTGGGGATAAGTGTGGCAATTTAGTCTTTATTCCAAGAGTATATTTAACTCCTTCATCTGCAGAAATGCCTATTAAAATGACCAGACGTCAATTTCCAATTCAACTCGCATATACCATGACAATTAACAAATCGCAAGGTCAATCTGTAAAGTTTGTAGGAATTGACTTGCGCACACCGATTTTCAGTCATGGGAAGTTATATGTAGCATTTTCTCGATGCATAAGTGCTAATCGAATCGACATCCTCCTTCCCGATGATGGTTTACTTTTTACTACAAGCATTGTATACCCGGAAGTACTCTTATAAACGGTAATGAGATGTATGCCATTAATTTTTTTTTCATAATATCTTTATATATACATGTTATGATTCAATATCAACTGCTAAGCATTTTACAACCCTTATTAGGATTGGGAGCCGATGGTCAGACATCAAAAGTGGATAAATTCCCATAGATTATTTTAATGGGGTTCCCACAACAAGGTACACCATCTATATGTTGTCTATATATCGCTTATTCATTTCATCTGTTTTCTTTAATCAATTCTAACTATTAATGTTTCTTCTAGATTATCGTGCACAATCGTACTTTTCATTGGAAATACGTCGAGCTCGATACAAGGACATTTCGTAGAGTGATTAAGAGAATGTATCCCAGGAATGCAATGCAATTTCCTTTCAATGGGATATTTATTTTTTGAGGCCTAGCTATACTACTTTGGTAAATTTTTTGGTCCCTCTTTTTTACACTTCTCTAGGCCTTTCTTTTTCCTTTCATAATCTCTATGTATTTTTATAAGTGCAAATTGGTGAAAGTTAGTTTGTTACTTTTGGTTTAATGCACTGTAAAGAACGATGGCATAATTCTAAAGGGGCTCAATGATGTCTTTTATCTCACAATTGTTTCAACTTCTTCATTTTTATTATTTTTTTGGGTGATGCTTCAGAATTTCAGTTGCCCTATTTCTAAGTATGCTACCTCATTCATATCCGTTTGTGTTAATATTGGAATGTTAATATTTAAATATGACATCACGCATGAGTTTTTTGACCATACAAATGTCTTTTAAGACGTACAAATTATCTTATCGATTATTTGAGTGTTTGTTTTTGCGCAGTGTCGCAGCCGTGGTAGGATTTATGCAGTGTGTCGGTTGTGTCCTTGATCAAACTAATGTGTTTGATAATGATAGATGATATCCAAAATTGTTATGAGCTTAAGGGCTTGGACTGAAGAAATACAAATTGACATATTTTAATGGTGAAGAAAGATTTACCTGTGCATAAGGTAATGTTACTTACATTTAGGTTTTGATCCAGCTATGCATATATCACACTTTTTTGGGTTTTTTAAGAAGATATTAAGTTACTGGGAGATCCAAAGTTTATGGATGCATTTTAATTGACTCTAAATGCAGTGGTAATTTATAACACTTAGTTTTTGAGTTGTTTTATTGATTGTATAATTTATATTGTCACTCTTTTTATAATTTAGAGGTTAATTTTTGTTTAATGAATTTAGTAATGTTACCATATTATAGTCACATAGTGATGTAATATTGAGGGAACTTTGGAGAATGGATTTAGTGTTTTGCCATCTGCACTTTAAGTCTTACTAACCAATCACGTATATATTTTTTCCTTCTGTAACCTTTCGTAGTTGTATTGTTTTATAAACTATATTTTCCTCCATACAGATTTTGTTTTGCAGTCTAAGACCATGAGATTTTAAGGTTTGTAACGATTCTCATTTTTTGGAATTAGAACTGCTTCTACTAAATGCCTCAAACTGAAAATTACTGCTTGGAACTAGAACTACTTAGAACTAAAAATAATTTCTTGGAACTTCTTGCAAGTGGAACTGCTACTACTAAATGCCTCAAACTGCTGCTACTAATTGCTTGGAACTGCTGCTTGGCATTGAAAATACCTCTTTTTTGGATTCTCATTGATTCTCATTTTTTTGAAGTGCTTGGAACTGCTGCTACTAAATGGTATGATTCATAATTGCCTAAGTATCCTTAAGTTATTGGCCTTACATCAATAATGTGTATTACATAATGCATGTACAGTTGCTTTAAGTTAGGTGCATAATGTTCTGCTGATCCATGTAATGTTCTGCTGATCCATCTAAGTTAGGTCCATAACGCATGGTCTGCTGATTGGTTTTGTTACAAACGAGAAATTGTTGTCTATGGTTTGAGATTAAATTTTAACTTTTTTTTCAGCTTACATATGTGAGATTTTTTTTTGTTGTTGGTTGTGGTGTTTAATTAAAATAGTATTTAATTTACCATAGAAATATTTTTTTTTACTTTATTTAGGTATTTTTTCCCGCCTCTGTATATTTTTGGGATGAGTGATAAATTTTGCACCAAGTTTTAATGCCTTATATGTATGCAGGGACATAATTTGGATAGATGGCGATTCGATGACATGATAAGCACACTTAGTTTTTTCTCTTCTCTTTCATTTCTGATATTCTTAACTTTTGCTTTAACTTTTAAGTCTCATATGCATGTCTCAGATGCTCGAGGTGGTTCACCTCATCGCAGTGCCTCAAGGTTGAAATTTTCTGATGAGGGAAGGGACTCTGTTGAGCATACTAGGATACTGCGGTTGAGGGGATTGCCATTCTCAGCTGGTAAGGATGAAATTATGAATTTCTTTAATAATTATATGTTGCTTAAGATTCAATTCATTTTACTGTTAATTCATAGGGAAAGCCTAATGGCGAAGCATTTGTGGAGTTTGCAAGAATTGAAGCTTCGAAAGATGCAATGGTGAAGGACGGGAAGACTCTGGGCAGTCGCTATATATATCTTTTCCCTTCATCACGTGAGGAGTTGGATGAAGAAGTTTCGAGGGGCGGACCCACTACATATGTGCGAAAAGTGTAGTGTGGAATAGGAGAAAAAGATTAGTGTGATCTCCAAAATATGGAAACAAGAGGTATATTTTTTTTTCTTTTCAGGCAGTAACTATAGATTTCATAAATTCAGTAGACCCGTATTCCACCTAAGCAGCAGAAACATAAACCCGAAAAAAAATTAGCAAGAAAAAGGGCACGTATTCTCCCAAGTATGTTTCTATCTATTACTCAATATAATTTGATTTGGAGTAATTTATTTTATTTGATGCTTATCTTCTAAGTTGGTAACACAAATGTGAGTTGTAGACAACTCAGAGGGAAGATAGAGAACGATCTGATAAATTTCTTTATCAGCACTCACTATCGCTCTGGGAATCCAATCTACTATGTGATAAGAAATTGAGGCCAACTGATTACTCCCAACTATGTTTCTATCTTGGGAGAACACTATTTATATTGATGGTCTTAAGGTATGTATAGAAGAAATCCTCAAGGTATGTTTTTATCTATTACTCAAATTACTCAATCTGATCTGAAAACTACAAAGAATTTTATGTGTCTAGAGAATAAAGATCATTTCATGATATTTGTAGGTGATCTTCAATAATAATTGCAAGAGGGAGATGCGGCTGGATCCAGCATTGAAGACATGGATATATTGTTGCTATTTATTAGGAATCAAACGGGATTGTCAAATCATCTTTTTAATACTTTTCATATTCTTTTACGAATAATGGTTTGTTGTGTACTCATACCCGGGGTTTATAAGTGAATATTGTTAAATCAATGATGTGATTTATACGAGGTCCGGGATGGATTATTATTATTGTTACTATAGTTAGAATACTTTTTTTAATTTTTAAACAGGGTGGATAGTCCCATAAACAAAGGAAGCTCTGCCCAAATTTTTTAAATTGTTGACACTATTTGTCTAGGAAAATAAAAATTTGACATAAATATTGTATATTTATTTTGACCGTAATTTTGTTGGAATTTTAACGTAAATGAGTATTGTTGTCATGGATTATAATTATCTTTATTAGTTTTTGTGTGGCTTAACATAGTCGATATATTGCGCCATTTGTAAAATTTGTGTTGTTTATATGAGGTCCCGAAAGGGTTATTTTTTGTGTGTGGAAAATTTTCACCGTGCCTTCAGGCACGGGCATTCCACTAGTGTGTGTATATATATATATATATACACACACACACACAAATTCACCTGTAAGGAGTCCTTATGGTGCAGACCTCGGTACATACGATTTTTTTAAAATAATAAAAAAAATGATTTTTTTAATGAAACTCATGGATACAATGTTCACGGTTTGAAGATCATCTCCAATTTTTTTCATCAAAAAATTCAATAAAAAAAACGTAAAAAAATGGTATAAATATTCATTTTCAACCGTTGAAATGTTGGGTTGCCGCCAGCCACTTTATTGATTGAATTTTTTGATGGAACTTCATGGATATGAATCACTTTCTAGATCATATGCATGAACTTTCATCAAAAAATTCAATCAAAAACTGGGTGAGATATCACCAACATTTCAACTGTTGAAATGCATATTTATACCATTTTTTTACATATTACCTCATCTCAACGTTTGTTTGGTTGAATTTTTTGAATAAAAAATTAGGAGATGAGCTTCTCACTGTGAAGATCAAATCCATGAATTTTCATAAAAAAATTTATTTTTTTACTATTTAAAAAAATGGTATGTACCGAAGTATATACGATAAGAAGTCCTTATAGGAGGGGGGCTCTCTCTCTCTCTTTAGAGAGAGAGAGAGAGAATAGAGAGAAAATATTAGGAAGGGAAAAACTCATTAATTGGTGTATCAATAAATAAGGAGGGTCACCACTTATTTATAGTGCACAAGGATTGCCTCCAAAAGGACTCATTCTCCTTTATGGGACAAGGTTACAAAAGTAGAGTCCTAAATAATATGGACATTCACATAAATAAATAAATATAATTATAACACTCCCCCTTGGATGTACACCATTTTTACCATTCAATGATTGTTGTCTCATTAAAATCTTACTAAGAAAAACCCAAATTGTGAAAAAACAAAGTGAAAGAAATATAGTACAACCTTTGTGATCATTGAATTTGTGTTGGATGCGTTTAATATTGCCTCCTTAAAACCTTTACTAGGAAAACTCATTGGAACAAAACCTAGTCAAAGAAAAAATAGTACAACACACATATTGTAGACACCCCATTCTGTTACCCCATAAACTATCCTTAGGTCCCTAACACCTCCCTTCATCACTATAAACCCAGGTCATACCCCGAGTACTGACCTAGAACCCATCGGGCACTCCCAGGCTCCGTTTGACAAAAAGTCAAAGTCTTCAGCTCGATCGATACTGCCTGAATTCTTCGAAGGGAACTGAAACCCCTTTTCAATGGTCTATCCCGTGCATAATTCTGACTTGCCATGCGGACGAATGACCCATTTCTCTCGAGACTTAATTAGGAGGCCACCGGGTGCTTTCGGGCTCTATTTGACCCAGGTCAACTCTTCATATCGACTGAGACTGAATGAATCTTCGAAGGGAACTGAATCCCCTTTACAATGATCCATCCGTTGTGTAATTCCGACTTATGGTACGGACGAACGATCTATTTGCGTCCGATGATTCCCCGTCCAATGGACTGACCAATGGTTCCGAGCCATATTTGACCCAAAGTCAACTACCGGACTAGGGATTCGTCCAAAGGACTTTCAAAAGTATCTGAATTACCTTTTTAGCGATCTACCCTGTGCATAATTCTGATCAACATTTTGCATTCTGCAGCTGATTTTCCAAAAAGGCCTGAAAAATACTGCCAAACGGCAGGTCCCATACCCTGCCTATTGGTAGTGTGCCTAAACGCACCTGCCGAAGGGTTGGAATAGGGATATGACGATCGTCAATTCCGTGGGCCTATAAAAAGGAGGCCTGACCTCACTTGTAAGAGAGCCCGATCTGATAGAAATCACTTTCAGCAAATCCTGAAAACCTCTCTCGAAGTCAGCGTGATTTCCACACCCAAATCTGTTTCCAACCTTCACTTTTCATCAAAATTGGTGAATTCGCTACCCTCCATCATCATCCAATTCTATGTGCAGCTCTCCAACATTCAAATCAAGTTTAAGATCTTCAAGAAAGTCCAATTTTCTCAACTCTCTCCTTAAATTCTCATAAATTCGCAATAACTTGTTTTATTACTTAGAACTTTTGTTATTTCATCTCACACATCGTAATATACTTTTTACTTAGTATTATTGCACATCTCTTATTTTCATATAAATACAAATCCAAAAAACAAGAAAAAGAGAGTTTGCTCATAAATTCCAAACGGGAATTCTCACACTTCTCTTACACTTTTCTCACAACTAAAACACTTTTTCCTACACACACACATACACAAAAATAAGCGAATCCCCCGGTTGGATTTATGGGATAAACCCCACCCCTCGTTTTGTATATGAACTAGGTGGACTTTGATGCCTCTATAGGCTGCGTAGGCGTCTCGGGGTAAAACCAGAGATTCGAGTCCTATTTTTACTTTTCCGCTCATTTTCTATTTTTTCTAAACTCCATTCTCTTATACTATATATATACATATATTTGTTCTTAGTAGCATATTATTCTACATACGTTATCGTTCCATCATAATGGTCAATATAGGTATAATCGTGTAAATCCTATCTTCTAATATTATTTTTAAACCTTCCTACGGATGACTTGCTTTATCTCTTCCATGGTATAAGTCGATAATTCCTATCTCCACTATATATACACATGCACACACATTACGGGGAAAATAAAAGGAAAATAGCAAAAACTCGTGAGAGATCGGAAGGGCGGATTGGGTGCCTAACACCTTCCCATTTCGTAACTTAGCCTCTGGACCCTTTTTGAATCATTTTGGTTTCGTATGCACCAGTATGTCTTTGGATGCTATCCTTCAGGATGGCTTCCCCTTTTCTTTTGTCCGTTTCGATTAAAATAGACTGGTGACTCTACTCTCTCTACGTTTACCATCTCACCTCAAATGACCCCAGTCGAAGCGCTCCTGAGAGGGACATGTGGGACTCGAGATCCTCCCTCACACTCATTCGCCCCGTGGTGAGGATTGGGGATGGCCAGAGTGGCGACTCCATTTGGGAATTTATTGTTTTGAGGGCTACACTCTATTTACGTGGGTGTTATGTTTACATGTTCCCCTTTATTACTCATGTGTATCCCATTCTTATGCTTTTATTCACACACTTGTAGAAAATTCTCCATGTACACTTCGCACCACGTGCACCTAGGGTCATATATATCCACATGATGCACGCCCCATCCATACTTGGTGTACCATTGGTACTTGCACTTTGCTACCTGTTTGGCATAATAAAGAAAGACATTATCATAAGATACTAATAGAAGAATTATGCATGATTCACATGACATCACCAAAGAGCATTGTTATTGACCAAATTTTACCCAGTAACTGGAGGGTCACTTCATGATGGGCGCTGGTCCGACAGGTCACAGTTAGCCTAAGTGATATGAATCTCACCTTCCATTAACCAAGTACCTTCGATATATATCGAACAGTTCCCCCTCATCGTACCGCTTGTACGAAGTCATGACGAGAGGTATATCGCAGGTAATTCGTTCACGTACGCCAAGTATATCGAATTCTCTCTCACACGTACCGTCCCCACGAGCTATATGGTGAGACAATTCACGTACACTCAGGTATATCAAATGGCTTGTTCACACGTACCGATTGCCTGCAAGAGCAAGACGTATAGCTTGGAAGTCATGCCAAAGGGGGGAACCCATTCCAATTCACCTAAACAACTGCATATTCGCATATAGGTGTCAACATTAGGACACACATGTTAGATTCCTAGTTTTAACCCGAAACTGTATCAAATTTTCGGGTCGGCCTGCCGCCCGAATTTTCATACATTTTTAAAATGAGACCATGTCCGCGAGCCTGGTCACAAGTCCAGCCATAGCGTTGCATATATTACAAACCCAATTTTTCAAGCCTCGGGTCCCATCCGGCATTTCATTTTACATTTAGGAGAATTAATACAACGAAAAATATAATAATTATAATAATCATGCTGAGACCATCTCCAAAGGGTGAAATTCCCTTTTTTCTTTATCCAAAATCCAAAAATATTTTTTTTCCTTATAAAAAATCTAAAAACATTTCTCCTCTCTTTATCAAAAATCCAAAAATATTTTGTCTTTCAATCTCGAAAAAATGACAATTTTTTTTTCATCCCTCTTTCTCAAAATTAATCCCATTTTACGCCTTCTCAGGTCGATCGCATGCGCTTGGCCTGGCTCCCTATTGTCTTAAGTCTTCATTCAAGCCACCCCGGAGTTTCGTCCGTTCCCCTATTACTCCTTTCGAGTCCAAAATCCATCCGCTTTCCATGGAGAACACAGATCAAGTACCCGTTGCGCAGTCGGATCTGACTGTAGTTCTAGCTCAGCTTGTGTTCGAGAATGAAAACCTCCAAACTGAGGTTCGAGATCTGCAACGAAACCAGATTCCCATTCCTCAAGAGCCCGAGGCCATATTTCCTCGCACTATGGATCCACCCGAGCCTATGTGTGTTCCCAAAGAGTATCAACACGCTCCACGTTCCCCTCCTGCTAATGCGTCGCCGCCTGCCCAACTTTCGATGCCGAATCTTGCCCAACATGGGGCTAACTTGACTATAGTCATTAACCCAAAAGAAGAAGAATTGAACAAAGTCAAAGAAGACCTCAAGTTGCTCACCAAGAAGTTTAACCAAGTAAGAATCTTAGTAAATTACATGAAGTACACCCACATGTCTCCTTATCCTAAAGTAAGGTTACTCGAGAAGTTCAAGATGCCAAATATCAAGAAATTTCCAGGAAGTGGACCCCCGATTGTTCATCTCCGAAGTTATCACTGTTTCATGACTCTACTAGGGGCTCATAAAGAAGTGATGGCCCAATTGTTTCAGCATACTTTGAAATATAACACCCTCCGATGGTTTTTGTCTCTCGAAAAGTCCTGAATTCATAGCTGGGAGAATGTGGCTCGAGAATTCATGTCGCAGTACAAATAAAGCGAAGAGCTTGAGGTCACCCGCCGTGATTTGGAGATGGTAAAACATAACCCTAGTGAATCAGTCAGTAACTTCATCACCCGATGGAGGGAAAAGGCAGCAACCATGACCAATCGACCTTTTGAGTAAGAACAAGTTAGCATAGTGAAGAAGAATTTCCTAGCCCATGTTCGAGCAACGATAGGGGGACAATACTACCCCCACTTCCGAGCTCTCAGAGGAGCAGGAGTAGAAATTGAGGAGCGTCTTGACAAGATAGAAGTTGAACCAAAGAAGGTGTTTGGACAGTTCACCCCCAGAAAATATGACAAGCCTGCTAGTGCCGCAGTCTCAACCATCAATAACATCTCTCAATCAACCACATCATGGGCACCAGAAAGTCGTCCTGTCCCAGTCCGAAAGGAATACACCGAGCTCCATGCTATCATATCCAAAGTTTATCACGCCTTGTTAAGATGAAACCTTGTCAAACCTTTGGACCCCCGTCCATTGCCAAATCCACTCCCAAGAAACTTCAAGGCAGATGCTCATCGCGCCTTTCACTAAACTGCTGGCCATACCACCAACCAATGCTTTCATCTCAGAAATGTAATCCAATATCTAATTGATCGGGGTACCATCGCTCCACCAAAAAATCCTAAGCAAACACTACTCAAAACCCACTTCCAAATCATACCAATGCTATCTTCTTAGAGGAGAACCCAGAATTTGATCCCTCAACTCAAATCACGCCCATATACTCTCCTAAACCTCCCCAAATTTTCCCATATTTCCTCTTACACCCTACTAGCCTCGTTGATCAGGCACTGTCACTCCTTACTAGAGCATGCATCACTGTCCATACCCGTTCTAAAAATGGAAGCACGCAATTATGAGAATTCTTAAATCAACTCCTAGAGTTTGGGATGAAATTGCCCTCACATATGGTCATTGATTGGCAAAGGTTCAGTACGTTGTTCTTGGAAGCACGAAAATGGATAGATGGGTAGTACCAACCAATGAAGTCAGCCTGGATGATGTCATCCAGATTATGGAAGAATTATTCAGGCAAACTAACAACATTTGTATTATTACCATGTTATTCGATGATTTGAAGCTACAGGGGTGCCTGGTCCCTTCACCCTTACACATCCCCACAGATTAGGAAGACCTATATGAAGAGGCCATTAAAGTTGTGGAATGCATCAACTTTACATGGAAAGACAAAATTATTTCCACCGAATGGTGGGAAGAATTCGTAGAATCGAATGAAAGACAAGCTTCAGAGAAAACTGGTCTGGTGGCCGACATGTGTGGAATGATATCATTTGAAGAACTCCTCAGAGAAATAAGCAAGGTAGCTGAATAACTTGAGATCGACAAGGAAACAGGGTTCATGTTCTTCCCTTCGTTAGTAAATCACATAACCAGATCAGGGAAGCATTACCAGATCCCAAACTCACTACTAGCCAATAAAAAGGGGAAGGGCGTGGAAAACCTTCCTAAGCTAGAGATGACCCTCGAGGAGAGCAAGATCCTCGATCAACTAAAAAAATCTCAAGCTAACATCCCTCTATGGGGGCTTTTCATGTCTTCTCAGCTACACATAAATGCTTTGATCAAGTTGCTCACGGGAGCCACAGTTTATCCCTCTACCACACCAAAAGAAGTAGTAATATTAATTGGATCCTTGACCTCTACCTAAATGCTATCTTTTTCGAAGAATAAATCCCCAAGATTGGGCCAAACAACAATCATGTACTCAACATCTCCGTCGAAGTTATGGGGAAGGTTGTGCCACTCTCTCTTGTCAATAATGGATCCTCCCTGAATGTCTGCCCACTGAGAACCTTCAAATGTTTAGGCCTGAAAGAAAGCGACCTTGTTCCAACTTCAGCTGCTGTATGTGCCAACGATAATACCCTTTGGGAGGTGATGGGATCCATAAATCTTATAATAGGGGCTGGCCCTATAAACCCCATCATCTAATTCCAAGTTATTAACATCCCATCTTATTTCAACCTGTTATTTGGACGACCTTGGCTCCATACTATCAAGGGGGTGTCTTCCAAACTCCATCAGAAATTGAAGTTCTTCGTCAACAGACGGGTCATTACCATCTTGGGCGATGACGATAATGCTAATTTGAGAACGTATGTGCTTGCGTTCAAATGGGAAAATTATATATTAAACACCTTTTAACTCAAACAAACCCCAAACATACAATAGAATGTGATTGAATAAGATAATGAACTAAACAAGAACATTCAAACACATGCTTGTGAGGAAAAATCCCCCAAAGGAGAAAAACCATTTATTTCCATTATAATATTGCAACTGTACAATTTCGGATTACAATGAAAATACAAGTGACTAAGAATTACCCTCAAGTGTCGGATTCTGTAGTCGGCGGCTGGAGTTATCCCTTTCCAGTAGGGATGCAATGAAGAAGAAGAACGGTATTCTCCACAATGGTATAAACAGTAAAGGTGCGTTCTTGGGTTGCAAAGAGATTCCCAAATGTTTGGAAATTTGTGTGAATAAAAAAACTAGAGTCTAGGGCTCAATAGGTGAAGACTTAGAGTTTTTTGTACTCTGAAAATCGTGTATGAAAGTCTTGGAAAACCACTTTCCTTAGTGGGTTTATAAAAGAAGTCCTGGGCCTAAAAGATCTCTGCACGATCTGTTTGTGTTTATCCCAGGCGGACCGGTCCAGGTCTGAGGCGGACCAGTCCGGGAAGGCAGACCGGTTCTTTTTATATTTGGCATCTTCGATTGACAATCGGTCCGAGGTATACTAGCTTTCAGCAGGCGGATCGGTCCGGTTCTAAGGTGGATCGTTTCGCAGGCGGATCGGTTTTTTTATTCTAGGCGGACCGGTCCGGCCTGTCAGACTTTGATTGCTCTTCTTCTTTTGATATTCGGATCCATTGATGACTGTATGAATCTTGAATTTCCTCAATGGTGTAACGGCGTGCGAAATAACAAATTGTTAATGGACAAAAAATGTCCTTACAAATCTCCTCCTATGTCTATGCCGGTACATACATAAAAACAAACATCTGAATTATCAAACAACTAAAAATGCCTATACAAATCTACCCTTCCATGAACCCAAAATTGGAAAGATACAATTGAATAAGACTTCAACGTTTGCTCTTCAACTCTTCAGGAATCCCAACACTTCTCTCATCAGGGTGTGCAATCCAATGACAATCCATGTAGTACCTACACACGTGAGAAAAGAAAAAATACCAAGTGACATATCGAGTTTGAAATGAGATAGACATATATACCAATTTATGAGAAAACTCAAACTTTCAAATCTCCCCCATAATAAGATAATTCATTCTCCCCCTTTTTATGATGTCCCCAAATAGACAAATGAGAGAAATAAATGAAATAAGAAAGTAGGGAGTGTCACTAGGATAAAATCACACCATGAATGAACACAAAGCAGCCAAGACGATGATAGTGTAAATGAAGTGGTGTGATCAAATTCGATAGGAAAATCAATGCATACAAACATGACATATGTGCACGATGAATACTGGATACTCCTAGAGAATGAACTCAAATGCGTCCTTTGGTGTAAAAGAATGACAATATAAGATATTGACTCAATCAAATCAACAAATCAAAGCTCAAAGTGATTTTCACACCAATAACATCCAAAATGATTTTATGCTTTTTTAGGACTTTCAAGGAAGTGAAAACCCGTTTAACGATTCTCCAACCAAACTCCCTCAGATATAATTTTGAATAGAGGCATTATAAATTCTCAAACTTTGGATAATTGATGGTGAAACATAAGTGGCCCATATTTGGCATGAAGTGATTTTTATGGCCTGTAAATTTTTTCGGGCTCTTTTAACCTCTTTGGACCTCGGATATTAAAATTCCTCCATTTTTAGGTCCTTTTTAACGGTGGCTTTTTCCCAAAGGATAGATGATTACCTTTCGCAGCCCCTCCCCATTATAAAAAAACACACAGTCTCACCAAAACGGTTTTTACATGCATTCCAATCTTGTTAAGTTTTATCGCATATTGTACATTGTATAGACAGGATTGAGATGGAAACACTCAAGTCAATATGAGATAGACAAGTGCAACAATTCAATATAGTCGTGCATGTGTGCAATAAAGGATATAGGAGTCAAACATGTAGGAAGATATCACTAATTACATCTCAAAGACTCCAAACATTGTAAAGCACATGGATGAAATGATGTAGCCTCTCAAATCTCTATCAAACAGTCACATGGATATATGATTGAAGTTGTGACTTGGCTATCTTAAATGCTCATCCATAAAAGGAGAAAAAACATAAATGTTTTTGGATTTTTTTTTCAAAAATTTTAGTAAAATAAAATCTTTTTGTGCTCTTCTTAAAAAAATTTCTTAAAGGAAAATCTTTTTGTATTTTTCTTTCAAAAGAAATATAAAAAGTAAAAAGAATAAATAAATAGCTGTACAACTAAGCAATGGTACATATAAAACAGACTAGCAATAGGAAGCATGTGATATGAACATGAAAAAACATCATATTCTAGACATAGACGAACCCCTCAGTCAACTGTGCAAATCCCCAAAGACTTCCTAAGACTCTCAAATCTAAGGGCATCTAAAGGTTTCGTGAAAATGTCGGCTAACTGACGGTCGGTGGGAACAAAACTCAGGGATACAGTGTTCTCCTCAACTAACTAACGAATAAAGTGCTCACGTATCCTGATGTGCTTGGTGAGTGAATGCTGAACTGGGTTGCGGGATATGTGTATCGTGCTCGTGTTATCACAGGAAATGGTCATGGTGTCTTGTGAAATCCCATAATCCTCCAACATTTGCTTCATCCACAAGAGTTGTGTGAAACAACTCCCGGCTGCTATGTACTCAGCCTCCGCAGTGGACAAAGAGATGTAATTTTTCTTCTTGCTCAGCCAGGAGACAAGAGTAGAACCAAAATAGAAACGCCAACCAGAAGTTCTCCTACAACCATCTACATCCCCGAACCAATCGGCATCCGAATAGGCGGACAAACGGTCATCAATATCAAAGGAATACCAAATACCGTATGGGAGAGTCCCACTCACGTATTTAATAATACATTTTAGATCAATTAAGTGTGACTCTTTTCGGGACGCCTGATATCGCGCACAGACTCCAACACTAAAGGCAATGTCGGGACGACTGGTAGTCAAGTAGAGAAGACTACTGATCATACTCCGATATTCGGCTTGCTCTACGTCCTTGCCTGAAGTGTCCTTACTAAGCTTGGTAGTGTTACTCATAGGTGTACGTGCATACTTAGCGGAGTCTAAACCAAATTTCTTCACTAGGTCTCTAGCATACTTGGATTGGGAGATGAACATCCCATCCTCTAGCTGACGATCCTGGAGACCAAGGAAGAATGTAAGCACACCAACCATGCTCATTTCAAACTCACTTTTCATCTCCTCCTCAAAGTGGTGAGCATGCTGAGAGCATGTGGCGCCAAAGACTATGTCGTCCACATAGACTTGGGCAACCAAAATAGCACCGTTATCTCTCCTAACGAACAACGTCATATCTACTCCCCCTCTCTTGAAGCCACGAGCTAAGAGATAGGAAGTAAGACACTTGTACCAAGCACGGGGTGCTTGCTTCAAACCATACAAGGCTTTCCTCAGATAGTAGACGTGCTCTGGGTGCTGAGGGTCTTCAAACCCTTTTGGTTCTTCCACATGAACCTCATCCTGTAGAATTCCATTCAAAAAGGCACTCTTGGCATCCATCTGAAATAACTTGAAGCACAGATGACATGCGATGGAGAGCAGAAGATGGATGGACTCAAGCCTCGAAACAGGAGAAAATGTCTCCCCAAAGTCTACACCCCCTATCTGTGTGTAGCCTTGAGCGACCAACCTAGCCTTATTTTTTATTATGGTACCATTTTCATCCATTTTATTTTTACAAATCCACCAGTTACCTATCACATTAGTCTCACTAGGTCGGGGGACTAGTTCCCAGACATTATTCTTTTTAAACTGAAGCAACTCATCCTGCATTGCAGATATCCAGTGTTCATCCTTGAGTGCTTCTTTATGGTTCTTGGGCTCAACTTTTGACGTGTAGCAAAGATGGATAACAACGTTCTTTAGCTGGGCACGAGTCTTGACCCCTAGAGTGGGATCACCAATAATGGAAGAAGGGTCATGACTCTTGTGAACCCAAGCAGGTGTGTCCCCTAGCGCAGGAGTAGGGTCCACAGAGTGTGAGAGAGGAACAAGTAAATCGCTGTCAGAATAATTCTCATACTCACACTGAAGGTTAGGATCAAAAACCGTCGGAGGTTCGTCATCTTGCACGGTGACGTTTATTGATTCCATAACCTTAGAGCTCTTCAGGTTAAAAACCCGGTACGCACTACTATTCGATGAATATCCTAGAAATATTCCCTCGTCGCTCCGAGAGTCGAACTTTCCTAATTGCTCTCTATCCCGTAGGATGTAGCATTTACTCCCAAAAATATGAAAATATGCCAGGTTGGGCTTCTTGCCAGTCCACAACTCATAAGGAGTCTGAAGTGTGTGTGGACACAAATAAACCCTATTCACCGTGTGGCATGCAGTAGACACTGCCTCTGCCTAAAATCTCATAGAAACTTTACGACCTAGAAGCATAGATCTAGCCATTTCTTGGATCGTTCTATTATTTCTCTCAACAATCCTATTTTGCTGAGGAGTTATCACAGCAGAAAACACATGTTTGATCCCGAGGCTATCACAGTAAAGATCTACCTTTGCTTCTGTGAATTCAGTGCCATTGTCACTACGCATCCTATTAATAGTGACACCGTGTTGATTTTGCAGGACACGACACTTGGTTGTTAAAAATTCTACAGCGTCAGATTTCTCTCTCAAAAAACCTACAATGGAGTATTTGGAGAAATCATCTACCATCACGAAGATGTACCTCTTACCACCTAGACTCTCAGTGCAAGTGGGACCCATAAGATCCATGTGAATCAACTCAAGAACACGAGAGGTGGTAATGGAATGCAACTTCCTATGGGGACTACGGATTTGTTTTCCCATCTGACAGGGTCCACAAACAGTCGAAGTTGACATTCCGAGAGATGGTAAGCCACGTACTAGGTCCTTTTTAGCTAAGCGGTTGAGATCTCTAACGTTCATGTGACCTAGACGTTGGTGCCACAGATACATAGGAGTGATCGTGGTGCTAGTGCAAACAAGTGAGGATGTGGGATCAGTCCCATAGTAATTATCCTCGGTCCTCACCCCTTGCATCAAAAGTTTACCGGTTGATTGTAGACTTTACACGCGTCCCAGTCAAACTTTACTGCAAAGTCACTGTCGCACAGCTGGCTAATGCTGAGAAGGTTTGCTTTCAAACCTTTGACGTACAAAACATTTTCTAGCTTAGGTAACCCAAGTAACTCTAAAGTACCACGTCCTATAATGCTAGATTTGCTCCCATCTCCAAAGGTGACTCTGCCATCCTGATAATCCTTAAGAGTCGTAAAGAATGAGGCATCACCTGTCATATGTATGGAGCACCCACTATCAAAATACCACTGTGAGGTATTGTGTGCTTTGATAGCAACATGAACAACGAAGTTTTTTTTATCTTTCTTAGGTACCCAAGCAGAGGTGACCTTTTGTTTGCCTTTGTTGTTGTTGGTTGTAGCTGGAATGTGAGAAGCATTCACTAACGGTAAAGACATCCGTCGAAATTCTTCCATCAATCTCTGAGATGTGGCAGCAAAGAACTCAACTCGCTCTCTCAGACTAGAAAACTCATCAGTATGACGTGGTGGAGAAGTAGTACGTCATGTCCGACCCATGCTATAGCAAAACTGCCTAAGGTGGCCTTTTCTTTTGCAATAAGTACAAATAAACACAGCTAAAGGCGGACCTTGGTTTGCCTTTCTTGGTAGAACTCTCCTTCGAGGTTTTTGACGATGGCCATAAGGAGTCGTAGTAAACTCAGGAACTGGTCCAGGTGAAATTTGGGACGTGGAGGCACCATCATAACCAATTCCTTGCCAATCACCAAAACCTAAAGCGGGGCCGAGGAGCATCTTTACCATCTTCCCAGATCTGTCCTCGATTTGTACCTTGACTTCCCGTGCTTTCTCAAGATCATGAGTCAGTTGGGCAACAAGGGCTTCAAGTTTTTTCCGAGTCTCCACAGTTTTTTCCCATGCTCTCTCTCTCTCTTGCCTTTCTTAAATCTTCCTCTAAGCCGGTGATCTTAAGAACTAGCGCTTTGTTACATTTTATAGTTATAAAAGACTCAGAATATAACTCAGCATAGGCGCGTTGAATATCACACTCGCTCTCAATTGAGTCATCCTCCCCCTCACTCACATCGATCTCACTATCGAGGTGTTCCTGTGAAGCATCATCCTTATCGTCGTGAAGAGAACTAGGAGTGCTCACTTGACTGGCCATGAATGCGGTGAAGTTACACTCATGCGGTGACTCATCTCCTGAATCCACCGTCTCGACCTCACTGTCGTCGCTAAGGGTGGCATTAAGGATAGCTTTCCCTTTCTCTCTGTTAAGACGAGTGGCTCACTCAAAGGGTCTATGGCCCCTACCATCGCACTCAAAGCATCTCTCACTATCTTTCTTAGGAGGATCTTTAAAAACTTTTTCATTTTTCTTTTCAAACTTATTTTTCTCAAATTTCTTTTTATCTTTAAAATTACCATTTTTCTTAAATTTGAGAATCCTCTTGAAATTTTTTGCAAAAAGAGCCAAATCATCTAAGTCAAAATAACACTCAGAATCAGACGTGTCAGTCTCTATCTTTCTAGATGACTCTACCCTCTTTCTAGCCGACCCCTCACTCCTTCTCTCTTGGGCATTAAGTGCAATTCCCTTATCTTTAGATTTTGCAGTTTTAGGGAACATATCAATTTCATATGTTTGCAAATCTCCTACAAGTTCTTCCAATTTTAGCGTATTTAAATTACCCATTGAATTTTGCACAGTGACTTTAGGGATAAAACGCTTAGGCAAAGAATGAAGAATCTTTTTAACAACTCTAGAATTAGGAATATGTTCACCAATATTAGAGCTAGTATTCACAATGTTAGAAAGTATAGCATAAAATTCATCAAAGCATTCAGATTCATGCATGGTGATGGTTTCAAATTGAGTTTTTAAATTTTGCAATTTAGACTCTTTCACAGCATTTGTTCCTTCATGGGTGAGTTGTAAAACATCCCATACCTCTTTTAACGTGGTGCACGTCATTATTCGTTTGAATTCATCAGGTGTGAGAGACCCAGAAATAGCACTTAGACCCTTAGAATTAAAAGATGACCATTTAAATTCTTCTTCAGTCCAAGAAGTGACAGGTTTCAAGTTGATCACATTATCAACAGTCACGAAGGGAGGTGTCCACCCTCTTTCAACCAAAATCCAGACACGCTCATCAATGGGCTTTAATACAGACCTCATACGGGCTTTCCAATAGGCATAGTTTGTCCCGTCAAAAAATGGCATTTTATTATATAACTTCTCCATTTGAACACGCACTTTTTCAAAAATCAATTTTTTTAGAAAATTGATATCTTAGAAAAATTTTGCAAAAAATAGGAATATGCGATAGATTAGCGTAACCTTCTCTGATACCAATTTAAGAACGTATGTTCTTGCATTCAAATGGGAAAATTATATATTAAACACCTTTTAACTCAAACAAACCCCAAACATACAACAGAATGTGATTGAATAAGATAATGAACTAAACAAGAACATTCAAACACATGCTTGTGAGGAAAAATCCCCCAAAGGGGCAAAACCATTTATTTCCATTATAATATTGTAACTGTACAATTTCGAATTATAATGAACATACAAGCAACTAAGAATTACCCTCACGTGTTGGATTCTGTAGTCGGCGGTTGGAGTTATCCCTTTCCAGTAGGCCTGCAATGAAGAAAAAGAACGGTCTTCTCCACAATGGTATGAACAGCAAAAGTGCGTTCTTGGGTTGCAAATAGATTCACAAATGTTTGGAAATTTGTGTGAATAAAAAAACTAGAGTCTAGGGCTCAATAGGTGAAGACTTAGAGTTTTTTGTACTCTGAAAATCGTGTATGAAAGTCTTGGAAAACCACTTTCCGTAGTGGGTTTATAAAAGAAGTCCTGGTCCTAAAAGATCTCTGCACGATCTGTTTGTGTTTATCCCAGGCGGACGGTCCAGGTCTAAGGCGGACCAGTCCGGGCAGGCGGACCGGTTCTTTTTATATTTGGCATCTTCGGTTGATAATCGGTCCGAGTTATACTGGCTTTCAGCACGCGGATCGGTCCAGGTCTGAGGCGGACCTGTCCGCAGGCGGATCGGTTCTTTTATTCTAGGCGGACCGGTCCGACCTGTTAGACTTTGATTCCTCTTCTTCTTTTGATATTCGTATCCGTTGATGACTGTATGAATCTTGAATTTCTTCAACGGTGTAACGACGTGCGGCATAACCAATTGTTAATGGAAAAAAATGTCCTTACACAATGGTGCAAGTACAATCAATCCAATCCTTGAGATACATCATGGGTCAAATGATATGCTCCTATCAGGATTCCGAGTTGAACCACTTCTACTCCCGACAGGGGACGACTTCAAAGAAAGGGTTTGCCCGGAATATGACTCTCATGGAAACGTCAATGTGATCTAGATGTTCAGAAACATGCATTTCATTCCCGGACTGGGGCTAGGATAAAGACAACAAGGAATAATGGAGCCGATTGAACTAAAGAAGGCTTTTAGTCCTTATAGTTTGGGGTATAAACCATTAGAACAAGAGCTCAGAATGATCCACCAGTATCGATTAAAGAGGAGACTAGACCATGTCCATACTATCCCAGGTGACTCCCTGAACGGACGATTCATCAAAGAGGGTGAGGACTTCCCCATTTGCGGATTTTTAGAACCATGGTATGACCATACATACAATAAGATGAAGCCTGGAATGGAGATCTTCTTGCAAGACAGCTACCCATGGACCGAGAGTTCCTAATACCATGTACCACCGCTCATCAAAGATACCGAAGAGAGTGAGGAAAGTCACTCCAAAGATTCCTTCAACTTATAGACACTGGGGCTAACACTCTACATGGTTCACTAAAGCACTACATCACTATATCCATCCCACCTGATTAAAGATGTTGATGCACCTCTCCGCAACTGGCATGTTGCACCAGTTCTACCTGCTGAAATCTCCCATAATCCTAATGTTTACCCCATTTCTTCTTCTATTGTGTATCCTTGTTCAAATGTAACTGAGTCCTCTTTTGACGAGGTTCTCATTGCTGTTTTTCCTATCAATGAAATAAATGAAGATTTTAAGTATCTTTTTGTGCCTTACATTAACTGTCTGGATTCTAATCAAACTTTTGATTATGATGATTTTGCAATTGAACAATTCTTAACTGATCTAAATAAGGTTAATAATAAACAACGTAACCACATTTAAGTTAATAAAGAAGAGACTGTTGTTATTAACCTCGGTTCCAATAGCCAACTGCGTGAGATTAGGATAGGGACTACCCTCGACGAGCGTGAGCGTGCACAACTCGAAGAATTTCTAAAGGAATTCATGGATGTCTTCGTATGGTCCTACGATGAATTGCCCGACATTGATCCTGAAATAGCTCAGCACGAGATTCCCACTCTCCCATATTACAAGCTGGTAAAAAAAGTGGAGAAATATCCGCACCAAATGGTCGCTCAAGGTCAAAGAAGAGGTGGTAAAACAGTTGAACATAGTCTTCATTCGTGTGATTGTATATCCCACGTGGCTAGACAACATAGTGCTCATGACGAAATCAGGAGGAAAAGTTTGGATGTGTGTAGACTATCGGGATTTAAACAAAGATCCTCCAAAGGATTATTATCCGCTACCCAATATCGACATGTTTGTGGACAACACATCCAGTTATGCTCTCAAGTCATTCATCAATGGGTTTGTTGAATAAAAACAGATCAAAAAGCACCCAAACCACCAAGAAAAAATCGCATTCATCACCCCATGGGGAACCTTTTACTACACTGTCATGCCATTTGGTCTCAAGAACACTGGGGCTACCTACCAGAGGGTTGACACAACCATCTTGCACGATCTGAATCACAAAGAGGTTGAGGTCTAAGTGGATGATATGATTCTCAAATCCAAAACTAGAGAAGGTTATGTCCCCGCTCTCCGAAAGTTCTTCGAACGACTGCGACAGTACCAGATGAGACTCAATCCGCAGAAATGCGTCTTTGGTGTTACAAAGGGAAAATTCTTGGGATTCATGGTCAGTGAGAAGGGTATAGAAGAAGATCCCGCCAAGCTAAAATCCATAATAGAGATGCCACCTCCCCGAAGAGAGAAAGAAGTCAGTGCTTTCCTTGGGAAATTGCAATACGTCATTCGGATCATCAACAAGTTAACCTCCATCTGCGAACCTATCTTTAAACTCCTCCGTAAGGATTCAACTAAGGTTTGGAACAAGTCCTGCCAAGGAGCTTTTGACCGAATCAAATAATATCTCACCCAACCCCCGGTACTCATGCCACCACAAAACTCATCAAAGGCACAGCTAGATGATCAAAAACTTGTTTATTTCCTTAATAAGAAATTACGGTATAAATTACATAAGAAAGGGAGCGGATAACTCCCTTCCCCATACCTTCCTCAAAAACCATAATAAAATCCCCACATTTATCCCCCATTACACAATAAACTCTCCAGCAGTCCTACCCACAACTACTAGAGGAGCCTGCTCCATCATCATCATCTGTATCCTGGGGTCCCCAAGTTTCCCCTACCTGAACAGAGTGTCGTAGGCACTTCATGGACCGATAAGCTCGAACCAACTTCGAATAAACCATAACACCTCCCTCTATGGTGTCAAAAGAAACAAACCACCTTTGCCCAGTCTCCATGGCCAACATCTTTCTAACTACTTTCCTCCATAACCACTTTATATAATCCCCATGGATATGCCAAACTATCCCAACAGACTGAGAAGGAAGGGTCGACGAACGCTAATTATCCCACAGAGAGCCAAGTCGTATGCGCAGACTCTCAGTTAAATCCTCTACCGGAAAGAAATTTAGTGTCCAATGTGGCACGACCTGTGGCCAGCCAAATTGGCACAGAAAACACCAAGGAAAATAAAAAGAGGTCTGTCCAAGGTCGACCTGCCGCACATACGGGTATTCTCCTAGCTCCAGAACAGGCAGCAACTATCCCCACCAAGTCACTGACCAGTACAGATTCCGAGCCCCATTATCTACAAGACAATTCTCCCAACTCTCAATATCCAGGCCAATATAGAAAAAGTGACGCAAAAAGAAGTTGGGTACAACCGACAAAGGATATTCTGGAAGAGTCACTGGGAGAAGTCTTTCAGACAACCACTTGAATAGCATCACTGGGCTACCCCGTAGGAAGTCAGAACAACCTTCTCGACAGGCATCCAGACCATTCAGGGTCTCCGCCAATATCACCGCCACAGGATTACGACGGTATAGCATCCATGAAGTAATGGATGCAAGTTGCGGATCCACCAGCAGTTCCCCAGTCACCAACAATAATTTTAAAACCAAGCCTAGAGCAAAGACTCCAGCGTATCCAACATCGCCAGCTTCCTGAAAATGCACGGACTGCAACATCATCGGGAGGGAAATCATTCCTCTAGCAACTCTAGCCACCGAAAGCAAAATGCGAAGAAGCCCAGCCAACAAATTCTTGGAAGAACGGGAAAATTCGGGTAAAGCCACAGCAACACTGGGATTTATCCCTAGCATGGCAGAATATTCCTCGTAGGTAGGACAAACTTTATCCAACCCAAAGCGAAAGACATGGTCTTCGGGGTACTAGAATTGTACCACCGCCATCAGCATGTTCCACTCAATGGACCAATTGCACCACAAAGTGACTCGACGCATGTTGAAAGAATCCTAGTCAACATTATAAGAGCACCTCGCTTCCAAAGCTTGGAGGTAATTTGCAAACTCAATGGTACTATGGAGAGCCATCTTACAAGACTAAGAAATAGTACATAAGTGAAGGTGTGATGGAAACACTCCACCCATCCCCTTTTTATACTTGAGAACCCTCATAAAAGACACAATCCCTGCAGAAATCGGAGGGAATTCGACCATACAAAAGTACCAAAGGCTGAAGAGGGAACTAATCAAATCTTTGAATTGATGTGACTGGACTTGATTGGAGATAGGCAGGATAAGGTGCTTGCCGATCGATAACCCCCTCTTTTTGGAAATTTTCCTTTTTCCTCTTTTGTCAAAATTCAGAAGACTAAAAATAAATTAATGTTCTCAATAGAATTTCAAAAAATACTTTTCCACCTTTATATAATTTCCCATTTTTCTCCAAAATCCCAAAAATATCTCTTTTTACAGTCTTAACAGCAAAGTAAAAAGTGCATGCATTCATTAATAATTAATAAAAGGTAATAAAAAATCTCATTGCATTACATATATATTTGTTCTCTGTGTTACATCAATTTTGCACGAAATAAAAGAAAAGGAAAAAAAAATGGGACTCAGCCCGAACCCACATCCTCTCTCTCTCACCTACTCTTCACCCCTCTCTCTAAGAGTTTCCATCCCTGCGACGCGCTCTCTTTCCCCTACGGCGAGATGACGTACCATCGCTACCCGTGCCAGAGTCCTCCCCGAATGACGCAGACGACGCCAAGCAATACGGAAGTGGGACTGCATCGCGAATGTGGGAAGTCACCGAAGATATCCAGTCTCTAATATCCCTCAGCTAAGTTGTCGACACCTGAACTTTCTGCAGAGAAAAAGGCAAAAATAAGTATCAAAGAGGAACCAAAATAGAAAAGGAACCAAAAAAGAGCAAGAAGGTATACCTCAGGACGAATAACCTCTTCTGTCAAACCCAACTCCTTCGGATCCATCACATGAGGATGGTGAAACATAGGCACTATCCCTCCATCAGCTCGCTGAATGTTGTACGAAGGAGTGTGCAATCGCATAAATGGAACCTCTGAAGTCTTCGTCACCGCCGCTGCCGTCGCGGGACCACCGCCACTATAGGAGGACCCCACCTACCGACTCGAAGCCTTAAGAGGGAAAGGCAAGGCATCATATATACTGGGTGCCATCAACTAGCTTGTCACAAAGACCATATAGTCGTACGGAGCTGCCATATCAGTATATAACAAGTTGAACTCACCGATCATCGCGGTGATCCTTGCATCCTCCAGCAAAAGCCGCTCGCACCTCATTGACATTGGAGGCTGCATGGGTTTCACCACCACCTCCTCCTCAGCAATCTGCCGAACCACCCGCTCCCCTAGATACCAAGAATGACCAAACTCATGCCCCAGTAAGCGCCACCTCTACGCGTTCATTCCGGTCATCCCCGTATCCTGAATGACTGTCCCCCAAGGGTAAAAGGTCACTTGAAAATCCCCGAGGATGAATAAGTCAATACATAATCAGAACATGCCAAAGCCAAGACTGAAAAGGAAAGAATATTACCTTACCACTAGTTAGGCCATTCAAGACTTGCCGCACTGCCTCCAAAGAGAGAGAGAGATCCCTTCGACTTCCAATTGGCCTTCCGCCATCGATACAATTGGCAAGAGTCCCTAATAGTATCATCCTTCAGAGCGATCAGCTGGGTATTATAACCAATCACCTCATAGAAGAACGTCTACCAAAAATAAGAATTTATAATAAAAAAAGAGACGCATAAGGAAAATGCGAATGAATGAAAGGAAAGTACGCAAAATTAAAGGATACCTCGAGGAGATACATGGCTCGAGTAAAAGTTTGTCGATAGCACCGACTGAATGCATCCAAAGAAAAATAGAGGGTCGCCAAAGTCAGGCTCCCCCAATCTTAGAGAGGGATGTTCGAAAACATCCTCAAGAACGGCAAGAACCACAAATGGATGACGTAGCCACTCAACTCCACTATGAAGCCTCCCAGCACCAATAAGATGAACAAACGAGCCATCTGCCTCACCTACAACCCGTTCTCCACATAAACCACTCTACTCAGTAAGACATCCTTCAGCAAGGATAGACATATGGAATCCCCAGAGACTATCCTCCCTACGTCACTGAGCACCGCCCTCACCGCCTCCGGCCTCACCCGCAAAGAGCGATCCACCTCTATCTACTCCCCATCGCAATCCAACCCCAGCAGCTACTGCACATCTATGGGAGTCACGGTCATCTCCACGAAACAAAAATTGAAGGTGTGGGTAGTATCCCACCATATCTCCCCCAAAGCGCATAGGACCACTATCGACTGAGGCATTTCATCCAGCGCAGACGCCAACATCCCAAAACCAACTGATGATACCACCCAATGCACCACAGGTGGAAGATGCTCCCAGACATCCTTAAGCCCCGTTGTCCCACCGGCACACATGTTATTCAAAGAGATATCGAACTATCAAAAGGAGACACCTTGATAAAATTCACGAAAGGAAAAGTCACCAAAAAAAAGAGAGGAATGCCAAAATTTAGGTTACTTACATAACTGCTAGGACTCACCACCCTCTAAGACTGATGACGTGACGGCTCCCGTAGCAAAGTTTGCTCATCCGCAACCATCTCGAATACATCAAAGGAGTTCTCACTCCCCAAAGCAAGAGGCTCCATGGCCCTCCATTCCACATTCGCCCAATCATCGACGGTCAGCCATTCCTTATGTGCTGCAGTGCTCACAAAGGCAACCCTTTCTTGGTGATCGGAATGCTAGAACGATTACAGAGGAAAATCGCAGAGAGAAAGAAAGCAAAAAGATGCGGAAAATGAAGGGAATTTTCCCCCATTATATAAGATGCTAAGCATCATGTCGATCGGCATCCCCCACCCACCGATCGACACTGTCTCCTTACCTTCCCGAGGCTGTCCAAAACTCCGTGCCACTGCCGACTGGCACCCCCTGCACCATGCCGATTGGCACCCTCTTGAAATTTTGTACAAAAATTCCCATAAAATACCAGAAATCCATGAAAACTCCTTGAAAATTACTAAAAATCCCTAGAAGGATTTAGAACATTTTCACCCCATTTCCCCAGCGGAACTCTAAAAAAACCAAGTCAAACTCATCCCAACGATGCCCTCGGGGGATCTCTAAAGGTCTCCTCGATCAACACAACCAATACTTGGACCACCTAATCAATTCCCTAGTGAAGTTTACAACATCAAACTCGCCTCTCCTCCGTAGATCATAAAGACTTCCCCGACAATCATCTCCCCGGTTCAAAATAATTTCACGATATAATTTCCCCTGCGAAACTCTAGAGAGTCATTTTCAAAGTCTCCAAAGGACACTCTCTATTTTCCCAGCTCATTCGTTATTCCCCAGTGGAATTCACAATCTAAACTTTACCTCAAGAAGAATCCCTGATTGTCCCTAAAGGGAATGTATGCCAGAATTGACCTCGGTCTTGGATCGTCACCAGTCTTAGGTCAGAATTGACTTTAGTCTTCGGTCATCACACCTTTTAGGTCAGAATTGACCTCGGTTTTGGATCGTAATCTCAATTTAAGCCCATAGAATTGGCTTCGACTAGCAGAATTGGTCATCTCATACTTAAGCCCGCCGAATTGGCTTCAACCTGCAGAATTGGTCATCTCCACTTAAGCCCTCAGAATTATCTTTGACCTGAAGAATTGGTCATCTCTACTTAAGCCCACAGAATTAGCTTCGACCAGCCGAATTGTCTTCGACACGCAGAAATGGTCATCTCATACTTAAGCCCACAGAAATGGTCACCTATACATAAGCTCGCAGAATTGGCTTCGACCCGTAGAATTGGTCACCTCAACTTAAGCTCACAGAATTTACTTCGACCCGCAGAATTGGTCATCTCCACTTAAGCCCGCAGAATTGGCTTCGACCCGTATAATTGGTAATCTCCACTTAAGCCCTCAGAATTGGCTTTGGTGCGCCCTAAATATGGCTTGTGATTCAAGTGCAAATCTAATCGCAACAAGTAGAATCCGGTAAGTACGGAATCGTGATCCACAGGGATTGAACGCTCCTAAGAGAACTAAATTGGGGCAACGAGATTCTCTAAACGTCACAAAATGTTAAAGTGTAAAAGATGATTTGTGATTTGGAAAGGTGATTGAGATGCAACCTCTAAACTAACATGCTATTAATGAACAGATGATTAACAACTAATTACGGAACTGATGAAAAGAACTAAGGTAAGCTTGAGTTCAAGAAATTAAGGGGATTGAGGATCATTCTCCCACCTCGGATTCACAAGGAAGGGGATTATAGGGCTTGATTAAATTAATTCTAATCGAGCATAACTAATTAAGTCCGAACATCAACCATGTAGAGAATGAACTCAACAATGGAGGATTAGGGTTTAATTAATTATTGCTAGATGGGTTGAGTTTGTAGTAAAGCTTCAAACACTAGCCCTTGCATGACAAGGGAAGTTAAGAAACTATGATACTCCAAAACCAACACATGAAGTTCCATTAGAACCATTAAAACCAAACCCTAGATATTAAGTTCAAGCATCCAAGGTGGGATATTGATCCCCAATCACAAGTCTAGCTACTCATAATTAAAACTAAACTACACATGCTAGTTAACAACATACTTGAATTAGTTATCTAGTTAAAACTCAAATCAATTCAAAGGATGGAATTCAATGCAATTTAAAGCTAATGGAACAAGAAGAGATGGAGTAATTGAACTTATCTTGCATTAATCACAATTATTCAACAAGCAATCAAAGCCTTACAAGTTGGGGAAAGCCATTAATGAGATTGACCTAGGAGAGAGAAGAGAGTGTTTTTCTATCTTACTAAAAATCCAACAAAAGTAATCTCCTTTCAAAAGAGGAAAAACAAGGGATAAAACCCCAAAAAATCCACCAAAATGGCAAACTAGTAATAAGAAGAAAGCTGAAAATGCAGGGCCGAATCGATTCGGTGGTGAATCCGAATCGATTCGGAAGTGGAGAGAAAAGCCCCTGCAAGTGACCGAATCGATTCGGTGGTAATGGCGAATCGATTCGGGCCTTCTGCAGAAAGAAGAGCTGCCTATATAGGCATTAATTGTTCCATGCTTCACCGAAACTTCCGTAACTTTTGCGTTCGAGATCGGATTCACGCACCGTCGGAGGCCACGCGAAGAGGAGAAGAAGGTCTACAACTTCCGTGAAGAAATCGGGAACAAAGCCCGCGTGCTGAAATTACTAAAATGCCCCCGACTGTGCAAGTGTCAACGGAACTTTCCGGATCAAAACCAAACTTCCCAAAATGCATTCCCGAGACCTATAAAAGCTCAATAAAGACACAGACAAAGTATATATGATGAATTTAGGGGTTAGTCAATAAATGAGTATAAGAACCGGGAAATACATGCACGGGAATGCTAGAATGTACAAATTAACGGGGTATAAAATACAATAAAAGTGACGAATCACACCCCCTAACTTATACATTGCTAGTCCCGAGCAATGAAGTATGAAGAAACAAGGTCCAACACCGCAACCAAAATATAATAAATATGTACAACGAAGGAAAAATGCCACTTTCGTAGGCGAACGATTGCATTTAGCGTATGCAATAAGCCGTTAAACCCCTAGGTGGCCCTAGGGGACGAGTGAGGTCTCATGAGGGTTTCCAGGGATGACACCCACAAACATCAAATCAACTCATACTATGATACTGCAAAATCCAATGCGTAGCTCAACAAATATCAAAGAAACACAATTTATCAACAAAGTGAACGAAGCTCACACAAAAGACGGCAATTATCGGCATTAAACAAATAACTTCAACTAAAAATCGAAACCATGGGAATGCGAAATAAGCGGACACATGTGGTAATTTAGATTTGGCAAAACTTTCAAAATCCATATATAAGCTAAGGCATGCATACTCAAGTTCTCTCCGGTCGTTACACTCAACAATTGAAACACTTAGAAATGGGATGTAACACACACGGGACATGCGGGCATTAAGAGTAATTGTAAAGGGAAACTAGGACACACACATGTCATCAATGAAGAACGCAATATAAAAGTGAAAAATACAATCTCATGAAAGGATATCGCATATTAACCAAGAGAAGAGCATTTAAACAGATTATCGCTAATGTTCGACCTTTGAATCACATCACCCTAAGATCAAATAGGACTTTTTAGGGGTATAGAATTTAGGCTAGGTTAGGGTTTGGAAAAGAACGGGATGTGTGTAGGATCAAAGGAGATTCAGGAGTATCGCGCGGGATAATGGATTTAATGGGCAACTTAGGAATCGAAATCAAATTCCACAAGCAATGTATTCATGAGAATGAGACTTTGATATTCATGCACAAGGGGAAATGGGAAACAACAAGGTCCCATTTTATACGATATTTATTCTTTATTTTTCTCTTTCTTTATTTTTCTCTTTTCTTTGATTTATTGCAAACCATATAAGCAACAACATTCAATCCCGGGAACAATCCCTAATCAAGGTACGGGGGGGGGAGTAAATAAGAGTTTAGGACTCCAATGTGGAGTTGGACAAGGGATTTGGGGTTCAAACGAAAGGAATAATAAGGCTCAAGGGGGTTGACTAGGGGAAACATTTAAGGGAAAGGTCAAGGTCATGTGGGTTTAACAACAAGGGCCTATAATCATTTCCTATGGTTTCATGTGATTCGCGGGACTCAACACCATTGAAAATCATGCTCAAGTGATAAATCAGTTAGTATGCAATCAAATGAAAAGAAAATGAGATCGTCAACGAGTTCATTGACAAGAAAGAGATAGAGTAGGTGTATATGCTCACAAATGATGATAAGTCTCAATTTTCACTTTTGTAAGGGTATAGCATGCGCCTTAGAATAACGAATTTGAAACGCTTTTAAACCAAATCATAAATAATTATTTGTGTATATGCTCAAAGCTTCACAGTTTAATTTTATGATGCTATTCACAATGCAAACAATAACGGGCTAAAGGATAATAAATCAATGACTCAAAGCATGCTTCATAGCTATACAACAGGATATGCCGATCATATAAGTAATCATAGTAGATATGAGAAAGAAAAAGAAAATTTAATTTAATTTAATTTTTTTTTTAATTTTTTATTTTATTTTATTTTTTTAATTTTTTTAAAATAAATAAATAAATAAATACTAATATGATAACCGGCATCACAATGGTATTCCATACCCCCTAACTTGAATGAAACATTGTCCCCAATGTCAGTAGGGATAAAAAGGGAAAAAAAGGGTATGAAAATAGTCACCCCGTAAGGAGTAACTCGAGAACCGCGCAACGGCATGCCTGTTACAAGTTAGTACCATAAACAATAATATATACAACATAGATATATACAAGAAGAAAAATGAAACCAAAACTGAGTCATTTCATTAATATATACGAGTTGTGTACATGGGGAACAATGAAACCAAAATTAAAAAATACAAGAAATTGCACTCTCTTCTCCCCATACTAACACAACTACCTAAGTACAACCCAACAATCTAGATAAAGAACCACCCAAAAATAATCAGCAAAAACAGGATCACAATAACCTACATGTCGTCCGGGTGGCGGCGCGGGGACTCGGGCGCGGGAGGATCGCGAGGGGCGTATGGGTCAAAGAGGTACTGAGGCACAGAAGCCTCGCCCCCTCGCAAGTGTGAGAACAAATCCATCTGCGCCCGAGCGATCATCGATATATCGCGCTCGTACGCTCCCCGATAGGCAGAAAAGTCGACCCGGAATGATGCAAAGTCCGACATGTAGGCGCCCCGAAACTCGGAGAAGTCAGCCTGAAGCTCATCCATCCGCACCCCTAGATATGCAATGGGGTCTACAGTAGATGGGGCAGGCGGTGGGACTGGATGAGGCACAGGCTAAGGCATGTCCGGCATAGGAGCATCCGGGGCAACAGGAACAGCAGGAGCATCCGCAGGAGCATCTAACATCCTCTTCTTTCTCCTCTCCAAATGATCCTTCCCTAGACTCTTTTCGATTGCCTTTTCGTTAAGCATCTTGGGAAGGCGAGGAAAATAGTCCGTACCCGCAACCTCACAGTGAGCATCCCTACATATGCGGGAAACCAACCGCGCGTATGGAAGGGTAGTGGTCCCCTTCTCACAGTATGCGGCCTTGAGCATCCGCTGTAGCACCAAAGCGGGAAGGTTTATAATTGAATTCGCATCCAGTAGATGGTAGAGGAAGTGGGCTTGCGAAGAGCGAAGGACCGCCTTTGTTTGGGTAGGCGTGATAGAATTAACGGCTACCAAGTGGATGAGGCGGTGGTTATCGGGCATAGCAGATGTGGGGAAAGTTTCCCCAGCCCAAATATGCCCTGGCGCCAGACGCGCAATCAGGGTTTCGTTGGTCAGTCTCCCCTCGTCAGCGCACGGGTAATCGAAATCCTCGGGGTTTTCGGCCCCGGTGAGGTGCAATGCCAAGAGAGGCTTAGAGAGAGGAATTCGCTTACCCCGTACGTAAGCCTCGAACGTGCGGTCCCCAGTTGGGACGAGCGATGCATAAAATCGATGAACGTGCTCCTCATTCACCTCCCCCGCCCTGGCAAGGTGTGCCTCCCAGTTGAATTTCTGAAAGTAGCGACGTACCGAGGCAGGAAAATCCTCAAGATGGACAGGCCGCTCAATAGCTATAGGGCGACCCGAAGGGAATTTCGCAACGAACCAATCCTTTTCTTGTTTAGACCGGAAGGACTCGAAGCCTCCCCGACCCGCAATTAAGTTGGAGGAGGGCTTAGTGACCGAAGGACCCTACAAGAAAAATCAATTCGATACTTACACAATTAGTGTAATGCACAAAATCAATTTGGCGTGAAATAGGGTCGTAAAGGAATCGGTGGGTGTGCATCGGGAAAAATTGGTCGAATTAACGTTACCGATGCACACCGCACTCATACAAGGGTAATTCAACACCATTGCGCGAGAAAATGTGTGAAAATGAAGCATTATGGCACATTTTCTCCACAGAGGCATTTCATCGAGCACCTAGTGTGCAGTGTATGGAAAATAGGGTGAAATTTACATTTACATGTGGAAAACCCCCAACACATACTACTTAAACATCACAGCAACATAATCAAGTAGTATGTGTTGGTTTCTCATCATAATCAGAGGAAAAAGAATGAGTTTTATGCATTAAACATGTAAAAATGGTGAAAATGCAGTTTACCCTATTTTCCATACTATATACACTAAATCAGGAATGAAATGAATGAATAAGGTTGAATTAATACCTTGGATGAAGTTGCCTTTGATGATGAAGCCATTGGGAAGATTGAGAATGGAGGAGAGGATTCGATTTGGGAGAGGGTAGGTTCGCAGGAAAGAGAGGAGAAAGAAATAGAATGTGGGATAAAACAGAATATGGGATTTTTAAGTGTCAGGTGACCCGAATCGATTCGGTGGGAAGGCCGAATCGATTCGCGATTCTCGAACTTGAGCACTGGAAGTGACCGAATCGATTCGGTGGGAAGTCCGAATCGATTCGCTAATGAGGGACCTGCTACTGGAATGGGGCGAATCGATTCGGCTGGAAATCCAAATCGATTCGTCTTCTGGAGATCAGTTTCTGCTTTGCTGAATCCTGAGTTTTTGGTTGGTGGTTTGATTGGGCTGCATAAGGAGGTATTTTTGGACCCCAATGTCAGTATTACATACGTACAAAGGGTCCGGGACAAAAAGTTTGCACCCTGCACTTGCCGGGGGATGCTCGGCACAAAAATACACAATTCCGACGTCCTATGGAGCCCCGTAAACGGGGTCGGACAATGGAATCGTGTCCGAACTCGGGTCAAATGGTTCTAGGAAGGGCTTTAGACGCTGACCATTGACCTTGAATTACTTTCCATCTGACGGGTTCTCAATCTCAATAGCACCGTGATGATGGACGGTCTTAACGACAAACGGACCCGTCCATCGAGATCTTAGCTTACCCGGGAATAAATGCAACCTAGAGTCGTATAAGAGAACCTTTTGGCTAGGGTGAAATGTTTTACGGGATATGCGCTTATCGTGCCTCTCTTTCACCCTTTGCTTATAGATTCTCGCACTCTCGTACGAATCACTCCGGAGTTCATCCAACTCGTTGAGTTGGAGCATTCGCTTCTTTCCGGCCTTGTCGAGATCGAAATTAAATTTCTTGATCGCCCAATAGGCCTTGTGCTCGATTTCTACCGGTAAGTGGCATGGCTTGCCGTACACAAGTCTAAAGGGCGACATTCCCAAAGAGGTCTTGTAGGCCGTACGATATGCCCACAAAGCGTCAGGAAGTCGAAGAGACCAATCCTTGCGGTCGGGATTGACCGTCTTCTCTAGGATATGCTTGATCTCTCGATTGGCCAATTCAGCTTGGCCATTGGTTTGTGGGTGGTAGGTAGTTGCAACTTTGTGTGTTACACCACACTTTCGCATAAGAGTAGCAAACGGGGAATTACAGAAATGTGTCTCGTTATCGCTTATAATCGCCTTCGGAGTTCCGAAACGCGAAAGCATGTGTTCCTTTAGGAACTTCAACACCACCCGATGGTCATTGGTTTTGCACGCAATGGCCTCGATCCACTTTGAAACATAATCTACGGCCACTAGGATGTAAAGGTTACCATAAGACGGTGGAAATGGGCCCATGAAGTCAATTCCCCAACAGTCAAAGACTTCAAGTTCTAGAATGGGGGACATTGGCATCATGTTGCGACGTGTTATAGCACCCAATCTTTGGCAACGATCACACGAAATGCAGAATTCGTGTGCATCCTTAAAAAGTGTGGGCCAGTAAAGCCCGCATTGTAAGATTTTTGCGGCGGTTTTCTTGGAAGAAAAGTGGCCACCGCACGCCTCCGTGTGGGAGAAACGAATCACGCTCTCATACTCATCATCCGGGACACATCTCCGGACGATCTGGTCGGGACAATATTTGAATAGATACGGATCATCGAAAAAGAATCTCCTCACCCAAATAAAGAACTTCCTCTTCTCTTGAGGGGTCCAATCAGATGGAATCGAACCCGTCACGAGGTAGTTAACTATATCAGCGAACCACGGCAGAGAGGAAGTGGAGAACAGCTGTTCATCCGGGAAGAATTCAGCGATGGGGAGTTGGTCTTTGGGTGCCTCCAATGTTAAACGCGACAAGTGATCCGCGACAACATTCTCTACTCCCTTTTTATCTTTAATAGTCAAATTAAACTCTTGGAGTAAGAGCACCCACCTAATCAAACGCGGCTTGGCGTCCTTCTTAGATAGAAGGTATTTGAGCGCCGCGTGATCCGTAAAACAAACTATGGGCGATCCCACAAGGTATGCCCGGAACTTATCTAACGCATAGACGATCGCTAATAACTCTTTCTCGGTGGTAGAATAGTTCAATTGAGCACCGTTAAGAGTTCTACTCGCATAGTATATGACATGGGGCTTCTTGTCACTTCTCTGACCTAAAACCGCCCCAACCGCGAAGTCGCTAGCGTCACACATTAATTCAAAGGGTAGGGTCCAATCAGGAGCTTGGATGATGGGAGCGGTGGTAAGCATACTTTTTAAAGTCTCAAAAGCTGCTTGACACTCATCGCTCCATTCGAAAGGAGTTTCCTTGGAGAGGAGATTACACAAGGGTCTAGCAATCGAGCTAAAATCCTTGATGAAACGGCGATAGAATCCTGCATGCCCAAGGAAAGACCTTACATCTTTCAGAGACCTAGGAGCGGGTAAGTTGGCAATGACTTCAACCTTTGCCTTATCTACCTCAATACCATCAGAGGAGACGATGTGGCCTAAAACAATACCCTTAGTGACCATAAAATGGCACTTCTCCCAGTTTAACACGAGCTTTTTCTCTACACACCTAGACAAAACCTTTTCTAACATAGAAAGACAATGGTCATAGGAGTTGCCAAAGACGCTGAAGTCGTCCATGAACACCTCTAGACCACGCTCTACCATATCACTAAACATGCTCAACATGCACCTTTGGAACGTAGCAGGCGCATTACACAACCCGAAAGACATTCTTTTGTAAGCAAATGTCCCAAAAGGGCATGTGAAAGTGGTTTTGTCTTGATCCTTGAGATCAAGTTCGATTTGGTTGTACCCCGAGTACCCGTCGAGAAAACAATAGTACGGATGACCGGATACGCGTTCCAACATTTGGTCAATGAATGGAAGGGGAAAATGATCCTTTAATGTCATTGCATTAAGTTTTCTATAGTCTATGCATACACGCCACCCAGTGGTGGTGCGTTTAGTGATCAATTCCCCTTTTATGTTTTCCACAACGGTAACTCCTGATTTCTTGGGAACAACATGGATTGGACTGACCCATTTGCTATCGGAGATCGGATATATGATATCCGCATCTAAAAGCTTAATTACTTCTGCTCTCACAACTTCTTTCATCAACGGATTCAATCTCCGTTGCATTTCACGAGAGGGTTTTGCATCCTCTTCAAGGTTAATTTTGTGAGTGCAAATCAAGGGACTAATTCCCTTCAAATCTGCAATTGTCCACCCGAACGCACCCTTGTATTTTCTTAGCAATGCTATTAACCTTTGTTCATCCCCCGCCTCGAGGCTTGATGAGACAACAACGGGATATGTCTCATTTTCGCCTAAATAAGCGTATTTCAACTCGGAAGGCAATTGCTTTAATTCAAGTTTGGGGAATCGCACATCCGAGGGAACCTCATACGAATCACGAGGAGGTAAGTCCTCAAAAACACTACACCAATTAATATCATCTACACTCTCGTCCTCATCTAACAACAAACTCATGAACTTGACCTCTTCATCATAGGGAGAATAGCTATTCTCCGAGTAAATCGGGTTCACAAGACATCCCTCCAAGGGGTCCGATAAATAGGTAGCATCAAAATGCTCTTGCACCACCTCTTCTAGAAAGTCCACCTCATGGACTTCATCATCACAATCCCCCACTTGGTTCGAAACATTAAAGATGTTCATTTCCAAGGTCATATTCCCAAATGTCAGGTTCATTTGGCCATTCCTAGTATTAATCAATGCATTGGAAGTGGCAAGGAATGGACGACCGAGGATAATGGGGGTAGTTCTACCGCTAGTAGAAGTAGGATGGGTATCAAGCACCACAAAGTCCACAGGAAAGTAGAATTTGTCAACCTGTATGATGACATCTTCCACTACACCCCTCGGAACCTTAACGGAGCGATCCGCTAATTGGAGGGTAATCTTTGTGGGCTTGAGGTCCCCTAGCCCGAGCTGTTCATAGACATGATAAGGTAACAGATTTACACTCGCTCCTAGGTCTAGCAAAGCCTGCTCAATTTTAAAGTCCCCTATCACACATGAAATGGTGGGACATCCGGGATCTTTATATTTAGGTGGTAATTCAGATTGAATTATTGAGCTAATATTTTCGGCCAAGAAAGCTTTCTTCCTTACATACAATTTCCTCTTAACAGTTAGTAAGTCCTTTAAGAACTTAGCATAAGCGGGGACTTGCTTGATAGCATCTAAAAGAGGGATGTTAATTTTTACCTGCTTGAACATCTCTAGTATGTCAGAATTACTAACATTCCCCTTTTTCGACAAGAGCCTTTGAGGGTAAGGCACGGGACTAGGAAGTTTCGAAACCACATCCGACTCTACCGGGGCTTTCCCTTCTCTCTGTCTCAAGGAGGCATCTTCGACCTCTAATGGGTCGGGCGAAACCTCCTTAACGACGGTTGGGACACTAGGAGGGGTGGGCTTATCAACCACTTTCCCGCTCCTAAGAACGGTCACGGCCTTAGCACTATCGGGAGGGGGATTCGAAGTGTCATTGACACTATTTTGCCCCAATGCCTTTTGAGGTTGAGAAGGGAATTTTCCCTTCTCTTGGATACTTAAAGCCGAGGTCAACTTGGAGATTTCCTTTTCAAGCCTAGAATTCGTGGCTTGTTGAGAGGTTATGAAAGATTGAAGAGTCTCTTCGAGGCTCCTCTTGTTCGGGTGAGCATATAATGGTATAACCGGAGGAGGTGGTCCCTGTGGGGGACCTTGCATTTGAGCTTGGGGTGGAGGAGCTTGATTATATGGTTGCTGAAAATTATGAGGTGGGGGATGATTTTGATAATTCGGGGGAGGTGGATTTTGAGAATGTTGGGGCTGCCCATAAGAGAAACCCGGATGGTTTCTCCACGAAGGATTATAGCCCTCACCTAAAGGAGTCATGTATTGTTTCTTGTAAGTGGCCATCGCGTTGGCTTGATCGTGAAGCATCACTTTATATGCTGGGATTGTTGGGCAATCCCTCGTTGAGTGATCGTCAACGTCGCAAATGGCACAAGACTCCTCTTCATGTGAGGGAGAAGGATGGGATGGTTCCCGAGATTTGGCATCCATTGCCTCGATACGCTTGGAAAGTTGGGCTACTCTTAATGACATATCTTCTCCTTCGGCAAGGTGATATATGCCATGGCTAGATGAAGGTGGATTGGATGACCGGGCATTGTTTTTGCTAGGGTCCGAAGTGTCCCAAGCTTGGGTGGTCTCGGCACAATATTTAAAATGTGCCCATGCATCATCCGGATCCAAACCGAAAAACTCGCCGGAGCACATAGTCTCCACCATTTGTTTTGCATTGAGGGTGAGGCCATTGTGGAAAAAGGAGATTAATCTCCACTTTTCGAACCCATGATGTGGGCACTTATGAAGCACCTCGTTAAACCTCTCCCAACATCTCTCAAATGATTCGCCTTCGGCTTGAGCAAAGGTTTGGATTTGACCCTTTAGGGAGTTGGTGCGATGAGTAGGAAAGAATTTCTTCAAAAATTGCGCTTGCATTTCGCGCCAACTCCCAATGGAATTAGGAGCCAAGGACCAAAGCCAAGTTTTGGCTTTGTCCTTTAAGGAAAATGGGAAGAGTTTGAGTCGGGTGACATCTAGAGGGCAATTTTGGTCGCTAAAAGTAGCGCACACCTCCTCAAACTCTCTCACGTGAAGATACGGTTGTTCACTTTCCATGCCGTGGAAAGTTGGAAGTAATTGGATCATCCCATTTCGGAAATGGAATTGCGCGGCATTGTATGGAAAGATGATGCAAGACGGAGAGGTGGTCCTTTCCGGTTGTAAGTAATCACGCATAGTCCTATAAGGGGGTTCGGGTGCAATCCCCTGACTACCATGTTCACTTACATTATCGGCCATTGTTGTGGGTTCAGAGTGAGCCCAAGTGTACGAAGAAGATGAGATCGAACTAGCACGAGAAACCGATGGTAAAGGTCTCCAATAGTCCGAGGGCTCACTAGACGAGGGTTCGCAAACAGGATTTAAATTGCTACTACGCTCGTCTTGCATTTACAAATGCTTTTGGATTGATTATTTTGGAAACCGTGTTGTCACGGTGACCACAGGGAACGATTAGTGTAAAGAGAATTTCCAAACCCTAAGTTAGTTGCCAATCCCCGGCAACGGCGCCAAAAACTTGGTGCGCCCTAAATATGGCTTGTGATTCAAGTGCAAATCTAATCGCAACAAGTAGAATCCGGTAAGTACGGAATCGTGATCCACAGGGATTGAACGCTCCTAAGAGAACTAAATTGGGGCAACGAGATTCTCTAAACGTCACAAAATGTTAAAGTGTAAAAGATGATTTGTGATTTGGAAAGGTGATTGAGATGCAACCTCTAAACTAACATGCTATTAATGAACAGATGATTAACAACTAATTACGGAACTGATGAAAAGAACTAAGGTAAGCTTGAGTTCAAGAAATTAAGGGGATTGAGGATCATTCTCCCACCTCGGATTCACAAGGAAGGGGATTATAGGGCTTGATTAAATTAATTCTAATCGAGCATAACTAATTAAGTCCGAACATCAACCATGTAGAGAATGAACTCAACAATGGAGGATTAGGGTTTAATTAATTATTGCTAGATGGGTTGAGTTTGTAGTAAAGCTTCAAACACTAGCCCTTGCATGACAAGGGAAGTTAAGAAACTATGATACTCCAAAACCAACACATGAAGTTCCATTAGAACCATTAAAACCAAACCCTAGATATTAAGTTCAAGCATCCAAGGTGGGATATTGATCCCCAATCACAAGTCTAGCTACTCATAATTAAAACTAAACTACACATGCTAGTTAACAACATACTTGAATTAGTTATCTAGTTAAAACTCAAATCAATTCAAAGGATGGAATTCAATGCAATTTAAAGCTAATGGAACAAGAAGAGATGGAGTAATTGAACTTATCTTGCATTAATCACAACTATTCAACAAGCAATCAAAGCCTTACAAGTTGGGGAAAGCCATTAATGAGATTGACCTAGGAGAGAGAAGAGAGTGTTTTTCTATCTTACTAAAAATCCAACAAAAGTAATCTCCTTTCAAAAGAGGAAAAACAAGGGATAAAACCCCAAAAAATCCACCAAAATGGCAAACTAGTAATAAGAAGAAAGCTGAAAATGCAGGGCCGAATCGATTCGGTGGTGAATCCGAATCGATTCGGAAGTGGAGAGAAAAGCCCCTGCAAGTGACCGAATCGATTCGGTGGTAATGGCGAATCGATTCGGGCCTTCTGCAGAAAGAAGAGCTGCCTATATAGGCATTAATTGTTCCATGCTTCACCGAAACTTCCGTAACTTTTGCGTTCGAGATCGGATTCACGCACCGTCGGAGGCCACGCGAAGAGGAGAAGAAGGTCTACAACTTCCGTGAAGAAATCGGGAACAAAGCCCGCGTGCTGAAATTACTAAAATGCCCCCGACTGTGCAAGTGTCAACGGAACTTTCCGGATCAAAACCAAACTTCCCAAAATGCATTCCCGAGACCTATAAAAGCTCAATAAAGACACAGACAAAGTATATATGATGGATTTAGGGGTTAGTCAATAAATGAGTATAAGAACCGGGAAATACATGCACGGGAATGCTAGAATGTACAAATTAACGGGGTATAAAATACAATAAAAGTGACGAATCAGGCTTCGACCTACAGAATTGGTCACCTCAAGTTAAGCCCGCAGAATTGGTCACGTCATACTTAAGCCCGCATAATTAGCTTCGACCCGCACAATTGGTCATCTCGACTTAAGCCCTCAGAATTGGCTTCAAACCACAAAATTGGTCGCCTCCACTGAAGCCCGCAGAATTGGTCACCTCCTTTAAAGCCCTTAGAATTGGCTTCGACCCTCAGAATTGGTCATCTCTACCTTAAGCCCGCAGAATTGGTCATCTCAACTCAAGCCCGTAGAATTGGCTTCGACCTGCAGAATTGGTCACCTCTACATAAGCCCACAGAATTGTCTCCTACCCATAGAATCGGTCACCCTCATCTTTAAGACCGCAGAATCGGCTTCTACCCACATAATAGGTTATCCTCAACACACTCCTTAGATCCTCAGAATCGTCCTCGACCTTCTGAATTGGTCATCTTTTCTCCCTTAGGTCCTCCGAATCGGCCTCAACCCTCTAAATTGGTTGTCCTTGTTCCCTTAAATCCTCACAATCGGCCTCGACCCTCTGAATTGGTCATCCTCCTTCAAAGAATCATGCGGTGTCTATTCGACGGCTATCATTTGTTCCAAACTCACCCGTTGAGGCGCTCTGTAGTCACCCCATTCTGTTACCCCATAAACTCTCCTTAGGTCCCTAGCACCTCCCTTCATCACTACAAACCCAGGTCATACCCTAAGTACTAACCTAGAAGCCATCGTGCACTCCTAGGCTCCATTTGACCAAAAGTTAAAGTCTTCAGCTCGACCGAGACTGAATGAATATTCGAAGGTAACTTAAACTACTTTTCAACGGTCTATCCCGTGCACAATTCTGACTTACCATGCAAACGAATGACCCATTTCCCTCGAGACTCAATCAGGAGGCCCCCAGGCGCTCCCGGGCTCTGTTTGACCTAGGTAAACTCTTCATCTTGATCAAGACTAAATGAATATTTGAAGGGAAATGAATCCCCTTTCCAACGGTCCATCCCATCCGCGATTCTGACTTACGGTACTGACGAATGATTTGTTTACGTTTGACGATTCCCCGTCTAATGGACTAATGAATGCTTTCGAGCCATATTTGACCCAAAGTCAACTGTCGAACCCATGATCGGACCAAAGGACTTTCAAATTTCTCTGAATTACCTTTCCATCGGTCCACCCCGTGTACAATTCTGATAAATGGTTTGCGTTTTGTGACCGATTTTTCGAAAAGGCTTGAAAAATACTGCCAAACGGTAGGTCCCAGACCCTACCTATTGATAGTGTACCTAAACACATCTGTCGAGTGACAGGAACAGGGCTATGCCGATCGTCAATTACCTGGGCCTATAAAAATGAGGCCTGACCTCACTTACAAGATAGCCGAGATCTGATAGAAATCACTCTTAGAAAATCCTAAAAACCTCTCTCGAAGTCAGCGTGAATTCCACACCCAAATTTGTTTTTCAACCTTCACTTTTAATCATCCTTTTCATCAAACTTGGTGAATTTACTACCCTCTATCATCATCCAAGTCTAAGGGCTGCTCTCCAACATTCAAATCAAGCTCAAGATCTTCAAGAAGGTCCAATTTTCTCAACTCTCTCCATAAATTCTCATAAATTCGCAATAACTTGTTTTATTACTTAGCACTTTTGTTATTTCATCTCACACATCCTAATATACTTTTTACTTAGTATTATTGCACATCTCTTATTTTCATATTAAAAAAAACCCAAAAAACAAGAAAAAGGGGGTTTGCTCATAAATTCCCAACGGGAATTCTCACACTTCTCTTACACTTTTCTCAGAACTAAAACACTTTTTCCTACACACACACATACACACAAATAAGAGAATCCCCCGATTGGATTTTTGGGATAAACCCCACCCCTCGTTTTGTATGCAACTACGTGGACTTTGATGCCTCTATAGGCTACGTAGGCGTCTCAGGGTAAAACCCGAGACTCGAGTCCTATTTTTACTTTTCCCCTCATTTTCTATTTTTTCAAAACTCCATTCTCTTATTCTATATATATACCTATATTTGTTCTTAGTAGCGTATTATTATACATTCGTTATCGTTCCATCATAACGGTTAATGTAGGGATAATCGCGTAAATCCTATTTTCTAATATTATTTTTAAACCTTCCTACGGATGACTCGCTTTATCTCTTCCATGGTAAAAGTCGATAATTCCTATCTCCACTATATATACACATGCACACAAATCATGGGGAAAATAAAAAGAAAATAGAAAAAACCCATGAGAGACCTAAAGGGAAGAATGGATGCCTAAGACCTTCCCATTTCGTAACTTAGCATCCGGATCCTTTTCGAATTATTTTAGTTTCGTATGCAGCAGTATGTCTTTAGATGCTGTCCTTCGAGATGGCTTCCCCTTTTCTTTTTTTTTTTTTTTGAGTAAAATAGACTGGAGACTCTAATCTCTCTACATTTACCACCTTACCTTATATGACGACGACCGAAGCGCTCTCGAGAGGGACGCACGGGACCCGAGATCCTCCATCACGCTCATTCGCCCCACGACAAGGATCGGGGATGGCCACACATATGTCCCAAATAACATGTTCTTGTATCCTCCCCCTGATTCATATGTTCAATTTGTTTGTTGGTGCAGTCGATGATTTCCAATCTCGTACACAAACTTTTGAAATTTTGCATTTGGTGTGAAAAGACCAGCTAGGTTGTCACTTGAACTAACTTGTATGACTTCAATCTCAATTTTCTTCTAAAGCTCGTGAGTTAAGAAAAACTTTGGTGAAATGTGTTTGGTTATGTCTTATTTGATGAATCCTTCATTAATCTATGTTATATATAATGCATTTTGTTATTAGATGATACTTGGAACATTTGTAATGGAAGACACTTAACAGGAAGTACGAATATGCTGAATTAAAGATCTCAATCATGCACATTCACTACTAGCTTCATGAAGAGATAAAATTTCAGAGTGGTTAGATAAGTATCTACTAAAGTTTATTTAGTAGAATGCCAAGAAATTGCAGTATTATAACTAAGAAATGGATAACCAGTCTGAGGATATTCTTGACACCAGCACGGTGCCTTTTGGTTAGTTCAAAACTATATCTAGCAAGTAGGTTCACAGATAATGAGATATCTCGCCTAGTGCATTGTGTCAAGAACAACAATGAACTTAAATATGGTACTTCTAGACCCAATATTTTCTCATCAACCTTTTTAGGAGAATATGGATCTTTCTTTACGTCTAAAGACCGAACAATTATGTGATTACTTAGTGGGTGCGCGTTATCCATGTTAAAGCGTTATAATATCCTTTCGGTATAATAAGACTTATTGACTAAAATCCCACTAATTTTTTTCTCGATCAGTAGGATGAGACAAAATCTTGTTTTTCGAAGGTCTTTTATCTTAAACTCCTTTAAATAGTTACCATTTGTTTCGATTTTTCTAGAGTCTCTTTTAAATTTATGTCATCCACATAAACTTCTACTATTGCATATCCTTTTAAGGATTTCTTTATAAATATACGAGGGAAAATTATATTGTTTTTATACCCTTGCTAGGCCTGTGTTTCGGCCAGATCGAATCGAAAATGCCTCTTCGGAAAAAATTCTTATTTTTTGAAAATAAAATAAATATTTCGATTTCTGATCCGATTTTTTTGAAAAATTTAAAAAAATTCCGAATTCGGAAAAATCGAAAAATTAACAAAATTTGGAAAAATCGAAAATTCTCAAAATATATTAAAAATTTACAAATTTAGAAAATTCCAAAATTTAACCAAAATAAATTTTCGATTCTCAATTACTCCAAATTCTCATGTTAAATAAAAAAAAAAGGGTTTAAACCAACATGTAAATACATGAGGATTTAACCCATTTTTTTATTTGTGTAGAAGTTAAAAGGATACTTTCCTTTTATAGATAACACTTTGGAGCCCTCTTCCTCTCCCAACCAATGTGGGATATGGAAAATTTTTAAATAATCGAAAAAATCAGAAATCGGAAAATAATTCTGAAAAAATAAAAAATAATTCAGGAAAAATTCCAAAAAATTAGATCGACATAGTTTCGGAAAAATCGGATCGAAAAAAATAAAAAGAAAAAAATTTAAAATTATTTTCGATTTTCGATCCGATTTTTTTTAAAAAATCGAAAATAAAAAATCGACAAACCAAAATTTCAATTCAAATTCGGAAAAAATCGGATCGAAAATCTTAAAAATTGAAAGTTCGAAAAAACCCACAGACCTAACCCTTCCTTAGACAAGTATTCAAGAAGATGAGGGTACCACATTCTTTCGGATTGGTTTAAACCATACAATGAACTTCTTAGTCGGATTAAGTATGTACTCCTTAGTTTTGCTTCAGGTAAAGCAAATCCTTAAGAGATTTTCATATATATATATATATATATATATATATATATATATATTTATGTGTCAAAGTGCCCATATAAATTAGAAGGTACAACATCCCTGAGTCTCATATTAAGGTTTTTAGAAACCACTAAGCTAATCAGATATTAGAAAGTTGTACCATCTATAACGGGGGAATATATTTCCTCCAAATCAATACCAGGTTTCTACAGGAAACGTTGTGCCACAAGTCATGCCTTATATCGAGTAATTTATTTTTTTTCTCATTTATTTTTCTTTTATAAACACCCATTGGTAACCTACAGGGGTAAAACCTTTTGGAGTTTGCACTATATGGAAAAATTGACCACGTTTTTTTAGATACTAAAGTTCTTCCTTGACGAAAATTTTCCATTTTTTCCAATTTACTATTTGTCTATATTCATTTATAGTATGTGATTCTGAATCATCATTATCAATGCTCTTTGAATTTTGCATATGTATGACATATGTAAATATATCATCGATGATTATTTCTTTACAATCCCACATTTCTCTTGAATATGTACGAAACATAGAGATCTCATTATTATCATTAGGCACATTTGCCTCTTCAGGGGCTTGTATAGTCACTTCAGGACTTGTGTCTTTTTAGAGACAATAACCTTTTCTGGGGTTTTAGAGAAAGTGGATATTTTATTCATAACCTCTTTTAATATGTTATAAAGGGTGGTTTTTCATTTGATCTCCGCTTTCGGAGAGATGGATATTTTGAGTTTATAGGCCAACCATGCTTCTAGCATCAAATAGATTCATTTTCTTATATAAATAAAAGTTTGTCCCGCTGGTATATCTAGCACATTTACATAGGGCACATGAGACTTGGTCACTTTTTTTGCATCATTGAATGCATAGCGCAATTGATTTGTAATTACCTGAATATGCAATATCCTTCGCACTTCATACTCACATTGAGAGGTACGGGTGTCTAGATAAGACAAAGTGTAAGTATTACATGATAATTCTTATCATTTTTAAGAACGGAACCTACTTCAGGTACATTCTTTCCTCCTCCTAACGGCAGCAAGAATGTCTCATCAAAACAATAATCCATAGAACTAGAGAAAAACAAATCACCTATCAATTGCTCAATTTAATAAATTAATGAGTGAGAATTATAACAAAAATATATTCCCAAATGACGTTAGGGACCCATTTTCGTATGTTGCAGTGGGGGACGTGCATGTTCACTCTACAACCAAATTTTCAAAGGTGTGATATATTTGACTGACATCCTAACACAAGATGAAAGGGTGGAAAGAGGTGATAAGAAGTTGGCCCAAGCTTAATTAACTTAGCAGAGTGTAGGATAATATGTCCTCAAGCAGATATTGGGAATTTATATTCCATAAGTAAAGGTCATGCAATAAGTAATAAACTCTTAATTAAGGACTCAATTAAGCCATTTTGGGTGTGGACTTGAGGGATTGGGTGTTCAACATCAATTCCTTGTGGTAAACAATAATCATAAAAAACTTTAGAAGTAAATTCTTTCGTACTATCTAAATGGATGGATTTAATGTGTTGATTAGGAAATTGTACTATAAGTTTAATAAATTGAGAAAACAATTTTGCAAAGGTCAAAATTCGAGTAAATTACAAACAAACATGTGACCAACGAGTGGATGCATCATTTAAAACCATAAAATATCTAAAAGGTTCACTAAAAGGGTCGATGGGTCCACAAATATCCCCTTGAATCTTTTGTAAAAAATATGGTGATTCACAAGATACATTGAGAAAACGTGGCTCAATGATTAATTTACCTTGAGAACAAGGGGTGCAAAAATGATCCCCAGATAAGTCGTTTGTTTATTAATGAGTTCCCATAAAAATTATCTATGATTAGACATAACATGTTTGATCCAGGGTGACCCAAACGATCATGACACAATATTAAAGTGTTAGGATCATTGAGATTTTGACTCATGATAGTGTGTGACTCCACAACATTAATCGTTGTATGGTATAACCTCGCGGATAATACAAGAAGTTTCTCTATTGTGAGCTTCTGGCTTCCAACACTAAAACTAATGCAAAGGAACTTATTATCACCTTCAGTAAGTGTTTCCATATGAAACCTATTTATTCTAATGTCCTTAAAACTCAACAAATTTCTTCTGGAATTTGTTGAGTATATTGCATTATTTATGAATAATTATGTACCATTAGGGTAACACCATGTGGGCTCTTTCGAAGCCTTCAGTGATTTTAGCAGGACCAACTTTAGTGGAAACATTAGTTGTATTATATACCAAGTTTGAGAAAAAGGTCAAATTTTTTAAAATAATTTGGGTTGTTCCAATGTCTATCAGACAAGTATCATTGCTTGTTACTTCCGGATCCACACCTTTAAGATAAGTAAATAATAATTTAAATTCAATCCACCATTCATATAAGAATTGCAAAAAAAAAAAGTAAAACCAATCCATTAACTAATAACTGCTCTAATAAAGATATTAAAGATAATTAGACTGTTTACGTTCTAATGCTAAACTACTATTGTCTCAATTATAAATACTAAGTAGGTAAATAAAAAACATAATTATTTAAGTATTCAAGACCGTCTTGCGGGTTCTCCAAGCGTGTCATCAAATGTATCATCATCAATAGGATTCCTCTTGTCATCTTCATAAAAATAATGGAAATCGAGCTCGGTGTCATCGAGTCTCCAATGGTCTTCAGGACATTTCATAATGTTTGTATTGACTCCCTTTTTTGAGGCCTAATATTTTCTACTAATCTCTTCAACAAATGACATGTGTGTGTCCAATGTCCACTATGGCCACATCTATGACAAATATCATTTGGATTTAACGGATTTGACTTCTGGTTCCATCTATTATTGCATTCGTTCCACTTCCGGTGGTGCTTGAAATTTTTATTCTTTATAGGGTCCTGATTATAGTAGCCACCTCTTTTGTAGTTATCATGACCCCGCATCATATTTCCTTGGCCTATTTCATTATTCTAAGCAGAGTTATAATTTACTTCATGGAGTAATACTTGTGGGTACCCAAAATTAATACCATGGGCCTAGACGAGTAGCCCAATTCTAACGGCCCAAAGTCTAGGCACCCCACTTCTTATTTTGATGTAGTCTCTTCCCACGTTCCCTTGAAGGGATGTTAGGGGAAGGATGGAAGACGTGGGGAAACCATCACCCCCACTCACCTAAATGTACATGTATATATTAAACCCTAGGTCTGGGGCAATGGGACAGGTTGTATTCTCTGTAATTACTCTCAGGAGTATATAGAAATAATATGGACCGCACCACCGTGGACGTAGGCACATCTTTGCTGAACCACGTACATCCTTTGTTGAGTGATTGTCATTCTATATTCCTTGTTCTTACTTGGTGAATGCTTTTTTCTTATTTATTTGTGTTGCACAATAATTGTCACCACAATTGGCGTCGTCTGTGGGAAGCGTTCATCTTTCCCTGAGAAGAGCCTACACTAAGAAAGGAGTTTAAGATGTCTGGTCACAGCAGCAATGCCCCTCAGGTGGAGGATATTCAAGAACCACCTGCTCCTCGTAGGATTAGGTGTGAAGTTCAACATTTAGATCAGAGGGCTCACTTGGAAAGGCCAGCCTTAGAAGAAAGCCAGGGACGAGTAAGGTTCACATAGATATCCAAATTGATTGATGCGTACGAGGCAAGGCTCCATGAGTAGATGGAGTCTTCTCGCAGATACGAAGCTGAGAATGCTCGCTTGAAAAGGAAACTAGAAAGACTGGAGAGGGAGCTTCATCCTGATAACAGGAGACATCCATATCGCACTCTTAGTCCTCAGGCGAGCAAATCTCGCAACTGAGGAAGGAGCCCAAGGCGAGGATTTCAAAAGGTCGACGGAGACGAATCAGACGATGACCTTCGCAAATAGCTGCGAACAGCTCGACGTTACCAGAGCCCTGCTCGCAGTAACAAGAACACACAAGATCTGGTCCGCAGGTAAATGGACCAATATCCTGCCCACCACGGTGCCAGATCAACCAGAGAACTCGCAAGGCGAGATATCAAAACCTAGATGAAGTCACCCTTCACGAGGGAAATCGAAGAGGAAGAAGCCCCCAAGAAATTTGCTATTCCAAGGTTCAAGATTTATGACGGTAAGACTGATCCCATCGATCACGTCAGGCAATACCGTTAGGCCATGGCCCTCTGGAATAACCGGGATGTACTGATGTGCCGTATTTTCCCCTCAAGCTTGCATGATGTGGCACAGAAATGGTTTGAAAGATTCCCCCACTAATCCATCCGAAGTTTCAAATCCCTGGCCGATGGCGTGCTTCATTACTAGTATCTCCCATCCAAAAAGGATGGACGCCTTGTTGACAATGAAGAAGACACCTCAGGAGACCCTTCCAGACTATGTGAAAAGGTACTGTGAGTTGTTCAATAAGGTCAAGGACTGCTCGGAGAAAGTGGTGGTGGCCTCCTTCAAAATTGGGCTACCCAGTTCTTCCCTTCTTTACCAGTCTCTAACGAAGAAGGAAGCCATAACCATCGATGACCTAATGGCTCACATTGAGAAGTATGCCAAGGTGGAAGACATCACCAGCCCCAGTACAGGGGAAAACGGTCGAGCTAAAATCACTACTAAGGGAAGTGACAAAATCGAGAATCAGAAAAAAGGAGAAAAGAACGGGAAAAAATGGCTCCAAGAACAGAGGGAACCATGACGCATCGAAAGCATTCCAGGCGATCAACACCGTCTTCAAAGAACCAATTTACAAAATTCTCACGAAGATCAAAGATGAGCCATTCATCAAGTGGCCCAGGAAAATGGGAGGAGATCCATCGAAGAGGAACAATGCGTTAAGATGCGCTTTCCACAAAGAGGGAGGACATAAGACTGAGCACTGCAAAGCGCTAAAGTATCACCTTGAGGAGTTGGCCCAGTCTGGGAATTTGAACGAGTTTTTGGAAAAGAGGGCAGAAAGAGTGGCTGCCAACAGAGAGGCGAGACCTGACAACGTGCTGGAAGATGATGCTGGACATGAATTCCCAGTAATCCACGGAGCATCTGACGTCAAGAAGATACAAGGAAAATCATCTCGAATGGAAATGAAAAAACTTACAGCGGTAATGTAGGCTTTTCAAATCGACCCTGTAAAATCACAGTCAGGAAAGCGTCGACGAGCAGAGGACATCAACTATAACAAGCATATTGATTTCACGGATGAAGATATGGTGGGAGTAAGGACCCCACATCATGATGCCCTGGTCATTACACTATGGATAGCTAACTTTGACGTCGACAAGCTGCTCGTCGATCAAGGAAGCTCATCCGAAGTAATGTACCTCGACCTATTAAGGCAATTGAAGTTAAGCGTCGCCGACCTAAAGGAAGCTACTGTTACTTTAGTTGGATTTGCTGGGAAAATAACTATGCCCCTGGGTAAGGTTTTATTACCAGTGCGCACTGGAAACGTTTCCAAGATGATCGAGTTTTTAGTAGTCAACATCGATTCGCCATACCAGGTCATCCTCGGCAGGGGATGACTTCATGCGATGAAGGCAGTCCCCTCGACCTACCATTAGAAGCTCAAGTATGTAACCGAGCTAGGAGTAATGGAGATCCACGGCGACCAAGAAATGGAGAGGAGGTGCTTCATAGTAGCCATCCGACCAATGCCAGAGAAGAAGGTCGAAGAACCCAGCGAGAAAGTTGAAGAAGGTGTGATACCTTCCAAATAGAAATTAAAGTACGGAAGAGCCGGAGTAGAGGAGACCAGGCTCCCCCCTCCGAGCGTGTCGTCGAGGACCTGCTATAAATTACAGCTGAAGATGGCAACAGTAATAGAGTCTTCTTGATTGGAGCATCTCTCACCTACCAAGAATGGAAGGAGTTGACAACCTTGTTGAGGCGCAGCGTAGATGTTTTTGCATGGGAACCATAAAAATTTCTTGGAATCGACCCTGGTGTGGTCTGTCATCAGCTACACATCGACCCCACATTCAAGCCAATCACCCAAAAGGCACGGTGAACTGCGCCCGAGAAGGCTAAATCGGTCGAAAAGGAAGTAGAAAGACTGTCGGATGAAGGATCCATACGGGAAGTACAATTCCCCAAGTGGTTGTCCAACCCAGTAGTAGTTCTGAAGAATAATGGGAAATGGAGAGTTTGCATCGACTTCACTGACCTCAATAGAGCATGCCCTAAGGATAGTCTCCCCCTCCCAAAAATAGACCAACTAGTAGACGCCACTGCAGCTCACGAGCGAATGAGTTTCCTGGATGCATACTCAGGGTATCACCAGATCCCCTTGTATGCCCTAGACCAAGACAAAATGGCGTTCATCACATCAGCTAGGTTATATTGCTACAAGGTCATGCCCTTTGGGCTCAAGAATGCAGGGGCAACCTATCCGCGGTTGGTCACTAAAATGTTCAAGGATCAAATAGGAGACACCATGGAGGTCTACATCGATGACATGCTCGTTAAACGCAAGAAGAAATAAAATCACCTTTCGAACCTGTCAAACACCTTCAAAATCCTCAGGAAGTACCGGATGAAACTTAATACGAGCAAGTTTTCCTTCGGTGTCAAGTCAGGAAAATTTCTTGGATACTTGGTCAGTAACAGAGGCATAGAAGCTAGTCCAGATCAGATAGATGCAATCAACAGGGTGCAACCCCCTCGCACAATCCAAGACGTGCAAAAGCTCACTGGAATGCTCGGTGCCTTAAATCGCTTCATCTCCAAATCCTCCGAGAAGTGCAAGCCTTTTTTCCAACTTCTAAAGGGAAGTAAAATGATATAGTGGAGCCCAGATTACTCGCGATCATTAGACGAGCTCAAGTCCTACTTAAGCACTCCACCGCTGCTTGTCATACCACAACGAATGGATCCTTTGTACCTGTACCTCTATGTATCCAATCACACTGTCAGCTCTGCGCTAATATGCGAGGTTGTAAGAATCCAATAACCCATTTATTACGCAATAAAGACCTTATTAGACACTGAGAAAAGGTACCTACCATTGGAGAATCTCGCCTTTGCACTAGTAATAGCCTCGAGGAAGCTGAAGCATTATTTTGAAGCTCATACTATCGTCGTCCTTACATCGCATCCCCTTAAGGCGGTCCTAAGGAAAGCAGATTTGTTGGGCATATTTTCTAAGTGTTCAGTCGAGCTCGGTCGGTTTGACATCCAATTTCAACCAAGGAAAGCTATCAATGATCAGATCCTTACTGATTTCATAGACGAATTCACAGGCGAAGAACTCTCCGACCAACCTCAACCAACAAGGCAAGAGAAGAACTAGGCAATAGAGGAAACCTGGAAACTCTTCGTTGATGGAGCCTCCAACTCAAAGGGGGAATGGGTAGGCGTTGTTCTCATCACTCCAGAAAACACAATCCTTGAGTAAGGAATCAGGCTTGAATTTACAGCCTCCAATAACGAAGTAGAGTATGAAGCCCTAATAGCCGGTCTCCAAAAGGCACAAACTCCAGGAGAAAAACATTTACAGGTGTTCGACGATTCTCAACTAATCTCCAATCAGATAAGTGGAGATTACAATGCAAAGGATGAAAGAATGGCAACCTACCTCGCCTTAGTGAAAAAATTAATGACAAGCTTTGAAGAGATCAACATCCAACAGTTTCTTAGGGGGAAAAACAGTCATGCTGATGCCTTAGAAGCCTTGAGTTTGGTAGTTGACTCTGACCTAAAAAGGATCATCCCCATCGATTTTCTCATTTGTCTGAGCATTAACCACAATAGCAAGCTACCAAACGTGGAACAGATACTCCAGGTGGGGTCAGCCCCCAGCTAGATGGACCCCTTAAGGGACTATTTAAAGGATGGCACACTCCCAGATGATAAGAAAACTGCCGACCAGATAAGACTCAAAGTTACTCACTTTCACTTATCCATAGGAGGCGACTTGTATAAGAAATCCTTCTCCGGTCCCTACCTTAGATGCGTCCAACCAGGTGATGTTGAGCAAGTGCTACACGAGCTTCATGAAGGAATCTGTGGAATTCATGTCGGAGGAAGGTCTTTAGCCTTTCGAGCAATGAAGGAAGGCTATTGGTGTCCATATATGCAAAAAGACTCCGTAGTATATGTCCGTAAATGCCTAAAATGCCAACTCCATGCTCCTATGGCCCACCAACCCACCAGCGACCTAAAGTCCCTATCCAGCCCATGGCCCTTCGCCCAATGGGGAATGGACATAGTGGGACCACTACCTACCACTGCCGGTAATCACAAATATCTATTGGTTGACACTAACTACTTCACCAAATGAATCGAGGCAGAACCCCTGGCGAACATCCGAGATGCTGATATGATAAGGTGCATATGGAGGAATATAATCACTCGATTTGGAATTCCCAGAACCATCATCATCGACAATGGAACACAGCTCAAAAGTGGCCCTTTTCAGGACTTCTGTAACGAACACGGGATCACACACCACTTCAGTACGGTGGCCTACCCTCAGAGCAATGGCCAAGCTGAAGATTCTAACAAAACTGTGATTGATGGATTAAAAAAGCCATTAGAGTGAGCCAAAGGCGCATGGGTAATAGAGCTACCCCATATCCTATGAGCGTACCGAACCACTCCCTGGCGAGTAACAGGAGAAACCCCATTTTCGCTGATATATGGCATGAAAGCAGTCATCCCACTAGAAATGGGTTTGCCAACAATGAGATCCAACCTTGTTAACCAAGGCCAGAATGATGAGGCATTGCTCGTCGAACTCGACCTAGCCGATGAGCGCAGAGAACTTGCCCTAGTGAAGCTAACGAGCTATCAGCAATAGCTCGTGAAGCACTATAATAAAAGGGTTAACTCGAGAACATTCCAAGTTGGGGACTATGTTCTAAGGAAATTCCTGGGCAGCACAATGAAGTCGTCAGACGGCACGCTAGGCCTAAACTGGGAAGGACTCTTTAAGATAACTAAATACGATCTGCAAGGCACCTATCACTTGGAAACGATGGAGGGAAGAGAAATACCACGAGCATGGAACGCAGCTAATCCCAAGAAATTTTATTTTTAGATCTTTTTTGTATTATTTTCTTATGAAAATAAAAGTTCATTTCCCTGATTACTAATGAAAGCTACTTAATTGGTTACACTCTGATTGGTAACAACTGCATTTATCGCACATCTTTTCCAAATAACAGGCACATTGATCACTATAGCAGGGAAATTCCCCTCCTCAGGTCATCGTCATAAAACACGAGAGACCTCTTAGCATTGCCTCTGGCAATATATGAAGCCCTACAGGGGATCCTTAGGCAATACGACCAAATTCTATACTGGTCGTCAAACCTACTTCGATTGAGTAAAATCCTGATCGGATGAAGGCGTCCAACACCAGGTGTGACCTCGCCAACTGCCCCACTTAGGCCTAAGGGAGTGTGACGACACAACCTAAAAGGTAAAGTGGAGCACAATGGTATCTTGGTATTATACTGGACTGGGGGGACACTTGCATGAAAAAACAAAAAAGATTATAGAGCAGCAAGAATATGTAAAGTAGAATGCACATGTTTAGTCGGCAAAATTTCCCAAAACACAAACTTTTCATTAATCCATCATACTTACAACAATGGTAATACATGTTTAGTCGGCGAGCTCGCCTAAAGCATTTACATTATCAAAAATACAAAAAAATAACAACTGGCAAAATCTCAATGGGGTGGAAGCCTCCGAGCAAGATAATCAGCCACTCGAGCTCTTCGTCCGTCATCAGGAGTAGGAGCTAACTCCTCCACAACCTGATTCGCATCCGACTCCAGTAATTGTCTAGGAATAGCATCGATGGGGATCCATCGATCATCCCCCGGGAAGGGGTTAGGCATTAGGGTGGAGGAAGATATCTCATGACGATACCATAGCACCGAGTCCTCGGGAGTGACAGCTCTTTTAAGGCACTTAGCCACCCCCTGATAAAAGAAAGACCCTCAAACTCAGACAGCCTTGTTGGAGCATCCGACCAGCCTTGATCATAACCGTCAGCCCACGCTTGTCGAGGGCCTTTCTTGAACAAGTTTCACAATCGAGTAATGTCCCTTTGAAGCCCAGTAACAATTACATATGCTCGCTGAACATCACTGCGGAGTTCTTCCATTTCCCTATCTCGAAGTTCTTTGCTTCCCTGTTTCTGCTCCTGGTGCTCCTACCAGCTCTCGGAAGGGGAGGGCGAGTAGGACTTCATGACATAGGAGGAGTAACATTATGACCATCTCTAGTTCGTGATGACGAGGAGCCTTGCAATACTGCTAGAACAGTGCTCGGCGCATGCTCCCTGATTCGTAAGACTTCTCTCCTTAGGTCTTCATTCTACTGCTGAAGAACCTCCCCTGCTTGTTTGATCTCGGAGGCCTCTAATAGTTTTGTCCTCGGCACATTAACCTCCTCTTGCACTGAAGCACCAATGTCATCCATCTCCTAGAGCCTATCCTTCAGCTTGGCCACGAGCTCAGATTGCTCCTTATACTTCTAATTTCTAGACCTAAGGGACTTGCAAAGCTTAACGACGGCCTGAAAAACTTCGGGACTCGCATTGTGACCAAGGGTCCTACCCAACTGGGACGTAACAGGAATTTAATCATCCACGTCAACTAACTACAAGCGAGATAAAGAAAAAGGAGAGAAAGGGACAAATCAGTACAAGCAGAAATGAAGCCTTTTTCATTAATGACAATTAAAATTACATCGAACTGAGAAAAGAAAGTTTACAGACTGGAAAAAATAAAAATACAAAGCAATCCTATCAGATAACTAATTAGCAACCTCAGGTGGCCTAGAGGTTGATGGTCCTATCCCCTTATCAGCATTAACAGGATCACTGCCCTCAGTAGGGTTGGTCTCTGTCACCTCAACAGGAGAAACGTCAGTAGTGGACGCCTGAGGAACATGATCAGAGCCTTCAATGGCTGGGGAAAGGACCTCATCTACGACTGGACTCGGCACTGGGTTGTACTCGTCAAAAAGAGGAGATGCAACATCCACTCCAGCAGTAATGAGAGCCTTGTTCCATCCTTTCTTGAAGTTCATACGTCTAATATAACCTATCTAAACTTCATCATCCTCATATGCTGGAGCCTAGCCAGAATAGTAAGAGTCTTCTTTGGCAGTAACAGCCTCGGACTCCTTCTTCTTTATCTTTTCAGAGAGCACCCTGTTCTCCTCAACGACTGTAAGTTTGCTCGAGCAAACCAAGTCATACGCCTGCCTCAGCTCCTTCAGATCTTGGACTACAGCGTCCTTCTCCTTGTTGGCAGTGGTAAGAGCCAAGTCGATAAAATCCGAGCAGCTTCAACGGCTTTGAGGTTGGTCTCGAGCTCTTTACCCTTCAGCTTTAGGGTAGATTTCTCTTGCTCCAACTCACTATTCTTCTTCACCAGCTCATCATGTGAACGATACAGCACGGTGAAGTCAATAACCAATTGCAGAAAAGAAAAGGCATTAGAAGTGGAAAATGATGGAAGTCAGAAAAATATAAGAGAAAAAGGGAAAAACCTTACCAGAGCAAGCCTCTGACTAGCCTGAAGGGCCAAGTGCTCTAACCCTACTACCTCGTGGCGATCAGCCGGGATGACAGCTCTCTTGAGCAGAGCCGGGGCCAGTTGGGGAAAAATTGCCACGGAGGCCCCCTCGGGCAGAGCATACACCGAGACTAAGGCCTGCCCAGCCTTCATCCTCGCTTCAGCCCTCCTTTTATCCTCCTCTTTCTCATTCTCTTTCCTCCTCCCCTCCTCTACCTTTTGTTTCTCCTCCATTTTCTTCCTATCTTCTTCCTTTTCCTCTCTCTCTCTCTCTCTCTCTCTCACCTGCTCTTCTTCCTTCCTCTTCCTCTCCTGCTCCTGAGTAGAAGACCGGGAACCAGTAGCCATAGCTCCTGAGGTAGATTTTTGTTTCTTCGACCTCTGAGCAAGGAGCATATGGTCTTCATCATCATCATCCCGGATCAGATTCTTTCGGGGTGGAACTATCCCTTCACTCGAACTGCTGGAAGTGTTCGACGACCCTCAAGCTTTAGAAACCTCCCTGCGATCAGAGGAGCTACTACTCCTAGAGCTCTCTCCCCGTAAATCACTTACAGATCCTATAATGTCACTCTCAGAGCTTCTCTCTTCCTCTTATAATTAGATTGGACTTGCAGTAGTCTCTTCAGGTGAACTAAACTCTGGGATACTATCCATGGGCCTTGCTATGAAGCTGGAGCCAACATTCTTATACTCAAACATGAAGGCAGCAGACCTGGGATGTTTGTCGTCGCCTAAAGTCTCTCGGATGTTCCAATCCTTTACCAATTCTGAAAGATGGACCTCGCTGAGTGCAGGTTCCATGTTCTTCAACCTCGCTGTGAAAGAAAAAGCAAAGAAGAGTTACAAAAATCACAAATCAACAAAAGTCGAAACAACAGTACAATATCTACCTATGTATTCCTCCCCATAAAAGGGAACAGAGAACCTCTCAGACCTCGACCCTTCAAGTTGGGGAGAAAACTGCCAATTTCTAACAAGGAAACCCTCTTGCCAGTAGTCCTTATGGGAATCAGGTAGATTTACTACCAATACCCTGTCAGGGCTCCTAGCTTTGGGGTAAAGGATACCAGAACTAGTCCGAGAAAAGGAGTAGCAAAAACAAATTTCGGTGAGCCCTAACCTAGTTCCATACAATTGATTTATCCTATGTACACCATTTACTATTTTCCACACATTGGGCGAGCATTGTGCAGGAAGAATATTAAAATAGCTAAAGAAATGCAAAAACAAGTCATTGGGAGGAAAAGTGAGTCCCCCCTAGGAAAGCAACAGAACATGGATCTAGTGGGCATCATCTATCTCCCTAATATTTCTAGGAGGGGAGGAACAACACTAAATATCTACCCAATCAGGAATATTGTAAAACTCTTGAAAACCGACCTCTGCCCAATCTTCGCCATTGGAAAACCCTAAAAAACTACAAACTCAAAGAGAAAGCACAGAGAAAAAGTACAGGTAACTTACAAGATAGAAGATCAATTAGAACGATGAAGAAGCGCGAGCCCAAACGGCGAGAAAGCAACGAGAATAGAGGTTAAGAGAAGAAGATACGAAGTGCTAGAACTCACAAGGAATGAGAAAGTGCTGGAAAAATTGAAACGACGATAGAAAAGTACCTAATCCAAGAAACCTTCAAGTTCTGCTAATCATAGTGCGCAAGATACGAAGCGTGTGCCGCCAAAACCAGCTTCACAGTTTCCGAAGAATTGCAAAAGAGCCATTATGGCTAATCATTTAAATTTATTGAGCCCATGAACTTGGCCCAACAATCTTAGGGGAAATTGTGGGTACAAAGAATTAATATCGTGGGCCTAGACGAGTAGCCCAATTCTAGCGGCCCAAAGTCTATCCCCCCCCCCCCCCCTTCTTATTTTGATGCAGTCTCTTCCCACGTTCCCTTGAAGGGAAGTTATGGGAAGGAAGGAAGACGTGGGGAAACCATCACCCCCACTCACCTAAATGTACATGTATATATTAAACCATAGGTCCGGGGTAAAGGGACAAGTTGTATTCTCTGTAATTACTCTCGGGAGTATATACAAATAATATCGACCGCACCACCGTTGACGTAAGCACATCTTTGCTGAACCACGTACATTATTTGTTGTGTGATTGTCATTTTATATTCCTTGTTCTTACTTGGTGAATGTTTTTTTCTTATTTATTTGTGTTGCACAATAATTGTCACCATAATACTGATCGAGTGTGTCTAGATGTATGATTCTTCATCAATAAATCATTGTTATGATGAGCATCTAGGAGACATGAGATTATTTTCGAGTGCCTTTTAAATCCTCACATTCGATATTAATGTTGTAGGAGCATATTCGAGGCATGAAAACTGCAGAAAGCTTTCTCTTAGATATCGGCATCCTTTACCTTTACCCCACAAAACATTGGCTTTGAGGTGATTTTGAACATAGTAGAGTGTATTCAGAAACAGTATTTAAATTTTGAAACCTTAGGTTGAGCCATTCATGGCGTGCATATCAAAGTATGGCCAGCTTTTGGTGACCACAATGCTCCTTCAGGGAGTTCCATAAATCTAAAGAATCTTTCACACTCAGGTACTTACTTTTCAAATCATTGTTTATGTGATGCATAAGGAATATTAGAGACTTAGATGTAACATCCCGTGGCCTTCCTTATTTGGGCGCAGATGTTATGTAACTTTTGCTCATGGGAATTTAAACTTAAACAATATAAGAAAATTCTTATACTTCCTTGGCCTATAAGAGGCCTCGGCTTCTACATCAGAATTGGTAGATTTAATATTTTATCATATTTTAATATTATACCATATAAGAAGAATCATGAACTTAACCTTTAAAATTTCATTAATTTCATAATAGTCTCTAATACATGTCATATAACAAGTCATTCCTCATACAATCTTCAACATAAAACTTTAAATTCGAATAAGTACAACTAAGAGTGATATCTATATAAAAACTCCTAAAGGAGCTACATGCAAACTTATCTTCATAGTCTCTATGTACTTCGCAACCTCTACTAAGTTCCTTAGCTCCTACCCTAAGGGAACAAATAATATAGAAAAAGGTCATCTTAAATATCTCAGCAAAGGTTAACTTAAAGGTCCTCAACCACCTGCCATTGTTAGTATTTACAAAGGCAATAGATTTTTAGGTAATGAACAATGAATGTCCAATATAAGAAATACGAAAAGGAAAGAATAGTATTTTCGAACCTCTTAAATCTCTCCTATAACCCATGGCTCAATTTCCCAAAGATATCAACTTTCAGGCTTCCCCCATAGCTTAATCTCCCATGGTTTTCCGTCATAGTTCGCGGCATATATTTTTATAACTTGGACTTCCTAAACTTCGTGGAGGTATTCTATGATTTTTTACCTAGTCTTTCCATAGTCTACGACCTCTTCTCCCACCCAATTCCAAGATGAGTGATCCACGGTTTGTTGTTAACTCTCTACCTTAGCTGAGCTCTGTCACGTTGTTAATCCCCATAGTTATCCTAGGCTTAATCTCCTTATACTAAAGATTTTAACCTCAAGCAATGAGAAATAAGTCCTCAATATACATGATGACTTAAATTGAATAATGAATGTTGCAGCCTTAGCACCGAAATTCCCTCAACTCCCTAGGAACAATATAATATTACCTCCCAACTCTACTGCCTCTACTAACAAACCTCGACCACAAGTAAACAGTTGGAACTCTTGATCTCCAATAACAAGGGCATTACAGTAAAAATAAATTTAGGACCTTAATTTACACCCAAATCGAAACTCCAAAGATCAAAGGCAAAATTTTAATTTAAGTCTCCTAAGTGCAAATAAGAATAGCCTCAAAATCCCCTTTCTCTAACTATAGAATCTCATCTCAAGAATTCTATTAGAAAACATATAAGTCATATATTTAAGTAATGAATAGTAATATGCCTAAGTCTCCACATCATAATGAATAGTGACACTCCATGAACTTTAAACCTAGAAACCCATATGAACAATAAAACTCCATGGACATACCCAGATTAAACTTAAAGGCGCATCTCATTCAATATAAAACATAGAAACTAAGGTTTTAATCAAGGATGAAGAAGATGAGGATAAATCCCTTACATTAGTGAATTAATCCGATGAACAATAGTCATCTTCCACCTCTAGTACCACCTTCTTCTCCATTGAACAATAGTTATCCATTGCCTCACTCCGACAGCACTTCCTTCTTCACACACAAACCTTAGTTTCTCTTTAGAATGGATTTTAGGCTTTCTAATAGTCTTGGAAAGTGTGCTAATGATGGGTATTTATAGGTTTTAGTGGGGGATCTAGGGTTTTCCTCTTTTAGACATTTTTTTACATAATTACCCTTTTACAAAGGTTTTTAGAATACTTTAAAGTTTCTCCTCAAGTCAAGACATAATAAGGTCACGTCATCACCCTACTTGTTGCTATATTGGAACAAGGCTCTCTATCCATCACCTTAACTCATGGCCTTTCATTACATGTCCATAACCCTTTCATAATAGGTCATAGCCTCTGGACTTCTTCTGTTCGCGAACACTACCCTTTATCTAGGGGTCTTACAGGACATAACTACAAATAGTGGCCTCCCTGTGATCATTGCTTCTTAAAGTTTTCAGCTCGTTATAACCTCCCCGACTGAGGAAATAATGTCCTGATTATTTAATAACTTAAAAGAAAAAAAAATCAATTTACACCTTAGAACAAATATGGATACTTCTCTTTGATGACGGACTCCGGCTCCTAAGTGGACTTTTTCGCTGCTTGTTATGCCCAAAGCACTTTGATTAAGGATATTTTATTTGAACTCAACTACTATTATTGCCTAAATTAAGTCTCTGCGGATCTCAACAGGTTCGGGATTTTATTATATAATCACAATATCTAATGTAATTATGCAACATTGATACATGGAACACATGGACAAGTTTGGGGTCAGAGCCAGCCTATACGAAGACTTACTAATATTCTCAAAGAATTTAAATAGCTCAATATACCGTGGGCTTAACTTTACCTTCTTTTTAAACCTCATAACTCCCTTCCATGGGGAAATTTTAAAAAAGGCATGGCCTTCATCCTCTAACTCCACATCTCTTCTTTTGAAATTAACTAAACTCTTATGTCTACTTTGAGCACTCTGCATTCTTTCTTGGATTAATCATACATTGGTCATGAACTCCTCTACTAATTTAGGCAATAACAGTTTTCTTTTCCCCACCTTGTCCAAACACAAAGTGCCGTAGCATTTTCTCCCATCCAATTATACGTAAGGGATCGATTTAATACTCTATTGGTAACTATTGTTGTACATGAATTCACTATCCCAACTGCCGTGGAAATATAAAACACACTCCCTCAACATATCCTCAAGGGTTTATTTTTTCTCTCCATTTCTCCATTTGTCTATAGATGGAAAGTTGAACTAAAATCTATTCATGACAACATGGCTATTTGTAAGCTATTCCAAAATCCTGAGGTAAATGTAGGGCCTCGATCAGATGCAATGGTCATCGAGACTCCATGGAGTCTTATAATTTCCTTAATGAAGAGTTCATCCCAATAAGCAACATTTGTCTTGGTTTTAACAAACAAAAAGTGCACGGACTTAGCCAGTCTATCCAAAATTACTTAAACGAAATTCATCCCTCACTATGTCTGCGATAATCTAACTATAAAGTCGATGGCGTTGTTTTCCCACTTCCATTCTGGGATAGGTAAAGTTTGTTACATTCCTCTCGGTCTCTAGCGCTCATCCTTAACTTGTCGTCACACTAAACATTTATCCACAAACTCTGTAATCTCTCTCTTCATGTTAGGCCACCATAAATCCCCCCTCAAGTTTTTGTACATCTTGGTGCTTCCGGGGTGAGTTACAAAGGTTAATGAATGCCCTTCCACCAAAACCTTAGCCTTAATCTTACCGTTTTGTGGTACACAAATTATTGTCCCAGATGATATGGTTTCACGATCATTTATCCTAAAGGTTGGGTTTTCTTATTTCCCTATTAATCCACTGATCTTTTGGAGGTCAGGGTTTGTGGCCCTACATCACCCTTATCCTCTTAATTAAACTTGGTTGAACTTTCAGTGCCCTAAAAAATTCGTGGCCTCCACGGTCTACCACCTCAATTACCTTTTCCTCTAAGTCTCTCATATTATGTTCTTATCTAGTAATCCTAAAAGCGCTAAGGGAACTTTTTATACTAAGAGCATCGGCCACCACGTTGACATTTCCCAGATGATACTTGATTAAGAAATCATAATAATTAATCAATTCCAGCCACCTTTGTTGCCTCGTGTTCAAATCTCTTTGGGTGAAGATATTGGTTAAACTCTTATGGTCCGAGAATATGTCACCACTTTCCCCATATAAATAATGTCTCCAAATTTGAAGGCAAATACTATAGTGGAAAGCTCTAAGTTATGGGTGCAATATTTTTTTACATGAGGCCTCAGCTGCCTAGAGGCATAAGCAATGACCTTTCCATTCTGCAGTAGCACATAACCAAGACTGCAATCTAAAGTCTCAATACAAATCACATAGCCTCACACTTCCTTAGGTAAGTTCAAGATAGGCGTGGACACTATTTTCTCCTTCAATTTTTGAAAATACCTTCACACTCCATGGACGATAAAAATGTATTGTCCTTATGTGTCAATTGGGTCAAGGGCATGACTATCTTGGAAAATCCTTCCATAAACATTCTATAGTACCCTTCTAGGCTAATAAAGATTCTATCCTCAATAACTGTAGATGGTATTTCCTAATCATTAATGATTGCGACATTTCCTGACTCCACTGCTAAGCCATACTTATTTACAACGTGGCCAAGGAAGGCACTCTCCTAGAGACAAAATTCACCCTTAGAAAACTTTGCATATAACTTCTCCTTCCTAAGAACTTCAAACACTCTACGGAGGTTTTCCTCATGATACTCTGGTGATTTGGAATAATCAGTTATTGACGAATGAAAACAATCACAAATTTGTCCAAGAATGGTCTAAACACCCTATTCATCAAATCCATAAAATCAGTTGGGCCGTTGGTTAACCCGAAAGGTATCACCACAAACTCATAATGGCCATACCTAGTTGTAAAGGTTATTTTATGAATGTCCTCAATTTTAATCTTAAGTTGGTGATATCCCGATCTCGAAACAATCTTAGAGAAATATCTAGCATCCTTAAATTGGTCAAACAGATCATCAATTCTAGGCAAAGGGTATTTATTCTCCAGTGTTGTTTTGTTAATTTCTTTATATATTATGTACATGCTCAAAGAACCATCCTTCTTCTTCACAAATAACATCAGCGCCTCTCAAGGAGAAATGTTAGGCCTAATAAAGTCACGACCTAACAAATCCTATAACTTCTCCTTTAATTCCTTCATATTCTTGGGGGGCATTATGCATGATGCCTTAGAAATGGGCACGACCACCGGCACAAGTCATCTACTAAAGTAGCCAAGGTCTTCTCAATATCCTTGACATACGCTAAGTTTTAACACCTCGTAATTTTTCGGATAAATAATTTATTTAATTTTGCGAATTAAAATATAAACTAAACTGATGATTTGGAGAAATTATTTAATTTAGAGAATTTATTTAATTAGGAAGAATTATTTAATTTGAAGAATTTATTTAATTTGGACGATTCAATTTAATTGGAGAATTAATATTTAAATTAATTTGATTTATTTCTTTTAAGAATACATGTGTCGTAATTTGAGGTTGATATTGGAATTTTAGTTCAGTAACTTAGATGGTGATTTTGAGTGCACGGTTGAGTCCAGAAGGGTCGAAATAGTCAAAAAAGAGTACCCGGGGGTAGTAATTGGGTCTCAAGGCATTTTTAGGCATAACTGGGGGTGTTTGGATCATTTTAATTCGGACCATAGGCTTAATTTCGGGATTTGCCTAGTAAAACCTAAGTTAGGGAGTTGGTGCCATAGACAACTCAATTAAGAAAACCCTAGTTGCAGAGGAGAAAAGTGGGATCAAACGGGAGAGATTTTGGGAGCCAAACTAAGAAGAGATTGATGTGTTCTTCGTTAAATTTTGCCTAGAACAAAGGACTCAGACACTACGAATTATCCAGGTAAGTAGTTAAACTTGCTTTCAATTTAATTACGGTATTGCGATTCATATCATAGTGGGTGTAATAAAGAAATACATTTTTTTAGAGCGGGTTATTATAAGAAAATGGGTTTTAGGCAAATTGGACATGTTGTGTAAATTGATGGTCCAATTGATGTTATAAGATCATTTAGTGTTATTGTAATGCAAACTAAAATTGAAACCTAGTAGTAGCTATGGATTAAATTGGATTATGAAATCGCTGTTTGGTTTACGATTGACTGAAACCCTAAGAACCTATTTTTGGAATTGATGACATTTCCTGGAAATTGATAATGATGAGATGGTTAACAAGGTGATTATAACATTTTTTAAATGTGAATATATGTTGATAATGATTAAATAAGGTTGGGATTTTAGGGGTGTAAAACTTAAAGTTCGTTAATGGCTGAAAGGGGCCTAAGGAAGAAGAAGTGATCAGCGTTGCGTCAAATGACTTGGGAAGTCGTTTGAGAAACATTGCACATCGTTCGAGAGAGATTAGTATCTCATCCGAATGAGACTGATATCTTGTTAAAACTACCCTAGTTTTCTACATGGAGATAAAAAAATTCGTTATGAACGCGTGGCCTCTAGTTTCGTATTTTTTGATTTTTTTTAATTAGTTATGGATTTATTACGAAAGGGTGTCTGAGATCGAAAACTTTAGTTGGAAATCAAATCTCTATTACTTAGGGATGTCCGTAGATGAGTGCAGGACCTTGGAAAATATTAAGGAACATTATTTATTCTTTAAAATTGGATGGGAAAGAATTTGAGGTATGGATTTAAAGTGTTTAGGATGAACAACACTCGAAAACATATGAACGGATTCGAATGGAAAATTCGAATGAAATTAGGATACAGTCTCGATTGAGATGTGTTTTAGTATCTTGAAATAAAAATATGAATGTGAGTTTTTTTTGGTAACTAAGAAATAACATTAAAAAATGCATATATACAAGTATAAGGGGGGCATACCCCCCCAGGACACAACTTCACATATGAAGATTGTCCCAAGAAGAAGAAAAACTCCTAGAATACTAGGTACAAAGTAGTTTGGAGTCATCAAGACCCCAGTTCATAAAAATAATCCAGTTGGAGAATCTTCTTCTTGACTTGGTCCATTTATGGGACTTGCATCTGAGAAAGAAGGAAATATCTTTCATGATATCATCTTGATTAGGCTTTATGTTCCTGAAAATTCTGTTGTTATGTTCCATCCATAAGCAATACATGGCAACGGCAAATGAAGACCTTCTTATCTAATCAATGAGAGTCTTCCCTTTGAAATTTCTGGCAGCTTCCCACAACACCTCATTCCAATTAGTGGCAGTGCTAACATAGGAGTTATTGATCTTTGTTTCCTCCCAAATGTAATACCCCATAATTTTATGGATTTTAATTATGATATTTATTAAATGAAATTGCTTTTAAATGTGGGATTAATTAAATTAATTTGGGATGGAAATTAATTCGAATTTAAATATCTAGCGAGACTAGAGTTAGTATTTAAATATGATAATAATGTTGAATATTACTGAGTGATTATGGTAATATGTGATTATTGAATTTATTAAAATTGTCGTGAGTTGAAAATACGGAAGTTTTGATAATTTAGTTGGGACGCGCGTGTCAGTCGTGTCAAGACACAATTTAATGGATTTAAAATTATTTTATATTTATGTCATCCATATATCATTTTGAGTGTGCCAACGTGTCCAAAAGGGTTGAGATAGTCAGAAAACACTAGTCGGGGGTCTAGTTTGAGTCCCAAGGCTTTTTTAGGCCTAACCAGCAACCCGAAGGGGTATATTAGTCATTTCTATTTTTGGTGAATAGTGACCCACAAAACTTAGAAAGCTTTATCAGATAATAGGTTAGAGCCTTAGGGTTTCCATCACCAACATTCATAGACGACCATTAGAGATGAAGTGGACGAAGTTACCAAAGGAGAACCACCATCTTTGGACTTTTTGCACCACCGTCACCACCATCGGATAGATCAAAAAGTGAGAAGAATTTCTATATCATCTACTTCAGAGGATCAGAATCTTCATTACCAGTCAAGTGATTTAACTTGCAATAAATTAGTGCATACATCATCCATGTTAGGTTATAATTGAAGAATAACCTTGAATAATGATAATTGAATGGACTCAAAGAACTGAAATCGTAATATGGGTAGGTTTTGCATATATATTAACTTTTGGGATTTTAGCTGACGTGAAATCATGATCCATGTGTAGAGAATTATGAATTTGTAATGAATTATATAGATTTCTTGAAGAAATAGGAGAGCTAGGTTTTTTATATGAAATTTATGTTAATTGATCCAAGAATTTGATGTCCCATTTTGATTTGATGATTATAAAACGTTGGAAATTATGCAAACATGTTGGTATGATTATTAGTATACTTGGTTGGGAGTTTGGGACGTTATAATGAAGAATTGGAGGTGTAAAAAGAGGAAACCGGTAACTTTTAAAGAAAATTATGGGCAAATACCTGTTTGATCGATCGATCGACCTCTTGTGATTTTTTTATAATTGTTTCCCTTTAAGGTTTAAGGAAAACCCCAAAGCCGATAATGATTGTTAGGGTGATTAATATGATATTTTGTGACATATTTCAGGTCAGTAGGGTCTTAGTTGAAGCCCAAAAAACTGGATTACCTTAGGGAATTGAATACTATGGCTTACGAGGGACTACTATGTGAGGTACGATTAGAAATCGTTCGAATTGAAACTATAATGGGAATAAATGCTGAGGTAAGTATAATAACAGTAACTGAGGGGCTTTAAGTTACTGAGATAACATTAGAAACTAGTAGGAGGCCTTGTAACCTTTTGGGGGTAGGTTTAGGTACTCAAATTGATACGACGAGAGAGTTATCAAGTTAAGTATATAATTATGTATGATGTTCGGGATAATCTTACTACGTACGAGACTTACTCCATAGAATGTGAATATCTATATTGAAATATGATTACTAAGGTTGTGTGAATGCCTAGTGAATGGATTTCTTATGTGTATGACATACTTACCATACTTGCTATCACGGGAGGTAAATTTTTGGGAAAAGGGCCATCTTATCTTTATGTGCCTTCGGGGGATTTAGATTGATACCTTAAGGACATAGGACTGTGAATGACTAATTTGTGAGTTGATAAGTCAGCTGACCATGGGAGCATAGATATGTGCGTTCCCATGGGTATGTGAACTATGTTCACCCCCAATATGTGTGATTTGTTTTGATACGGTTCCTGAGTGATTCGGAACACGTGATCCTTACGTACATGATGTACATGGATTTGATAGAAGAGTATGCGTGCACCGCAGCTTAGCCTAGGGGTGCCATATATGTATATATATGTACTGTGAGTGATTTATTTATATATACTTATGACTGGTTTATTGTTGCTTAGTAGATGTGAATAACTAAGATATTTGAATGGGCTAAGAATGTGAGAATTTAATTAACACTTGAGATAAGTAATATAATGAATTTGAATATGAGTTATGAATATAACTTGTTTGGGTGTTATGAGTAGATACCCTATGATAGAGTGCGAAGGCATGAATGGTATGGACTAGTTAGTTAGCGGCACAACTAGGATGGGTTAAGGGAATACATTAGGTGTGCAATTAGTTTAGAGGTGAGAAAATCATGTGAGAGTACGCAACTAACATGTTTATAATATGTGTTGTTTAATTGTAATTTAAACACTTGCTAAACTTTTAAACTGTTTTCACCTTGGACTCTGACCCATTTTCTTCCAAATCTATTTTGTTTTGTAAAAACATTTTAGGTGCCCAGCCACAGGGGCGCCAAGCATAGGAGTTCCATTACATTAACGTGATGTAGCTGCTGTGGAAGTTACAGGATCTCGGTATTAGACGCCTTCATATTCTGTACTTGATTCTACTCAGGGTTACTCATCTATTAGGGCATGTCGCCCATTTCCATTTACAGATAGCATTCTAAAACTTTTAGTTTTATTTCAGATTTTGGTTTATTTATTCAGACTCTTGTATCAGGACTTTATTTTACTCTGGTCTTATTATTGGAGTGTTTACTCTAGACTCAGTTTATTTCTTTTCGTTGATTATTCATTTCAGATTGTTTATGTGATTAATGGTTGTTGACTTAATTACTTGGATTATGTTAACTTAAGTAATAAAAATTTGGCATCTCACTTTTTAAATATTAGGTGGATAGTAATGAATTATATGTTTTCGATAGTGATGCTACAACTGAACCAACTTGATATTCTATATTAATTACATAAAGGAGAAGCTACCCGGTATTTAATTAGTCGGGGTGTCACACCAAATTTATCTAGAGAATTGGCAATTGAAGAACAAATGGTCACAATCATCAATATCATTTCCATAAAACACACAGTTGTTATCAAGGCCACTCCCCCAGCTAAACATCTTCTCCTTGGTGTTAATGGCATCATTACAAACAAGCCATAGGATGAAGGCACACTTTGGAATGTTGCTACTGTTCCAAACCAAACCTGTCCAATTAGGATGATGGGAGTGGTGTCAAATTACGTTCTAAGAAGACCTGGTAGAGAACAACCCATATTTCGTGGGTAACCAAATAGTGATATAATCATAAGAGAGGTTGATGATGGGAAGGTTAGCATTATTTATCTCATTCAGCTCCCATGTTATTGTGGAAGGCGAAGCCCAGTTCCCATTAAAGATGAAATCATCCATTCTAGCATTGTGATTATTAGCACCATCATATATGGTTATCTCTCCATAAAGCATACACAAGGGACCATTTGGATGTCCATTGTCATGCCAAATGAAGGTGTTTTTATCATTTCCAATGATCATTTTGATTAAGGGTCTAATCTTCCTTCTGAGGATCGTAAGCTTTGTCCAAGTCTAGGATGCATCAGTTGATTTTCCATAAGCTTCTCCCTTTTTAATTTATAGGTGTGGCACCACATAACCCACAGGGTATCCATCTTATTACACATGATCTAGAGATGTTTGAGCATGGCATCTTCGTTCCACTCACTTTCACTTTTAATTCCCATTCCTCCCTCCCTCATATTTAGGATAATAGACATCGCTCCATTTCACCTTAGCCATGGTAATTTTTATGCCAGGCCCAGTCTATAAAAATCAATGAAACCTTGTATCAATCTCAATGGTAGTTCGTTTGGGTATGATGAAAATAGTAGGCCAGTAAATCTGAATGCTGGATAGCACAAAAATAACTAGGTTTAATCTACCAGTGTAGCTCAAGAATCTATTGGTCCAGCTCGAGATTCTATGTGTTATCTTATCAATAAGAAGGAGACAATCCTTATGCTTCAACTTAGTAGAAATGAGGGGAACCCCCAGGTACTTGATGGGTAAACCATGGGTTTGGATGCCAAGCAGAGTTGACATAATGATTTTATCCATCTCAGACATAAAAGAAGCAAGGAAGGATCTTTTAAAAGGGTTAGGCTCAATTCCAGACATGGCACTAAACTCCTTAATTGTAGTGTCAATAATAGCGATCAAATTAATATCAGCACCTGCTGAGATAAACAAATTGTCAGCAAAACTCAGATGCTTAATACGGAGTTCTTTGCACTTGGGGTGGAACGTGAAATGTGGTGAAATTGTATGAAGGTCAAGAATCCCAGCAAAGTCTTCCATAACAAAGAGGAGTAGGAAGGGATAGATGGGATCTCCTTGTCTCAAGCCTCTTTGATATGGGAAGAAACAATGAGTGGCTCCGTTAATTATAATCGAGAAACTGGACGTTGTAATGCATTCCTTGATCCAACCAATGAAAGGAGGACGAAACCCCACGTGAAGTAAGATATGGAGTAAAAATTGCCAGCAAACAGTGTCATAAGCCTTGAATGTAAGTTAATACTTATGAAATTAAGAGTCCGGATCATGACTCACATATTTTTAGGCTTGTGCGACGGGAGTTAGGCACATAGTAGTTGGTTTAATTTATTATATATATGTATATATAGTAAATTACAGAATATTGAATTTAATAAAGGGAGTTTTACCTAATAGTGGGACTTGGTGTAAATCATTCAAATAGGTGAAGATACTGATTGAATTAGTGAGTCGAAGTATTGTAGTGAGTGATGCTACTTTAGTAAATTAATTAATCTGAAATTGATTAGATCAATCGGTGTAATTTGAAATGTATGACTTCAGTAGGACAAAAGTGAATTACAGACTGAAATATTTAGAAGGATAACTGGTACACATCGAGTAGTGGGGGATACTCGGGAGGATATGATGAGAAGTATAATCAAAATTTAATAATACGTAGAATATTCAGGAGGTTTATACACTACGTATGGGATATATATTATTGGTCGTGTGTGTAACTATACTGATTTTACAAATATATAGGTTGCTTGTATACCTATTGAATGAATTCTTATGTAAATGACAAACCTACGCTTCTTGCTATCACGGGACGTTTTCGCTTTGTGGCATTCATATCCCGATGAGCCCTTGGGGGGATTTTTTACTTATGCCTCAGAATATAGAACCTTGGTACGTTCTATTTGTGGTAATGATAGTGATGACTGTCATATGGATGTGTAGGTATGTGCGTATCCCATAGGCTTGGAACTATATTCGCCTTAGATATGAGTAATTTGTGATGATGGTTCGAGTGAGATACTAAACCAATAGTCCTTTATAGAGTTCGTGATGCACCGGGACTTGATAGTAGAGTATGCATGCACCGCAGGTCTCATCCTAGGGGTGTCATTTTATGTGTGTGTGTGTGTGCATGTACATATATATATATATATATATATATATATATATATATATATATATATATATATATATATATATATATATATATATATATATATATATATACTGGCATTTTATTCTACTATGTGTGCTTGGTAGATGATGTCCTTACAAAAGAGGGATCCTGCTCAGGAGAGGATTCATTATATCACTACTCAGAAGCATCCATCCCACTAAGGTTAGTGACCTAATAAAGAAATACACAAAGGTCCATTTAGATCCCATTCAGAAGGTCAATTATTAGTAAAAAAGGTTGCCACCCAAGGATATTACTGGCTAACTACGAAAGAAGACTGCATAAGCTATGCGGGGAAGTGTGACAAGTGATAAAAGTATGTTGTAATTCAAAAGAGTACAAGAGCCTCATTGGCATTGATCACACCCCCTTGGCCCTTCACCGCATGGGGGATTATTGTGGAAGATCCTCTGCCAAAGACAAGGGGTAGGTTCAAATATATAGTCATAGAAGATGATTACTTCACTTAGTGAGTGGAGGCCGAGCCCCTGGTCGAGATTTCTATGAGAAAGTATTCCACTTTATATTAAAGAACATTATTTGCTATATTGGCATGTCATATTCCTTCATTAAAGATCATGGTACTCAGTTTGATAATAAAGAATTTGAAGATTATTATATACGTTAAAGGATTTGGAAACTACACTCATCGCCTGGTCACCTATAGTGCAACGAGCAAACAAAGGTGACGAATAGAATTTTGGTAGATGGAATAAAGAAAAGGCTAACCGATGCTAAGGAAAACAGGATCAATGAGCTAAAAAGCGTACTTTGGGCGTATAGGACAACATTGAGGTGGAAATGGTAGAGACTCCATTCATAATGGTATTTAGCATTAAAGCAGTGGTGCTCACTGAGATTGACTTTACTAGCCTTTGGCGACTTAACTTTAAGTCAGTAAAGAGAGATTTGATAAGAAGGCTCGACCTAGATCTGGTAGAAGAAGTCAGGGGGAGCGTAACACTACGAGTGGCAGCCGATGAGTAAAGGAAGACTTGTTTTACTATAAAACGGTAAAATTAAGCATTTTAAACGAGGAGACTACGAGCTCAAGAAGGTTATCTAGAAAGGGAATAGGTTGGAACCATATTGTCATGGCCCACATAGAGTGTTTACTGTGGTACGACTTGGAATTTATAAAAATGAAACTTTGGAAGGAGAGTTGTTTAAAAACCTGTGGAACACCGATCACTTAAGTAAGTATTACGGGTGATAAGGAGAAGGTTACAGATCGAAAGACCAAATAGCTAGGAAAATATTTTTTATCTCCTTCAAATACTTCTTTAAGTATGAATAAGAATCAGAGTTTCATTTTCTACATATGTTATCACTTAAAAACAATTCTGGATAATTCTATGTATATTTCATTTGCATGAGAAATTTCCAAGAAGCTTAGGCCAAAGACACACTAGAGTCGAGCATATCATGACATATGATAAAAAAACACTTCATGTATGGGAAATATAGTGTAGTCATATGGGTAACAAGATCCGAGCATGACTGACTAACACAAAGATATATCCTACTACATTTGGTCGATTCTAGTCACCAACACTGACACATGGTCAAGACGATAATATTCATCCATACAAACAGTAATCTGGCACAAGTATTGGTAGATCCTAAGTAAGGAGAACAAAAGTTCATCCAAAACTAGTAGCTAGTAAGAAGATCAGGTTGACAAAATTTTACCACATGATCATATATCTAAACTACCTGAAGGACCGTCGAAACATTAAGTAGCTAGTAAGTTGATATAAGAGGTGGACAAGATCCCACCATTAGTCCATAAGACTAGAACTAACGGTAGGATGACGAGATCCAACCATATTTACTCATTAAAAATAATTTCATTGGAGGACTTTACAAGTGGTTGCTAAAAATATAGCGAAGAAAAATAACTGCAAGGAAGTCAAAATAAATATACGTGCATATATACAAATATTATGAAAAATGTGATCTTTCATTAATAAGAAACCGGGGAGAGTTAATGCATACATCATAAATAATTCTTTAAAGTATTTACAAAGTTAAAAAAGAAAGAACAGTAGTTCAAGAAGAACAAAAAACCTTAGCCTCAAGAACACTACCAGTATCATCTTCAACTATTGGAACTTCTATAAGAGCAATGGGGAGAGCATCATTAATGGTGATCTAGTTAATTATGGCCTCAGTCCTCTTCAAAAATAGAGAACGAATCATATAAGGGTATGGACATATATAGAGTTCTTATCAAGTTTCATTAAGCGCAAAAAAACATTCAAGGGTTTTGATTTGAAAGAAAAGGGTTTCAAACAAATAAGAGTTTGGATATCATTTGGATATGTATAGAAAAATAAATCCCATCAAAATTTATGAGGAAATCTAATCCTAAGACCCCTTTTTAGTCCTCAATAACTTTACCTTAAAAAATATCCACCTTCGTTATCTCCCGCGCAGTCGTCAAGGCTTTAGCCTCGTCATTATCCCCTTCCCATACTTGTACAATCTCTATAACGTTTAGGTACTTTTTAGTGACCCTTTTTTCAGCTCGTCTTAGCCTTCCATGAAGATGATCAACAGGTCGATGTTGTTCTCAATAGGGATTTTTTACTTCCTAACACCTTCTTCTTCACCATGGGAAAGGGCCTTATTGGCCTTCTCAAGAGCTTTAGTGGCTACCTTAAAATCATTATTAGCTTTTTGAAGATCCTCATACCCCTTTCGTTATCACTTCATATTAACTCTTGAGCTTCACAATGTCAACTCTAATCTACTCCTTCATCTATCTATTCTCCACCTCAGCCTGACTTAAAGCTTCAACTTTTGATATGAGTTGATCATATTTCTCTTTAAGCTTAGTACAGACCTTTTCATAGTCAGACTTGGCATCCTTAAATTATTTCGATATGGTCTCGTGGTGCTCAAGGAGCTCAGAGTTGTACTCTTTCACTTCTTCGTAATCATTCTGGTATGATGCTTATTGCTCCCTCAAAAGGGTGGCACCCATCGCATCCTGAAAGAGGACAAAGATATCAGAACAGTGAAAAAAATACTTTGAAAAAGATAAGAAATAGTAAGTCTCATTGAGAATTTAACATAAGCATTCGATAATACACCAAATTCCAGAACTCTTCAGCATTAAAACCCCTGAGAAACTTAAAATTAGGGACATACCCATGATAGCCGACCACATCAGAAGCATTATCTGTGTGATAAAAAATAGAGTTCCTATCATTTTTTAGTTGTTCCATGGTAATCAGGTGATCTAGGTCAAAATTGAATGGGTCCACTTCATCATAAGGAGTAAATGATCCCCCATCTCAAACTAAGAATCGAGTGGGTGCCCGAAGAATTTGGACCCTTTCCCCATGGACTTTGGTCTTTTGGTGTTTACGACTTGGTTGAGGCATGGGACAATCCATAGGCCTCTTATTACAGATTGGTGTCCTATTTTCAGGAGAAAATGCCTTCCCCTTACCCTTGGCTTGTGCATCAGCGGCATTGGCAGCATCGACATCGTCCTGCCTTATAGCATTAGCGTTCTTTTGGGCCTCGACACTGGCCCTCTTCTCAATATCCTCTTTTTATTGGCAATAACATCAGCATAGACCCTCTTCTTTTTTTCCTTATCACCAAGTTCTCTCTTTCGATTAATCTTCATAGCGGCACAATCAAGTATAGGAGGGTCCATGTCGCTTGATGGCTCACCACGAAAGGTTGATGAACTGGTAGTTGAGGGTACATAAAAAACACGTCATTTAGCAAAGTAAAAGTTGTAAGATAAAGGTGAGCTTATAAAGATAAGAATTATACCTTCTTTAACCTCCAAATCGGATGGTACTTCCTACTTGGCGGGCCCATCCTTTTCAGCCCATCCTCCCTATTCAGCTGAAACATCTCCCTCAACCACCAAGGATATCTGATCATCTCTAGGGGAGCACCTCTAGGAGGAGTATAATATCATATCTCTATAATTTTTCTCACTGAGAAAAGATTCTTAAACACAACCTGGTGGGAGCCACACCATAGCCCCTCATAATAGACCTTCTAATCGGGTTAAGGGCAACCGAAATCCTACTTGCAAGTCCCAAATTGAGAAGCATATTTTATCAGCATTGGGTCAGTTATAGACTCTCTCATCACACTCTGGCAGTCTCAAGGAAATGCTACTGGGATGTCGTACCTATCCATAAACTCCTCTAACTCATCCTCAGTGATATCACAACTATGATTTCGAACATGGATCCTAAGAATCAGAGCTTCTCCAAGTACTCTCCTCAAAGAGAGGTAAAACCACATGAGATGTGGAAGTCGTAGGTCTTTCAGGAATAGCCCTCTTCGAAGAGGCATCTAAGCTGATGATATATATATATATATATCGAAAACTGTATTTTCCATCTTTTCACCACACATGGAGTGACACACGTTAGAACTTATAACAGTTGTTAGGAACTCAGGAAAACTGGGCTCTCCAGCTGGGGGTTATGGTGCAGAACTTGCAAAGGATGCTACTATAGGAGTGTACTTAGGGTGGCCATGTTTGTCCTCAGGTCGAATAACCTGGAGATTTTAGGGAACCTCCTAGAAAAAGATGATGGGTCAGGTTTGCTATAATTCAGCTAAATACTCCAACTACCTCTGAATGTGAGGCTCGTCACTCATCAAATAATGGATTTGGGAGAAAAAATAAAGCTAATTTAGGGGGACAAAGCAAATTTTGGGATGAAAACCTAGAAATCCCTAAAAATAGGAAAGCTTAGGCCAACTAACTCAATGGCCACCTAAAGACGCACAATTCTCCAATCAAACACCAATAATAGGCAATCTAGAAGTAAATGGGTATAAGAAAATGGAATCGGGTGCAAATTCATAAAAAACCCTAAGAAGACACAAAAGAAAGAGATGACGTACATGTAACCCTAAGAGGTTAAAGATGGCCCAAACAATGCTTAAGTTCTGTCAGTATATGAATGGAGGTGAGAAAACCCACACCGGATAATAGTTTTTTCATGTGCGAATCCACTCAGAGATGGCAGGTAGTAGGAAAGTTTTGCTGCAGATGAAAGTGTTTAAAGGAAAATAAGGTTTTTCTCTTTGTAAAGCAATTGCATGTGGGAAAATGAAGTTGGAAAGTTTGAAACGGTATGAAATTATGGTTGTTTAATTTTTAGGCACTAATCATTAGGCCTATTAAATGTGGCACATGACATCATGCAAGGGAAAGTGAACTAACGTGGCACTAAATGACACGCGCTACCCCATGCACGCATGCCATGATTATGCAAGAATCCATCCTCAGTGTCTGACACGTGGTAAGTTATTTTCAACCGAAAAATGTCACAAGTAATTATGCTCGGGGCGCCCTGAGGAGACTCGAAGACAACCATAATTGTCAAGGTAGACAAATTTCCATTGATTAACACTTAGCTCGCTCAATTTGATCACTGCATACCCAATAGACGTAATATTTTGGAGAATTTGTTTTGCAACTCAATTGTAAGCAAAGTCTTGGTTTTTTTTAGACCATGAATATGGTACTACAAGAAAACTAGTTAAACAAGGTAAAAGTAGACTCATTATTAAACTGGATGAGGTCGGCTCAAGTAATAATGAGATCGACTCAGATATGATAATGGTCGATCTTAGGCATTCTGGTTGTTATCCCAAGTAGCGCGCGTGTAAATTATATGTCCACTAGCAATGAATCAGACAGTGGGATGACATCATCAACGCACTCAAGAATTAAAAATAAACAAACGTTCTTCCACCCATGTTTGCCTATGCTAACTTTATAATTATTCCTCTACTACCTTGTAAAGTGGGTATTTGTTTATTATATAAAGACAAAGTTCCTCACATATTCTAGTAAATCATATATAATAGGTCATAAATAAATACTCCCATACTCGTATTAAAGGAGGCATGGAGTAATTTAGAAAGGACAACCTGAATGAGATTACACACTCTCATTCTACGAAATTAATAGTACTTACACTTGCACATGTGGACGTATACACCGCCTTGGGCTGAACCATGTAAATCTAGTTTCATCTTTTTTTCTCTCATTTCACTCTACAGCAAGTTATAAACAATTATTTCATTAATTTTCATTTATTTATCTATTATCATTTGAGCTTACACGCTTTAGCTAAGATTAAATCAATGTACTAGTTTTAGACGATAACACACACACACATATATATATATATATATATAAAATAAGTTACATTGGTGTTTTCACTATTCATAAGATGGGAAGACACTTCACAGTTCATATCGAAGTCAACAAGGCAACGATCTAATGGTTGAGATTAAAATACCCCTCTTACCATTTTTACCCCTTACATATTTGAATTTCCCCTATTTTTTAACCCTTTATTTCCTTTACTCCTTTTACCCAAAATTAAAATCCATGGATAGAATTGGAAATTACACAATTTCTGCCAAATAGAAATTACCAAAGCACACCCTCTCTCTCCCAGACCCTCATTTCACAAGCACACCCCTCTCTCTCTCTCTCTCTCTTTCTCTCTCTCTCTCTCTCTCTCTCTCTCTCTCTATCTATCTATCTATCTATCTATCTATCTATCTATCTCACACTCCCTCATATCCAATCCATACAAAACCTACTCCCCCTGCCGCCTCACTTCTCTCCTCGTTGTGCATGCGCCTGCGCCGCACCTCTCTCCCCGTCGCCTCTTCTCTTAGGTAAGTTTTGAATGGTTTTGATTTTTGATTTTAGGTTTTGTGGTTTTGATTTTAGGTTTATGATACACCTGCAAAATCACAAAGTTAAACAACTTCTATGCTTTGATTTTCAAAGTAACTGAAATTCTTAAAAGGCTCGAGATATCTTTGAGCCGTGGGTACCGTCATGGTACGTGGTTGTTCTGATTTTACATTTCTATGCTTTGATTTAATTTTTTGTTCTTTTGATTATTACTATCATTTCAAGAAGATTTGTTCTTCAGATTCTATTATATTAGGTTTTGAAGATTGTGTGGTTTTGAAGATTTATACAGAACTTTATGTTGGTATAGTAGAATTTTTTTTTAATTTTTATATTTTCTTTTCCTACATAAAAAAATTCATGTATTAATGGATCTTTATTCATGGCTAGAGTTCTACTGATATCTTTGGGGTTCCTCAAAACATACCATATATTTAGTACTATTATGGTTTTTAGCTTTACTCTCACTGTACAATACAACTTCGTAGGGTGACATATGGAAGTTCTCTTAATGTACAAACATATGATCTTTAAAGACAAAAAATTGATCGTACTCAATCAATTAGGTATCTCTGAAGGTTCCTTAATAATGTTAAGGATTGGTAAGTCCTACATCTAATAAGAGTGGAAGCTTTCGTAATGACCTTCCACTCAACCCCTCGCATGATTCTGCAGCTTCAAGTAAACGTTTATACAAGTGTATTGTAGTTTGATGTTCTGGTGTTATCGCTTCACTCAATTTCTCTTTTAATCTACCATAACTTGGGAGAATAAGGTGTTCAACATCCTGCACATGGGAATTCGATAAGATTCCAGTCAGTAAAAGTTCTTGCGGGGAGGACTGTAATATTTCATAACATGCTTGAAAAGTTGGCTTTCAACTTCAGTTGGTAGTAGAAGATTCTATCAAGGTTTTCACTTTTATATTCATTTTGCAGTAAAATATTCTATTAAGTTGTATATACACATACAACGCAACCCATAGCAGGCCTAGAGACAAGGAAAATGCCAAATTATTCTGTTTTCAGAGAATTTAAGCTATTAATTGTCTTAAGCATTTGGGAAGGACTTTCACTTGGCTTTTCAGGCAGATACATTAAGTGTTAGTATATCACTCAAGTGTTTGGAACAATACCTAAGTGTATTTAACTTATTTTTTCCTTGAGTTTTTATTGTACTACAATACCTAAGAGTGCGCTATCTATTTCAATAGTGTGAAAATGATCAGGAGGGGGATATGTATTTCCAAGAGTGTGAAAATGATCATTACATAGGTTTTATATTTTGTTTTGGGTGTTAGTATTTGGTGTTTTCATTTCTAAGATGGGTTTTATGTTGTTTTTTTTGCAGATTGAACCCTAATCAATAAAGCTCTCAAGATACGCTCATAGGTAGTAACTCGAAATGCAAAATTCGTTTGTTATTTTAAATTTTTTATTAATTATTTTCATTTGACGCAATTTATTTATGGCTTTTATTTTCAAACTGACTTTGCATCTTGTGTGTGAATGTAAATTGTTTTGGATTTTTTACATAATTATGTTTTGTTGATTAAAACAACTTCCTAATGTTTGCTTATTGGCTATTAAATTTACTTCTCTTAGTTGGCAATGTTTATTAGTTTTGCTTATTTGGTTATGTAACACTGTGATTTTGCGTTGTCATTTGTTTTCGATTTAGTTGTTCAGAACCTATGCCTAAACATCTTGAAATTACACCTAAATTGAATCCTCTTTTATCATTTGTTTCCAATTTAGTTGTTTAGAAGTTTTAGGGACTTTTTGTGGTTGGTGAGACAACAACCTGTGCCTCAGCGCACTTTATTGATTTGTGGCCTATTTATCAAGGACATGATTTTTTGTACTTTCAGCTCACTTATTTTCTCCTCTTTTGGGATCATTTTTGTACGCAGATAATCTATGCAAGGTTTAAAGCTTATTAGTTCATTTAATGTGCGAGGTTTAGCGCGTATTAGTTCATTTACTATTTTTTACTCTATAGTATTTTCTTCTGGGGTGATCCTGTTTATATGTTTGGTTGATGATGTCTTCAACGATGGCATACTTACACATTTGTTAACATACGTACATGATGGAATACTATATGTTTGACAAAATGCCTAAAAGTGTGGGTATTCTCTTTAATCATTCTCTTTTCATTGTAAAAGTGGGAAATGAATAGTTTGAAAATGTAAAAGTATTTTGTTTGATTATTGAATGGAGGTAATCAATTTTATTTTTATAATGTATAACAAGTGCGGATAATGAAATTTATTTAAGGGGTGTCAGTTTAAAAGTGAGTTTGTTATGTATTTCCATTTATGTTTTCCCATCCTAACTAGTAATTAGCATACTCAAGTACTTATGTGATAATGTATACAAATATTTAAATGGATACCTTTGAGTACAATTAATCCCATGATCCCAACTTGGGTACATTTGTAATTATATGTGGTGCTATCTCGGTGCAGAAGAGAAAGCCATTTGTAATTCTTATGACCGCCGTACAATTTGTGTTTAGTTGCAACACTCTATGACTTAGTGACGCACGCGTGTGATTCTTGGATTCTAAAAAAAAGACTCAGTGCCCACTTAACGAGAGGAGTATTTACGTATCTTTTAGCCAATATTGATCATTTATGGCATTTTAATTCTCTCTAACGATTGACTGATCAGTACATGCAGCTATATCTTCCTCATTTTATTACTTGGGTTCATTGAGTATTATGTGCTTATGCAGATTTGGAAATCAAAGATCTTGATCGACTATAATTATTAACTTTTTAATTGATATTTGAAGTGGAAGAACCAAATTTTTAGCAGAATTTATTTGGCATTCGAAATTTTTCTAGTCAGTTGGCCCTGCTATCCAATATCATACATGTTTATGTTTGATAATTCTATTTATATTTCAATCTAATGAAACAGGGAAATTAAATATAGAAGCTTTGGAAGATTGGGGTGTTATTTTATTTGTGGGGGTGGAATACGCTTGCCCTATTTCAAAACCATATCTAGCTAGCACTACTATTTTACTGAGGATCAAATATGTTCTCTTTAGATTGGAGGGTCTATGTAGTTTATATGAAATGTATCTTTTATAGAGATATTGGTCAAAGACGATGTTCATTAAAATAATTGGCATTTTAAAATTAGTTATGGTCGTTTGTAAATCCTAACTTCATTAGATATTTTCACAGTTACATTTCCTAACCTAAATTGTTCACATTTAATTAATTTCCCAACCTCAATTTAAAATTATATGTATGTCATGCTTTTTCTCATGTTAAAACTGGAAATTTGGTCACTGCGATAAGGCCTTTCAGCTACTTCGAGTTGTAACATGTTAAAACTGGAAATTTGGTCAACTTCTATATTGGTCACATTTCTTAACAGTGGTTCGTTCTTCAATGTAATATGTTAACTCCCTATTTTATTCTTGATGTTTGATGTTTTAAGTTTCCGCAATATCTGGACTTCCCCTGTTAGACATGACCTTTATTATTGATAAGTTGGTTTCTTAGGCTTCATTGATCTATAGAATGTTCAGTTTTCTGTATGTTTTTCTTCATTGGTTCATGAATACATAATATACTGATTATTTTGCAATGTTAGATGGTGATTTTCTTCGTTGCTCCTTAGTTTAACATGTATGATATTAGATATCAGATAACAGGTACGATATTAGTTTAACAGGTATAATAACAACGATTTTTTTGGTTTATGTATGATATTAAATAATAGGTAGATATTAGTTTAATATGTATGTATGTATGTATGCATGTATGTATGTATGTATGCATGTAAGTATGTATGTATGTATGTATGTATGTATGTATGTATGTATGTATGTATGTGATATTAGATATTAGATATCAGGTGTGATATTAGTTTAACAGGTATGTATTATTTTGCAGGGCTTAAGGAACAATAGTAGTGAATGATGTTGGTTTGGTGGACCCTAATTACTGGCATGGCACCCTCTGCCCTCCGTAAGTTTGGTGGACCCTAATTACTAGAATTTATTCTCCTCACTCAAATGTGAATCTTACGATCTTGCCCATGAGTTAACATCAGTAAATGTTTTGGCCATTTCATTTAAAGACATTTATCTGTCTAATGGAGTATGTGCTTTGGATTTACGATTTGATATGTTTGTCTTAGAAACGAAGTATTTTATATTAAGTATGTGTTACTTTTGACATATAGTGAATGCGTGTTTCATATTTTTAAATTTAGTTTATACTACTGGAAGCCCTAATGTACCTACTCGACTCTAGGTACTAATTTAGATAACATGTTCAAACTCATTATAGGTACTGATTTTAACTATAAATTATATCTGTTGACATGATTTATTCGAAGATTTATTTCTACTCATATACTGAGATCATCCCTGCATTCTGGTCATGCAGATTATAAGTGGAGCAGATCATCCCTTGTTAAGTAGATTATTTCTACTCACGTACATAGATCATCCCTAAAGCAGATTATTTCAAAGTTCTTTGTGAGATCATCCTTGGCTTTATGCTTTGGTCTATCTGGTTAAGCAGGAATCAAAGTATCTACGAAGGAGTCCAAATGATTTGAAATACAATTATCAACAATGTAAGCCATCTCATCATTTCCTCTTGCACAAGTATAACTTTCAAACCCTCAATCCCTCAAAATGATATGATCCAGAAGAAATTCTTCATAGCTTTCATTACATTAGAACTAACAAGTAGTCCTTTGTTTATCTTTCATTACGTGGTTGCTGAAACATTCCTAAACAAGTTCAAGTCCAATAAATATTCTAATTTGTTTTTACGAGCTTGCAGCTCCTTAACGAAAATGATGTTTTTATAACAGAGAATTTCAGCATTTCTCTCGAACACATTTTAGTATATCAGTATTCGTTAACATATGTTTGCGGAGAATTTTGTAAACTATTGTACATCCATAATTAACGAATTTCAGTATTCCTTAATGAATATGATATTTATAACACATTCCATTTGCTAACTTCAGTTATACTAAAATTCTCTGCATTTTAAATTATTGGCTTTGTGGTTTGATCTTTGTCCCCATTGTTTTAGTTGATTAATCTTAAGCAATATTACTACTCTCTCTGTTCAATTGAAAGACACAAAACAATACTCCCTTATACTTGATTAGTCATATATATATTGGGGGTATCACCCTGAAATTTTGTCATATATTGTTATCCTTTATTTATCTGAATTCTTGAGTAGCATGTTAATGGGATGGACCTGTTCGACAAAATGGAATTGTTGTATTTCCTCAATGTTCTTCCCCTCTTGCATTTTGGTAGTGTCTGGTAATGGTGTGACCCGTGGTTTGGTTTTATGGGTTAATTTGTATGTTTGGAAGCAGTGTATGTTTGTTAGTGTGCCGCCTACTATTTGCTACATGAACGGTCGCCCAGGGAATTTGTCCAAAGATTTCTCTTTCGATCCCAAGTCTTAATATACTTCCCTCCCATTCCCTCATCCTTCCCAAAGCCTCCCACGTCATTCCCCGCCCTACTCCAACATTGTATATATTATTCTCCCTCTCCCGTTGCAGATATGAATCATATGTAAATTTTTTCTTTTGTTGCCTTTTGTTTTCGTATGGAACGTTTATCAAGATTAGAGTGAATTTTTGAAATATCTTTTAGATCTGAACGATATGTTATTTTCTTTTCTGCTCTGTATGTGTGTTCCTAACTCTTACTTTTGTTTCTCTCTGTATGCATCATCGGGTATTTTTTCTTCTTGCAGATCCACACCAGAAAGCTCCTCACCAATAATTTCCACAATACAAGTCAGGTTTGTTGTTTGAGTGACCAAAATTGTACAAACACAAGCTTTGATAAAACATGGACACAATCAACAGAGTTTTGGCTATACAATACGATGACCAAACAAAAAATATTGTTCAAATCCAAGGTTCCAGGAAAAGTGGGCATGTACGTTTGCGGTGTCACAACTTATGATCTCAGCCATGCTCACATCTATATCTCCTTTGACGTCCTTTTCAGGTCCGCTCGACGCCCCATCCTCTCTCTCTCTCTCTCTCTCTCTCTCTCTCTCTCTCTCAGACACACACACACAATCTTATATCTTCTCAAGAACCAAAAAAGTATCAACTAATATTAGCTGCATAGTTGATATTATTCACCTATAGTTGATATTATTCAATAACTAATATTCAATAACTATACAGCTGATATTATAACTATTATTGAACTATATTTCGTGACCCTAAATCACCAATGGTCTCACAAATTTTCTCTCGCTTGTAGTATAGTGAAAACAGGTGTCGCTTGAATCTTTTATATATAATCAGTTAGGGTGTCTTTGATTGGACTAAGTGGCGATCCAACCCGAAGAAAATGATGGTGAGTTTTCCATCTTATTATCTCGTCGAGTCTTCATGTGGAAAAACAATTCTACTCCACGTGGAAACACGGTGCTATGGATCAAAGCCTCAACTTGCATTATAATACTCCATTTTCAGTTTTACTGATCAAAGTCTCTGTTTATGTTTCTGTAAACTGTGACTTACAACTATATCCACATTGATATGCTTATGAAGAAGCTTCCAGGTGAATATTGACATCTTTATGGGGAAAGAGATACCTAATAAAATATAATTTTGTAGGTATCAAAGTATTAGGTATTAAAATGTTGCCATATAAATATAATTGTGTTTCATTATTTTCTCTATTTTTTACTTATTTGCATTAACTTCGGTTGGTACAAATATAGGTACCACCAACTATTTGATGGTGATCATAACACATTTAATTGCAGTCCGAATGAGAAAGAATACAATTGAAGTAGGCAAACATAGGAGTATTATGCTTTGGGATTTGTAGACCATGAAACGAGATGGCATTGATGAAAGATGGTGTTGAATGGCGTATTGTTAGGGCGACTCAAATGAGTGAATCGGCGATACTTGCTTGCTTTATGAGTTTGTCTTCATTTCTAATGAAATATTTGTTACAGATTTTATTTCTAATGCAATATACTTCAATTCAATTCATTAATATTGTCATTTTTATTTTGTTTTTTGGTTACTTGAATTCGATTCAATCCATCCTGAGATCCATATGTTGGTTAATATCAATATTAAAGTAACAACATTCTTGACGGTTGGCTTTTGTTAATAGGTTATATTGTTGTTACTGAGGATGCTTAAATGATAATTGGGGTAGTTTAGTACGTATGGAATTCGACACTCGATATATCATTATTCATAAAATTGGATAGCATAAGATATTCACGAGGACCATGACAGACTATTTTTATTGTTTCATTGTATTTCTTATTTCTTAAACACTGTGGGTAGTCCTATAAATAGAGAAAATTATGTCTAAATTTTCTAAATTATTTATCGGGGAACGAAAATTTTGCCGTTATGTAATTAAGCACTCTGAAATTTTTTTCCGTTTTGCGATTACATATTTTAGAAAATTTCGGCGTGCCTTCAGGCACGGGCATACCCTAGTGTGTGTGTGTGTGTATATATATATATATATATATATATATATATATATATATATATATATATATATATATATATATATATATATAGAGAGAGAGAGAGAGAGAGATAAGGGAGTCTCCTATAAGTGGTTCTTATCTACATACTCTGATACATATTATTTTTTTAAATAGTACAAAATTAAATTTTTCGATGAAACTTCTGGGATATGATCTCAATAATATGGAGAGCATCTCCATATTTTCATTAAAAAAAATTAATCAAAAAGTGGGTGAGATGAGGTGATATGAAAAAATGGTGTAAATGTGCATTTTCGACCGTTGAAACAATATGCATTTCAATCGTTGCAACTTTTGATGATCATCTCACTCACTTTTAGATTGATTTTTTTTATGAAAAAAATAAAGATGATCTCCTCACTGTGGATATCATATCTAAGAAGTGTCATCAACAAAATTATTTTTTACAATTTAAAAAAATGGTATGTATCGGAGCCTGTAGATAAGAAGCCATTACATGATATGTGTGTGTGTGTGTGTGTGTTTATGTGTATACACACTTTTTTAGGTTGCTAGTAATTTGAGAGAGCTTATAAAAAGAGAGAGAGTGTGAAAGAGAGGGACCATTTATTGGTAGAGCAGGGAGGATGAAGGAAAATCTTAAAGGGTATAGTTAGACTTAGTCCATCCAAGGTAAGGGATTCATTATATTCTTTCCCTTCTCCATTTTTAAATCCTTAATTCGATAATTTTCTTCACATAAGATAATCCCTATTAATACAGATAAAGTTTTCTCTAACTTTGAGACTTAAGATAAGGTCTTTTACTATTCATCGCCATTTAAATTACTAGCTTAGCCCAATTTTTTATGACCTGCGAATTTTTCTTTAGATTGAGGTTGTTTGGATTTCTTGAGATCGAGTACAGTAATTTCAGGCTCGGGGATGGGGGTTTGGATATTTAAAATCTATAAATATAACTTATTCCATTTAATTTAAATACCTTTATTAACAATTAGGATTTCAAATTCATTCCTTTTGGTCGCCAACATAAATTCGGCCTCATCTCGTGCCTCATTTTATTTTTGTATCCTTATGGTGATGCGAGCACGATATTTGTGGTTTGTCATTTGCAACATCATTGGGTTGCATCTGGCATTTTGGTTTATGCTTTTGCCTAGGTAAATATCTGGTGTGTTCCATAGAGTCATCATTTTCTTTGTGCTTTGAATGCGAGGCTAAGATAAATTTGGGTTTTTTTATTATGTAAAACTCCGTCACGACTAGTGAGTTCACGACAAACATTAAAGACTCACCATGGAATTAGGTAAGGGAGATGGTTGTGGATTATTGAATGACCAAGTAAAGACACTAGAATAAGGTTGAGCTGAGTAGATGTCCTACCAAAGCCCAAAGAGGCCTTAGGGAACATTGTGGAGTTGGTTATGAGGTGTGTAAAAGCCACAGTAATACCGACGTCTCATTAGTGGACCATTGATTCTTATTCATGTGCGTCTAGGCAGCGTATCATGTTACAACCTATAAGGGAATTTTCGGAGCGTGATAGAGTGGTAGTAAAATATTATGTAAAATATATTATATGCTCAGTTAAGTCAGTCTTAAATCATCCTTCATTTAATTAAGCATTCTCATGCAAGATGTATCGTAACCATGCAATGTGCGTTATAACCATGCCACTGGGACGATGAGCCCACTCACGCTTCATCCTTATTTTAATACTACCCGAATCTCGTTAATTTAACCATTAACGTAATTTCACATCTTTCAAGTTGTTTTATAAACATGGCTTTACATTAACGAGCATCGTGCTCATAATCGTTCTTCACTTGATTAATCGGAGTAACAATCCATGAGTGTTACACTACTTTTCACCAACTCCTACCATGCCGGAATATGCTATTGATCAATGGTTTGGGGTCTAAGCATTAAGCCCACCCTAGGGCTACGGGCCCTCTTCAAATTTCTCGATTACCTCTGGCTGTCTTATACTTGTTACATCTTTGTAACCTTTTTTTCGTTCTTTCTTTCTTATCCACTTTTAAGTCTTTTTTCCTTTTTATCGGATGATGAGGCCAAATACCCGAGACAATACTAGTATCAACACATAATTTTTTCATTTTCACACTTTATCAAAAGTTCATTTTATATTTCCTTTAACTCGGTATTTCATCTTTGAAAATAACTTTATTTACCAATTCTTGTAAAACTTAACCTTTGGGTTCAACATACCTATTTATACACTTTTATGCATTTTTAGCTATTCACGCGCACTTATAAACTTGCATTTTATACAATTTGCAAAAAATTCTTCTATCCATCTTTACTTTACAAAATATCAGTTTTCACCACACAAAATTCAACTATTTTTTACTAGAGTTGTTGAATCACGAGCCCCCCAAATTTTAATTTTTCCAAAAGTAATTTCCTTTTAAATAAGCGAGATGGCTCACCTTAAACAAATTTTAATTTCTTTCAAAATTAAAATTAAACAAAACTTAAAGTGAAATTAAATTTATTAACAAAAGAATATTTCACTTTCACATATTAACTAAACCCAAGTCCTAGAAATTTGCCTAACAAATATTTTCAATATGACCAAGTTAGGCCAAACCAATTTTACCAAATTAAATGATGACTTGAATTAAATTAATATTTACCCAAATTAAAAATATACCCAATTTAATTTAGTGTGACAATTAAACCAAATTTTATTTTGAATTATCCTAAGCATGTGTTCTAAGTTATTTTGCAAGGTAAAATTAAATCAGTCACACTACGCCGCGATGTACGAGGAAAAATCCACAACGGGGAAAAACCTCGAATGACCCCAGCCTTAAGTCCACTAAGTATGGTTTTACAATTACAAGACAAATGAATTACTTCTTTGACTTGACTCCTTTTAAGCCTTGACGCGTCTTCTTGTAAACACCTCTACCTCGTCGACAATCTTGGAATTCCACCGAAACCTTGGAATCAACCAATGAGACTTTAGGAACACCGTCAACCACACATGGTGCCTTTCACCAAGTGAGAATTCCACAGCAAAACAACGAACTTCTTCTTTGAGGGATGTAAAAGCAAACCCAAATGAACTGTTCAACTTGGTAGAGTAAACCCGGTGCCAAACACTCCAAGAAAAATATTTATATGGAAACTTAGAATAAATGAACTACGGGTGTAAACCAAAGTGTTTAAAGATTTTTCCTTGAGAAATAAACACTCAAAACTTGAACTCTTTTTTTTCAAAATTTTTCTCTCAAACTCTCTCTTGGAGACTATAGTATGTGAAAAAGTTAATCCCAAAATGTTGGTTCCCGCACTTGATAAGTTAGTCAAAAGTTAGTGGAGAAAAGTAGTGGGACAGAGGTAAAAAACTGCCAATTTAATTTCTCGCCAGAAATCTCATTCGAACGAGATTTCCGTTCAAACGAAGTCTCATTCGGATGACCATTCTAACAAAGTTCCAATGGCCTGATGGTAAGTCTCATTACCAAACTCGTTCGAACGACAGTCTCGTTCGAACAAAACAACTCGTTCGGAGGATAATATCGAACGAAGTTCTAGAGGCAAGTCATTGGCAAACCTCGTTCATACAATAATCTCGTTCGAACAAAAAACTCATTCGAACGAAAATCCAAAAAGCTTAAAAATTCGATTTTGTCCCAAAAACTTTATTTTAAAGTTTTAAATTAACTTTCGAAAAACAAACAACAGTTTAACCAAAACTTACACCCAATTAAAATTGTTCCAAGCTCCTATATAAATATGTAGTGCATTCATACCATAGGAGTAAATGGAACAAAGGTTGCTGACATAGAAACAAGGCACAATAAAATTGGCATTTGATGAAGCTTTATAATCTTGGACGCAACATCTTCAACTCTAGTATGTCATAGGCTTGAAGGATGGTCAAGAACTCTATCCTATGACTCAAACATTTTTGTCAGGAATTAAGCCAAAACACCAAAGGACTCAATTTGGAAATCGGTGTCTAACAAATCTCTCCCTTTGGCTATTCCAGGAAAAAAAACAGCAAAAATCTTAAAGGGCCGTCAAACTCTACTAAACTGATAAAAATGTCCCACCCAAAATAAAAATGCATTGCATGACTCAAAACCTAAGGATCAATAACTTTTACGATGATGAAAGTTTCCATTTATAAGAATTCCTACACACTTAAGAAAACTATCAAACACATAGGGAATATCAAAATATTAAATGCAATTAAATAATTACTCCCCCTAAATTAATTCTCCCCTTTATCAACTATGATCAACCTAAAAAGATAGCGCTCTCCCCCTAAGTTAAATCTCCTAAACTAAAATACAAGTATAATAGGATTAGATACCATTTCTCCCCCTTTTTGTTCAGGAATAGACAAAGGTGATTGAATTAATAAAAGTGCATACAAAGCATAGAACATGAAATCATATAGGCAACAAAAGCATAACTAATCCATATAAAGAATAAAGGATACCAACTAACATGCAAGAAAATGATACCAATATGATGCATAAAGTATTAAGTATGTGATATCAATAAGGAATGCAACAAGATAGATGCCAATCATGAAGTAGAACCATAGATGGACTTGGGAGCAAGGTAAAGACAAATATAATACCTCGTATATGAGTACATAATTAATATCCATAATGCACACGCATATATACTAGGTATTAACACCACACATGACATAAAATAAAATAAGCATTTCACACTCGTATGGAAAAAAGTGTCATATGGAAACGGGAGTGAAGGGGTATGAACTAGCAACAATTAAATTTAGACCCAATTACTTAAAACATGTTCACAGAGTTCTCAATTGATTGAAAACTTCATCACATTTGAATATAGGCTCACGTGATAATATAGATTGAACTCAATGAACAAACATACACAATGCATACAAGCCTAGACTTTTTATGATTCTTCAAACCAATAGAGTCATGACATTGAAAGTACAATTAGGATAAACGAACATTGTGAAAATCGTTGATATACCATCCAATCTCCCTCAATAAGCATATATTAATTTTGAATGAATATATCAGTTAAACAAAATAGGCCTTGGCAAATATTTTTCTTTTAATGCCAAATTTTATTTTTAGGCCTTTAGACCACGTATTTCTTTTAGGTCCAATCCAAACGGTGTCTTACTATTCGCAAAGGATAATAATTCCTTTCGGAGCCCTTCCCCGTGCAAATTTATATACATCATTTTTATATCTCACACAAATCTCACGTGCAACGAATTTTAATATGCACTAGTCCTCCTAGGTCACATAACATGTAGATGACAAGATTGGTAGGAGAACACCTCACAAAGCTCAAATATACATATAAAGTTATAGTTTCAAGTGATCTCGTGCATGTGTGAATTGAGGCATATAAAAATAGAATCCATTATGTCAACACAAAATCCAACTACTACATGTAAGCAAGGCAAAGAACATTTGAAGGATTGACAATCTTAATCAAAAGTTCTAGACACATGGAAGCAAAAAAGAGGGGATTCTAACATAAGTCTATACCACATTGAGTGTGTCAAACTAAAATACACAAGAAAAAAATTATTTTTGAGTTTTTGAAATTTTTTAAACCAAACAACAAAAATATTTACTCAAAAGACACACAAAAATTTATTTGTATTTTTCATTAAGCCTAAATTATAAAAAGATGAAACACAATTGATAAACAAAATCTTTTTTTTTTATTTTTTCATTTAATGAAAACAAAAATGAAAGAAATATAATACAAAAGATAACCAAAAATCATTATTTTAGCCTTTGATTAAGCATGGAGCATAGACTAAAAGGTGAATAAACAAGCATACAATTAGCATGGGTGATATAGCATGAAGCAGAAAAGCGAAATTATGCAAACAAAACTAACACATTAAACCTTTATAATTTGCAAGGGAGAAAGCATGTGAAAGTAAATGAGAATGAAAAATCATATCTTGTAAATCTACCAAATCAGATCTCCTAACCCAAACTAATGATGAATGACTATCTCGGGGTGTATGATTCTTGGCTACCTCAGTTGCCTTACGTTGGGATTTTCTAGGACATCTTTTAAGATCAAAACCAAATTCCCTAAGATGACCTTTTCGACCACAATGAGAGCACCTAAAGACTCGGAGAAGACTTATCTAAGTAATGATCTCTAAAGGCTTTCCTAGATGATTCTCCTAAAACATTGGTTTTGACTTTATGAGATGGTTCATTACATGTATCGAAGCCTAAACCACAAGTGTCATTTTTAATTTGGACCATTCCTAATATTTTATCTAATTTCTCCAAACGACACTCCAAATCAAATTTGACTTTACTAGAGTCTTTTAATTTATTTTATAAATCTAAAATGTTAGACTCTAATAAAACATTTCTCTCTTCAAACACGAGAAGATCCTTTTTCAAGAATTTCATTAAACCATTAAGGCTATCTCTCTCGCCTTCTTAATATTCAATCTTGTCTTGAAGAGGTCTCTCACATGTCCTAAGGCCTTCAACCAACACACTATCATCAACGACCTTGACACGCTCTTTTAAAAAAGCTTCTAACTTCAAATTAGCTCTTTTTAATTTAATAGATTCTTCATAAATTTTTTGAAAAGCATTTTGAAGTTCACTCACGTCAACTTCTTCTTCCTTTTCACTCTCACTTTATTCTCCACTCTCACTACCATCATCTTTTATATATTCAGAAACAGAGGCCTTGGAAGTGTTATGTATTAAGATGTCATCATTGGATGATTCCTTACTATCACTTACATAACAAGCAATTAACGTGATAAAGTTGCGCTCAATGGGGGAATCGGGTCCCTCTTCCTTATCACTATCACTAAGGGTTGCATTAAAAGAAATTAGTTTCTTACCCTCTCTCCTTAGTTTAGTGGGGCACTCAAAAGCCCTATGGCCATACCCTTCACGACCAAAACACTTATCAAACTCGTACCTATTTATATTTTCATTATAAGTTTTAGGAATCTTCTCCGCTTTGTCATGCCTAGATTTTTCAAAGTTCTTAAAATCATTTTTAAATTTATCTTTGTTAAATTTAAAATTTTTTTGAAACTTTCTATCAAACATAGCCATATTTTCCAAGTCACGATCACTTTCACTCTTTACTACTTGTTTTTCCTCCTTTCGGGATTTCAAAGCTATGCCCTTCTCAATTTTCTTTTCGGTCTTGGAGGGAAACTTTTCTAGTTCATAGGTTTGTAAATCACCTACGAGCCCTTCTAATTTCGTAGAGGCTAAAGTGGGTAAAGAATTTAATATTTTCACTTTTGGAATAAATCTATCAGTTAAGGACCTTAAAATTTTCTTTACTACACGGTTGTCGGGTATTTTCTCTCCCAAATTAAAAGATGAATTAACAATATCATAAAGTCTAGCATGAAATTCATCAACAATTTATTTTTCATTCATTTTGATGGTTTCAAATTAAGTGGTGAGGTTTTGGAGTTTCGAAGCCTTAACAACACTAGTTCCTTCATGAGTGAGTTGTAAAACATCCCTACTTCTTTAGCAGTTTCACACGACATAATGCGATGGAATTCATCTAGTGTGATCGCGCTAAATAAGGCATTTAAACCTCGGGAATTAAAATTAGATAGTTTAAATTCATTCTCACTCCATCTATTGGCGGGTTTTGTAACACGCTCATTATGTACTAAATGTGTACGTGGCAATCACCCGTTAATAATAGACAACTCGACCCTCTCGTCGATAGATTTTAGTGCCAATTTCATGTGTGCTTTCCAATATGCATAGTTAGAACCATCGAAAATAGGAAATTTTTAAAACGAGGAGAATTCTATTTTTAGCAAAAATATTTAAAGGATCTCAAATGCAATAATTTAACAATCCTGCTCTGATACCACTTATTGAAACACGAGGCCCCCAATTTTTTTTTTTTCAAAAGTAATTTCCTATTAAACATGCGGAAGCGATATGGCTCAACTTAAACAAATTTTAATTTCTTTCAAAATTAAAATTAAACAAAACTTAAAGTGAAATTAAATTTATTAACAAAAGAATATTTCACTTTCACATATTAACTCAACCCCCAAGTCCTAGAAATTTGCCTAACAAATATTTCAATACTACAAAGTTAGGCCAAACTAATTTTAACAAATTAAATGATGACTTGAATTAAATTAATATTTACCTAAATTAAAAATAGCACCATTTTAATTTAGTGTGACAGGTAAACCAAATTTTATCTTGAATTATCCTAAGCATGCGTTCTAAGTTATTTTGCAAGATAAAAGTAAATCAGTCACAATACGCCGCGATGTACGAGGACCACAACGGGAAAAAACCTCGGACGACCCTAGCCTTAAGTCCACTAAGTATGTTTTTACAATTACAAGACAGATGACTTACTTCCTCGACTCGACTCCTTTCAAGCCTTGATGCGTCTTCTTGTAAACACCTCCGCCTAGTCGACAATCCCGGAACTCCACCAGAACCTTGGAATCACCAATGAGACTTTAGGAACACTGTCAACCACACATGGTTCCTTTTGCTATGTGAGAATGCCGCATCAAAATAATGAAATTCTTCTTTGAGGGATGTAGAAGCAAACCCAAACGAACTCTTCAACTCGGAAGAGTAAACCCGGTGCCAAACACTTCAAGCAAGATATTTATATGGAAACTTGGTATAAACAAACTACGGGTCTAAACAAAAGTGTTTAATGATTTTTCCCTGAAAATTAAACACTCTTGTTGAAACACGAGGCCCCTAATTTTTAATTTTTCCAAAAGTAATTTCCTTTTAAAGATGCGGAAGCGAGATGACTCAACTTAAAAAAAAATAATTTCTTTCAAAATTAAAATTAAACAAAACTTAAAGTGAAATTAAATTCATTAACAAAAGAATATTTCACTTTCACATATTAACTCAACCCAAGTCCTAGAAATTTGCCTAATAAATATTTTCAATATTACCAAGTTCGGCCAAACCAATTTTAACAAATTAAATGATGACTTGAATTAAATTAATAGTTACCCAAATTAAAAATAGCACCAATTTAATTTAGTGTGATAATTAAACCAAATTTTATCTTGAATTATCCTAAGCATGTGTTCTAAGTTATTTTGCAAGATAAAAGTAAATCAGTCACACTACGCCGCGACGTACGAGGAAAACCCACAATGAGAAAAATCCTCAAACGGACCTAGCCCTAAGTCCACTAAGTATGGTTTTATAATTACAAGATAGTTGACTTACTTCCTCGACTCGACTCCTTTCAATCCTTGACTCGTCTTCTTGTAAACACCTCCGCCTAGTCGATAATCCTGGAACTCCATCGGATCCTTGGAATCACCAATGAGACTTTAGGAACACCGTCAACCGCACATGGTGCCTTTCACCATGTGAGAATGCCGCAACGAAACAATGAACTTCTTAGTTGAGGGATGTAGAAGAAAACCCAAATGAACTCTTCAACTCGGTAGAGTAAACCCGGTTCCCAAAAACTCTAAGCAAGATATTTATATGGAAACTTGGAATAAACAAACTACGGGTGTAAACAAAAGTGTCTAAAGATTTTTCCTTGAAAAATAAACCCTCAAAACTTTAACTCTTTCTTTTTATAACTTTTCTCTCAAACTCTCTCCTGGAGATTGTAGTATGTGAAAAAGTTAATCCTAACATGTTGGTTCCCACACTTGATAAGTCAGTCAAAAGTTAGTGGGGAAAAGTAGTGGGATATGAAAAACGTCGCTAATGCCGTTTAATACAAGATTAAACTGTATAAGCAACTCTGAAATGTTTGTTGGAGGAACCCTTTTCTTTTGAAAATAAAAATTATAAACAAGATGTGTTTACAAAGAAACTTATGTACGAGAGTAATTAAGATTGTGTAATCAGTTTTTAAAACTAAGGCAGTTTCAAAAATTCAGCACACTTATAGAATGAGATGAGTAGATGAAGATAATCAACACACAGTTTTTAACGTGGTAAAACCTCTCCCAACAGAGGAAACATCCACGGTGACTTCTAAGTCACAAAAGTAAAAATCCACTAATAACAAATAATAGTTACAAACAATACAACATGCAAGCACACAAATCAACCTATTCTAAGTTTAGGAATATACCCCACTTGGTGTCCTTCTAACTTCTCATAGATCTTATTTGTTGATGATGTTCTTCCAGTTTGCTAACTTCTTTTGCTTTAGCTTCCTTACGTCGACTCAATGATCTTTCATCTTAAACACAACACTTCCAGTGTAGTAGTGTGTTAAGTGTTTGTGTAGTGATTCCTACCAACATGCATGAACACACACACACTTAGATTTATAGACAGTCCTATAAAAATTACATATAAAGTCTATATGCAGTGATTTTAGTTTATTTCTTTCTCACAGAACTTCAACCCTTTTTGACCTTTATTCTATCCCAGATTCCACGGATATCTCTCTTTTAAAATCGGTCAAGATCTTAATCAATCTCTTTTTGAAAACATTTGTGAGATTGAAAATCTCCAAGTGTGAATCCAACTAGGTTAGGGTTAAGTTTCGTTAGAATAGAAACCACAAAACATTTTCAAAACCAAATGAATAAAGATTTTCTTAAATCGAGTAAAAAATATGCATATCTAGTGAAAATGTAGCATGCAGAGTGTAGATCTAACGTTTATATGAAAAAGAAACAAGATCTTCACTCGAATGTTTATGTTGTGAACAAGATCAAAGCCAAGGAGGTTACAGCTTCGATATGAACAAACCACTCTCTCTCTCAAACACTCAAGGTTGTGTTTGGGGTTGAATATATGAAGGTTTGTTTCAGAGGTGAAGTATTTAGGGTTAGGGTTAGGGTTTGGCTAACAGTTTCCCTTTCTCTCTCTTCTCTCTTTTCTTTTCTCTCTTCTCTCTTTTCTTTTCTCTCTTCTCTCTCTCTTCTCTCTTCTCTCCATTTTTTCTCTCAGAAAGACGAATGCCCAAAAGTCTTCTAAGGCTGAGAAGTGGAGGGTATGTATAGGGCTGAGGGAAGGTTCTAGATGTTCGAGGGAAATCAAGGGCTGAGATCAAGTCTTGCAAACTTTTACTTGATCTAAAGGTTATAAAACAGCGGTGATTAAAAGTGATTGTGATTGGTTCATAAGGATAGCACCGGGATTAACTAAGAACACATGCAGACCCTTGATTAGGAATGATCCAACGATCAGCAATCAACCATCCAACCTTCTCACAAAAGAAACACAAATAGGTACACCCGGAGGATGACAAGTGTTGGCTTGTGAGTGGCTCTCACACGCGCGTCTAAAATAATTACAGAAGGTACCCTGAAGTCTCTAACGCTTTGAGATTCTACCCAACCAAACAATCGAGTGAGAAAAGAAGTTTACAAAATAGAATATTAACCCAACAAATTTTATAATCCCATTTTATTAATGAAAACATTTATTCAGAAAAAGTTTAAAAATGTTTAAAAAATATATAAAAATTCCCAAAAAATTATTAAAGCTCCAATTCAAGGGAAATTAAACACACACTCAATTTTAAGCAATGTGAACACATGTATGCACTTCTAATTGTGTGTAGTGTGATTCAATTTATACCTTCATGGATCATTGAAGAGGATTAGAGAGATAGGTTCTGAGGCTTTTTGGATTCTAGGATAGACAACCAATTTTGTCACTATTTCCAAACTAGTTGAACACTTATACAGTATAGACTTAAGCAAGTCAAAGGTATAAGGTGTTTCAGGATAGAGGTGAAAAACTGTCCAAAACAGCCAATTTAATTTACCGTTGAAAATCTCGTTTGAACGAGATTTTAGTTCGAATGAAGTCTCGTTCGAATGACCCTTCTAATGAAGTTCCAGTGGCCTAATGGGACGTCTCGTTTCCAAACTCGTTCGAACAACATTCTCGTTCAAACAAAATAACTCGTTTGAACGATAATATGTAAGGAAGTTCCAGAGGCAAGTTGTTGGCAAACCTCGTTCGAATGATATTCTCATTCGAACGAAAAACTCGTTCAAACGACAATATCGAACAAAAATCTAGGATGCTTAAAAATTAGATTTTGGCTAAGAAACATTATTTTAAAGTTTTAAATTAACTTTCTGAAAACAAACAATAGTTCAAACAAAACTTACACCCAATTAAAATTGTTCCAAGCTCCTATATAAATATGTAGTGCATTCATACCTTAGGAGTAAACGGAACAAAGGTTGTTGATGTAGAAACGAAGCATTTGATGAAGTTTTATAATCTTGACTGCTACGTCTTCAATTCTAGTATGTCATAGGCTTGAATAATGGTCAAGAACTCTATCCTATGACTCCAAAGTTTTTGTCCGGCATTGAGCCAAAACAACAAAGGACTCAATTTGGAAATTTGTGTCTATAGAAGCAATTATTATGCAACACAAATAAATATGAGAGAAATAATTATCAAGAAAAGAACAAGGAATACAAGGTGCCAATCACACAACAAAGGATGTACGTGGTTCAGCCAAGATGTGCCTACGTCCATGGTGGTGCAGTCGATATTATTTCTATATACTCCGGAGAGTGATTACAGAGAATACAACTTGTCATTTTGCCCCTGACCTAGGGTGTAATATATACATGTACATGTAGATGAGTGGAGGTGATGGGTTCCTCCATGTTTTCCATTTCCCCTATAACTTCCCTTAATGGGATCGTGGGGGGAGACCGGATCAATTATAAAAGATGAGGGGCCAGGACTTTGGGCCGCCAAGACTGGGCTACTCGTCCAGGCCTATAGTTCTAATTTTCGGGTATCCACAATTGCCCCTAAATTTGTTGGGCCATGTTTATGGGTCCAATGGATTTAAATGATCAGCCATTATGGCTAATTTGCGATTCTTCGAAAACCGTGAAGTTACTTTGGCGGCACTCGCTTTGCTATTTGTGGGCTATGATTAGAATTGAAGGCTTATTGGGATAGCCAATTTTTCTTCCGTCGCTTCAGTCTTTCTAGTACTCTTCCTTCTTCTGAGAACTCTAGCGCCTCGTACCTTCTTCTCTTAATCCCCATTCCCATTTCTTCTTAGTCATCTTGAGCTCGTTCTTCTTCATCACTTGAACCGATCTTCTATTTTGTAAGTTTATCGTGCCCTTTCTTTGCACTTTCTCTTTGGTTTGTAAATTTTCTTGAGTTTTTCAATGGCGAAGATTAGAAATAGGTCAATCTCTTAATTCAGGAAGTTCTACAACATTCCTGAGTGGGTAGATATTAAATGTTGTGCCTACCCTCCTAGGAACGTTAGGGATATAGAGGATGCCCACTGGATCCATGTTTTGTTGCTTTCCTAGGGGGAACTTACCTTTCCCCCTAATGATCTTTTTTTTTTGCATTTATTTGGCTATTCCAATATTGTTCCCGCACAGTGCCCACCCAATGTGTGGAAGATAGTAAATGGTGTCCACAGAATAAGCCAGTTTTATGGTACTAGGTTAGGACTTGCTGATATCTATTTCTGTCATTCCTTTTCTCGAACTAGTTCAGGTGTCTTATACCTCAAAGCTAGGAGTCCTGATAGGGTATTGGTAGTAAACCTACATGATTCCCATAAGGACTACTGGCAAGAGGGTTTCTTCGTTAGGAATTGGCAGTTCCCTCCCCAGTTTGAAGGGTCGAGGTCTGAGAGGTTCTCTTCTCCTTCGTACGAAGAGGAATATATCGGTAGACATTGTACTGTTGTTTCAAATTTTGCTGATTTGTGACTTTTCTAACCCCTCTTTTCTTTTTCTTCCACAGCGAGGATAAAGAATTTGGATCCTGCTCTCAGCGAGGTTCGTATCTCAGAGTTGGTGAAAGCTTGGAATATCAGGGAGCCTATGGGTGATGGCGAGCATCCAAGGTCTGCTGCCTTTTTGTTCGAGTATAAGAATGTAGGCTCCAGCTTCATAGCACGGCCTTTGGATAGTGTTCCAGAGTTTGATTCTTTTAGAGAGACTACTACTGAGCTTATCCACTTGGACGGAGAGGAGAGCATCTCTGAGAGTGAGCCTGCAGGAGCTGCGAGTAATTTGGGTGAAGGGAGCTCTGACAGTAGCATTTCTTCTAACTGTGAAGAGGATTTTGAAGCTCGAGGATCGTCGAGCACTTCCAGCAGTTCAGGTGAAGAGATGCCTCAAAGGAAGAACCATATTAGAGACAATGATGATGAGGACCACGTGCTCCTTACACAAAGGTCAAAGAAACAAAAGTCCACTTCAGGGGCCGTGGCTACTGGTTGTCGGTCTTCTACTCAGGAGAAAGAGAGGAAGAGGAGAGAGGAAGAGGAGAGAGGAAGAGCAGATGAGAGAGAGGGAGAGGAAAAAGGAGGAGGAAAGAAAGAAGGTGGAGGAAAAGAAGAGGATGGAGGAGAGGAAGAGGATGGAGAGGGATAAAGAGGAAGAGAGGAGAAAGATGGAGTCGAGGACAAAGGCTGGGCAAGCATTGGTCCTGGTGTCTACTTTTCCCGAAGGGGGCTCAGTTGCCATTTCTCCTCAGCTGGCACCTGCGCTGCTCGAGAGGGCAGTTCTTCCTGCAGATCGCAAGAGGGAACTGGGGTCTGATCAATTGGCCCTACAAGCTATCCAGAGGCTAGCCTTGGTAAGATCCTCTCCATTTTTCAATTCCCTAACAAGTTTTAGTTATTTATTCTTCTTGATCTCTTCTTTATTTTTGACAGTTTGTGACTGACTTGGCCGTGCTCTACCGTTCTCGCGATGATTTGGTGAGAAGTAATGGGGAGATGGAGCAGCAGAAGTCCGCTCTGGAAGTCAGGGGTTCTCAGCTAGAGGCTGATTTGAAGGCTGCTGATGCCGCCTGAGCTTCCTCTGATCTAGCCCTCATCAATTCTAACCGAGAGAGGGATGCAGCGGTTAAGGAGCTGAGGCAGGCCTCATCAATTCTAACCTAGTCTGTTCGAGCAAGCTGGGTGTCCTAGAGGACAAAAAGGCTCTAACCACAGAGTTAAAGGATAAAGAGTCCCAGGTAGCCACCATCAAGGAGGATTCATATAACTCCGGGTGGATTGCTGCTTATGAAGACACCGAAGTTCAGATAGGCTACATCAGCCATTTGAACTTCAAGAAGGGATGGAATAAGGCCCTCTTGGCTGTAGGTGTTGATGCTGAATCTCCTCTATTTGACGAGCATGACCCGGGTCTGAGGCCAACTATGGACAAAGAATCCCCTTCCCCAGCAATCGATGGTGTTGATCTTACCTCTCAGACAATTCCTGCCGATGCTAGTCCTGCCCAGGAGAATGAGGGCATCCCTATAGAGGGGGATGCCTCTGCTTATACTGATAAGGGGAAGTAGCCGTCCACCTTTGGACAGCCTGAGGTTGCTAGTTAATCTTCTTTTAGGACTATTTTTGTACTTCTTCTTGTAATTTTTCCAATTTCTTGTTGATGTACTTGACTTTTATCAATGAAATGAAAAGACTTCTTTTTCTAGTGCATTGATTGATTTTTCTTTCCATTGCCCTTTTATGTCTTATAGTTGACTGATGTAGAAGAGTATATTCCTGACACATCTCAATTAGGCAGGACTCTTAGTCCCAATGCCATTCCTCAGGTTCGTCAGGCCTTTGTTAGGCTTTGCAAATCTCTCAGGTCATGGAATCAAAAGTATAAGGAGCAGTCCGAGCTAGTGGCTAAGCTGAAGGACAAGCTCCAGGAGATGGAAGGCATTGGTGCCTCTGTACAAGAGGAAGTTAATGTACTGAGAGCAAGGTTACTAGAGGCCACCAAGATAAACCAAGTTGGGGAGTTCCTGCAGCAGGAGAATGAAAACCTGAGGAGGGAAGTCTTGCAACTTAGAGAGCATGCGTCGAGCACTATTTCAGCGGTTGGGCAAGGCTCCTCATCTTCGCGAGCTGGACACACTCCTCCTATGCCGCGAGGTTCCACTCGTCCTTACCTCCCGCGAGCTGGTAGGAGCACCAGGGGCAGGAACAGGGAAGGAGAAGAACAGCGTTATAAGGATATGGAAGAGCTCCGTGATGATGTCCGACGAGCATATGTAATTGCTGCTGGGCATCAAAGGGACATTACCCGATTATGGCACTTATTCAAGAAGGGTCCTCGACAAGTGTGGGCTGACGGTTATGATTAAGGCTGGATAGATTCTCCAACAAGACTATCCGAGTTCGAGGAACTTTATTTCATCAAAGGTTGGTTGAGTGCCTTGAAAGAGCTTCAGGTCCCGAGGAACTCGGTGTTATGGTATCGTCATGAGATGTGCTCCTCCACTCTGATGCCCAACCCATTCAGGAGGGATGATCGATGGATCCCCATTGATGCTATTCCTCGGCAACTATTAGAGTTGGACGCAGATGAGGTTGTGGAAGAGCTGGTCCCCGCTCCTGATGACGAACGAAGATCTAGAGTGGTAGATTATCTTGTTCGGAGGCTTCCAGCTTCTTGAATTTTTGCAAGTTGTTATTCTTTTGATAAGGCAAATGCTTTGGGAGAGCTTCGCCGACTAAACATGTATTATCACCGTTGTAAATATAACAAGTTGTTATTCTTTTGCCTTTTTTGATAATGTAAATGCTTTGGGCGAGCTTCGCCGACTAAACATGTATTATCATTGTTGTAAATATAACAAGTTGTTATTCTTTTGTCTTTTTTGATAATGTAAATGCTTTGGGCGAGCTTCACCGACTAAACATGTATTATCATTGTTGTAAATATAACAGATTAGTGAAAAGTTCGTGTTTTGGGAAATTTTACAGACTAAACGTGTTCATCCAATCTTTTTATATTCTTGCTGCTTCATAATCCTTTTTGTTTTGTCATGCAAGTGTCCCCCCCAGTCCAGTATAATACCAAAATACCATTATGCCCCATTTTACCTTTTAGGTTGTGTCGTCCCACTCCCTTAGGACTAAGTAGGGCAATTGGCGAGGACACACCTGGTATTGGATGTCTTCATCCGATCAGGATTTTCCTCAACCAAAGTAGATTTGATGTCCAGTATAAAATCTGGTTGCATTTCCTAAGAATCCTCTGTAGGGCTTTATATATTGCCAGGGGAAATGCTAAGAAGTCTCTCGTGTTTCATGACGATGACCTGAGGAGGGGTATTCCCCTGCTATATCGACCATCGTGCCTGTGATTTGGAAAAGATGGTAAAATGCAACTATTACTGATTTCATTAGTAATAAGGGGAATGAATAGTCCTTTCACATAACAAATACAAGAAAAAGATTCAACAATATAATTCCTTGAGAATCTAAAAATAGAATTTCTTGAGATTAGCTGCATTCCATGCTCGTGGTATCTCTCTGCCCTCCATCGTTTCCAAATTATAGGCACCTTGAAGGTCATCTTTAGTTACTTTAAAGGGTCCTTCCCAGTTTGGGCCTAACTTGTCGTCTGATGGCTTTACTGTGTTGCCCAGGACTTTCCTTAGAACAGAGTCCTCAACTTGGAATCTCTCAGGTTAACCCTTTTGTGGTAATGCCTTGCGAGCTATTGCTGATAGCTCGCAAGCTTCACTAGGGCAAGTTCTCTATGCTCGTCGGTGTGGTCGAGTTCAGCGAGCAACGCCTCATCATTCCGGTCGTGGTCAACAAGGTCGGATCTCATTGTTGGCAAACCCGCTTCTAGTGGGATGACTGCTTCCATGCCATATGTTAGCAAAAATGGGGTTTCTCCTGTTGCTCGCCGAGGAGTTGTTTGGTATGCCCATAGGACATGGGGTAGCTTAGTTGCCCATGCACCTTTGGATCGATCTAATCGCTTATTCAATCCATCGATCACAGTTTTGTTGGATGCTTCTCCTTGCCCATTGCTCTGAGGGTAGACCACCGAACTAAAGTTGTGCCTGATCCCGTGTTCTTTACAGAAGTCCTGAAAGGGTCCACTCTCGAATTGTGTCCCATTATCAGTGATGATGGTTCTGGGGATTCTGAATGGAGTGATTATATTCCTCCATATGAACCTTATTATATCAGCGTCTCGGATGTTTTCCAATGGTTCTGCCTCGATCCATTTGGTGAAGTAGTCAGTTGCAACCAATAGGTATTTGTGATTTCCGGCAGCAGTGGGTAGTGGTCCCACGATGTCCATTCCCCATTGGGTGAAGGACCATGGACTGGTCAGGTATTTCAGGTCGCTGGCGGGTTGGTGGACCATAGGAGCGTGAAGTTGGAATTTCAGGCATTTGCGGACATATACTGCAGAGTCCTTTTGCATATATGGCCACCAATAGCTTTCCTTCATTGCTCGAAAGGCTAGAGACCTTCCTCCGACATGACTTCCACAGATTCCTTCATGAAGCTCTCACAGCACTTGCTCGACATCACCTGGATGGACACATCTAAGGTAGGGACTGGAGAAGGACTTCTTATACAAGTCGCCTCTTGTGGATAAGTGAAAGCGAGCAACTTTGACTCTTATCTAGTGGGAGGTTTTCTTGTCCTCTGGGAGCGTGCCCTCCTTTAAATAGTCTTTTAAGGGGTCTATCCAGCTGGGGTCTGATCCCACCTGGAGTATTTGTTCCACGTTTGGCAGCTTTCTGTTCTGGTTAATGCTTGGACAAATGAGGAAATCGATGGGAATGACCCTTTTAAGGCTAGAATCAACTGTCGAGCTTAGGGCTGCTAAGGCGTCGGCATGACTATTTTTCCCTCTGGGAAACTTCTGGATGTTGATCTCCTCAAATCTTGTCATTAGTTTTCTCACCAGGGCGAGGTAGGTTGCCATTCTTTTATCCTTCACGTTGTAATCTCCACTTATCTGATTGGAGACTAGTTGAGAATCGTCGAACACCTGTAAACATTTTTCTCCCAGAGTTTGTGCCTTTTGGAGACCGTCTATTAGGGCTTCGTACTCTGCTTCGTTGTTGGAGGCTATAAATCCATGCCTAATTCCTTGCTCAAGGATGGTGTTTTCTAGGGTGATGAGAACAATGCCTACGCCTGCCCCCTTTGAGTTGGAGGCTCCATCAACGAATAGTTTATAGGTTTCCACTGTTGCTAGGTTCTCCTTTTCCTTTGTTGGTTGAGGTTGGTCGGGGAGTTCTGTGCCAATGAATTCGGCTATGAAATCAGCGAGGATCTGACCCTTTATAGAGGTCCTTGGTTGAAATTGGATGTCAAATCGGCCGAGCTCGACTGACCACTTAGACAATCTGCCCAACAAATCCGCTTTCCTTAGGACCGCCTTAAGAGGGTGCGATGTAAGGACGATGATAGTATGAGCTTCGAAATAATGCTTCAGTTTCCTCGAGGCTATTACTAGTGTAAAGGAGAGCTTCTCCAATGGCAGGTACCTTTGCTCGGCGTCTAATAAGGTCTTGCTCGCATAGTAAACGGGGTGTTGGATTCCCGCGACCTCGCATATTAACGCCGAGCTGACAGTGTGATTGGATACCCAGAGGTACAGGTATAGAGAATCCATTTACTCTGGTATGACAAGAAGCGGTGGAGAGCTTAAGTAGTACTTGAGCTCATCCAAAGCTCGCGAGCAGTTCGGGCTCTATTTTATCAGTTTACTCCCTTTTAGAAGCTGGAAAAAAGGCTTGCACTTCTCAAAGGATTTGGAAATGAAGCGATTTAAGGCGGCGAGCATTCCAGTGAGCTTCTGCACGTCCCGGAATGTTCGAGGGGGTTGTACCCTGTTGATTGCATCGATCTGGTCCGAATTAGCTTCTATGCCTCTCTTACTGACCAAATATCCAAGTAATTTTCCTGACTGGACACCGAAAGAACATTTGCTCGCATTAATCTTCATTCGGTACAACCTGAGGATTTCAAAGGTCTTTGACAGGTCTAAGAGGTGATTTTCCTTCTCCTTGCTCTTAATGAGCATGTCATCGATGTAGACCTCCATTGTGTCTCCCATTTGATCCTTGAACATTTTTGTGACCTGCCCCTGATAGGTTGCCCCCGCATTCTTGAGCCCAAATGGCATGACCTTGTAGCAATACAACCCAACTGTCATGATGAATGTCGTTTTGTCCTGGTCTGGGGCATACAAGGGGATCTGGTGATATCCTGGTTATGCATCCAGGAAACTCATTCTCTCGTGAGCTGCAGTGGCATCTACTAGTTGGTCTATCTTTGGGAGGTGGAAACTATCCTTAAGGCATGCTTTGTTGAGGTCAGTGAAGTCGATGCAAACTCTCCACTTCCCATTGTTCTTCGGAACTACTACTGGGTTGGACAACCACTTGGGGAATTGCACTTCACGTATGGATCCTGCATCCAGCAGTTTTTCGACTTCCTTTTCGACCGCTTTAGCCTTCTCGGGTGCAGTTCTTCGTGCCTTCTGCGTGATTGGCTTGAATGTGGGGTCGACGTGCAGCTGATGACAGAACATATCAGGATCAATGCCAGGTATCTCGTATGGTTCCCATGTGAAAACATCTATGTTGTGTCTCATCAAGGTCGTCAACTCCTTTTGTTCTTGGTCGGTGAGAGATGCTCTAATCAAGAACACTCTGCTACTATCACCAACTTCGTCTATAACTTCTACCAGGTCCCCGATGACACGCTCGGAGGGGAGGAGCCTGGTCTCCTCTACTCCTGGTCTTCCATACTTTAGTTGCTATTTAGAAGGTATCACACCCTCTTCAACTTTCTCGCTGGGTTGACCGGCCTTCTTCTCTGGCTTTGGTCGGATGGCTGGTATGAAGCACTTCCTCGCCATCGCTTGGTCGCTATGGATCTCCATTACTCCTCGCTCGGTTACATACTTGAGTTTCTGATGGTAGGTTGAGGAGACCGCATTCATTGCATGAAGCCACCCTCTGCCGAGGATGGCCTGGTATGGTGATTCGATGTCAACTACCAAAAACTCAATCATCTTGGAGACGTTCCCGGCACGAACTGGCAGCACTATCTTGCCTAGGGGCATGGTCATTTTTCCAGTAAAGTCGACCAAAGGAACAGTAGCTTCCTTTAGGTCGGCGACACTCAACTTCAATTTCCTGAATAGGTTGAGGTACATTACTTCGGATGAGTTTCCTTGATCGACGAGCAACTTGTCGATGTCAAAGCTGGCTATCCTGAGTGTAATGACCAGGTCATCATGATGTGGGGTCCTTACTCCCATGAAATCTTCATCCATAAAAACAATATTCTTGTTATAGTTTATGTCCTCTTCTCATCGACGCTTTCCTGACTGTGACTTTGCTGGATCGATTTGAAAAGCCTGCATTACCGCTGTAAGTTTTTTCATCTCCATTCGAGCTAAGTTCCCTTGTATCTGCTTGACGTCAAATACTCTGTGAATTACTGCGAACTCGTGTTCAGCATCATCCTCCAGCACGTTGTCGGGTCTCACCTCTCCGTTGGCAGTCACTTTCTCTGCCCTTTTTTCCACAAAGTCGTTCAAATGCCCGGACTGGGCCAACTCGTCGAGGTGAGACTTAAGAGCTTTGCAGTGCTCGGTCGTGTGTCCTGCCTCTTTGTGAAAAGTGCATCTTAACGCATTGTTCCTCTTCGAGGGATCTCCCCCCATCTTCCTGGGCCACTTGATGAATGGCTCATCCTTGATCTTCGCGAGAACCTTGTAAACTGGTTCATTGAAGACGGTGTTGACCGCATGGAATTCTTTCGACGCGTCCTAGTTCCCTCCGCTCTTGGAGCCATTTTTACCTCCGTTCTTTCCTCCTTTCCTCTGGTTCTCAGTTTTCTCACCTACCTTGGTAGTGAGCTTAGCTTGACCATTTTCTCCTGTATTAGGGCGGGTGACATCTTCCACCTTTGTGTATTTCTCGATTCGGCCCATTAGGTCGTCAATAGTCATAGCTTCCTTCTTCGTCAGGGATTGGTAGAGGAGGGAAGAACTAGGGAGCCCAATTTTAAAGGAGGCCATTGCCACTTCCTCTGTGCAGTCCTCGATCTCATTTAATAACTCCCAATACCTCTTCACGTATTCTCGGAGGGTCTCCTGAGGCGTTTTCTTCATTATTAGCAGAGCATCCATCCTTTTGGGATGGGAGCTACTGGTGATGAATCGGGCCATAAAAAGTCTGGCTAAGGATTTGAAATTCTTGATCGATCGATGGGGGAGCCTTTCAAACCACTTATGTGCTACATCATGAAGGCTCGAGGGGAAAATACGGCACATCAGGGCATCTCGATGACTCCAGAGGGTAATGGCCTGTCCGTATTGCCTGACGTGATCGATGGGATCAGTATTTCCGTCGTAAATCTTGAACCTTGGAATGGAAAATTTCTTAGGAACTTCCTCCTCTTCGATTTATCTTGTGAAAGGCGACTTCATCTAGGTTTTGAGAGCTTGCCTCGCGAGCTCTCTAGTTGATCATGTTCCGTGGTGAGCGGGATGCTGGTCCATTTCCCTACGGACCATGTTTCGTAAGTTTTCATCGCTGCGAGCAGGGCTCTGGTAGCGACGAGCTCTTCGCAGCTGTTCGCAGAGGTCGTCGTCTGACTCACCTATTTCGTCCCTTTGAAATTCTCGCCTAGGGCTCCTTCCTCGGCTGCGACATTTGCTTGCCTGAGGGCTAGGAGTGCGATATGGGCGTCTCCTGTTATCAGGACGAAGCTCCCTCTCCAGTCTTTCCAGTTTTCTTTTCAAGCGAGCATTCTCAGCCTCATATCTACGAGAAGACTCCCTCTGCTCATGGAGCCTTGACTCGTACGCATCAATCAACCTAGATATCTACGTGGACCTCGCTTGTCCCAGACTTTCTTCTGAGGCTGGTCTTTCCAGGCGAGCTCTCTGATCTGAACGTCAGACTTCAGACCTAATCCTACGAGGAGCAGGTGGCTCTTGAATATCTCCTTCTTGGGGAACATTGTTGTTGTGGCCAGACATCTTAAACTCCTTTCTTGACGTGGGCTCTTCTCAGGGAAAGATGAACGTTTCCCACAGACGGCGCCAATTGTAGAAGCAATTATTATGCAACACAAATAAATATGAGAGAAACAATTATCCAGAAATGAACAAGGAATAAAAGATGCCAATCACAAAATAAAGGATGTACGTGGTTCAGCCAAGATGTGCCTATGTCCACGGTGGTGCAGTCGATATTATTTTTATATACTCCGGAAAGTGATTACAGAGAATACAACTTGTCCTTTTTCCCCGGACCTAGGGTGTAATATATACATGTACATGTAGATGAGTGGAGGTGATGGGTTCCTCCATGTTTTCCATTTCCCCTATAACTTCCTTTAATGGGATCGTGGGGGGAGACCGCATCAATTATAAAAGATGAGGGGCCTGGACTTTGGGCCGCAAGGACTGGGCTACTCGTCCAGGCCCATAGTTCTAATTTTCGGGTACCCACAGTGTCTTTACAAGAGTCCTTTAGTTTGAAAATTTTACTCCAAAGTCCAATTTTTACATGAAATGACACTTTTGTACTAAAATATTACTTTTGTCATTTCAAGACTTATATTTTCAACTTTTTAACTCCTATCATTTTATGTGTTCATGTTATTTCATTTAAAACCAACTTTCCAATATAATACTCATGTTTGCAAAAGTTACTACTTAGTCCAAAATTTTTATGGAATCATACTTTTGGCCCCAAAACTATATTTTTGACATTTCAAGACTTGTCTTATAATTTAATAATATTTTAAATGTCATCCTTATTCTTTGTTTCACCTTGTATCTTAACTTTTTAATATTATATATTTGCATACACATACTTTATATACTTTTACACTTAGCACCCATTTACGTTATTTTCTTCAAGTTTCGACAACTTTGTTCACGTAAATTATATCATTTTATGTAATTAATATTCTGAAATTTTTAAGTTTATTATTTCATTTTTAAAATCCCATTTTAATAAACTTTTAAGATACTTCACTCATTTATCCCAACTACACGAGTTTACTTTAATGAAAGTAATGTTTTATGCCAATAAAACCCAACAAATGCATCCTATTATTTCTTCATAAGTTCCATATAACATTTTATCATAAAATCAACAAGTCTAACATGATTTGTACAATAAATAATTAGCTTAAATAATATGATTTTCTTCTTCTTTCAAACTTTAACTTTTGTCTATTTTTATCACATATTCTTCAACATCTATTCATATATAGTGATAATAAGCATATATATATATATATATATATATATATAATAAAGCAGAAGGGTCTTTTTGCCACATCATATAATGGGGCTGCCACATCTTAAGTCGCCACGTCATAAACATAAGACAAATCTTTCAAATGCCACGTCTTAAGTTCATCTCCAAAATCGGCTGTCTGAATTCAAAGATTACATCCGTCATTTCAAGGACAGCTGCAATGTAACTCATTCATGGTCTCACCCAGCTACAAAGGAGCACACGGCTCGAGATTAAAAAAAAGAGTACAAGGCTCAATGACACGAAAAAGATATCTTGATTTGACAAGTCTTTTAAATTGAAAAGAGGAGAGTTAAAGCTCTCTTGCCCACTTCTCTCTCTCAATCACATCCTCTTGAAACCAAACAGGTATTTTCATATTCCACAAACATATATTTTTTTCATATCATTTTTGCATTTTTTTTGGTTTACAGGTTTGTTCATTTTTGAAGTAGCATTTTTTGAGTTCTTTAGGTCCCTTCTATGCGAATCTCGTGAAGTTAAGGGGGGTGAATCTAAGAATTTTTTGAGATAATTTTTGGAACCAAACAGGTTCGTTTTTTTCTCTGTTTTTTGGGTCCTTTCTATTCGAGTATCTGTTTTTTTATTTTTTTTTTATAAGAAACATGATTGTTAACAAACATGGTTATCAATAAAATGCGCATGACTCCCATTTTTTTTCCTATAGTGATGATGTTTTTTTCTTCAGTTTTTTCTTTTTCTTTGTTGTTCAAATCATGGCTTTTTTTTTCTTTCAGGTAATACCCAGCATAAGGTTAGATATACGAGTTATGTTCTCCAACGAAATGCTTGGGGAAACACGTCTGCGGGTTTAACGCGGTGTCTGTTTCTCTCTCTCCAATCTGCAACGAAAAATGCTTGCGGGTTTAACCCCATTTTGGTATAGTTCTGTGATCTACGAGTTAGTTGAGGTTTAACTCGAGATCGATTTTCTCTCTCCAATCTGAACAACAAAGGTAACCCGGGATCGATTTTCTCTCTCTCAACTGCGGAATATAGAGAGTATTGAAGGAGTTCCAATTTTTCCGATCATACACACAAAGGTTGGATTTTATTGAACTTTGTATACTTCACCACACAACTGTGATTAATTTGTTATGTTTTTCTCTTCTCATCTCATCTTTCTCTTACACAATATAATTTCATGTATGCATAATTTTTGAGTGAAGAACATAAATCTGGGGATGTACGAGACTAGGATATAATATCTAGGTGAAATGGTGATTTTTTTTCATTATTATAATTAAATGGGTTTTCTGAAAAGTACAGTGAAAGATGAAGGCCAATGAAATTGTTTTTTCTCCGACAGTTCTTATGGGCAACTGTATTTATCATTAACTTGGGTTGGACGTTATTAAATCACTTTGCTTAATGGAGTTATCTTCGTAACTCTTTACTTTGTGGTTTGATTTAGGACTTTGAAGGGTAAGATTTTTGTTTAATTTCATCTCCTTCCTAAAAAAATATATATAAATTCTTTTTTCCAGCCAAATGCAAAGATTTTTTACGGGTTTTTTTCTTCCGTTGGAGCCTTTTTTCCGTTTAAGATTTATATTTAATATTCTCACTACATGGGTTCTCACAGGTACATGGGTTTGCATATTTCTACATTCTTAAATCCAGGAAGAAAAGGCAAAATACAAAATTGAATCCAGAAAATAAGTGTGATATAATCTGCAAAATCAACCCGGATCTGTGTATCCTGTTTTGCAAAATGTAAGGGTTGGTTCTTTTTTTCCTATTTTTTTATTTTAATTTAATTTTGTTTGGTTACAGGTGCCTCATCCACCTTGGACAATCATAATAGGATGCTTTTAGACCATGGGTGGAGGCTGTATTAAATAGATTAATTTCTTATTTTTGGGATGAACAGTTTGTGTCTGTTTTTCCATCCTAATGAGGTGATAATGATTAGACAACTTCCATAGTATTTTTTTTTATTAGCTTTAGCTTTTGTCTAATCCATCTGTTGTACTCTTGTCCCTTACCATTCGTCCATTAATTATGAAAGATCGATTAGACCACCTATAGCTATAATAGTTGTACCTTTTGTATCAGACTTAGTTTTTACGAGTGTGGTTAATACCTGTTTGAGCACTTCTACACTGACCGAACAATCGACCGAATTTTTGGGGATAAAATGATGTGGCAGTCTCATATTGGTTGGTTTGGGGGTCCCACTTGCGTGGACCCACAAAAATAACAAATAATAACTTGACACCTCAATGTGTCTAGAATTTTTGTGTCAAAAATTCAGTCCAAATAGTATTTTTGGTACCTGGTTAGATGGAGCTGTCACACCTCCATCGCAAGTTTTGAGCACATGGCTTGAGACAAGTATTTATGAGTTGTTAAAAATGATTTTTTCTTTGTCATTGGATTATTTTTAAAACTGAACTATGTGTTTACTTTATCATCAGGTAGGATTTTATTTCCACTTACGAATATTGGCAATTGAAATAACCCCTCCTTGAAACACTTCATATTTCAGTGTGTTGGCAACATTTTGTATGTAAAATAAAATTTTATCCAGGAACGAATATTTTTTTTGCACGTCGTGTGTTGTAGTCGGTGGTCATTAAATGTTCCAATAGTATGATAAAAGGGTGTAACCCAAACATGATGATCATATTGTAATAAAAATATCTGTCGAAATTTCAAATACACCTGTGCAAGATTTGAATTTTACATTTTGTATACATTTTAAATTTATTTGTCGATTCAACTCAAGTTGCAAAAATTACATGTTGATGTGCTATAGAGGTAAAGACCCCATAATATTGACGAGCCTTGGATACAATTCTGTGTGTTGTGTTGTACATATGGACACATTTTTTTAATACAATTGAATTGTTAGTAATAGATTAATTATTTATCTAAAAAGTATTAAATTTGTTTTGTAATTAACGAATGATTTTTTTTTTCGTTTCGAAATTTATTTTAGTTTGTAATATTATTAAAAAAATATATGGGTGATAATTTCAACAAGACTTAATGTTAGATAATCCTGAAATAAACAATACTTTTGGGCCGATTTTGAAGATATTTTGAGTGTTTTTTCTTTATTTTAAAAAAAATATTGAATTAACAAATGTCAATTGAAAAGATTAAACATACATAATATAGTTGGAGCACAAAATTCCTTTTAATAAACTGAAAAAGAATTGAAACGAGAAACAACATTTGGTAGTGAATGGTTTTCAGAATAGGATTTACACATGTGGGGTCCTATGACAACCAATGTCTTTTTTTGTATTTCCATAGCTATTACGAGGCTCGAGAAAGAGTGACGCACCTATGTTATTAGAGTACAATTGACTTGGTTTATAAAGTTTCTAAAGTTTGGTTCGGTAAATTTTATAAAGTTTAGTTGGGCCCTATGTCAATAAAGTTTAGTTGGTAAAAAAGTTTTTAAAGTTTAGATGGGTTCTATGTCAGTAAAGTTTATAAAGTTTGGTTCGGTAAAATTTGAAATGTTATAGTAAAAAAAATACAAATTGCAAATTTAAACTAAATGTTCCTAACACACAAATGTACCGTCTTAAAATCGTAATCATATCGCAAGCATTGGATCAGTATGCTAACCATGCCATCAACGCGGGTTCCACCTAGCCATGGAGATTAAGTATATCATGGAATGACCAACATTATTTATATTTTCACTATTAGCGACACGAGAACAAATTTATCGGCGTGCCATCGACACGAGTACAAAATATCATGAGAATAAATTTATTCTCGTGCCATCGGCACGGGTACACCCTATTAAATTTATTGTCGTGCCATCGGCACGGGTACACCCTATTGTCATCATTTACTTTTATACAAGTGAGATTAAGTTTAAATGACATTAAATTAGAAAGAGCTTTGTAATTAATACAACAACAAATAAAAAATATACAAAAATAGTCACAATAAAAACAATTAAGAACATGAACTATTAAATCTTAAAGATACATCGCTAATGATAGGTCGTTAATAGTAATACATCGGGATAAAATTATGAGCGTGAAATCGATACGGGCACAAATTTATCAGGGGAACAAATTTATTGTCGTGTCATCGGCACGGGTACACAAAATATCAATGTAAAATTAACCACGATTAAATAATTTTGAAAAAAATATTCGTCCTTCAGGAGTAAATTTTTCACTGTGACGTTTACAAGGGTATAAATATGCTGTAATAACAAACAATCGGGAGAAAAAATTTCACCGTGCCATCGGCACGGGTACACCCTAGTTTATATATATATATATATATATATATATATATATATATATATATATAGATAGATAGATAGATAGATAGATAGATAGATAGATAGAGAGAGAGAGAGAGAGAGAGAGAGAGAGCATGATTTCATTTCAAACTTGAAAATAGTGTAGAACCTCTACCTTTTGAAGGCAATAACTTTGATGAAGATGTTCAAAAGAAAATTCAGTATGCTCCAAACTATCTGAATTTTAGTTCTTCTAGCAATCCTCTTTTACACCCAAAATAGCACATCTATAACTCTTAAAAAACCTTAATCGTAGAAGTGTAATTGTGTGAGATAATATGAGTGAACTATAGAGAGAATAAATAAGCCCTTGTTGAGTTAAAATGGTGGAGAGAATGTGTATGTTTGGATTGGACTGAGTGCACATTTTCATTCAACATATTAGGGATGAAATGGGATAGATAGTCCCCTACAAGCCACCCATACCCCTTACCCATATCACATGACCCCTACACATTAGGGGGTTGCTTCCCCACTTGCTAAAAACTCAAAAAATAGCTACAAAGTGATTAACACCCAAAGGGAGCCGTCCAAAAATACCTCACAGAGTTACAAAGTTGACAACCTACAAATATAAACATTTTGCAGATGCCGAATCGATTTGTCCCCTAACCCAAATCAATTCGCACCGAATTGGTACGAATTTTATTTTAATTTTAATTTTATTTTTACTCATGTTTACAACCGTGAAAACTTTACGCAACTCTTTTTTTTTTTAATTTTAACTATTTATTATTTAACAAAAATAGGTGTTACACTATCCGAACGAACATGAATACAAATTCGAATCGTGTATTTTTTAATAAGGTATGTTATTTCTCTACTTTAACACGTATAAGTATATGTCAATATGTCATTTATCTCTAAATTTAAATACAAAGAATTTTTATACTACGAGTGAACAACAATGTTAACAACATATTGGGATAATTAAAGATCAATGCAAAATGCAAAAGAATCTCAAATAAAAGAATTAAAAGTATTATATTATTTGAAAAAATTGTACAAAAATTTATGGGATTAATTAAAGTTTAGTCCCTAAAAAATATTTTCTTTAATTGTTTAGACAATGAACGATAGAGAGGTTGGTTGCATATCTTTGAGCTCTCTTATTGATGTTATTTTTAAGTCATGAAAATAATTTATCCTATTATGTATCAAATATAATAAAAATATTATATGCATCGTGCATCGCATGCTAGAAGTTGTAAATAACTAAAAAACTATGAATAAATCTTGAAATAGATACTTGTGAGATTGAAAAGTCTATTTGAACACAAAGATAAAAAAATAAAAAATGCTGCGTGATAATAAAGCCGTCGTTTGAACTGTCAGCCCTTTTACATCCTGAATTTACAAGTATAAGCGATATAAATGCACAAAAAAGATGGCAGTGATTCGTCACTACTCCCGACATGTCCCATATTCCTAGCTTAATGATCAAGTTAAGGCAATGAATTTGGCATTTTAACATCAAAATGTGCATGCAGTTGCAGACAAGTGAAAGTTGTTTAAAACGGATTCTTTGATGTCTAAACACAATGGCTTTGTTCTACCCTTTGTCATCATCTTCATTTTGGTTTCTACCTATCAAAATTCTCTAGTGTTTGGGTCCCCTGCAATTAAGACCGTTGATCCTTTGCACCACTTCAAGGAATATAATGGAGGTTATGATGTCAGCAACAATCATTACTGGGCTATAAGACTTTATTCTATTGATCTCCATGCCCATTAGACTTGGATTTTTTCTATAAGTAAAAACTAGTATTACAAAACACAATTTGTATTATACTAATCGCAATTTTTATGTGTGAAGGATTTAATTTATTTATTTTCAAATTACAGTCTTCGGCATATACAGGCATTCATGGTTACGCCATTACTGGACTTTGGTTGTTATTGGGGTTGTGCTTTGGGAGTTACATTATCCTCAAGAATTTCATTGGCACTTCTTCCTCTGTTATGAATCGTCTAGATTATTCCTACCTTATAATGTTCTCACTTGTTGCTCTCTTCACTATTTTTGCCATGTAAGTGTCTAATCTTGGAATTTTTCAAAATTTATTATTCATACTAATATGGTGTAAGTTAGTTTTTATTTGGGAATATAATTGGATATTAATATTATGTTTATTTTCCGGATTTTCTATTGGGTCTTCTTGTATAGAGAGAACTAATGAAAATGAGGTGAATGTGATTTTAAAGTAACTTTACAAGAAAGTGAAAGGGTAATAACTAAAAGACAAAAGATGACAATTAGTTTATATTCAAAGAGGCTATGATATGGTGCTTTACGCTTACAACAATCGCGACACACGGCGCGCGTTCACACAACTTAGGTCACTTTCATAGCGCAATTGACACTTCGTACGTGCGCATCGTCCCCCGAAGCGCGAGAGCCTAAAGTTTTGTCTAAGTCAATTAGATCGACGACTATGGTTAATCGATCTAATGAAAGGATGTTATAAACTAAGTGGGTTGTCTGAACCGTTCGATTGACTCATAGGTTTTCGTATAGGTGCATCCATTCGCTTATGATGAGATGCCAAATCTAAACCGTGCGATGGAAAGAATTTCGAACATACATGATTCAACGACCGATGAGTCGTACATCTTAAAGGAATTGATTGTTCATGAAAAAACACCAAAATGGTTATAAATAGATTTCAAGGCCTCTGTTTTGCATACCGAAAATTGTCTTATTCTCCTATTTCCGTCCTCTACCTTTTGGCATTATCAGGTTAACATTTCAGAGTGTTCTTGATTTGATCAAAATATTCATGTTTTACATTAAACCAGTAACATAATTGCATTGTATCCTGAAAGAAAATTTTTGCTACAAGCTCCATTGTCTACTCACGGCTTTCATCCGGAAGGGAAGGAATATTGTCTAAAAGACAGTGCTCCTAGAACATGACTTGTAGTAATTTGAGTTCATAATTTATATGTTATTGTTATTCCTTCATAAATTTCCAACATCTAATTCCGAAAAAAAATATTGTCCTCTCAATGACATAAAAAGCTCTGAATGCAAAGTATTGAGATTGTTTGGTCATGGACCTTTGTAACTCGAGCTCAATGTGGGCCATCAAGTAGATGACCGCTAGGTCTCTATCGGGTACAAATGCACCATGATGAAGCTTAAAATTTGATTATTACAATTCAAGGTGGAGTGTTAGACTTCCTGTATTTCAACATTGGTCCTACATCGATAGACGTGAAGTCCAATATACGGTACTTAGGTGAATGGACCCTCGAACCAGCACTAAAATATTTGGGTTAAAACCCCAAAACTAAGCGGTTAAAGTATAGACAATATTGGTTGTTAGGTAGTTCTTTGGGCCCTAACAAAAATAGCCATATATTTTATTCATATACTACTTGGAACTCTTCCTTTATAAATTTCATACTTGTAAACCCTCAAAAGGGTGGATCATTTCTTACATGCTTTAGCTATGAATTCTTGGATGCATTTACTCTCATAATATTTAGTCGAGGGAAAATTAATCAGGCTTCATATAACCCAACGCTACGTGTGCATTTCATTGATTTGTTACCTACGTGTATCAATAGACACTAACTTGAACTTGTTATTAGTCATTTTAATAAATTCACACATAGAAATCTTGATTAGCATTAGTTCTCTCTAATATACTAACATCATGCCGAGTTCAAGTTGTAGGAAAGTGTCATATCAAAAAACTATAATCCTTGTCAATTTGCAAAAGTAGTGAAGCATTTTCCTAGTTCCCCTTGTGATATAATCACCAACAAACACTGGATTGGTCTTAAGGAGAGTGTAGTTCTTCGTACTGGTGAATGTGATAGAAGTGCATGAGTAAGGAACCGGTGAGACTTTTTATGTTAGCCAATGTACAAACTATTTGTATTAATATGAAAAGCTTGATATTCTATAGAGGAACCAGTATTCTTGCTGATGAAGTCATAAAATGATGATTTTGAAGTCCACCCTCATTTTTATTTTAACTTTTGTTTTTAAGACCCCATTTTTTAAGAAAATAGAAAACGAAAAATTGTGATACGCCTCGTAAAGTATTGATAAATTAAACAAAGTTATAGTTCAACGCTTCTTATGAAACTTTCTGATTTTAGCGACGCTTTTGGGTGTCTCAAATTTTTAACATTCGAGTCTTGATTATATTTTTTTTGTGTATGGGTGGGGGGGATGGGGTGAACTTTTTCTGGTAACAAGGATTACTGTTAGATTAATTCAAGGGTTTAACCAAGATAACTATATGCATATCATACCTACAATTTTCTATGCTTGTGGTATCTTAGTATGATTAGAACAAGTTGAAATTAAGATCACTACTTAGAAAAAGTCCTAATTAGTGTCTTTTTTAATGTTTTTGCTGCTTTGGCTCAGTTCTTCTCTTCATTCACAGGCACCCCAGATTTATCATGTAAGTAGAATTAAAATTTGACTATATTAATTTGAATTAATAATTAATAACATAGATTATGAAATAAGTGTAACACCCCACCTAATTAAATACCGGGTGATCAGTCCTTTATTAAATTAAAACCAGGTGAATGTTTGGTTCAATCTCATCATCATTGTCGCAATATAATATTTCCAATTTGAACACCCTAAATAATTAAGCTAAGTGTCAAAACCATTTAAAACCTCATTTTTCCTTTATTAAAAACCAATAAAAACTTTTTAATACCCAACATATAAGAATTACATAAATACTTAGGATGGAAATTAACACAGAAGAAGTAAACCATCTATATAATCCAAACCAAGTGTAAGAACCGTAAATGAAATCATCCTGACAATAGTTAACTCCCGAGGAGTACCAAATTCTGGAAATATCACAAATATCTGACAAATCCAACTGGAATAGGAAATCGGGCAACACATGGCCCAATTATGAAGATCTAAAGTAGGAAATGATTCAATGAAGAAGTTGTGACACCCTGACTAATTAAATACCGGGTAGCTACTCCTTTATTAAATTAATACAAAATGCCAAGTTGGTTCAGTTCATAGCATCACTGTCGAAAACGTTTTAAAAATTACTAGCCACTTAATACTTAAGAAGTGAGTTGTCAATTTTTAATAAAATTCGATTAACATACAATAAGTAAAGTATGAAATGCTAACATAACCACCACAACATAGTCACAATAGAATAACCATAAAATAATAATGAGTCTGGAGGAATACTCCTCACAACAATTCGAATACTGAAATAAATAAATACCAAGTCTACATCACTAAATTAATTACAACCCAAAGTTTGAAATAACTGAAAAGTATGATGTCTCTAAAAGAATGGGGCGACATGCCCAACAAATGAGAAAATCTGATAATGGAGTCAAGATCGGAAATAGAGGCGTCTACTGTCAAGGTCCTGTAACTTCCACATTAGCTACAACACGTCACCTGAATAGAACTCCTATGCATGGTGTACTTATGGCTGGGCACCTAAAAGGTTTTCATAAAAATAGATTTGAAACCAAACGGGTCAGAGCCCGATTGTGAAAATAATTTAAAAAATTTTCAAGTGATTAATATCATTAAACAGTGAATATAAAGTACATGATAGTGTGTGCACTCACATGAGTTCCTCACCTCTCAACTAATTGTGCACTCCTATCGTACCCGTACCCATTCTAGTTGTTCCCATATCAAACTAGTCCGATACTAAAATCTAACATTTCTATACGATATCTAATTCAATTCCTAACAACTGTTAGTTAACAGAGTGCCATAACTTGCTACACAGTTTTCCATGTTAGTACTACTAATTACTAGAGATCTTCCCTTTTTACTTTACAAACTATAACTATTATTAATACTCACATTTATTCATGACAATTCATTTCAATTAATCGTATATTATTCTCATAATAAATATACAATACTACCACCCCGAGACTAAGTTGCGGTGCTCACATACTCTGCTATCAAATCCCGGTACATCATGTACATGAGGATCACGTATTCCGAATCTCTCAGGAAACGTTTCATTAACAACAATCACAAACAATGGAGGCGAACATAGTTCACATCACATGGGTCACGCACATACCTACGCTGCCATGATCAGCAGACTTATTTACTTCTAAATAAGCCCTTCTCTGACCTATGTCCTCGAGGTACCAATCTAGATCCCCCCAGTAGGAACACAAAGATTAGATGGCCCTAAACGAATGCCAACCTCCCATGAAAGCAAGTACGGTAGGTATGTTTTACACAGATAACTACATATACTAAGCATTCACACATCTTAGATATTTCAATATTTTATTAGTGGTATACTTCTCGTTCTTATACCAACACTTAGTGTTATACAAGTCACAAGTCCCCGGTTTATATGCATTTAAGTTATCAATTATTCTAACTTTGTGATTAGTTACTCACTTTCCAATCCACAAATGTCATCCGGCTTACTACACAATTCTAAGTTTTACTCCTCAATGTACCCCAATCTCCTAACTATACCAATTAGTTAATAAGGGAAGGTTATCTCACTATTTAAATAAGTCTACGGGATACTAGAAATAAATTCAGGCCTAAAAGGCCATTCTGTCAACTCGTTAGAAATCTCGTTCGAACGAGGAAGTTTGAATGAGTGTCGTTCGAATGAAAGGCTTCGAACGAACTACCAACTCATTAGAAGTGATACTTTCATCTCGTTAGAAGTTTGTTCAAACGAGGTCGTTCGAACGACCTGGGCAGGTCTTCTAACGAGATGGCAGTTTCAGCCCAGAAATTCTCAAGTCCTTTTTTCTCAATTCCCCCCTTCTCTAAATCTACCCTAAGACCATCCAAATTATGTTCTAACGTTTTTAAACCATTTCTAATCATCCTAGATCATCCCTTCACATATTTTAGGGGTCAAATCTTACAAATCATCATGGAATTAATATAAATCTCCAAATATTTCCCCAAACCCTATGAACATGAACTCATAATTTTCTTATGCCCAATTACTCATCATAAATCCGTTTTTAAATCATCATATATAACTCTTAGAATATTAAATCAGTCCATCATCATTCTACACGCAAATCCTAACCCAAATTCAAAGTTTCTCCAATAATTTCATGGTTTTTCTTCAAAAATTTTAATATAAGATACTTCCTACACTAAACATGGAAAACATATTCAATGCACTAAAAATATCAAATCACTTGCCTTAGATTGTTCTTCAGATTCGGTGTTGGTGAATGAAGGTTGATTCTCTCCTTTCTCTACAGATGTTCTCCCAAGGTTGAAGATGGCTTGGTTTTGGCTCTTGTAACATCTCTCCAACTTCTCTCAAAACTCCCGTAGCCCACTCTCTACACTTTTGTTGGTAATGGCCTCAGTGGCCCCTTTAAAATTATAAATATAAACTCCAATTTTCGTGGGTTTTAATTTCCTAATTTTTAAAATTACCAAAATACCATTTTAAGTTGCCGGTATGGCCCAAAAATGTCCCGGGACCCAAACTAAACCCCCGGCTAGTGTTTTCTGACTATTTCAACCCTTCCGGACTCGTTGGTGCACTCAAAATGACCATTCGATTGATAAAAATAAAATTCACTTTTTAATTCAAATAATTACATTCCTGACACGACTGACACGCGCGTCCCAACTAAATTTCCCAAATTGTCGTTTATCAGTCTCGCGACAATTTTTAATATTGTCAATATTCATATATACACATCATAATCAAATACCAACTCACATCTCGTTAGTATTTATATCCGGATTAATTCTCCAATTAATTCATATTTAATTTAATTAATCCCTTAAATAAATATCAATATATTTACGGGGTATTACATACTTCCCCCCTAATAACAGAATTTCGTCCCAAAATTCTAAACTAAAGAATACCTGGTAAAAACAACTCTGGATAATGCTCGCGCATCTCATCCTCGCACTCCCATGTCTACTCCTCGACATTATGATGCCGCCACTGAACACGTACTAATGGGACTATCTTTGACCTCAGTTTTCGCTCGCTTCGATCCAAAATAGCAATCGGCCCCTCCTCGTAGGAACTATCGGGCTGGAGATCGATGTCCTCCAAAGCAATGTGAGTATGGGATAAATCATCCCTAAGATATTTCCTGAGCGAGGAAATATGGAGGACATCATGAATCCTATGTAAGTGCTCCGATAACCCAAGTCAATACGCAACTGGCCCAATTCGCTCGATGATAGGAAATGGCCCCACATATCTTGGCATCAGTTTCCCCTTCTACCCAAAATGCATAATCCCCTTCATAGGAGAAACTCTGAGTAACACCTGGTCCCCCACTTTCAATTCACTGAAGAACCTTTTCGCATCAGCATAGCTCTTCTATGGATCCTGAGCTACCCGAATGCGACTCCGTATCATCTCTATCCTTGACGAAGTATCTTGAATCACTTATGGCCCAAGGAGTTTGTTATCTACCACCTCTAACCAACATGCTTGTGAACGACAAGGTCTACCATAGAATGCCTCAAATGGATCCATGCCAATGGTGAACTGATATGAGTTATTAAAGCAAACTCCACCAGCGGAAGGTACTGCTCCTAACCACCTCCAAAATCTTGGATACACATACGCAACATGTTTTCTAACATCTAATTTGTTCTCTTTGTCTGCCCATCTGTCTGCGGGTGATAATCCGTACTCAACCGCAATTCAGTGCCCATGGCCTCCACGAAACTCTCCCAAAATAGTGAAACAAATATCTTGTCTCGATCAGATACGATATTTAGAGGCACACCGTGAAGTCTCACTATTTTCGAAATTAAAATCTAGGCATACTGTCCCGTAGTGTAGTCTATCCTTACGGGTAGAAAATGAGCAACTTTTGTTAAACGGTCCACAATTACCCATATGGAGTCATGACCCCTCTGTGACCTAGGTAACCCCGTGATAAAGTCAATGGATATGCTCTCCCATATCCACGTCGGAACCTCTAATGGCTGTAGAAGTCCTGTCGGTCTCTGATGATCCACCTTTACTATCTGACAAATGGCGCATTTAGAAACAAACACGACAATATCCCTCTTCATCCCGCACCACCAATACTGTCATCTCATGTCTTGGTACATTTTATACCCACCAGGGTGTACCGTGAACCGTGAGTCGTGCGACTCTGCTATCACCTCATGTCGCAAGTCTTCCCCTTCCAGAATGACTAGTCTCCCATTGAAGCGTAATCCCCCGTCTGAGCTAACGGTATAGGACTCGTCTCCCTCTGCTAGTAATCGAACTATCTGCTCCTGACAGAACGAGTCATTCGCCTGGGCCTTTACCACTCTCGTAACAATCTGCGGTGTAACAATCATCACTGACATGAACAATTGGGATACTGCATCATGGTGTCCCAACTCCTTCCATTTAGCTTTCCACACCTCTGCCACCTCATCTACTGGCCTACGGCTCAACGCGTCTGATACCACGTTAGCCTTTCTCGGGTGATATTGGATATCAAACTAGGAATGGGATGACGATATTTAACCGTTATGTTGTTAATATATTAGCAATCAACACACATCCTCCATGTCCCATCCTTCTTAGGAACTAGTAACGCCGGAACCGCACAAGGCCTCATGACTTCTCGCATATACCCTTTCTCCATTAATTCACTTACTTGCCTCTGAAGATCTTTTTTTTCTTATGGATTGGTCCTATAGGTTGGTTGGCTTGGAAGTGATGCACCAGGTATGAAATCAATTTGATGTTAAATTCCTCTAATTGGAGGCAGTCCATGAGGTACCTCTTCGGAAAAGACATCTTCAAACTCCTGCAAAAGAGAAACAATATTGCTTGGTAATGAACCGTCAAAGTCATTAGTACATAAAAGAGCCTCCTTGCACATGAGTATGATAAGAGGTTAATGTGAAAATAATGCTCTCTTGGTCTAACTTTTTTTTTTGCAATGTAATTAAATTTCTTCCCTCTTTCTTTATTTTCAACTTTTTTTCTCTCGATTTCTTTTTTCTCGATTTCTTTTTTCTCACTTTCTTTTTTCTCAACTTTGGCCTTCCTTTCTTTTTCTCTCTTCTTTTCATTTGACCTTTGCAACTTCAGTTGGTCCTCCATAACCTCTTTTAGTGTTAATGGCACAAGAGTGATAGGTTAATTTTTAAGAGTAAAAGAATACTTATTTGTGAACCCATTATGCTTTACCTTTCGGTCAAATTGCCATGGGCTCCCTAACAATAAATGGCATGCATGCATAGGAACCACATAACATAGTAGATAATCCTCAAATTTTGCCAATGTATAATGCCACTTGCACTTGCCTCGTCACCTTGATTTCACCACATTATTCATCCACTGAAGTCGGTAAGGCCGAGGACGTTTTAAGGTTATTAATGCCAATTTCTCCACCAAATCAGTGCTGGCCACAATTGTGCAACTCCCCCCATCAAAAATAACACTACAACCTTTGTTATTTACAAAGCACCTATTTTGGAATAAGTTCTCCCTTTGGTTACATTCTTCTTCCTTAAACTGCACATTGAGAACTCACCTTGCTACTAATAAATCTCCAATAACAACATTTTTCTCATCATGAATGTCCTCCAAAGGTGGCATGTCATCATCTACTTCTTCTTCATTCTCCAACTAAAGCTCTCCTTGCGCATTGATCACCATCGCCCTTTTTTTTACGCATTTGTTGGCTATGTGACCTCGTCCCTGACATTTGAAACGCTTAATATCATGTGTTTTAAAAGTAGAAGTTTCAGTGTTACCTGAAGTTGTGGTTGTTGCTAACTTGGCATTCTTAAAGGGTTGGTTCAAATTTGGGCTTATTTTCTACATTCTCATCCCTTTTAGGGGTTGTCGTCCATGTGTTGTTGGTAGACACAAATTGTCCCTTCCTTCTTAACCCCTTTCACATGAGTTATTCCTCCACCTTTATGGCTTGATGCACCATATCCGATAACTCAACATTGTTCTGTAACTCGACTATATCAGTAATCTCACGGTTTAAACCGTGAAAAAACCTAGCCATAGTGGCTTTCAGATCCTCTTCCACATTAGCTCGGATCATAGCTACCTCCATCTCCTTGTAATACTCATCCACACACTTGGAACCTTGAGTTAATCTCTGTAATTTTTGAAACAAACCCATATAGTAGTGGTTGGGTACAAATTGCCTCCTCATAAGCATTTTCATCTCCTCCCAAGTGTCAACGAGTGGCTCTCTATTCCTCCTCCTATTAATCAGTAATTGATCCCCCCAAATAATGGCATAATCAGTGAATTCAATTGCAGCCAACTTAAATTTATTCATCTCTGAATAGTTGTGACACTCAAACACCATCTCCATTTTAGTTTCCCACTCGAAATAAACTTCAGGATCATTTTCACCTTGGAAATATGGGATTTTAATCTTTATGTTTCCTAAATCACTATTACTCGTAGCTCGATCTGTCCTAACATCTCTATTCTCAAAACCATGCCCAAACCTGCCCTGATTCACATTTGGTAGATCAAACTCATTTAACTCTACTTCTTCCTCGACATTTCCCAATGGAACACCCCCGCTTTGTTGCCTATTGAGAATGTCTTGTTATTTCCCCTTATGTGTTCCTTCTTCTACCCTATCCAATCTTTATTGAATAGGTTCTAATTCAGCCCTCAACATACACCTCATCTCTCCTATTAGTGTTTGCATTTGAAGGTTCGAAACATATGGTTTTTGAAGTTCTTCGGTAGTGTCTTCTTCTTGAATATTGTACATATTTGCAATCTGCAAAATATTAGAAACCTCACAAGCACTCCCTCGCGTGTTTCACTCACACTCATGTTTTCACTCAAAATGGCTTTTGCCCTCTTATGATCTCACTCTCTTATTTTTTCCACACTTTTGTGTCCTCTTTAGTTCTTAATCAAACTCAATAAACAAATTCAAATTAACCACCAGCAATTCATATTGAGGATCAACCAAAACTCATCACAATGTAAGGAATTTGATTGCGGGAAACAAAATGAATGACTCACACAATTTCTAAGGTTTCAGCAATACGAAAAGAAAAGAATGCATACAACTTTTTTTTTTTGTTTCAATCTTGTTTCTCACCTCATAAAACCCTTTTTTTTCCTTTTTTTCTAAAGGAGGAAACAAGAAAAAAAAGGATAGTCAAACTTGCCTTAGAAATAGGCTCTAATACCAAATGATATGAACCCCAGTAACAATTGTGATGAAACATAATAAAAATGATGGTTAAAGAAACCAAGATCGTATAAACAAAGTTTGTTGAGCCTTGATCCGTTACCTAGTATGATAATAACCAAGACTACAACGAATTAAAACGCCCTACCAAGAAACCCAAGAATCTCTCATAAATCAAGGTGATAAGTTTGGCTGCTTGAACGCCACAAGATTAACTTTATAAGTTCAAAAAAATTTCTTTAGAACCAGGGGGAACAAAAATACCTCACAATAATATTAGTTTATATCAAAAAGTTCTTACAAAATTCATAGCTCCCCTCATTTATACTTGGAACAACCCTCCAAGAATAGGAAATGAAATAAATATAGCATTAAAACAACACAATTGTCAAAGTAAACAAGTTCCCCCATTTTTTAGGCTACTTGGACTTGGAAAATAATAAAATATGACTAAATGATTAAGTTCAATGTATTTAAAGGTAGTCAGGCAAGAGTAGATTCATCCCCTATTTATTAACCTTGAAAATAGATAAATTCATGCCCATTTATGGTGTGAACATGATGGTCTAAGCTTTGATTATCATTTGGGTCCATGTTGGTCTCCATTTTTTCAGAATCAGACCACTTCTCTTGGATCATCCCAATAAGTGCTTCCTTAAAATGTTTGGCTCTAAGTCTTGTAATTGGACCACTTGAAAGTGACAAAGGGTCTTGCACCAATTTATCTCCACTCCCATGTGTATGATCGGGCCCGCGTTCATCTTCAACATATTCAGCTTCTTGAATTGCATCCCCCATGGAACCGCGGGGGGTGGGGGTGGGATAATGGAGATCAATTAATGGATATTTCACCAGAATAATGTCTGTATATGTACTCAATTATTTCTTCTTTTAAGTGTAATTATTGAATGGGTAATTGGCAGAAAACCGTGGCTTTTTAATTACATCATTTGTGAAATCTTTGAGGAGTTTGTAATCCAGTCATCATATTTTCTAAACAGTTGGCTATGTTTACAATATACTATTGCGTTTTAATAAGCACGGTGTAACCACTCACAGTGGCGAAGCCAAAAAATTTCAACTGGTGGAGCACCATAATAAAAACTTCGTGTGTTGGAGGGCGGTAGCCCCCCCCCCCAAAAAAAAAAAAATTTGAAGATTATTCACACATTTATACTTCATGGATAAAGAAATAAATATTCACACATTAATAGTAATAAAATAGAATGAAACAAACCATAACACTTCATTGCTAAAATGAGTATCAAAATTTGTCATTTCAAGTACTGATTAAAATATAAAATGAGCAAACTACAATCTCCCTATTCGATTTTTCATCTTTTAGAATCAATCCACAACCGCATCATTATAAATGCAATCAAAGACATCTTTTTCGATATATGTCACGCAATAGTCACTTAGCCAACCATCTCCCATACGATTTTGAAGATCGATTTTCTCAATGTTCATAGCAGAAAATGACCTCTCAACTATAGTTGTGGAAACCGGTAGAATTAATGACAACTTTATGAGCCTGTAAACTAATCCATACATATTGTGTTTCCCTTTCTCTACCATTTTCCTAGCCAACCCACTAATCCCATTCACATCAACAAAGTCACTATCAGATTTCATATCAAGTTCATACAATTCAAGATCATCCCGAAGTATAATACGCTCTTGCTCAGTGAAATCGTCAACATAAAGTTCAGCCAAATGAATCAACTTGTTTATATCAAAAGCAACAAATGAATTAACTGGATCAAATAATGCCATGTGTAAAAGCAATTCGGAATTCACGTCATTAAAACGATTGTTAAGTTCAACAAGTTGTTTATCCACGATAAAAGTAGAACAAGTCGACTTTATAGTGATGTAAATTTGTGGTTGTCAATCCTCTCCTTGATCTTCCCAAAAGGCAAAAATTACTTTCCATGTTAGGAATCTCAATATGATTTTTCACACAAAAAGACGAGGCATCCTTTCAAACTCTATATTCCAACCAACTACCAAATTGGGTAAACCAATTTGAAATGAAACTCCGTTCCTTTTCTCCCACAGATTTTTGAGGATAAGGAGGCATAAAGGGTTGAGAAGGACCCATTTGAAAATATGCTAGACTAACTTTGTCTTGATCATTCGCATCATAATCTGAAATGAGTGGTCGTAATCTAGGATCTGCTAGAAGATTAGCCAAGTCAACTTCAAAGCGAGTTCTTGAAGGTTCCTCTTGGACAACTTTAGTCTTAAGTGGAATGACATTTTCGATTGGAGAAACTTCTATACGAGCTTTTTTTGAGAAATAGTTGTCAAGAGACTGCAATAAATAAAAAAATATTATTAGGAAATTAGGAAAAACGTTAACTGTTAACAATTAAAGCATTAAAAAAATTATTAATTGTTAAATATTAGGGAGAAGATTTAAAGCATTGAAAGTAATAAATTTTTATCTGTTAAAGCATTAAGTTCTACCAGAAAACAAAGCACTAAGAATATTGTTGGCTGTTAAAGCAATAAATTGTTAATTGTTAAATATCGAGAACATCCACAAATTTAAAGCATTATAGAACAAAACCCACTTTATCTCATTAGCTTTTAAAAAAATTAGGGGGTGGGTTTCTTTAATACCCATTAAAGAACAATACCCGCTTTATCTCAATAACTGTTAAAAAAATTAGGGAGTGGAGTGGGTTTCTTTAATACCCATTAAAGAACAACACCCACTTTATCTCCATCAACCCGTGAAAAAAAAATAGAGAACCTACCCTTCTTCAACCCATGAAAAAAAACCCTGAGAACCTACCATCCTACACTTCTTTAATACCCATCAAGTAATGCAGGCAAAATTAGAGGCCGAAATATATATACCTTCGTCACCAACGGTCAGTGACTGGAGTCGGAGAGGGTGTCACCGAAGTCCGAAGCTGGAGCGAGGTTAAAGGGGAAAAGTTTAGCTGTTGTGCTGCTGAGCAAAGGGGGTTTCTAATGTTTGGGTATGTACGTGTGCTGAGTAGGGTTAAATGAGGTTACTTTTTCTTTTAATTTTTTTATGTCTTGGTTAATGCACGTGCATCCCCTAGGGCTATTCTCCGTCTGCCACTAACATCTCATCACTCAAGTTTGTGAAAAATCTTTCTCTTTCTCCATGTATATTTATTCAATATTGATCATGTGCGGACTGACCTGCACATTAAGAGTCTAGAATGGACATGTGGCATCTGGCGGTGATCCTCCAAAAGAGAGAGAGCAGGACGATAATTTCTTGGGGTAAGGAAATGGGTATAATTTAGTGGGCATGTATTATACCTCTTCGGGTCAGCCGCATATGATCATTTTCGTGTGTATGTGTGTGTGTATATATATATATATATATATATATATATATGTGTGTGTGTGTGTGTGTGTGTGTGTTATCCTGCTCTTGTGTGGACCAGTCTTCATTTTAAGAGTGTGGACCGGACCTGTGTCACTTGGCAGTGAGACTAGAAAAGATAGAAAGTGTGCCTATAATTTAGGCGATAATTTCTAAACTCACCTCCAGGTGACACATGTCCGGTCTGCACTCTTAAAATACGGTCTGGGCCGCACAAGAGCATTATATATATATATATATATAATAAGGAGTATAATTTTAACACTATTCAATAAGATCATAAGCTAATTAGGGGTTGAGATTAAAGCACCAATGCAAGAAATCAAGGGTTGGAATTAAAATACCCCTAATACCATTTTTACCCCTTACATAATTGGTTTCCCCCTCTTTTAAAACACTATACTTTCTTTCCTCAAATTTCCAAAATTCAAAACCAAGGGTAAAAGGGTATTATCCCTACCTCCTAACTCCCTTATCTGATGACTTCCCTTTGTCTCTCTCTCTCTCCCAATGCTTTAATATTCCGTCTCTACCAAAAAACACAAGGGCCCGTCCAAAAAAAAACCATCTATGAAAAAAAACCATCTCTACCCAAGCTTTCATCCACCATCTCTACCAAAAACCACAGTGGTCCGACGTGAGGTTGAGGAAGAGTTTTTTTTTTACATTATGAGTTTGTAAAAATCCATAGAATCTGAGGTATGGGGGAAGCAGCGATTTCTATTTTTACTGGGGTTTGTTTTGTCGAGAGAGGGAACTGGGGGTATAGGGGAAGCAGGGGGTAAAGGGGGGTGGGAGAAGCGGGGAGAAATGGGGATGCAGGTATGTGTCATTTTTTGGGGGTATGGTGGAAGTAGGGGGTAAAGAGGGGTAGGCGGTATAGGGTAGCGGGCGAGGGGGTGATTGGGGTTATGGGTGACAGCGGGGAGGGGGGGATGGGGCTGAGTTTTTGGTTTTACAATATCAGATATTTGTTATATTATTTTTGGTTTTGAACTAATGACAATTCTTATCTTATTTTTTCAGGTATGCAATCTTATTTTTGGGGGTATTGTTTCCAACTGTCAGTTTTTCAAGTATCCTCCTAATATCGGGTAACTATCTTCAATATCTAACTTTGGGGGTATTATATTTCAGTTTTTTAGTCTTGGTTACTATCTTCAATATCTATTTACAACTCATTTGCATTCTGTTTAATTTCAACTGTTTTTTTCTACTAAGTTCTTTTTCAACTGTTTTTTTTCTACTAAGTTATTTTCTTGGATTGCTACACTACATAATAGAATAAAATTTTCTTGGAATGTTTTTTACTTGCAAGAATTTTCCAACTCATTGATTTAATGCATCCTATTTCTGTCTTTTTCTCATTTAATGCTAACCGGGTAAGTTCAACAAAGGTATTGTTGGTTGTATCTTATATTATAATATTAAACTCTAACGGAGCATATAATATCAGATGTACATATGATATTATGATGACTGACTCTAATTGAAGGTTTTGTTATTGTGTGCGATGTGCTCTGATTGCTTTTTTTTTTTTTTTTATCTACTCCCTTCATAATTTAGCCACAAAACAAATATTTATGTGCATGATATTTCTTTATGTTTGTTGTTTACTATTTTTTACTTTGTTTTATTCGTTAATTTTTTTCAACTGTCAGTTTTTCAAGTTTCAATTTTTTTCAACTATCAACTGTCAGTAGATAAAATTGTTAATCATATTTCAGTTTTTTTAGTCTTGGTTACTATCATTTTACGAATATGTACATTAGAAGTTGTTACGAATTCATTTTATTAGGTATGGGAGATAACCAAAATCTGTAAATTAAATTTCCTACATGGTACGACATTCAAACTTTAATATAAAACATATAGCAGTTCATACCTGTAGCAACCTCATTAGAAAACATATAACAGTTCATGCCGGCTACCTACGATCCTTGCTTAGCATAATGTCATATTGATAATGTTTGGATTAGTAAACAGTTTAATTTCTATGAATAACTTATCCATCTTTTCATTTTGTAGTTTATAGTTGACATCTTTCTCCGCATGGAGGACATACCGTATTTGACATAGTACGTTGCAATTTGGTATTTAGTCCCAAGCCTTAATTTATGTCATTTTCTACCTACTAACTCAGTTATTTAATTTTTCTTCCCTTAAAGGTTGATGAATACTCACAAAATGCTATAACAACTACCCCCTCTCTTTATGTTATGCAATTTTGTTTTTCCTTTTACTTTAAACATTGCCTTCTCACTCAGATTCAAAGGCTGTGCATAAATAATATTGGTGTTGTTATCCATGATGATTCTCGCCTTAATGCTATTCGTTCCTTGGCAACATAATGCAATTATTTAGTGTCTTCATACATATTTACAACTTCCTTCGTCGTTAGTTTTTTTTCCTTTTTTTCCTTTTTCCCTATTTGCAGGGGAACGGAAAAGAAAACGTGGCACCTAATGTGGATAAAGGGAAAGGGAAGGAGATGGAATCTTCACAAGTGGTATGTTTAACATTTCAATGGTTATTTGTTCTCATTATTTTATTATCGTGTTCTTCATTTTTACTTAATATATTCTCTTTAATCTACCCTCTTTGTTTTAATTCTGACTATCAACTTTGCCTTCGTACAATATAGACTCAAAGGCCGCGCAAATGTACTGGCCGTATTATTATACGTGATGTGGTTCAACTTGATGAGGTTCAATTTGGTGCTATTTGTTATACTTAATATATTCTATTTAATCTATATGTTTTTTCCCTTTACAATTCTTATAATCAAGTTCTTACTCACGTTTCATTAATGGTGTCGATGGTATTTCATTTACATAGCCGCATACTCAGCATAACAATGGAAACGACAAAGGCAAGGGTAAAGAGAAAGCAAATGTGGTGCCTATGAGGGTAAATATTTTTCAGTAACTTTCCACTTTTTTCTTTTTCCAGTTAAAAAAAAATCGTACCTTATAATTCTTTCATCTGTTTTTATATGCTTAAATTATTTATATAGGCATCTTGGATGGATAAGGGGAACGTCTCTTTTGGAGCAGTATGTTTCTTACATTACCTTATTTGTTTTATTATGCTCCCTCTCTATCTTACACCATTCTGAAACTTTTAAAATATCATGCTATACACCGTACAATTTAAAATATTTACCTCAGTTCAAATACCAAGCTTCCTATATAAGACCATTACTAAGCTTACTATATAAGACCATTATTCAAAACCCCTTCATTATTGTCATGTTATGTGTTGATAATCTTTTTTCTTATTTAGGAACCCTATGTACTGTTAATCTCAAAACGTGCCCTGGCGCAAAAAATGTGATAGGAACGAGAGAGGGAAAGATTTATTCTTTGCCAACTACAAATGAAGTTTATTTGCCATAAAAATCTCTCCCTTCTACTAAACATTTAACACAATTTGATAACTTAATATCAAGTCATGTTCTGGCTCAACGACAATGCCGAGAACACAAAAGACTTTCTCACTTTCAATCTTCGTGTGAGGTTATTCCTCCAAAACCTACATCTCTTAATCCCTATCCTTATCCCTCTGCACCACATTCCTCCACAAGTGTTTAATATATGGCACCATGTAATATCTGAAACTCAAAACGTGCGCTTGCCCAACTACAACGACGAGATCGAGAAAGGGCACTGAAGGTACACAAAACACTAGACAATCAATCATCTACTCAGACTCCTAATGTTCGCAAATAAATAATAACTCCTACCCTTGCTAGGAAAGAACGTTTTCCTAAACGACCAAGTGTTTCACAATCATCATCTGTTGATGCAATGATTTAACTCCCTTCAACAATAACTAACAATTGTATACAACTAAGAACCCTTGATCAATCAGACTTTCCTCTACAAAGACTTATTCCTTTGACTAATAGTTTATAAATCCCAGTTGATCAAATTTATATGCCTCCAATTGTTTTTCCCCGCAACCTCTGTCAAGATTTTAGCCAAGTTGAAATCGACTCATTTGTTAATCATGTCCTCCCCTGTGAACCATATGAAACTGTTGAAAATCTGCCTGCCACTATTACAGATAGTATTGAACGTCTCCCCCAATTTGAAGATAACCACCATAGGCAAATATTTTATGGATATTTTAATATTTGGAAATTTATCTAATGACATTTTTTATATTCCTTAACACATTCTTTTCATTTCATACTTAGATCCACTCTAGCAGGCGTAAAAAATGTTGCAAGTACGAGTACATCTCGAGAATCATATGTCAGGTTTAGTAGACATTTTCTTGGCACCATGACTATTCCATGCCCTTATTGTCATGCTTTATATTGGATGGATGAAAGGTTATCCGGCACATTGAAAGTGAGCCCCCTATTTGGAAAGTGTTGCAAACAGGGACAAGTTCGTTTGCCAAATCTTATTAAACCCCCTCTAAAAATTAAACATTTATTTGATGGCAACGATGTTCAATGCAAGTCTTTTAAAAATCATAGTGGGGAGTACAATTCTGCCAATGAATTTACGAGTCTAGGTGTCCAGATGCATGATAGAGTACTCACAGGTAGGGGTCCCACAACATTCACTATTCATGGTGAGCTACATCATTGTACTGGGGCCTTATTACCGGAACCTGTGCTTGAAGATAAAGATGCATATGCACAATTATACATATACAATCCAAACGTGGCATTGAAAATTAGGGAATGTAGAAATAACTGTTTACGTAGTGATGTATTCCAAATAATTCAAGATTCCATGGAGGCGAATAATCCATTTATATACAAATATCGTCAGACATTTGCAATATTAGATGAATCCTCGCGAGCTGGCCAAAATTTGCCAGCATACCTTCATTACAATACTACACCAGATCGTAGAAGGTATAATTTGTTGTCGACCGATGAGATTACTATTATTTTTCCTGGTGATGGCCACAATTCCTCTGCAATGAGAGATATTGTTGTTCGCTTACGTGGGGTAAATCAACTGATGCAAATTAGTGAATGTCACCCGGCGTACCTCTCTTTGCATTATGTACTTTTATACCCTCACAGTCAGCTTTGATGGGAACCTGAAATGGAGATATGGGATATAGTAAAGAATGTTGACCAAGACAATCGACTTACTCAATTGCATTATTACGATTATCGTTTATTTCAACACGGTACTAAGTACTCTACAATTATGAAAGGAGGTAAACTTTTTCAGGAGGTCATTGTGTATGCCTGGGCTTCTATAGAGCAAAATTACTTAACGTATTTCAGACTTAATCAGAACACCCTTTGTGCTGAATGATACAATGATCTAACGGATTGTATATCTGAGGGTGTTGAACCATTGCAAATTGGTAGACGCATTATTTTTCCCTCTTCCTTCACTGGTAGTGCATGACATATGTTTGAGATCTACCAAGATTCGATGGCTATAACACGATTCGATGGCTATAACAAGATTTACCAAGATTCGATGGATATTTCTATTTTATCCACATAGTAGATATCATCACATGTATATATATATATATATTAACTATATTATATATATACTATACTGCACCCGAGACACAGCTGCAGTGCTGCATTACTCTGCTATCTTATCCCAATACATCACGTCGTTGTATAAGGGACTATAGGTTCAGTAAAGATTCCTCGAACCACAAATATCAACACAAAAATTGGAGGCGAACATAGTTCTCATACCCATGGGTTACGCACATACCTATGTTCCCATAGTCAGCGTACTTTTCATTTTACCAATAAGTCTTTCATAGTCCTATGTTCTTGAGCGACAAATCAAAAATCCCATGGATTCATCAGAATATGACTACCCTCACGGGCAAACCTCTCGTAGATAGAAAGTAAGCTAGGTATGTCATACACAGATACATAATAAATGCACATTCACAAATTCATACATATAAATGTTCATATTTTCCAAATTAGGTTCGCCCACGACCCATAATAATTATTATTATCCAGTCTTAACACAAATTTTACTCAATTATTTCTCGTAACGGATTCGTCTCTTTTATTCTCATTTAATATTTACTTCGTTTTTACTTCTCATCTCTTGAATTATTCTTTCTCACTAAGTATAAATTTCAATAGGTATACCCTCACTTACCTTCTAGTCTAAATCTGTCATGAGTCTCAATCTTTTAGTAAACATACGCACAATTTCCAATGTATGAATAAGTCCCCGTTAACCCAAAATTTCATCTCATATTAATTTCACTCAACGAAGTCTACTTAGAACCTATTGGTCATATTCATAACCCATTATACTCTATCAATGATGATCAATGGTTCCTATGCATTTTAATTGGACTAAAGAAAAAGGGAAAAAATATGTAGTTTTCCAGGAGGGGTCGATCGATCGATCAAGCAATCCTTACCCAGTTTTTCTGCAATATTCAACCTATGGGTTCAACCATTTTAACTTCTCCAAACCTCTATAATTTCATCCCAAACTCCCATCAAAGTAATCCAAGTGTATAAGCAATGTACAAAAACAAGTTCTTACACAACGACATGAATAAATCCTCAACGAATCAATCAAAAAGGGCTTTAATCTCAAATCTCTTTATAAAACCAAATTTTGCATGAATAATCACTACCCTCTATTTTAATCAAGATTTTCTTCCCAAATATCATAATAAATTCATGGGTAATCCTCTACATATGATCAAGTTTTTAGACGACATGGGTTCTCCCTACAGCACATATAAATTCTCTTCCAAAATATATAATTTTTCCATTAAAACGTATGATTGTCATTCCTAGACTAACATGGAAGGTATCTTAATTTGGAAATTAGAAAGATAGATACTTGCCTCGGATTCAAGGGTCAGATTTGTTGATGAAAAATATATGATTGTGTTCCTCATCGTGCGATCTACGTTTTGACGGTGGTGGCGGTGCAATCGGGTGAGTTCTAGACCCTGGATTGCTTGAAAAACTCTTCACCTTCTTTTCTAATCACTTCACCTTCTTCTTTAATGGCTGGCTTAGTCTTTGTGTTTGTTAACGCCAAGAGATAACTCTAAATGGCTAATAAATACTAGGAAAATTCGTGCGTTTAATTGCCTAAAAATAGCAAATGTCCAAAATACTCGCCTGGGGTGTCAATTAGGCCTAAAAATGGCCTGAGAACCAAACTAAACCCCCGAGTACACTTTTCTAACTATCTCGACCATTTCGAACACCTTGGCGCACTCAAAACGACTATACGAATGACTTTTAGTTTATTCACTTTAATAATAATAATTTAGTCTTGACACGACACAGGCGCGTTCCGAATTAAATTTTAATAATTGCCATTTTATTCACTCGTGAAAATTTTAATAAAATCAATCTCATAAATTACTCTTCTCATCCAGTAATATTGAACAAATTCCCAATAATTACTAACTCTCGTCGTGCTAGTAAATATTTAAAATAAAATGTCGAATTAATATTAAATTAATATCTCAATTAAATTCAATAAATCCCCAATTTTAAAAGCCATAAAAATACGGGGTATTACATACTTCCCCCCTAATAATGGAATTTCGTCTCGAAATTTGGAAAAATAAAGCGTAACTGGTAAGGACAACTCCGGGTATTAATCTCACATCTCATATAATTTCCGTCGTACCACCCATACAGTACATTACCGAATACCCCCACTAATGTGATACTCCAAGCCTTACCATTTAGTTTAAATTATCTTGAGTTAAACTTTACTCAATCCATACTATACAATCCTCATGGAAAATTATGGGGAGTAACGATCCTAAGTCATCAAACAACTAAATCTGGAAGTCACAAATTCTACTTTCATTAACCTCGAGAATACTTATTGTGTCACAAATATGGAAAATACTATAATCCAACCATCCAAGGCACCCATACACCCAATGTGTGTACATTCCATCATAAGGTCTAAATGAATGTGATTCCTCTGTAAGGTTACTCTTAATTAACTGACTACCTTGTTTATAATTCGTATTTCTATGATTTTCACACTCGCATTTGGTGATTTCATTTGTCTCAATTCATGCTACAACTCATAACTCTCTAGTTAATATAAATATATGCATATAATGGCAAAGGTTATAAACTCATATTCTAAAGGCCTAACTTACTTCGACTCCCAACGTTCTTTACTTTCATGCGTGTGGTGTCTCGCAGAGCGACATCCAAATAAGGAACCCCCCGATACACTACTACATAAAATAGTTGGTCATCAAAACTCCTAAGGTCCTTAGTCTATAGTATATAACATCCCAATAGGTTTTATCTATCTATATAAAAGTCTACTTATTCACTCTCATAACAATGATAATACGCTGGCTATAACGATCAATCTTGGTCTCATATACAACAAGTCAATCCATACCGATAATCACATCCTACTCGGATATGTCTATAACAAGTAAATCCCCGATAAAATTGAACTCACGTTATGTTATATAAAAATAATAATAGGCGTCCCACTATCCATCGGTGAGTCTACATAAATAATAGTGCCAATGGCCAAGTCTAGTAACCTTATGGTCCACGCAATTCTCATAGCTAAAAATGAATGTGAGGTCCAAATAACGATCATTATGCGCCCCATAATTTCATAGATTGCAAACTTACGCTCATTCGCGGGAGGTGGTTGTTGACTCCCACTATTATAACTTTGCTTCGATGAGTGAAGAAAAAATTTACCCTAAATTTGCAGTTTTAGTTAACGACACTCCACTATATGTCCAAGCCTTTGAATATATTGCCTTAATTGGTTAACACACAATTCTCGCATTTCTAGAACTTCTACTAATGACTCACCTCAATTTTCCACTTGACCCCATCCCAAGCGTACTACGTTGGGTGAGTTTAATTTGGGATCACCTTTGACTATAGCTGGACTTGAAATTTGTAGGCTGTGTCATAACTATCTTTACAATCCTGGCCTCTCATGCCATACTAGGGGTGACTTCGACTACGGTCATCATGCTCAAACAATCTTCATAATATCCTAAGTACGACCTTCATTAGCCGTCCAATGTCCCTCATCTGTCATACTTCTCGTACGAACACGTCCGAACGCAAATAAGATTCACTAATATATACGTTATAGCAGGAAACTGAATCTTACCATAGAAATCAACAATCCTAATCATAGGGCTCTATATCAAACAAAGTAATGCTCAACTGAAAGTATAGTAAGCAGTACAGACCCTAAAGTACACTAGAACCTGATGCTCTGATACCACCGTAACACCCCGTCTAATTAAATACCGGTTGATCAATCCTTTATTAAATTAAAACTAGGTGAACGGTTGGTTCAATCTCAGCATCACTGTGGAAAAATAATATTTCCAATTTGAACACCATAAATAATTAAGCTAAGTGTTAAAACCATTTAAAACCTCATTTTTCTTTATTAAAAACTAATAAAAACTTTTTAATACCCAACAGATAAGAATTACATATATACTAAGGTTGAAAATTAACACAGAAGAATTAAACCATATATATCATCCAAACCAAGTGTAAGAACCATAAATGAAATCATCCTTGCAATAGTTGACTCCCGAGGAGTACCGAATACTGGAAATATCAAAAATCTCTGACAAATCCAACGGGAATAGGAAATCGGGTGACACATGCCCTAACTATGAAGATCTAAAGTAGGAACTGATTCAAGGATGAAGTCATCTAAAGAAAGGTCCTACAACTCCATCATAATCTACAGCACGTCCAATCCAAAGAACCTAAGCATGATGCCCTTGTGGCTAGGCACCCGTAATACATACATATATATACAAGAGAGAAAGAAATGACATAAAACAGGTCAGAGCCGGAGTGTAAAACAGTTTTAAAAATAGTTTAGCAATTATTTAAAATGCTTACCGGCTAATATCAAAACCATGTTAGTATACGACACTCTCTTACGAATCTTCACCTTTCATCTAGTGTGCACCCCTAACGTACCTCTAGGACATCCTAGTTATAGTTCCCACGCTAACTAGATTATTCACATATATCCATTATTTATAGCCCAAATTATTCCCACGTATTAACCTTATAATACATATAATGATTTTATAAACATATATATATCCATTTAGATTCAACATGGATAAGTCCCTTATTAATTCAATTCAGCTAAGTGTTTTCATACATAATTATCTTACATTTCTACTTTACCCACATAGTAGATATCATCACATGTACATCTATATATTCACTATATTATATTTATATTATACTTCACCCCGAGACATAGCTGCGGTGCTGCATTACTCAGCTATCTTGTCCCAATACATCACGTTGTTGTATAGGGGACTATAGGCTCGGTAAAGATTCCTTGAACCACAAATATAAAAAAGAAAATTAGAGGCGAACATAGTTCTCATACCCACAGGTCACTCACATACCTACGTTCCCATAGTCAGCAGACTTATTAACTTATGATAAGTCTTTCATAGTCCTATGTTCTCGAGCGACAAATCAAAAATCCCATGGATTCATCAGGATATGGCAGCCCTCACGGGCAAACCTCCCGCCGATAGCAAGTAAGCTATGTATGTCATACACAAATACATAATATATGCACATTCACAAAGTCATACATATAAATATTCATATTTTATAAATTTGGTTCGCCCACGACCCATAATTGTTATTATCCTGTCTCAACACAAATTTTACTCAATTATTTCTCGTAATGGATCCGTCTCTTTTATTCTCATTTATTATTTACTTCATTCTTACTTCTCATCTCTTGAAGTATTCTTTCTCACTATGTATAAATTTCAATAGGTATACCCTCACTTACCTTCTAGTCTAAAACTTTCATGAGTCTCAATCTTTTAGTAAACGTACGCATAATTTCCAATGAATGAATAACTCCCTGTTAACCCAAAATTTCATCTCATATTAATTTCACTCAACGAAGTCTACTTAGACCCTATTGGTCATCTTCATAACCCATTATACTATATCAATGATGATCAAGGGTTCCTACGCATTATAACGGGACTAAACAAAAAGGGAGAAAATAGGCAGTTTTCCAGGAGGAGTCGATCGATCGATCAAGCAGTTTTGCCCAGTTTTTCTATAATATTCAACCTATGGGTTCAACCATTTTAACCCTTCCAACCCTCTATAATTTCATCCCAAAGTCCCATCAAATTAATCCAAGTGTATAAGAAATGTACATAAATAAGTTCTAACGTAACGACATCCATAAATCCTCAACGAATCAATCAAAAAGGGGTTTAATCTCAAATCTCTTTATCAAACCTAATTTTGCATGATTAATCACTGCCCTCTATTTTAATCAAGATTTTCTTCCCAAATATCATAATAAATTCATGGGTAATCCTCTACATATGATCAAGATTTTACACTACTTGGGTTCTCCCTACAACACATTTAAATTCTCTTCCAAAAAATATAATTTTTCCATTAAAACATATTATTTTCATTCCTAGACTAACATGGAAGGTATATTAACTTGGAATTTAGCAAGATAGATACTTGCCTCGGATTCAAGGGTATGATTTGTTGATGAAAAATATATGATTGTGTTCCTCATCATGCGATCTATGTTTTGGTGGTGGTGGCGGTGCAATCGGGTGAGTTCTAGGCCTTGGATTGCTTGAAAAACTCTTCACCTTCTTCTCAAATCTCTTCACCTTCTTCTCTAATCACGTCACCTTCTTCTCTAACGGCTGTCTTAGTCTTTGTGTTTCTTAACCCTAAGAGACAACTCTAAATGGCTAATAAATACTAAGAAAATTCGTGGGTTTAATTGCCCAAAAATACCAAATGTCCAAAATACCCTCTTGGGGTGTCAATTAGGCCTAAAAATGGCCCGAGACCCAAACTAAACCCCCGAGTACACTTTTCTAACTATCTCGACCATTTCTAACACCTTGGCGCACTCAAAACGACTATACGGATGACTTTTAGTTTATTCATTTTAATAATAATAATTTAGTCCTGACACGACATAGGCGCGTTCCGAATTAAATTTTAATAATTGCCATTTTATTCACTCGTGACAATTTTAATAAAATCAATCTCATATATTACTCTTCTCATCCAGTAATATTGAACAAATTCCCAATAATTACTAACTCTCGTCGTGCTAGTAAATATTTAAAATAAAATGTCGAATTAATATTAAATTAATATCTCAATTAAATTCAATAAATCCCCAATTTTAAAAGCCATAAAAATACGGGGTATTACATACTTCCCCCCTAATAATGGAATTTTGTCTCGAAATTCGAAAAAATAAAGCGTAACTGGTAAGGACAACTCCGGGTATTAATCTCACATCTCATATAATTTTCGTCATACCACCCATACAGTACATTACCGAATACCCCCACTAATGTGATACTCCAAGCCTTACCATTTAGTCTAAATTATCTTGAGTTAAACTTTACTCAATCCATACTATACAATCCTCGTGGAAAATTATGGGGAGTAACGATCCTAAGTCATCAAACAACTAAATCTGGAAGTCACAAATTCTACTTTCATTAACCTCGAGAATACTTACTGTGTCACAAATATGGAAAATACTATAATCCAACCATCCAGGGCACCCATACACCCAATGTGTGTACATTCCATCATAAGGTCTAAATGAATGTGATTCCTCTGTAAGGTTACTCTTAATTAACTGACTACCTAGTTTATAATTCGTATTTCTATGATTTTCACACTCTCATTTGGTGATTTCATTTGTCTCAATTTATGCTACAACTCATAACTCTCTAGTTAATATAAATATATGCATATAATGGCAAAGGTTATAAACTCATATTCTAAAGGCCTAACTTACTTCGACTCCCAACGTTCTTTACTTTCATGCGTGGGGTGTCTCGGAGAGCGAAATCCAAATAAGGAACCCCCCCGATACACTACTACATAAAATAGTTGGTCATCAAAACTCCTAAGGTCCTTAGTCTATAGTATATAACATCCCAACAGGTTTTATCTATCTATATAAAAGTCTACTTATTCACTCTCATAACAAAGATAATACCCTGGCTATAACGATCAATCTTGGTCTCATATACAACAAGTCAATCCATACCGATAATCACATCCTACTCGGATATGTCTATAACAAGTAAATCCCCGATAAAATTGAACTCACGTTATGATATATAAAAATAATAATAGGCGTCCCACTATCCATCGGTGAGTCTACATAAATAATAGTGCCAATGGCCAAGTCTAGTAACCTTATGGTCCACGCAATTCTAATAGCTATAAATGAATGTGAGGTCCTAATAACAATCATTATGGGCCCTATAATTCCATAGATAGCAAACGTACCCTCATTCGCGGGAGGTGGCTGTTGAATCCCACTATTATAATTTTGCTTCGATGAGTGAAGAGAAAATTTACCCTAAATTTACAGTTTTAGTTAACCACACTCCACTATATGTCCAAGCTTTTGAATATCTTCCCTTCATTGGTTAACACACAATTCTCGTATTTCTAGAACTTCTACAAATGACTCTCCTCAATTTTCCACTTGACCCTCTCCCAAGCGTACTACGTTGGGTGATTTTAATTTGGGATCACCTTCGACTATAGAAGCACTTGAAATTTGTAGGATGTGTCCTAACCATCTTTACAATCCTGGACTCTCATGCCATACTAGGGGTGACTTCGACTACGGTCATCATGCTCGTACAATCTTCATAATCTCCTAGGTACGACCTTCTCTATCCGTCCAATGTCCCTCATCTGTCATACTTCTCGTACGAACACGTCCGAACGCAAATAAGATTCACTAATATATACGTTATAGCAGGAGAACTGAATCTTACCATAGAAATCAACAATCCTAATCATAGGGCTCTATATCAAACAAAGTAATGCTCAGCTGAAAGTATAGTAAGCCGTACACACCCTAAAGGACACTTGAACCTGATGCTCTGATACACCCGTAACACCCCGTCTAATGAAATACCGGTTGATCAATCCTTTATTAAATTAAAACCAGGTGAACGGTTGGTTCAATCTCAGCATCACCGTGGAAAAATAATATTTCCAATTTGAACACCCTAAATAATTAAGCTAAGTGTTAAAACCATTTAAAACCTCATTTTTCCTTTATTAAAAACTAATAAAAACTTTTTAATACCCAACAGATAAGAATTACATAAATACTAACGATGGAAATTAACACACAAGAATTAAACCATCTATATCATCCAAACCAAGTGTAAGAACCATAAATGAAATCATCCTTACAATAGTTGACTCCCGAGGAGTACCGAATACTGGAAATATCAAAAATCTCTGACAAATCCAACGGGAATAGGAAATCGGGTGACACATGCCTTAACTATGAAGATCTAAAGTAGGAACTGATTCAAGGACGAAGTCATCTAAAGAAAGGGCCTACAACTCCCACATAAGCTACAGCACGTCCAATCCAAAGAACCTAAGCATGATGTCCTTGTGGCTAGGCACCCGTAATACATACATATATATACAAGAGAGAAAGAAATGACAGAAAACAAGTCAGAGCCGTAGTGTAAAACAGTTTTAAAAATAGTTTAGCGAGTATTTAAAATGCTTACCGGCTAATATCAAAACCATGTTAGTATAAGACACTCTCTTGATAATCTTCACCTTTCATCTAGTGCGCAACCCTAACGTACCTCTAGGACATCCTAGTTATAGTTCCCACGCTAACTAGATTATTCACATGTATCCATTATTTATAGCCCAAATTATTCCCACGTATTGACCTTATAATACATATAATGATGTTATAAACATATATATATCCATTTAGATTCAACATGGATAAGTCCCTTATTAATTCAATTCAACTAAGTGTTTTCATACATAATTATCTTAAATTTCTACTTTACCCACATAGTAGATATCATCACATGCACATCTATATATTCACTATATTATATTTATACTATACTGCACCCCGAGACACAGCTGCGATGCTGCATTACTCTGCTATCTTGTCCCAATACATCACGTCGCTGTATAGGGCACTACAGGTTCGGTAAAGATTCCTCGAACCACAAATATCAACACAAAAATTAGAGCCGAACATAGTTCTCATACCCACAGGCCACTCACATACCTATGTTCCCATAGTCAACGGACTTATCAACTTATGATAAGTCTTTCATAGTCCTATGTTCTCAAGCGACAAATCAAAAATCCCATGGATTCATCTGGATATGGATGCCCTCACGGGCTAACCTCCCGTCGATAGCAAGTAAGCTATGTATGTCATACACAAATACATTATATATGCACATTCACAAAGTCATACATATAAATATTCATATTTTCTAAATTAGGTTCGCCCACGACCCATAATTGTTATTATCCTATCTCAACACAAATTTTACTCAATTATTTCTCGTAATGGATCCGTCTCTTTTATTCTCATTTATTATTTACTACGTTCTTAATTCTCATCTCTTGAAGTATTGTTTCTCACTATGCATAAATTTCAATAGGTATACCCTCACTTACCTTGTAGTCTAAATCTTTCACGAGTCTCAATCTTTTTGTAAACGTACGCATAATTTCCAATGAATGAATAACTCCCTGTTAACCCAAAATTTCATCTCATATTAATTTCACTGAACGAAGTCTACTTAGACCCTATTGGTCATATTCATAACCCATTATACTCTATCAATGATGATCAAGGGTTCCGGCGAATTTTAACGGGACTAAACAAAAAGGGAGAAAATAAGCAGTTTTCCAGGAGGAGTCGATCGATCGATCAAGCAGTTTTACCCAGTTTTTCTGCAATATTCAACCTAGGGGTATAACCATATTAACCCTTCCAACCCTCTATAATTTCATCCCAATGTCCCATCAAAGTAATCCAATTGTATAATAAATGTACATAAACAAGTTCTAACGTAACGACATCCATAAATCCTCAACGAATCAATCAAAAAGGGGTTTAATCTCAAATCTCTTTATCAAACCTAATTTTGCATGAATAATCACTACCCTCTATTTTAATCTAGATTTTCTTCCCAAATATCATAATAAATTCATGGGTAATCCTCTACATATGATCAAGATTTTTCACTACTTGGGTTCTCCCTATAACACATATAAATTATCTTCCAAAATATATAATTTTTCCATTAAAACATATGATTTTCATTCCTAGACTAACATGGAAGGTATATTAACTTGGAATTTAGCAAGATAGATACTTGCCTCGGATTCAAGGGTATGATTTGTTAATGAAAAATATATGATTGTGTTCCTCATCATGCGATCTACGTTTTGGTGGTGGTGGCGGTGCAATCGGGTGAGTTCTAGGCCTTGGATTGCTTGAAAAACTCTTCACCTTCTTCTCAAATCTCTTCACCTTATTCTCTAATCACGTCACCTTCTTCTCTAATGTCTAGCTTAGTGTTTGTGTTTGTTAACCCCAAGATTCAACTCTAAATGGCTAATAAATATTAAGAAAATTCGTCCGTTTAATTACCCCAAAATATCAAATGTCCAAAATACCCTCCCGGGGTGCCAATTAGGCCTAAAAATGGCCCGAGACCCAAACTAAACCCCGAGTATACTTTTCTGACCATCTCGACCCTTCTGGACACTTTGGAACACTAAAAACGACTATATGGAGGACTTGTAATTTATTCACATTAATAATAATAATTTAGTCCTGACACGACATAGGCGCGTCCCGAATTAAATTTCCATATTTGCCATTTTATTCACTCGTGACAATTTTAATAAAATCAATCTCATATATTACTTTTCTCATCGAGTAATATTCAACAAATTCCCAATAATTACTAACTCTCGTCACGCTAGTAAATATTTAAAATAAAATGTCAGATTAATATTAAATTAATATCTCAATTAAATTCAATAAATCCCCAATTTTAAAAGCCATAAAAATATGGGGTATTACAATTAGTTCCCCTCTCTCCCTGCCTCATGTATTTCCTAATTTTAGAATAATCTTTATATGTTGGATCTTAACAACTCTACGTTGGGTACTCACCGGCTTAGATTTGTTCTTTAACTGATGAGTATGAAGTATTTCTTTCTCTGCTAGTAATTTAGTAATAAATGAGGAGAAATCATTTTAGTTGGATGTTTCAATGTCGACATATCTACTTTAGCTGCTAGGCCTGGCTGTCTCTACATTGTTTGAAATACTTTCTCATTATGCAGTTTTGCAAATGATACTTGTTCAACTTTTGTGGATTTTGAAAATAACCCCCAAAAGAGTACTCTTCAATTAATGTTGTCATGTTCAAAATTGTAATACCCCGTATTTTTATGCTATATTTAATTTGGGGATTTATTAAATTTAATGTGACTGTTATTTAATAAAAATCCGAAAATTAATTATGTTATAATTATTAACGTGACTAGAGTTAGTAATTATGGGAAAACTTGTTGAATATTACTAATGAGCATAGTAATATAGTATATTGGTTATATTGAATGTCATAAGTGAATTAAATGACTATTTCAGAAATTTAAGTCGGGACGTGCTCGTGTCACGTCGGGACTAATTGTGTTAAATAAAAAGTGAATATTTCATAAGTTGCCCGTATGGTCGTTTTGAGTGCGCCGACGCGTCCGGAAGGGTTGAGATAGTCAGAAAAGTGTACCCGGGGGTTTGGTTCGGGTCTCGGGGTGTTTTTAAGCCTAATTAGTGACCCTGGAGGGCATTTTGGTCTTTTTCCAAAATAGCGTAATTAAACCCACGAATTTTAGCAGCCTTTATCAGCTGGTTAGGCTAGCCATTTAGGGTTAGAACATACAGAACCCTAGGACGGACATTGGAGAAGAGAGGAGAGACCTTTCAAGGAGATTCAAGGCCAAAACACCTCCGTTTGCACCGCCGTCACCACCAACGCGTAGATCGCGAGGAGGAGAACGCAACCACACCATAACCCACAGGAAATCAGACTTCTGAAAATCCCAGGCAAGTGTTTAACTTGCGTATTTCGTTAGTGCAATGTTTATATTAGTTTAGGATTAATTAGGAATGTAATCCATGTAAGAAAACCCCAAATTTTGATAGGAAATTGCATGTAGAGAAGATTAAAAACCTTATGCTGGAAAATCATGATGTTATAGATGTATTACCCACGAATTTTGATGTTATATGAGGAAGAAATTCTGGAGAAAAACTGAATTGGATAATAGTTATGAAAACTTTAGGGTTCTTGATGTTTAGATGAGATTTTGGATTGTTTAACCATGATTAATGATGTATACACACATGCTGAACGTTAAAAACATCTGGAATTATGTTAGTATGATAGTAGTAGACTTTTTGGGTCGATTAGTGTTGGAAAATATGTATATTGATGAAGAATTTTGATGAATCCCGTAACTGCAATTCTGCAGAATTTTTACCCAGACCTGCTTGATCGATCGATCGATCATAGAGCATCGATCGATCGAAGGTTCGATCGATCGAGCCCCAAGCTTCGATCGATCGACACCTCCTGGCAGACTCCTATTTCCCTTGTTTAATTAGTTAACGTAAGTTATCGTGAAATTATCTTTGGGCATTCTAAATAAAATGAATTGGGAGACATTGAGGACTAGTAGGGTATATGGATAAATGTTAGAACCTTTAATCTTCAACGAAAATGGTATTTATGGGATATATACTTTAGGTTGGTAGATTTATGAATTTAAAGGGTGAGGTACGTAAGAGAGTTACGTTGGAAGCTAATAAAGTCACTTACTGAATTTCAGAATTTTGAGGATGTAATCCATGAGTGTTAGGTAATAAGTGAGAAAACCCTTCGAGTTAAGGTTAGGAATAAAACCTTATATGAAAATCCATAACTATGTAATTAAGGATAAAGGGTATAATTACGGGTGATGAGAAGAACCTATATTAATTCGATAAAGTGGTATATTTATATGATTGTGTGTACATATATTATATGCATGTGAAAATCATACCCACGCTACTTGCTATCCCTGAGGTTTCCGCGCTGGGACAAGTCTTATCTCGATGGGACCTTTATGGGGGATATTGACTTGTACCCTAGAAGATAGATGTCCTTGGTACAGGCTATCGATGTGATAGTTCAGACGGTCCTAAGAGACGCCAGTATGTGCCACCCTCTTAGAGACTTGGAATCTATGCTTCGCCTCAATATTGATTGTGTATTTATGTTAATACAATTCGAGAGTGATTCCGAATGTATTCCCCTTAAAATGAGTGATATGGGTCTTTGGATAGTGGAAGTATGCACGCACCATAGTTTTATTCGGGGTACTGTTATATATATATGAGATTATGATATTTGAAACTGTCTACTGAGATTTGATAAGTAGAACATGGTTGTTGACTCAAATTATTAGAGACTTGTTTTGAGAGAGTATAAAATGTCACGAGAACTTATTTATTTTTATGAAGTTAAAAATAGAGAATTTTGGGCTACTTGTTGGAACATTTTTTAAAGTGGATATCGTGTATTATAAATCTTACGAGTAATTTAAGTTAAGTTAAAGCTGTTAGAAAGACTAGTATGTTAGATGCTAAAACAAACCGTTCGGAAGGTTAGTGCGATAGGTGTGCACATTAGAAGAGAGGTGAGTATTTCTCAAGAGAGAGACGCACTAATATGTTGTTGCATTGGCCTGTATCAATTTAAATACTTGCTTAACGTATTTTAAAATCAAACACACTTTCGGGCTCTGACCCGTTTCTTTTTCTCTCTCTCTTGTATATATATATATATATATATATATATATATATTTTCAGGTGCCCAGCCACAGGGGCGTCTTGCTTAGGATCTTTTGAGAAGAATGAGCTGCAGCTTAGGTGGGAGTTGTAGGTCACTTGAGTAGACGGCTTCTGTTATTGACTCCACTCTTAGTACTCTCATTTATTGGGCACGTGTCGCCCTTTTTCTCATCTCATATATTGTTGGGACATTCATATTTCAGTCATTTCCAGTATTGTTCTTTGTGATTTATTTCAGTATGGACTTGTGATTTTAGTTTTATTATGTTGACATTTGATTGACGAATGTATGTTATTATTTAGTTTATCGTGGTGTGATTCTTAATTGTAGAAATGTTGTTTTAAATAATAAATCTTTTCTTTAATAAAAATTTGGAAAGTTTGTATGAAAAATGTTTTTGACACTTAGCTTAATTATTTAGGGTGTTAAATTGGAAAATTTATTTTTATCGACAGTGATGCTGAGAATGAACCAACTGTTAACCTTGATTTAATTTAATAAAGGAGAGATCGCCCGGTATTTAATTAGGCGGGGTGTCACAAAAATCTTCCTATTTGGACAAAATACTGGTGAAAATTGGATCCACCATTCATAATTTCATTACTGAGGTACTAGTTTTATATGCCAATACATGAAACATGGAATATGATTTCATTGAGGCTGGAGCGCAAAAAACTCCATTGAGCTTTCCAATTATGGCAAGAAACCTCCCAAAACTATATTGAATATAAGAAACCCTGGAGTTATGCATTTTGTTGCAAATACTCCCTTATCGGTCTTTCCTAACTATGTATTTTAGTAAAACATAGGGGTTATTTGTAATAAAAATGCATTGTTAGGTGCTTTCTTATATTAAAAATTTTCAGCAAGGTTCATTGCAAAACTGAAAAGTTCATAGTTTTTTTGCACTCTAGCCTTTTATTTATTTTATGCTAGTTATTGTGCATGAAATGGATTGTTTACTTTGGGGTTTCAGTTAAACATAAAAATAATGGCACTTCATGACTTGTTTCAGTTAGATAAACAAAGAGACAATTTGTTCAGAGTTTGGGAAATTTGTAACCCTTTCTCTGCTGCACCTAGTTACAACTACACAGCTGAAAATTGCCCCAAGGATTCTATTGTAATTGGTGATTTACCAAATGTAAGTGGCTATTAGACTTAATTATGCTTCTCTTTTTCTGTGTGGGGTATATTATTCTCAGTGGATTCCATATGAATTACATACTCCATCATCGAGTCACACGTTGCCTTTGAAGATGTAATAAATTAAGAGTCATGTCTTGAAATCAGTTTAAAAAAATTTCACGATTGTTGGATAAGGTTTGTTCACATTGGGATTAGTATTTTTTTGCTGTAAAGAAAGTTAACAATCAAATAGTGATTAGCAGATGGAGTATTTGAATTACATAGTGACTTAAACATTAAAGTTAATATATAATTCATAAGATAAAAAAGAATCTACCAAAATAGGGATTAATATAATCTAGTAAATTGAATATATGCAAAAAATAACTTTTGTTAGTAACATCTAGACGGACATTCATAATTAATAACTTTTTCATAGTTTTGGGGGTTATCTGCTAGTGTATTTGCAATCAAATTTCTTGCATTTTACCATTAATAATTAGAATAGTTTTCAAATTTTGTCATCCCAATTGATTTAAGGAATGATAAAATGAACTTAATGGTTATTTAGATATTAGCGCATATCACATTTTGATGAGTCAATCTGGTTCATATCATGATGTAAAAGTTTCATCTGCAGGTCCTTTCAAGATTCACATGCTACAAGGACAATTAGACAGGAAATTCCAAAGGCGATGGGAGATTTGTCCCAAAACATGTGTATGATATCGCTTGGGAATTCAGTCAATCTATTCAGGATCTGATAAACATATTTCCTGATCTGTAGTATCTCACTCAGTGTTCCTTTGTGAAACAAGCAATCTTTGATGTTGTTTCACATCAATGCAGCCCCTTCAAAGCCTTAGTTCAAATGTTGTGGGCTTGTATGTTATCTCTTTCCATTGTCAAGGTGCCTTTAACTCTACTTTGGGTAGCAAAGGCTTGTTAAGATCGGGGAAGATGTTTCTCTAAGTGCTCTATCATTCCCAGCCCTGCTTAATTTATAGATGAACAACAATATGGTACAGAGACTTTTATGCTAGCTATGCTTGGATTATAGAAAGTATAAAGGAAAACAATAAGTAAAGGGAAAAAATACGCTACATTTCATGGTTTTAGTATATTCTTTTTTCCCACACTTTTTACTCTTCATATTTTAGCTCCAAACGTAGAGTTAGAGAAAAAGTAGGTGCTCTGTTATTTTTCTTTCATGTTTTAAACAACTCCATTAATATGAACCCCACCAATAATTGTGATGAAACCCAATATAAGTGATGGTTAAAGAACCCAAGATCTTATAACAAACGTTTGTTGAGCCTTGACCCGTTACCTAGGAAAATAAGAACCAAGATTACGAAGGATTAAAACGCCACACTAAGAAACCTAAGAATCTCTCACGAATCATGGTGATACAATTGGTTGTTTGAATGCCACAAGATTAACTTGATAAGTTCATAAAGTTTTATTAATAACCAAGTGGAACAAAAATACATCACAATAATATTAGTTTATATCAAAAAGTTCTTACAAAATTCGTACCTCCCCTCATTTATACGTGGAACAATCGTCCAAGAATAGGGAATGAAATAAATACAATATTAAAACAACACAATCGTCAAAGTAAACAAGTTCCCACTTTTTTTAGGCCACTTGGACTTGGAAAATAATAAAATATGACTAAATGACTAAGTTTAATGTATTTAAAGGTAACCAGCCAAGACTAGATTCATCCCCCATTTATTAACCCTGAAAATAGATAAATTCATGCCCATTTATGGTGTGAACATGATGGCCACATTTTTTCATGATAATTAGCTCCCCAAATTGCTTTAATGACATGAAATAATCTTTGATTTTCATTTGGTCCCATCTTGGTCTCCATCTTTTCAGAATCAACCCACTTCTCTTGGATCAGCCCAATAAATGCTTCATTAAAATCTTTGGCTCTAAGTCTTGTAATTGGACCACTAGAAAGTGACAAAGGGTCTTTCACAAATTTATCTCCATTCCCATGTGTATGATCAGGCCTACATTCATGTTCAATATATTCAGCTCCTTGAATTATATCATTTTCCCCCTCTTGAGAAGGATTTGTCCTCAAATCATCACCTGCATCAAAAAGAGATAAATCAGCAACATTAAAGCTTGTACTAACATCGTACTCACCTAGTAAGTCAAGCCTATTTGCATTGTAATTAATGAGTTCCAAAACTTGAAATCGTCCATCACCCCAGGGTAGGAGTTTTGAATGCCGTTTTCTTGGAAAACGTTCCTTCCTCAAGTGCAACCAAGCCCAATCTCCTGGTTTAAACACTACCTTCTTACGTCCCTTGTTGTATTGATGGACATATTGTTCAGTTCTCCTTCTAATGTTCATTTGAGCCTTTTCATGAATCTTCTTTACAAATTCATCTTTTTTTTTGCCATCTAAGTTTTCCTGTTCACTCAAAGGTAAAGGAACTAAATCCAAAGGTGATAATGGATTAAACCCATAGACAATTTCAAATGGAGAAAACTTAGTTGCATAATGTATACTTCTATTATAAGCAAATTCAACATGTGGCAAACAATCCTCCCATGCTTTCAATTTTTTCTTAATGAATAACACGCAACAAAGAAGGCAAAGTGTTATTCACTACTTCAGTTTGGCCATCAATTTGTGGATGACAAGTAGTAGAAAACAACAACTTGGTTCCCAACTTTCCCCATAAGGTTTTCCAAAAGTAGCACAAAAACTTTGCATCCCTATTAGAAACAATGGTCCTAGGCATGCCATGTATCTTAACAATTTCTTTAGAAAACAAATCAGATATATGCGATGCATTATCAGTTTTTTGACATGCAATGAAGTGTGCCATCTTAGACAACCTATATACCACCACAAAAACAAAATCTCGTCCCCTCTTAGTCCGATGTAAACCACAAACAAAATCCATAGAAATATTAGTCCAAGGTTCATTAGGTTTAGGCAAAGGGGTGTACAAACCATGGGGTTTCAACTTTGACTTGTCCTGTCTACAAGTGATACATTTATCACAAATTCTTTCCACATAACGTTTCATATGAGGCAAAAAAATGATCATGTAAAATTTCTAAAGTCTTAGCTACACCAAAATGACCCATTAAACCACCACCATGAGCTTATCTCACAAGCAATTAACGTAAAGAACACATAGGGACACATAATTTATTTTCTCGAAACAAAAATCCATCATGCCTATAAAACATTTTAAATGCCAATTTTTCACATGCATTTAACACATCACTAAATTCATAATCCTGCTCATACAAATTCTTAATCTATTCAAAACCAAGCAATTTTGTGTCTATGATGGAAATTAAAGCATACCTTCTAGATAATGCATCAGGCACCACATTTTCCTTACCTTGCTTGTATTTGATCACATAAGGAAATGTTTTAATGAATTCCACCCGCTTGGCATGACGTTTGTTCAACTTTTATTGTCCCTTCAAATGATTCAAAGTTTCATGATCTGTGTGAATCACAAATTCCTTTGGCCATAGATAGTGCTGCCAATTTTCCAAAGCCCTCACGAGAGTATACATCTCCTTATCATAAGTGAGATAGTTTAGGGCTGCAGCACTCAACGTTTCACTAAAATAGGTGACTAGGCGACCTTCTTGCATCAAAATAGCTCCAATACCTATGCCTAAAGCATCACACTCAATTTCAAATGTTTTAGTAAAGTAATGTAAAACAAGTAAAGGTGCATTAGTTAACTTTTCTTTGATCAGATTAAATGCCTTTTCTTGTTCATTTCCCCACTTAAACAACACATCTTTCTTAATGACTTGAGCGAGAAGGGCGACCAAGATACTAAAATCATGCACAAATCGTCAATAAAAGCTACCTAGACCTTTTCCTCATCCACTTCAATTCCTTTAGCACTAACAACAAAGCTAAGAAAAATAAGATTATCCTTAAAAAAGTGCACTTTTTGAGGTTAGAAAACAACTTTTCTTTCCTTAGCACATCTAAAATAGATTTCAAATGTACTACATGTACTACATGTTCTTCAAGCTTTTGCTATAAATTAGGATATCATTAAAATATACAACTAGAAATCTGCCAATAAATGCACACAAAACATGTTTCATCAAATGCATAAAAGTGTTGGGTGCATTAGTTAAACCAAAGTCCATTACTAACCACTCATACAAGCCATATTTAGTTTTAAAGACAGTCTTCCATTCATCAACTTCTTTCGTCCTAATCTGATGATATCCACTCTTAAGATCAATTTTTGTAAAAACACAAGAACTATGAAATTCATCCAGCATATCATCTAATCTAGGAATGGGATGACGATACTTAACCGTTATGTTGTTGATAGCTTAGCAATCAACACACATCCTCCATCTCCCATCCTTCTTAGGAACTAGTAACGCCGGAACCGCACAAGGCCTCATAATTTCTCGCATATACCCTTTCACCATTAATTCACTTACTTGACTCTGAAGCTCTTTTGTTTCTTATGGATTGGTCCTATAGGCTGGTTGGCTTGGAAGTGATGCACCAGGTATGAAATCAATTTGATGTTAAATTCCTCTAATTGGAGGCAGTCCATGAGGTACCTCTTCGGAAAAGACATCTTCAAACTCCTGCAAAAGAGAAACAATATTGCTTGGTAATGAACCGTCGAAGTCATTAGTACATAAAATGGCCTCCTTGCACATGAGTATGATAAGAGGTTAATGTGAAAATAATGCTCTCTTGGTCTCACTTTTTTTTTGCAATGTAATTAAATTTCTTCCCTCTTTCTTTATTTTCAACTTTTTTTCTCTCGATTTCTTTTTTCTCGATTTCTTTTTTCTCACTTTCTTTTTTCTCAACTTTGGCCTTCCTTTCTTTTTCTCTCTTCTTTTCATTTGACCTTTGCAACTTCAGTTGGTCCTCCATAACCTCTTTTAGTGTTAATGGCACAAGAGTGATAGGTTAATTTTTAAGAGTAAAAGAATACTAATTTGTGAACCCATTATGCTTTACCTTTCGGTCAAATTTCCATGGGATCCCTAACAATAAATAGCATGCATGCATTAAAACCACATAACATAGTAGATCATCCTCAAATTTTGCCAATATATAATGCCACCAGCACTTGCCTCGTCATCTTGATTTCACCACATTATTCAGCCACTGAAGTCGGTAAGGCCGAGGACGTTTTAAGGTTATTAATGCCAATTTCTCCACCAATTCAGTGCTGGCCACATTTGTGCAACTCCCCCATCAATAATAACACTGCAACCTTTGTTATTTACAAAGAAACTAGTTTGGAATAAGTTCTCCCTTTGGTTACATTCTTCTTCCTTAAACTGCACATTGAGAACTCACCTTGCTACTAATAAATCTCCAATAACAACAATTTTCTCATCATGAATATCCTCCAAAGGTAGCATGTCATCATCTACTTCTCCTTCATTCTCCAACTAAAGCTCTCCTTGCGCATTGATCACCATCACCCATTTTTTTACGCATTGGCTGGCTATGTGACCTCGTCCCTGACATTTAAAACACTTAATATCATGTGTTTTAGAAGTAGAAGTTTCAGTGTTACCTAAAGTTGTGGTTGTTGCTAACTTCGCATTCTTAAAGGGTTGGTTCAAATTTGGGCTTATTTTCTACATTCTCAACCCTTTTAGGGGCTGTCTTCCATGTGTTGTTGTTAGACACAAATTGTCCCTTCCTTCTTAACCCCTTTCACATGAGTTATTCCTCCACCTTTATGGCTTGATTCACCTTATCTGACAACTCAACATAGTTCTGTAACTCGTCTATATCAGTAATCTCACGGTTTAAACCGTGAAAAAACCTAGCCATAGTGCCTTCCCGATCCTCTTCCACATTAGCTCGGATCGTAGCTACCTCCATCTCCTTGTAATACTCATCCACACACTTGGAACCTTGAGTTAATCCTTGTAATTTTTGAAACAAACCCATATAGTAGTGGTTGGGTACAAATTGCCTCCCCATAAGCATTTTCATCTCCTCCCAAGTGTCAACGAGTGGCTCTCTATTCCTCCTCCTATTAATCAGTAATTGATCCCCCCAAATAATGTCATAATCAGTGAATTCAATTGCAGCCAACTTAAATTTATTCATCTCTGAATAGTTGTGACAATCAAACACCATCTCCATTTTAGTTTCCCACTCGAAATAAGCTTCAGGATCATTTTCACCTTGGAAATATGGGATTTTAATATTTATGTTTCCTAAATCACTATTACTCCTAGCTCTATCCATCCTAACATCTCTATTCTCAAAACCATGCCCAAACCTGCCCTGATTCACATTTGGCAGATCAAACTCCTTTAACTCTACTTCTTCCTCGACATTTCCCAATGGAACACCCCCGCCTTGTTGCCTATTGGGAATGACTTGTTCTTTCCCCCTAGGTGTTCCTTCTTCTACCGTATCCAATCTCTATTGAATAGGTTTTAATTCAGCCCTCAACATACACCTCATCTCTCCTATTAGTGTTTGCATTTCAAGGTTCGAAATAGATGTTTTTTGAACTTCTTCGGTTGTGTCTTCTTCTTGAATATTGTACATATTTGCAATATGAAAAATATTAGAAACCTCACCAGCACTCCCTCTCGTGTTTCACTCACACTCATGTTTTCACTCAAAATGGCTTTTGCCCTCTTATGATCTCACTCTCTTATTTTGTCCACACTTTTGTGTCCTCTTTAGTTCTTAATCAAACTCAATAAACAAATTCAAATTAACCACTAGCAATTCAGATTGAGGATCAACCAAAACTCATCACAATGTAAGGAATTTGATTGCGGGAAACAAAATGAATGACTCACACAGTTTCTAAGGTTTAAGCAATACGAAATGAAAAGAATGCATACAACTTTTTTTTTTGTTTCAATCTTGTTTCTCACCTCATAAAACCCCTTTTTTCCTTTTTTTCTAAAGGAGGAAACAAGAAAAAAAAGGATAGTCAAACTTGCCTTAGAAATAGGCTCTAATACCAAATGAACTGAACCCCAGTAACAATTGTGATGAAACATAATAAGAATGATGGTTAAAGAACCCAAGATCATATAAACAAAGTTTGTTTAGCCTTGACCCGTTACCTAGTATGATAATAACAAAGACTACAAAGAATTAAAACGCCCTACCAAGAAACCCAAGAATCTCTCATAAATCAAGGTGATAAGTTTGGTTGTTTGAACGCCACAAGATTAACTATATAAGTTCAAAAAAATTTCTTTAGAACCAAGGGGAACAAAAATACCTCACAATAATATTAGTTTATATCAAAAAGTGCTTACAAAATTCATAGCTCCCCTCATTTATACTTGGAACAACCCTCCAAGTATAGGAAATGAAATAAATATATCATTAAAAAACACAATTGTCAAAGTAAACAAGTTCCCCCATTTTTTAGGCCACTTGGACTTGGAAAATAATAAAGTATGACTAAATGACTAAGTTCAATGTATTTAAAGGTAGCCAGGCAAGAGTAGATTCATCCCCTATTTATTAACCTTGAAAATAGATAAATTCATGCCCATTTGTGGTGTGAACATGATGGTGTAAGCTTTGATTATCATTTGGGTCCATCTTGGTCTCCATTTTTTCTGAATCAGACCACTTCTCTTGGATCATCCCAATAAGTGCTTCCTTAAAATGTTTGGCTCTAAGTCTTGTAATTGGACCACTTGAAAGTGACAAAGGGTCTTTCACCAATTTATCTCCACTCCCATGTGTATGATCGGGCCCGCGTTCATCTTCAACATATTCAGCTTCTTGAATTGCATCCCCCATGGAACCGCAAGGGGTGGGGGTGGGATAATGGAGATCAATTAATGAATATTTCACCAGAATAATGTGTGTATATGTACTCAATTATTTCTTCTTTTATGTGTAATTGGCAAAAAACAATGGCTTTTTAATTACATCATTTGTGAAATCTCTGAGGAGTTTGTAATCCAGTCATCATATTTTCTAAACAGTTGGCTATGTTTACAATATACTACTGCGTTTTAATAAGCACGGTGTAACCACTCACAGTGGCGGAGTCAAAAAATGTCAACTGGTGGAGCACCATAATAAAAACGTCGTGTTTTGGGGGGCGGTAGCCCCCCCCCCCCCACCCCCCCAAAAAAAAAAAAAAAAAAAATTTGAAGATTATTCACACATTTATACTTCATGGCTAAAGAAATAAATATTCACACATTAATAGTAATAAAATAGAATGAAACAAACCATAACACTTCATTGCTAAAACGAGTATCAAAATTTGTCATTACATGTACTGATTAAAATATAAAATGAGCAAACTACAATCTCCCTATTCGATTTTTCATCTTTTAGAATCAATCCACAACCGCGTCATTATAAATGCAATCAAAGACATCTTTTTCGATATATGTCACGCAAGAGTCACTTAGCCAACCATCTCCCATATGATTTTGAAGATCGGTTTTCTAAATGTTCATAGCAGAAAATGACCTCTCAACTATAGTTGTGGAAACTGGTAGAATTAATGACAACTTTATGAGCCTGTAAACTAATCCATACATAATGTGTTTCCCTTTCTCTACCATTTTCCTAGCCAACCCACTAATCCCATTCACATCAACAAAGTGACTATCAGATTTCATATCAAGTTCATACAATTCAAGATCATCCCGAAGTATAATACGCTCTTGCTTAGTGAAATCGTCAACATAAAGTTCAGCCAAACGAATCAACTTGTTTATATCAAAAGAAACAAATGAATTAACTGGATCAAATAATGCCATGTGTAAAAGCAATTCGGAATTCACCTCATTAAAACGATTTTTAAGTTCAACAAGTTGTTTATCCACGATAAAAGTAGAACAAGTCGACTTTATAGTGATGTAAATTTGTGGTTGTCAATCCTCTCCTTGATCTTCCCAAAAGCCAAAAATTACTTTCCATGTTAGGAATCTCAATATGATTTTTCACACAAAAAGACGAGGCATCCTTTCAAACTCTATATTCCAACAAACTACCATATTGGGTAAACCAATCTGAAATGAAACGCCGTTCCTTTTCTCCCATAGATTTTTGAGGATAAGGAGGCATAAAGGGTTGAGAAGGACCCATTTGAAAATATGCTAGTCTAACTTTGTCTTGATCATTCGCATCATAATCTGAAATGCGTGGTCGTAATCTAGGATCTGCTAGAAGATTAGCTAAGTCAACTTCAATGCGAGTTCTTGAAGGTTCCTCTTGGACAACTTTAGTCTTAAGTGGCATGACATTTTCGATTGGAAAAACTTCCATACGAGCTTTTTTAGAGAAATAGTTGTCAAGAGACTGCAATAAATAGAAAAAATATTATTAGGAAATTAGGAAAAACGTTAACTGTTAACTATTAAAGCATTAAAAAAATTATTAATTGTTAAATATTAGGGAGAAGATTTAAAGCATTGAAAGCAATAAATTTTTATCTGTTAAAGCATTAAGTTCTACCCGAAAACAAAGCACTAAGAAAATTGTTGATTGTTAAAGCAATAAATTGTTAACTGTTAAATATTGAGAGCATCCAAAAATTTAAAGCATTATAGAACAAAACCCACTTTATCTCATTAGCTCTTAAAAAAATTAGTGGGTGGGTTTCTTTAATACCCATTAAAGAACAATACCCGCTTTATCTCAATAACAGTTACAAAAATTAGGGAGTGGAGTGGATTTCTTTAATACCCATTAAAGAAAAACACCCACTTTACCTCCATCAACCCATGAAAAAAAAAATAGAGAACCTACCCTTCTTCAACCCATGAAAAACCCCCTGAGAACCTACCCTCCTACACTTCTTTAATACCCTTCAAGCAATGCAGGAAAAATTAGAGGCCGAAATATATATACCTTCGTCACCAACGGTCAGTGACTGGAGTCGGAGAGGGTGTCACCGAAGTCCGAAGCTGGAGCGAGGTTAAAGGGGAAAAGTTTAGCTGTTGTGCTGTTGAGCAAAGGGGGTTTCTAATGTTTGGGTATGTACGTGTGCTGAGTAGGGTTAAATGAGGTTACTTTTTCTTTTAATTTTTTTAAGTCTTGGGTAATGCATGTGCATCCCCCAGGGCTATTCTCCGTCCGCCACTAACAACTCATCACTCAAGTTTGTGAGAAATCTTTCTCTTTCTCCATGTATATTTATACAATATTGATCATGTGCGGACTGACCTGCACATTAAGAGTCTAGACTGGACATGTGGCATCTGGCGGTGAGCCTCCAAAAGAGAGAGAGCAGGTCGATAATTTTTTGGGTTAAGGAAATGGGTATAATTTAGTGGGCATGTATTATACCTGTGCGGGTCAGCCGCATAGGATCATTTTCGTGCGTATATGTATATATATATATATATATATATATATATATATATATATATATATATATATATATGTGTGTGTGTGTGTTATCCTGTTCTTGTTTGGACCAGTCTTCATTTTAAGAGTGTGGACTGGACCTGTGTCACCTGGCGGTGAGCCTAGAAAAGAGAGAGAGTGTGCCTATAATTTAGGCGATAATTTCTAGACTCACCGCCAGGTGACACATGTCCGGTCCGCACTCTTAAAATATGGTCTGGGCCGCACAAGAGCATTATTATATATATATATATAGATATAATAAGGAGTGTAATTTTAACACTATTCAATAAGATCATAAGCTAATTAGGGGTTCAGATTAAATCACCAATGCAAGAAATCAAGGGTTGGAATTAAAATAGACCTAATACCATTTTTACCCCTTACATAATTGGTTTCCCCCTCTTTTAAAACACTCTACTTTCTTTCCCCAAATTTCCAAAATTCAAAACCAATGGTAAAAGGGTATTATCCCTACCTCCTAACTCCCTTATCTGATGACTTCCCTTTCTCTCTCTCTCTCTCTCCCAATGCTTTAATATTCCATCTCTACCAAAAAACGCAAGGGCCTGTCCAAAAAAAACCATCTACGAAAAAAAACCATCTCTACTCAAGCTTTCATCCACCATCTCTACCAAAGTTTTCATCCACCATCTCTACCAAAGTTTTCATCCACCATCTCTACCAAAAACCAGAGTGGTCCGGCGTGAGGTTGAGGAAGAGTTTTTTTTTTACATTATGAGTTTGTAAAAATCCATAGAATCTGAGGTATGGGGGAAGCAGGGATTTCTATTTTTACTGGGGTTTGTTTTGTCGAGAATGGGAACTGGGGGTATAGGGGAAGCAGGGGGTAAAGTGGGGTGGGAGAAGCAAGGGGAAATGGGGATGCGGGTATGTGTCATTTTTTGGGGGTATGGGGGAAGTAGGGGGTAAAGGGGGGTAGGCGATATGGGGTAGCGGGCGAGGGGGTGATTGGGGTTATGGGTGACAGCGGGGATGGGGGGGGGGGGGGATGGGGATGAGTTTTTGGTTTTACAATATCAGATATTTGTTATATTATTTTTGGTTTTGAACTAATGACAATTATTATCTTATTTTTTCAGGTATGCAATCTTAATTTTAGGGGTATTGTTTCCAACTGTCAGTTTTTCAAGTATCCTCCTAATATCGGGTAACTATCTTCAATATCTAACTTTGGGGGTATTATATTTCAGTTTTTTAGTCTTGGTTACTATCTTCAATATCTATTTACAACACATTTGCATTCTGTTTAATTTCAACTGTTTTTTTCTTCTAAATTCTTTTTCAACTGTTTTTTTTCTACTAAGTTATTTTCTTGGATTGCTACACTACATAATAGAATACATTTTTCTTGGAATGTTTTTTACTTGCAAGAATTCTCCAACTCATTGATTTAATGCATCCTATTTCTGTCTTTTTCTCTTTTAATGCTAGCTGAGTAAGTTCAACAAAGGTATTGTTGGTTGTATCTTATATTATAATATTAAACTCTAACGGAGCATATAATATCAGATGTACATCTGATATTATGATGACTGACTTTAATTGAAGGTTTTGTTATTGTGTGTGATGTGGTCTGATTGTTTATTTTTTATTTTTTATTTACTCCCTTCATAATTTAGCCACAAAACAAATATTTATGTGCATGATATTGCTTGATGTTTGTTGTTTACTATTTTTTACTTTGTTTTATTCGTTAATTATTTTCAACTGTCAGTTTTTCAAGTGTCAATTTTTTTGAACTATCAACTATCAGTAGATAAAATTGTTAATCATATTTCAGTTTTTTTAGTCTTGGTTACTATCATTTTACGAATATGTACATTGGAAATTGTTACGAGTTCATTTTATTAGGTATGGGAGATAACCAAAATCTGTAAATTAAATTTCCTACATGGTACGACATTCAAACTTTAATATAAAACATATAGCAGTTCATACCTGTAGCAACCTCATTAGAAAACATATAACAGTTCATGACGGCTACCTACGATCCTTGCTTATCATAATGTCATATTGATAATGTTTGGATTAGTAAACAGTTTAATTTCTATGAATAACTTCTCCATCTTTTCATTTTGTAGTTTATAGTTGACATCTTTCTCCGCATGGAGGGCATACCGTATTTGAGATAGTACGTTGCAATTTGGTATTTAGTCCCAAGCCTTAATTTATGTCATTTTCTACCTACTCACTCAGTTATTTAATTTTTCTTCCCTTAAAGGTTGATGAAGACTCACAAAATGCTATAACAACTACCCCCTCTCTTTATGTTATGCAATTTTGTTTTGCCATTTACTTTAAACATTGCCTTCTCACTCAGATTCAAAGGCTGCGCATAAATAATATTGGTGTTGTTATCCATGATGAATCTTGCCTTAATGCTATTCGTTCCTTGGCAACATAATGCAATTATTTAGTGTCTTCATACATATTTACAACTTCCTTCGTCGTTAGTTTTTTTTCCTTTTTTTCCTTTTTCCCTATTTGCAGGGGAACGAAAAAGAAAACGTGGCACCTAATGTGGATAAAGGAAAAGGGAAGGAGAAGGAATCTTCACAAGTGGTATGTTTAACATTTCAATGGTTATTTGTTCTCATTATTTTATTATCGTGTTCTTTATTTTTACTTAATATATTCTCTTTAATTTACCCTCTTTATTTTAATTCTGACTATCAACTTTACCTTCGTACAATATATACTCAAAGGCCGCGCAAATGTACTGGCCGTATTATTATACGTGATGTGGTTCAACTTGATGAGGTTCAATTTGGTGCTATTTGTTATATTAATATATTCTATTTAATCTATATGTTTTTTCCCTTTACAATTCTTATAATCAAGTTCTTACTCACGTTTAATTAATGGTGTCGATGGTATTTCATTTACATAGCCCCATACTCAGCATAACAATGGAAACGAAAAAGGAAAGGGTAAAGTGAAAGCAAATGTGGTGCCTATGAGGGTAAATATTTTTCAGTAACTTTCCACTGTTTTCTTTTTCCAGTTAAAAAAATTTGTACCTTATAATTCTTTCATCTGTTTTTATATGCTTAAATTATTTATATAGGCATCTTGGATGGATAAGGGGAACGTCTTTTCTGGAGCAGTATGTTTCTTACATTACCTTATTTGTTTTATTATTCTCCCTCTCTATCTTACATCATTCTGAAACTTTTAAAATATCATGCTATACACCGTACAATTTAAAATATTTACCTCATTTCAAACACCAAGATTACTATATAAGACCATTCCTAAGCTTACTATATAAGACCATTATTCGAAACCCCTTCATTATTGTCATCTTATGTGTTGATAATCTTTTTTCTTCTTTAGGCACCCTATGTACTGTTAATCTCAAAACGTGCCCTGGTGCAATAAATGTGATAGGAACGAGAGAGGGAAAGATTTATTCCTTTGTCATCTACAAATGAAGTTTATTTTCCATAAAACTCTCTCCCTTCTACTGAACATTTAACACAATCTGATAACTTAATATCAAGTCATGTTCGGGCTCAACGACAATGACGAGAACGCAAAAGACTTTCTCACTTTCAATCTTCGTGTGAGGTTATTCCTCCAAAACCTACATCTCTTAATCCCTATCCCTATCCCTCTGCACCACATTCCTCCTCAAGTGTTTAATATATGGCACCATGTAATAGCTTAAACTCAAAACGTGCGCTTGCCCAACTACAACAACGAGATCGAGAAAGGGCACTAAAGGTACACAAAACACTAGACAATCAATCATCTACTCAGACTCCTAATGTCCGTAAGTCAATAATAACTCCTATCCTTGCTAGGAAAGAACGTTTTCCAAAATGACCAAGTTTTTCACAATCATCATTTTTTGATGCAATGATTTAACTCCCTTCAACAATAACTAACAATTGTATACAACTAAGAACCCTTGATCAATCAGACTTTCCTCGACAAAGACTTATTCCTTTGACTGATAGTTTACAAATCCCAGTTGATCAAATTTATATGCCTCCAATTGTTTTTCCCCGCAACCTCTGTCAAGATTTTAGCCAAATTGAAATCGACTCATTTGTTAATCATGTCCTCCGCTGTGAACCATATGAAACTGTTGAAAATCTTCCTGCCACTATTACAGATAGTATTGAACGTCTCCCCCAATTTGAAGATAACCACCCTAGGTAAATATTTTATGGATATCTTATAATTTGGAAATTTATCTAATGACATTTTTTATATTCCTTAACACATTCTTTTCATTTCATACTTATATCCACTCTAGCAGGCGTAAAAAATGTTGCAAGTACGAGTACATCTCGAGAATCATATGTCAGCTTTAGTATACATTTTCTTGGCACCATGACTATTCCATGCCCTTATTGTCACGCTTTATATTGGATGGATGAAAGGTTATCCGGCACATTGAAAGTGCGCCACCTATTTGGAAAGTGTTGCAAATAGGGACAAGTTCGTTTGACAATCTTATTGAACCCCCTCCGGAAATTAAACATTTATTTGAAGGAAACGATGTTCAATGCAAGTCTTTTAAAAATCGTATTGGGGAGTACAATTCTGCCAATGCATTAACGAGTCTAGGTGTACAGATCGATGATAGAGTCCTCACAGGTAGGGGTCCCACATCATTCACTATTCATGGTGAGCTACATCATTGTACTGGGGCCTTATTACCGGAACATGTGCTTGAAGATAAAGCTGCATATGCACAATTATACATATACAATCCAAACGTGACATTGCAAATTAGGGAACATAGAAATAACTGTTTACGTAGTGATGTATTCCAAATAATTCAAGATTCCATGGAGGCGAATAATCCATTTATATACAAATATCGTCAGACATTTGCAATATTAGATGAATCCTCGCGAGCTGGCCAAAACTTGCCAACATACCTTCATTACAATACTACAGCAGATCGTAGAAGGTATAATTTGTTGTCGACCGATGAGATTACTATTATTTTGCCTGGTGATGTCCACAATTCCTCTGCAATGAGAGATATTATTGTTCGCTTACGTGGGGGAAATCAAGTGATGCAAATTAGTGAATGTCACCCGGCATACCTCTCTTTGCATTATGTACTTTTATACCCTCACAGTCAGCTTTGATGGGAACCTGAAATGGAGCTATGGGATATAGTAAATAATTTTGACCAAGACAATCGATTTACTTAATTGCATTATTACGATTACCGTTTATTTCAACACGGTACTAAGTACTCTACAATTCTGAAAGGAGGTAAACTTTTTCAGGAGGTCATTGTGTATGCCTGTGCTTCTATAGAGAAAAATTACTTAACGTATTTCAGACTTAATCAGATCACCCTTTGTTGTGAATGATACAAAGATCTAGCGGATTGTATATCTGAGGGTGTTGAACCATTGCAAATGGGTAGACGAATGATTTTTCCCTCTTCCTTCACTGGTAGTGCATGACATATGTTTGAGATCTACCAAGATTCGATGGCTATAACATGATTCCATCAACACCCAAATATTTTTCTCACAATAACTGCCAATCCTAAATGGCCAGAAATGACTAAAGAACTATTAACGGGTCAGAGTGTGGTCGATCATCCCGACTTGGTCGCACGTGTATTCGAACTAAAGAGAAAAACATTAATGAATGATATCAAGGATAAAAATGTTTTTCGGTAAGAAATTTGCCCACGTTTTTATGATCGAATTCCAAAAATGAGGTTTACCCCACATGCACAGTCTTCTTTTCCTGGATAGCCAAAGCAAGATTAAAATATGTTCCCAAGTAAATAACATCGTTTCTGCTGAGTTTTCAGACCCCATCGATGATCCAATGCTTTTCCAAACCATTCTTGGTTGTATGGTTTATGGTCCATGTGGCTCCTTAAATCCCAATTCTCCTTCCATGGAAAATGGTAGATGCACGAAGAAATATCCACGAGCATTTGCAAATGCCACTTCAATAGATAGTATCGTATATCCAATCTAGCGTCATCATGATGATGGTAGAGAATATACTTCTTCCAGTGGGAAAAATGTATGAAACAATGATGTTGTGCCTTATAATCCGTATTTGTCTCGGCTATTCAATTGTTACATCAATGTTGAGTTTTGTACCGGTTTAAGATGCGTTAAATATATTAATAAGTACACATATAAAGGCCATGATCATACAACTATGGTCTTGGGAGCTGCAAATGAAATCCAACAATATTTAGATGCAAGGTACATCGGCCCCCTAAAGTAGCGTGGCGAATTAATGGTAATCACATGCATTAGGAAAAACCACAAGTTACGCGGTTAGATTTACATTTACATGGGATGCATCATGTTGTGTTCAATCCTACAGAGTCTCTAAGTATTATTGCTAATAGGGCTAGGGTTTAAATGAGTTCGTTAACTGGATTTTTTTCTTTCTGCGCATCGAATGTTTCTGCACGAGCTTACTCCTACCAAGAGTTTCCGCAACATTATGTTTGGAGTAATACAATAAAACTTTGGACTCTAAGGAAAATGCGCGAGTTTGATATTGGTAGAATGTACAATGCTAGCCCTAGTTCAGGTGAAAGATTTTATTTGCGATTGATTTTGACCATTGTTAAAGGACCTACATGCTTTGAGTGCTTACGCACGGTCAACAATGATGTGTACGATACTTTTAAGTCTGCGTGTGTAGCTAGGGTATTGATTGAAGATAATAATGAATGGGTTCAATGTTTAGAAGAGGCATTAATCATTCGAACTGGATATCAACTTAGACGTATTTTTGGTGTTATACATACACAATGTTTCCCTTTGCATCCTGATTTATTAATCAATTTTCCATTCACATATGTGATGATCTAATCCATAAGTTGCATATAATCTTTGCCATTTCAAACCAAACGGACGTTTAAGTTCAATATTATGGTTTGTTTCTTCTAAATGAGGTTCTTCAAGAGTTCGGTAAGACTTTATCTAACTTTCCTCCAATGGCGCTACCAAATTCAAATTAGAGTGCTATAGGAGGGAATTGGATAGTGTGGGAACATCAACAATTACAATCATGAGAAAAGCAATGTGATGCACAACTTGATGTTACCCGCCTTAATAATGGTCAACATTTAGCTTAAATGACGATAACTTCATCTGTTTTTGAAAATATAGGAATTACCTTTTTCTTAAATGGGGGTGCTAGCACTGGCAAAGTATTTTTGTACAATACAATTGCAACTTTTTATCGTAGTTTGGGCTATACGGTTATTACTGTGGCATCATTAGGGATTGCTTATTTAATGTTGGTTGGTGGTCGAACTGCGCATTCAACCTTCTTCATTCCATTAGATATTCTTGAAAACTCCAATTGTGGATTTACAAAGCAGTCAATCCATGATGAGCTATTTAAATTAGCTAAACTTATCATATGGTATGAAGTCCCAATGCAACATAGACATTGTGTTGATGCTGTTGATCGGACTCTTCAAGATATCTATAATGTTAAAAATCCTTTTGTGGGAATAACTGTTGTTTTAGGTGACGATTTCAGACAAATCTTACCTGTTATCCCGAGAGGTGTCCGTGAGGAAATTGTAGCTGCATCACTGAGGTGGTCTGGGCTTTGGAAATACATCCACGTCTTGACCTTAAATCTAAACATGCGACTCAATCATTTGGAGCCTGAAACTATGGACTTTTCAACATTCTTGAATCAGGTATCACCTTTTATCTTATAAATATGTTCAATATTCTTGATTACACCTACTATGTTAGTTTAACTTTCCCTCATTTCATTAGATTGGATCCAACCCACTTGAAAATGTAACTTTACCATCGACCATACAGAAGTGTAATGATATTGAAGATTTAATTGCCAAAGTGTATACAATGCTGAATGTGGATGGTACCATTAATCCAAGTCTTCTCACTAATTGGACAATTCTTTCTGCGCATAATGATGATGTGAGTGCTATAAATAATTTAGCCTTCAATATTTTCCCAAGTGATACAAAAACATATTTCAGTGCCGATAAATTATGCGACGATGAATCGGGTATAGACGTACATAATCAATACCCGAACGAGTTTTTGAATTCTCTTAATCCTTTTGGCTTACCATTATTTAAGTTAGACCTAAAAGTAGGGTCTCCAATTATGTTGTTGAGAAATATTGCGCCAAAAGATGGTGTTTGCAATGGCACACGCTTGGTCATTACGAAGCTTGGAGGGCATGTCATTGAGGACCAAATACTAACTGGGGATAAGTGTGGCAATTTAGTCTTCATTCCAAGAGTATATTTAACTCCTTTGTCTACAGAAAAGCCTATCAAAATGACAAGACGTCAATTTCCAATTTGACTCGCATATGCCATGACAATTAACAAATCGCAAGGTCAATCTGTAAAGTTTGTTGGAATTGACTTGCGCACACCGGTTTTCAGTCATGGGTAGTTATATGTAGCATTATCTCGATGCACAAGTGCTAATCGAATCAACATCCTCCTTCCTGATGATGGTTTGCTTTTTACGACAAACATTGTATACCCGGAAGTACTCTTATAAACGACAATGAGATGTATGTCATTAATTTTTTTTGCACAATATCTTTATATATACATGTTACGATTCTATATCATCTTCTAAGCATTTTACAACCTTTATTAGGATTGGGAGCCGATGGCCAGACATCAAAAGTGGATAAATTCTCGTAGATTATTCAAATGGGATTCCTACAACAAGGTACACCGTCAATATGTCGTCTATATATCGCTTCTCCATTTCATCTGTTTTCTTTAATCAATTCTAACCAATAATGTTTCTTCTAGATTGTCGGGCATAATCGTACTCTTCATTGGAAATACGTCGAGCTCGATACAAGGACATTTCCTAGAGTGATTTAGAGAATGTATCCCAGGAATGCAATGCGATTGCCTCTGAATGGGATATTCATTTTTAGAGGTCTAGTTATACTACTTTTGTAAACTTTTTGCTCCCAATTTTTTATACTTTTCTATGCCTTTCTTTTACCTTCCATAAGCTTTATGTATTTTTGTAATTGCAAATTGGCGAAACATAGTTTGTGACTTTTAGTTTAATGCATTGTAAAGAACGATGGCATAGTTCTAAAATGACTCAATGGTGTCATTTATCTCACAATTGTTTCAACTTCTTCATTTTTATTATTTTTTTGGGTGATGCTTCAGAATATCAGTTGCCGTATTTCCAGGTATGCTAACTCGTTCATATCTGAAAATGACGTATGAATGTGTGATAATTGATTAACTTCACAAATTTCTAATTTAGAACAGTTATTTAATTTCATCCCCTAAACATGCAAATAAAGTGCGTGTATCAACCCGTAAATAAATAAAGTATGAGACACAAAATTAAGGAAAAATCCCCGAAGGGAAAAACCTCTTATTTCTAGATCTTTGAATAATTTACAAGACCATTGACTTACATACAACCTGATAATCTCCCACAAGTGTAACGCAGGGTGTCTTCGGCACACCTTCAAAGCAACGAATAGAAACAGTGTCGACTAGAATCTCCCTTAGGAACTTCAGGTGGTCAGCAATGAAGAAGAGAAACAGCTTGTCCACAAGGTTTGAACAAATACAAAGATGTGTTCTTGGGTTACACAAAAAATTTACAAATGTTTGGCAATTGTGTGAATCAAAACATGAGTCTTGGGACTCAAAAAATATGAAGACTAGAGTAATTGGGACTCTCAAAAACATCTTCCAAAGTCTTGCAAAACTACTACACCAAAGTTGGTATTTATAGGGAAACACATGAAGAGTTTCACAAATTAAAAACACTGAAATTTTATCTAGCGTACAGGGTACCCGAATCGGTTCGGCGTACCCTACGAACCGGTTTGCCCCCAGAATAGGTTCGGGATGGGTTCGGGGAAACTCGCTGGAAGGTGGCTAAACACTTAGCAAAAATTCCAAGCATTTTTTCTTGGAAATATTTCCATTTTCAACGGGCCATAACTTGTTCACCCTAGCTCGGATTGAGGTTCCGTTTCTTCCAGTATCTTTGTTGCGACAAACTCTTCAACTTTTCAGTTGACCAGTCGTCTGGATGATGGCTATAAAATTACCAAATTTCCCTTAATCTTCCCTATCGTGCCTTTTTGCACTTTGTTTGACTTCTCTTGCGTACCACTTGCATTACGAGCCTAAAATCATGGAACGTGAAGTCGTTGAGGCACATGTTGGAGATAATGAATGCTTTATTCCCAGAATTTGGATTGGGTCCATCGAGTGAGATCTTGAGGTGATGTGACAAATGTAGCGGCGTACGACATACACAAATATAACATATTGGACATGAGAAAAATGTCCTTATAAATCTCTCCCTATGTCTATGTCGGTACATACATAAAAAATCTGAATTATCAAATAATACAATTGCCTATACAAATCTACCCTCCCATGAACCCAAAACTGGAAAAGGTACAAATGAATAGTCTCCATCATTTGTTCTTCAAATCTTCAAGAATCTCAAATATTTTCTCATCAGAGTGTGCAATTAAGTGATCATCAATGTAGTACCTACACACATGAGATAAAGAAAAAATTCCAAGTGACGTATTGAGTTTGAAATGAGATAAACATAGATACCAATATATGATAAGCATAAGTCAAATCTCAAAACTCCCCCAAAATAAGATAATTCTTTCTCCCCCTTTTTATGATTTCCCCAAATAGACAAATAAGAAGAATGAATCAAACAAGCAAAATCGGGGTGTCACGGTATTCAAAACAAGGTATCAATCAATATGGCAAACACGCTCTTGCAAGGAGATGCTAAAAAAATCTTCACAAACTATTTTTGATTTTTCAATTTTTTGTACAAAACAAAAAAAATAGATACCATTTGAAATATAATAAAACATGATACAAAAATCACACAATGGATTTAAACTCGAACAACCAAGTCATGGAAATGGAATGAATGGGTGTGAACACATTCGATAGGTAAATCAACTCAATCAATCATATATGCATGATGCATATGTGTACCCCTAACGAATGAGCATTAAAAGTATCTCTAGGTGTAAAAAGTTGTTAAATTTAGATGACATCGTCTTATGCAAATCAACAAATCAAAGTCAAAGTGATTTCCACACCAATAACGTCCAAAACTATGTAGCGCATGTTCAAGCAATTCAAGGACGTGCAAAACCATTTTAAAATCTCCAACCAAACCCCCTCATATATATTTTCTTTTAGAGGTGTATAAACTAAATTCTCAAACATTGGAGAATTGGTACAAAAACCTAAATAGCCCATAATTGGGCATGAATTTCTTTTTATTACGTTTAAATTTTTTTGGGATCTTTTAAACCACTTTGGACCCCGGATAATAAAATTCCTACATTTTTTAGGTCCAATTTAAACGGTGGCTTAGTATTCGCAAAGGCAAAATGAACCTTTCGCAACCCTTCCCCTTTTTCAAACAAAGCACACAAACTCACAAAACGGTTTTTATATGCACAATTTCCATATCAAAATTTACCGCGCTTGGTTCGTTTTAAGGACATGATTGAAGTGAAAACACCCAACCAACATGTGATAAGACAAGCACAATAATCAAACAGATCCGTGCATGTGTGCAATAAACGAAACATGAGTCAAACATGTAGGAAGTAACACTTAATTACATCTTAATGACTCCAAACACTATAAAGCACAAGGATGAATTGACCTATTGTCTCAAAACACTATCAAATAGTCACATGAAAAAAAATGAAATGATGTTGTGACTCGGTCATCCGAAGTGTTCATCCATAAACGGTGCAAACAAAAAAAATCTTTTTGTTTTTTTCAAAATATCTCCAAAAGCTAAAAATCTATACAAAAAGTACATGTCACAACGCTAGCAAACATATATCAAAAAGCATAACTAGCCTATGACAAATATGCAAATACACTCATCTATATGATATAGCAAGAGAATAATCATGTGCAAGTAAACGAGAATCAACTTGTCTAAAATCTAGTGTATCCAAAAGTTATTTCCTAACCCAAATAGATGTGAAACAACGTGTGGGGCATTTAGGAACCAAGGAAACACTAGGCTTCAACATCCTAGGACATCTTCCAAGATCAAAACAAAATCTCCTAAGGTCACCTTTCCTACCACAGTGTGAACATGTGTAAATGGGAGGAATGTTACCTAAAGTGTGATCTTTTCTAATGTCCTTGGGATTAATTGACCCTCTAATACAAATAATGGTTTTGGCTTTAGCACTAGAATCATGAAAACAAGATGAGCCATTACCATCACAATCAAACCTACTTGAATCGTTTAAATTATTTGTCAACTTCAAAATATTTGATTCAAGCAATAAATTAGACTCTTCCCAAGACAGGGACTTCCTTTTCAAATTTTCAACAATTTCTAAAAGGGTATCCCTCTCCCCCTCAATTAAAGCAAACTTTTCCCTAAGGGTCTCTTCGCGTGCCACAAATTCATTGATTAAAATATTTTTTTCATCTTTCGCACAAACACAAACCATCGAATTTTTAAGGTCCTCTAATTAAATTACTAAAACAAGGACCCCATCATCACTCTCCTTCTTGGGAAATTTTAAAGAAACAAAGTCATGGTCTAAGGAAACAAGTTTTTCACGATAAAAATCTCTTTGATTTTGAACCGTTTGCAAAAGATCCATCGCGGATTTAAAACAAGAATTTTCTTTTTCCAAAACTTTAATTCTTTTACAAAGTTTCAAATTCAAACTTTTTAAATTTTCAGCATGGTCGTGAATTTTTTCAAAAATAGGCTACTCATTAAATGGGCGTTCCATTGGAAAAATTATGATTTTTCACAAAACCGTTTTAAAAAAAAATCAATATCACACAAATTTTGCGAAAAATAGGAATACGCAATAAATTAGCGCAACCCGCTCTGATACCAATTTGACGATGCGAGAAGTCAAATTGTATTAAGAAAAAAAAAACTTTAAAAAATCAAGATCACTCGATAATTTAGAGTAACCCGCTCTGATACCAATTTGAAAATGTGAGTAGACAAATTGTATCAGAAAATAAATCCTCGAAAAATCAGGATCACACGATAAATTAGTGTAACCCGCTCTAATACCAATTTGAAAACGTGAGTAGACAAATTGTATCAGAAAATAAATCCTCGAAATCAGGATAACGTGATAAATTAGCGTAACCCGCTCTGATACCAATTTGAAAACGACGTATGACTGTGTGATAATTGATTAACTTCTTAAATTTCTAATTTAGCACACTTATTTAATTTTAGCCCCTAAACATGCAAATAAAGTGCGTGTATCAACCCATAAACAAATAAAGTATGCGACACAAAATTAAGGAAAAATCCCCGAAGGGCAAAACCTTTTATTTGTGTAACTTTGAATAATTTACAAGACCATTGACTTATATAGAACCTGATAATCACCCACAAGTGTAACGCACGGTGTCTTTGGCAAACCTTCAAAGCAACGGCTAGAAGTAGTGTCGGTTGGAATCTCCCTCAGGAACTCTAGGTGGTCAGCAATGAACAAGAGAAATGGCTTCTCGACAAGGGTTGAACAAATACAAAGATGTGTTCTTGGGTTACACAAAAAAATGCACAAAGGTTTGGCAATTTTGTGAATCAAAACATGAGTCTTGGGACTCAAAAAATATGAAAACTAGAGTAATTTGGACTCTCAAAAACGTCTTCGAAAGTCTTGCAAAACAACTCCCCCGAAGTTGGTATTTATAGGGAAACACATGAAGAGTTTCACAAATTAAAAACACTGAAATTCTATATAGCATATAGGGTATCCGAACTGGTTCGGGGTCCCCTACGAACCGGTTCACCCCCCGAATCGATTCCGGTTGTGTTCGGGGAAACTCGCTGGAAGGAGGCTAAACACTTAGCAAAAATTCCACGTATTTTTTCTTAGAATTATCTCCATTTTCAACGGGCCATAACTTGTTCACCGTAGCTCGGATTAAAGTACCGTTTCTTCCAGTATCTTTGTTGCAGTAAGCTATTCAACTTTCCAGTTGACCAGTCTTCCGAACGGAGGCTGTAAAATTACCAAATTTCCCTTGATCTTCCCTATCGTGCCTTGTTGCACTTTGTTTGACTTCTCTTACGTACCACTTTCATTACGAGCCTAAAATCATGGAACATGAAGTCTTTGAGGCAAATGTGGAACACATATTGGAGATAATGAATGCCTGATTCCCAAAATTCGGATTGAGTCCATCGAGTGAGATCTTGTGGTGATGTGACAAATGTAGCGGCATACGACATACACTATTGTAATATGTTGGACATGAGAAAAATGTCCTTACAATATCCCTTTGTGTTCACATTTAAATGAGGCTTCACGCATGAGTTTTTTTACCATACAAATGTCTTTTAAGACGTACAAATTAGCTTATTGACTATTTTATTGTTTGTTGTTATGCAGTGTCGCAACCCTGGTAGGATTTATGCAGTGTGTCAGTTGTGTCCTTGATCAAACTAATGTGTTTGCTAATGATAGATGATATCCAGAATTGTTATGGGCATAAGGGCGTGGACTGAAGAACTACAAATTGGCATATTTTAATGGTGAAAAAATATTTACCTGTGCATAAGGTAATGTTACTTACATTTAGGTTTTGATCCACCTGTGCATATATCTTAAATGTTAATCAATTTTCCACTTACTATTTTATTCACTTTTTTGGGTTTTGTAAGAAGATATGAAGTTACTAGGAGATCCAAAGTTTATGGATGCATGTTAATTGACTCTAAATGCAGTGGTAATTTATAACACTTAGTTTTTGAGTTATTTTATTGATTGTATAATTTATATTGACACTCTTTTTACAATTTATAGGTTAATTTGTGTTTAATGAATTTGGTAATGTTACCATATGATAGTCACAGAGTGATGTAATATTGAGGGAACTTTGGAGAATGGATTTAGTGTCTTTCCATCTACACTTCAAGTCTTGTTAACCAATCACGTATATATTTTTTCCTTCCGTAACCTTTCGTAGTTGTTTATTGTTTTATAAACTATATTTTTCTCCATACAGATTTTGTCTTACAGTCCAAGACCATGAGATTTTAAGGTTTGGAACGATTCTCATTTTTTGGAACTAGGACTGCTGCTACTAAATGACTCATACTGAAAATAACTCCTTGGAACTGGAACTACTTGGAACTAAAAATAAGTCCTTGGAACTGATTGCAACTGGAACTGCTACTATTAAATGCCTCAAACTGCTGCTACTAATTGCTTGGAACTGCTACTTAGCACTGAAAATACCTCTTTTTTGGATTCTCATTTTTTGGAAGTTCTTGGAACTGCTGCTACTAAATGATATGATTCATAATTGCCTAAGGATCCTTAAGTTATTGGCCTTACATGAATAATGTGTATTAGATAATGCATGTACAATTTCTTTAAGTCAGGTGGATAATGTTCTGCTGATCCATGTAAGCTAGGTCCATAACACATGGTCTGCTGATTGGTTTTGTTGCAAACGAGAAATTATTGTCTATGGTTTGAGATTAAATTTAAATTTTTTTCAGCTTACATATGGGAGATTTTTTCAGTTTAATTAAAATAGTATTTAATTTATCATAGAAATATTCTTTTTTACTTTATTAAGGTATTTTCTCCCGCCTATGTATATTTTTGGGATGAGTGATCAATTTTGCACCAAGTTTTAATGCCTTATATGTATGCAGGGACATAATTTGGTTAGATGGGGATTCGATGACATGATAAGCACACTTAGTTTTTTCTCTTCTCTTCGATTTTTGATATTCTTAACTTTTGCTTTAACTTTTAAGTCCCATATGCGTGTCTCAGATGCTTAAGGTGGTTCACCTCATCGCAGTGCCTCAAGGTTGAAATTTTCTGATGAGGGAAGGGATTCTGTTGAGCATACTAGGATACTGCGGTTGAGGGGATTGCCATTTTCAGCTGGTAAGGATGAAATTATGAATTTCTTTAATGATTCTATGCTGCTTAAGATTTGAATCATTTTACTGTTAATTCAGAGGGAAGGCCTAATGGCAAGGCATTTGTGGAGTTTGCAAGCACTGAAGCTTCGAAAGATGCAATGGTGAAGGACGGGAAGACTTTGGGCAGTCTCTATATATGGCTTTTCCCTTCGTCACTTGAGGAGTTGGATGAAGTAGTTTCGATGGGAGGATCCACTACATATGTGCAAAAAGTGTAGTGTGGAATAGGAGCAAACGATTAGTGTGATCTCCAAAATCAGGAAACAAGAGGAATTTTTTTTTTTCTTTTCAGGTAGTAACTGTAGATTTCATAAATTCAGTAGATCCGTATTCCACCTAAGCAGCAGAAACATAAACCTGAAAATAAATCAGTAAGAAAAAGGGCACGTATTCTCTCAAGTATGTTTCTATCTATTACTCAATATAATTTGATTTGGAGTAATTTATTTTATTTTTTGCTTATCTTCTGAGTTGGTAACACAAATGTGAGTTGTAGACAATTCACAGGGAAGATATATAACGAACTGATAAATTTCTTTATAAGCACTCACTATTGCTCTGGAAAGCCAATCTACTATGTGATAAGAAATTTAGGCCATTTGATTAATCCCAACTCTGTTTCTATCTTAGGAGAACACTATTTATAGTGATAGTCTTAAGGTATGTATAGAAGAAATCCTGAAGGTATGTTTTTATCTATTACTCAAATTACTCAATCTGATCTGAAAACTACAAAGAATTTTATGTGTCTAGAGAATAAAGATCATTTCATGATATTTATAGGTGATCTTCAATTATAAATGCAAGAGGGAGATGCGGATGGATTCAACATTGAAGACATGGACATATTGTTGCTATTTATTAGGAATCAAACGGGATTGTTAAATCATCTTTTTAATACTTTTCAGACTCTTTTACGAATAATGGTTTGTTGTGTACTCATACCTGGGGTTTATAAGTGAATATTGTTAAATCACTGATGTGGTTTATACGAGGTCCGGGATGGATTATTATTATTGTTACTATAGTTAGAATACTTTTTTTATTTTTTAAACAGGGTGGATAGTCCTATAAACAAAGGAAGCTCTGCACAAATTTTTTAAATTGTTGACACTATTTTTCTAGGAAAATAAAAATTCGACATAAATATTGTATATTTATTTTGACCTTATTTTTGTTGGAATTTTAACGTAAATGAGAATAGTTGTCATGGATTATAATTATCTTTATTAGTTTGAGTGTGGCTTAATATAGTTGATATATTGCGCCATTTGTAAAATTTGTGTTGTTTATATGAGGTCCCGAAAGGGTTATTTGTGGTGTTTGGAAAATTTTTGCCGTGCCTTCAGGCACGAGCATTCGGCAAGTATATATATACAAAAAGTCTCCTGTGAGGACTCCTTATGCTGCAGACCTTGGTACATACCATTTTTTTAAAATGATAAAAAAATGATTTTTTTAATTAAATTCATGGATACAATGTTCACGGTTATAAGATCATCTCCAATTTTTTTCATCAAAAAATTCAGTAAAAAAACCATCAAAAAATGGTATAAATATTCATTTTCAACTGTTGAAATGCTAGGTTTCCGCCAACCACTTTATTGATTGAATTGTTTTATGAAACTTCATGGATATGAATCACTTTTGTGATCATATGCATGAAGTTTCATCAAAAAATTCAATCAAAAAGTGGGTGAGATATTACCAACATTTCAACGGTCGAAAATGCATATTTATACCATTTTTTACATATTGCCTCATGTCAACGTTTGTTTGGTTGAATTTTTTGATGAAAAAAATTGGAGATGATCTTCTCACTGTGAAGATCAAATTCATGAAGTTTCATCAAAAAAATTATTTTTTTACTATATAAAAAATGGTATGTACCGAAGTATATACGATAAGAAGTCCTTATAGGATGAGGCCTCTCTCTCTCTCTTTAGAGAGAGAGAGAGAATAGAGAAAATATTAGCAGAGGAAAAACTCATTAATTGGTGTATCAATAAATAAGGAGGGTCACCACTTATTTATAGTGCACAAGGATTGCCTCGAAAAAGACTCATTCTCCTTTGTGGGACAAGGTTACAAATGTAGAGACCTAAAAAATATGGACATTCACATAAATAAATAAATATAATTATAACATTCCCCCATTGGATGTACACCATTTTTACCATTCAATGATTGTTATCTCATTAAAATCTTACTAAGAAAAACCCAAATTGTAAAAAAAAAAAGTAAAAGAAATATAGTACAACCTTTGTGATCATTGAATTGGTGTTGGATGTGTTTAATGTCGCAACCTTAAAACCTTTACTAAGAAAACTCATCGGAACAAAACCTAGTCAAAGAAAAAATAGTACAACACAAATATTGTAGATACCCCATTCTATTACCCCATAAACTCTCCTTAGGTCCCTAGAACCTCCCTTCATCACTATAAACCCAGGTCATACCCCGAGTACTGACCTAGAAGCCATCGGGCACTCCCAGGCTCCGTTTGACCAAAAGTGAAAGTCTTCAGCTCGATTGAGACTGCATGAATCTACAAAGGGCACTGAAACCCCTTTTCAACGGTCTATCCCGTGCATAATTTCGACTAACCATGCAGACGAATGACCCATTTCCCCCGAGACTCAATTAGGAGGCCACCGAGCGCTCTCGGGCTCTATATGACCTAGGTCAACTCTTGAGATTGATCGAGACTGAATGAATATTCGAAGGGAACTGAATCCCCTTTCCAATGGTCCATCCCGTGCACGATTCTGACTTACGGTATGGACGAATGATCCGTTTGCGTCCGATGATTCCCCGTCCAATGGACTAAAGAATGCTTCCAAGCCATATTTGACCCAAAGTCAACTCCCGGACCAGGGATTAGTCCAAAGGACTTTCGAAGGTCTCTAAATTAAATTTCCACCGGTCTACCCCTGCGGAATTCTGATCAACAGTTTGCATTCTGCAGCAAATTTTTCCAGAAAGGCCTGAAAATACTGCCAAACGGCAGGTCCCAGACCCTGCCTATCGGCAGTGTGCCTAAACGCACCTGTCGAATGGTAAGAATATGGATATAACGATCGGTAAAGCCTTAGGACTATAAAAAGGAGGCCTGACCTCACTTGTAAGAGAGCCCAGATCCGATAGAAATCACTCTCAGCAAATCCTGAAAACCTCTGTTGAAGTCAGCGTGATTTCCACACCCAAATCCATTTCCAACTTTCACTTTTCATCATCCTTTTCATCAAAATTGGTGAATTCTCTACCCTCCATCATCTTCCGAGTCTAAGGGCTGCTCTACAACATTCAAATCAAGCTCAAGATCTTCAAGAAGGTCCAATTTTCTCAACTCTCTCCTTAAATTCTCATAAATTCGCAATAACTTGTTTTATTACATAGCACTCTTGTTATTTCATCTCACACATCGTAATATACTTTTTACGTAGTATTATTGCACAGCTTTTATTTTCATATAAATAAAAACCCAAAAAACAAGAAAAAGGGGGTTCGCTCATAAATTCCAAACGGGAATTCTCACACTTCTCTTACACTTTTCTCACAACTAAAACACGTTTTCCTACACACACATATACACACAAATAAGAGAATACTCCGATTGGATTTATGGGATAAACCCCACCCCTCATTTTGTATGCGAACTACGTGGACTTTGATGTCTCTATAGGCTACGTAGGCATCTTGGGGTAAAACCCGAGACTCGAGTCCTATTTTTACTTTTCCGCTCATTTTCTATTTTTTTCTAAACTCCATTCTCTTACACTATATATATACATATATTTGTTCTTAGTAGCGTATTATTCTACATACGTTACCGTTCCATCATAAAGGTCAACGTAGGGATAATCGCGTCAATCCTATTTTCTAATATTATTTTTAAACCTTCCTACGGATGACTCCCTTTATCTCTTCCATAGTATAATTCAATGTTTCCTATATCCACTATATATACACATGCACACCCTTCACGGGGAAAATAAAAGGAAAATAGCAAAAACCCAAGAGAGATCGAAAGGGCGGAATGGGTGCCTAACACCTTCCCATTTCGTAACTTAGCCTCCGGACCCTTTTCAAATCATTTTGGTTTCGTATGCACCAGTATGTCTTTGGATGCTATCCTTCAGGATGGCTTCCCCTTTTCTTTTGCCTGTTTTGAGTAAAATAGACTAGTGACTCTACTCTCTCTACATTTACCACCTCACCTCAAATTATGCCAGCCGAAGCGCTCCTGAGAGGGACACGCGGGACCCGAGATCCTCGCTCACGCTCATTCGCCCCACGGCGAGGATCGGGGATGGCCACAGTGGCAACTCCGCTGCGGTTTGAGGGCTAAACTCTATTTACGTGGGTGTTATGCTTACATGTTCCCCTTTATTACTCATGTGTATCCCATGCTTATGATTTTATTCACACACTTGTAGAAAATTCTCCATGTACACTTCGCACCACATGCACCTAGGGTCACTTATATCCACATGTTGCACGCCCCATTCATACTTGGTGTACCATTGGTACATGCACTTTGCTACCTGTTTGCCATAATCAGGAAAGACATTCTCATAAGATACTAATAGAAAAAATCATGCATGATTCACACGACATCACCAAAGATCATTTTTATTGACCAAATTTTTCCCAGTAACTGGAGGGTCACTTCGCGATGGGCGCTAGTCTGGCATGTCGCAGTTAGCCTGAGCGATATGAATCTCACCTTCCATTGGCCAAGTACCTTTGACATATATCGATTAGTTCCCCCTCATCGTACCTCTTGACCGAAGTCATGACGGGAGGTATATCGCTGGGAATTCGTTCACGTACGCCAAGTATATCGAATTCACTCTCACAAGTACCATCCCCATGAGGTATATGGTGAGGCAATTCACGTACAGTCAGGTATATCAAATGGCTTGTCCACACGTACCGATTGTCTACAAGAGCAAGACGTATATCGTGGAAGTCACGCTAAAGGGGGGAACCCATTCCAATTCACCCAACTAACTGCATACCCGCATATAGGTGTCAACCTTAGGACACACATGTTAGATTGCCGGTTTCAACCCGAAACTCTGCCAAAATTTTGGGTCATCCTGCCGCCCAATTTTTCGTACATTTTAAAACGGGACCATGTCCGTGAGCCTGGTCATAAGTCCAGCCATAGCGTTGTATATATTACAAACCCAATTTTTCAAGGATCGGGTCCCATCCAACATTTCATTTTGCATTTTGAAGAATTAATACAAATGACAACATAATAATTATAATAATCATATTGAGACCGTCTCCAAAGGGGGAAATTCCATATTTTCTTTATCCAAAATCCAAAAACATTTTTTTCCTTATAAAAAATCTAGAAACATTTCTCCTCTCTTTATCAAAAATCCAAAAATATTTTGTCTTTCAATCTCGAAAAAAAATGTCAATTTTTTTTCATCCCTCTTTCTCAAAATAAATCACATTTTACGCCTTCTCAGGTCGATCGCAAGCGCTTGGCCTGGCTCCTTATTGGCTTAGGTCTTCAGTCAAGTCACCCTGGAGTTCCGTCCGTTCCCCTATTACTCCTTTTGAGTCCGGAATCCATTCGCTTTCCATGGAGAACACAGATCAGGTACCCATTGCACAGTCGGATCTGACGGCAGTTCTAGCTCAACTTAGGTCCAAGATTGACAACCTCCAAACCGAGGTTCGAGAGATGGAACAAAACCAAGTTCCCGTTCCTCAAGAGCCCGAGGCCTTATTTCCTCACACTATGGATCCACCAAAACCCATCTGGGTTCCCGAAGAGTATCAGCACGCTCCATGTGCCCCTCCTGCTAATGGGCCGTCGCCTGCCCAGCTTCCGATGCCGAATCTTGCCCAGCATGGGGCTAACTTTCCTATACTCATTAACCCAAAAGAAGAATAATTGAACATAGTCAAATAAGACCTCAAGATGCTCACCAAGAAGTTTGACCAAGCCAGAATCTTAGGAAATTACATGGACTACACCCACATGTCTCCTTATCCTAAAGCAAGGTTAACCGAGATGTTCAAGATGCCAAATATTGAGAAATTTGGAGGAAGTGGACCCCCGATTGTTCATCTTCGAAGTTATCACTATTCCATGACTCTACTAGTGGATTCTGAAGAAGTTATGGCCCAATTGTTTTAACATACTTTGAAAGATAACCCCCTCCGATGGTTTTTATCTCTCGAAGAGTCCAGAATTCATAGCTGGAGGATGAGATAGAATTCATAGCAGGGAAATGAAACTACTTTTTAAGGGTCTATCCCGTGCACAATTCTGACTTAGCATGTGGAAAAACGACCCGTTTCCCCCGAGACTCAATCAGGAGGACACCAGGTGCTCCCGAGATTTGTTTGACCTGGGTAAACTCTTCATCTTGATCGATACTAAATGAATCTTCGAAGGTCACTGAATCCCCTTTCCAACAGTCCATCCCGTGCGCGATTCCGACTTAAGGTACGAACAAACGATCCATTTGCGTCCGATGATTCCCCATCTAATGGACTGATGAATGCTTCTGAGCCATATTTGACCCAAAGTCAACTCCCAGACCCATGAGCAGACCAAAGGACTTTTGAAGGTCTCTAAATTACCTTTCCATCAGTCCACCCCGGGCATAATTCTGATCAGAGGTTTGTGTTTAGCGACCGATTTTTTGAAAGGCCTAAAAAATATAGCCAAACGACAGGTCCCAGACCCTGCCTATCGGCAGTGTGCCTAAACGCACATGCCGAATGGAAGGAACAGGGCTATGCCGATCGACAATTCCCTGTGCCTATAAAAATGAGGCCTGACCTCACTTGTAAGAGAGCCCAGATCCGATAGAAATCACTCTCAGCAAATCCTGAAAACCTCTGTTGAAGTCAGCGTGATTTCCACACCCAAATCCATTTCCAACTTTCACTTTTCATCATCCTTTTCATCAAAATTGGTGAATTCTCTACCCTCCATCATCTTCCGAGTCTAAGGGCTGCTCTACAACATTCAAATCAAGCTCAAGATCTTCAAGAATGTCCAATTTTCTCAACTCTCTCCTTAAATTCTCATAAATTCACAATAACTTTTTTTATTACTTAGCACTTTTGTTATTTGTTCTCACACATCCTAATATACTTTTTACTTAGTATTATTGCACATCTCTTATTTTCATATAAATAACAACCCAAAAAACAAGAAAAAGGGGGTTCGCTCATAAATTCCAAACGGGAATTCTCACACTTCTCTTACACTTTTCTCACAACTAAAACACGTTTTCCTACACACACATATACACACAAATAAGAGAATACTCCGGTTGGATTTATGGGATAAACCCCACCCCTCGTTTTGTATGTGAACTACGTGGACTTTGATGTCTCTATAGGCTACGTAGGCATCTTGGGGTAAAACCCGAGACTCGAGTCCTATTTTTACTTTTCCGCTCATTTTCTATTTTTTCTAAACTCCATTCTCTTACAGTATATATATACATATATTTGTTCTTAGTAGAGTATTATTCTACATACGTTATTGTTCCATCATAACAGTCAATTTAGGGATAATCACGTAAATCCTATTTTCCAATATTATTTTGAAACTTTCCTACGGATGAGTCGCTTTATCTCTTCTATGGTATAAGTCGATAATTCCTATCTACACTATATATACACATGAACACACATCATAGGGACAATAAAAGGAAAATAGCAAAAACTCGTAAGAGGCCGAAAGGGAGGAATGGGTGCCTAAGACCTTCCCACTTCGTAACTTAGCCTCCGGACCCTTTTTGAATTATTTTGGTTTCGTATGCACCGGTATGTCTTTGGATGCTGTCCTTCGAGATGGATTCCACTTTTCTTTTTGTGTGTTTTGAGTAAAATAGACTAGAGACTCTAATCTCTCTACGTTTACCACCTCACCTCAAATGACTCCGACCAAAGCACTCCCGAGAGGGAAGCGCGGGACCCGAGATCCTCCCTCACGCTCATTCGCCCCGCGGCGAGGATCGTGGATGGCCACACATATGTCCCCAAATAACATGTTCTTGTATCCTACCCATGATTCATATGTTCAATTTGTTTATTGGTGGAGTCGATGATTTCCAATATCGTACATAAACTTTTGAAATGTTGCATTTGGTGTGAAAAGATCAGCTAGGTTGTCACTTGAAATAACTTGTATGACTTCAATCTCATTTTTCTTCTAAAGGTCTTGAGTTAAGAAAAACTTTGGTGAAATGCGTTTGGTTGTCTTCTTTGATGAATCCTTCATTAATCTGTGTTATATATAATGCATTTTGTTATTAGATGATACTTGGAACATTTGTAATGGAAGACACTTGATAAGAAGTATGAATATGCTGAGTTAAAGATCTCAATCATGCACATTCACTACTAGCTTCATGAAGAGATAAAATTTCAGAGTGGTTAGAGAAGTAGCTATTAAAGTTTGTTTAGAATAATGCCAAGAAATTGCAGTATTATCACTAAGAAATGGATAACCAGTCTGAGGATATGCTTGACACCAGCACAGTGCCTTTTCGTTAGTTCATAACTATATCTAGCAAGTAGGTTCATAGATAATGAGATATCTCGCCTAGTGCAATGTGTCAAGAACAAAAATGCACTTAAATATGGTACTTCTGGACCCAATATTTTCTCATCATCCTCTTTAGGACAATTTGGGTTAGGTCTTTACGTCTAAAGACCTAACAATTATGTGATTACTTAGTGGGTGCGCGTTATCCATGTTAAAGTGATATAATATCCTTTCGGTATAATAAGACTTATTGACTAAAATCCCACTAATTTTTTTCTCGATCAGTAGGATGAGACAAAATCTAGTTTTTCGAAGGTCTTTTATCTTAAACTCCTTTAAATAGTTAGCAGCTGTTTTGATATCTTCTAGAGTCCCATTTAAATTTATGTCATCTACATAAACTTCTACTATTGCATATCCTTTTAAGGATTTCTTTATAAGTATACGAGGGCAAATTATATTGTTTTTATACCCTTCCTAGGCTTGTGTTTCGGCCAGATCGGATCGGAAAATGCCTCTTTGGAAAAAATTCTGATTTTTTGGAAAATAAAAAATATATATTTCGATTTATGATCCGATTTTTTTGAAATATTTTAAAAAAATTCGAATTCGGAAAAATAAAAAAATTGGCAAAATTCGGAAAAATCAAAAAATTCTCAAAATATATTAAAAATTCGGAAATTTAGAAAATTCCAAAATTTAACCAAAATAAATTTTTTATTCTCAACTCGAAATTCTCATTTTAAATGAACAAAAAAAGGGTTTAAACCAACATGTAAATACATGAGGATTTAACCCATTTTTTTATTTGTGTAAAAGTTAGAAGGATACTTTCCTTTTATAGATCACACTTTGGAGCCCTCTCCCTCTCCCAACCGACGTGGGATATGGAAAATTTTTAAATAATAAAAAAAATCAGAAATCAAAAAATAATTCTGAAAAAATAAAATGTAATTCAGGAAAAATTCAAAAAAAATCAGATCGACATAGTTTCGAAAAAATTGGATGGAAAAAAAAATATAAAATAAAAAATAAAAAATTTACAATTATTTCCGATTTTCGATCCGATTTTTTCGGAAAAATAGAAAATAAAAAATCGACAAACTAAAATTTCATTTCAAAATCGAAAGTTTGAAAAAAAAAAAAAAACCTAACCCTTCATTAGACAAGTATTCAAGAAGATGAGTGTACCACATTCTTTCGGATTGGTTTAAACCATACAATGAGCTTCTTAGTCGGATTAAGTTTGTACTCCTTAGCTTTGCTTCAGGTAAAGGAAATCCTTAAGATATTTTCATATATCTATATATATATATATATATATGTGTGTGTGTGTGTGTGTGTGTGTGTGTGTGTCAAAGTCCCCATATAAATAAGAACGTAAAACATCCCTGAGTCTCATATTAAGATTTTTAGAAGCCTCTAAGCTAATCAGATATCAGAAAGTTGTACCATCCATAACGGTGGAATATATTTCCTCCAAATCAATCCCAGGTTTCTACAGGAAACCTTCTGCCACAAGTCATTCCTTATATCGAGTAATTTATTTTTTCTCATTTATTTTTCTTTTATAAACACCCATCGGTAACCTACAGGGGTAAAACCTTTTGGAGTTTGCACTATATGGCCAAATTTACCGCGTTTTTTCAGAGACTCAAGTTCTTCCTTAACGAAAATTTTCCATTTTGTCCAATTTACTATTTGTCGATATTCATTCATATTACGTGATTCTGAATCATCATTATCAATGCTCTTTGAATTTTTCATACGTACGACATGTGTAAATATATCATCGATGATTATTTCTTTACAATCCCAAATTTCTCTTGAATATGTACGAAACATAAAGATCTCATTATTATCATTAGGCACATTTGCCTCTTCAGGGGCTTGTATAGTCATTTCAAGGACTTGTGTCTTTTCAGAGACAATAACATTATCTCGGATTTCAGAGAAAGTGGATATTTTATTAATAACCTCTTTTAATATGTTATAAAGGCATGATTTTTCATTTGATCTCTGCTTTCGGAGAGATGTATATTTGGAATTTATAGGTCAGCCATGCTTCTAGCGTGAAACAAATTCATTTTCTTCTATAAATAAAAGTTTACCCCGCTGGTATATCTAGCACATTTACATAGGGCACATGAGACTTGGTTACTTTTGTTCCATCTTTGAATGCATAGGGCAATTGATTTGTAATTACCTGAATATGCAATACGCTTTGCACTTCATACTCACATTCAGAGGTATGTGTGTCTAGATAACACAAAGTGGAAGCCTTACATGATAATTCTTATCATTTTTAAGAACGAAACCTACTTCAGGTACATTCTTTCCTCCTCCTAATGACAGGAAGAGTGTCTCATCAAAACGATAATCCGTAGAACTATCGAAAAACAAATCACCTATCAATGGCTCAATTTAATAAATTATTGAGTGAGAATTATAACAAAAATATATTCCCAAATGATGTTAGGGACCCATTTTGGTATGTTGCAGTGGGGGACGGGCATGTTCACTCTACAACCAAATTTACGAATGTGTGATATATTTGACTGACATCCTAACACAAGATGAAAGGGTGAAAAGAGGTGATAAGAAGTTGCCCCAAGCTTAATTAACTTAATAGAGTGTAGGATAACATGTCCGCAAGCAGATATTGGGAATTCATATTACATAAGTAAAGGTCATGCAATAAGTAATAAACTCTTAATTAAGGACTCAATTAAGCCATTTTGGGTGTGGACATGAGGGATTGGGTGTTCAACATCAATTCCTTGTGGTAAACAATAATCATCAAAAACTTTAGAAGTAAATTCTTTCGTATTATCTAAATGGATGGATTTAATGTGTTGATTAGGAAATTGTACTATAAGTTTAATAAATTGTACAAATAATTTTGCAAAGGCCAAAATTCAAGTGGATTACAAACAAACATGTGACCAACGAGTGGATTCATCACTTAGAATCATAAAATATCTAAAAGGTCCACTAAAAGGGTCGATGGGTCCACAAATATCCACATGAATCCTTTGTAAAAAATATGGTGATTCAAAAGCTACTTTGAGAAAATGTGGCTTAATGATTAATTTACCTTGAGAACAAGGGGTGCAAAAATGATCACCAGATTAGCCGTTTGTTTATTAATGAGTGCCCATAAAAATTATCTATGATTCGACATAACATGTTTGATCCAGGGTGACCCAAACGATCATGAAACAATATCAAAGTGTTAGGATCATTGAGATTTTGACTCATGATAGTGTGTGACTCCACAACATTAATTGTTGTATGGTATAACCTCGCGAATTATAAAAAAAGTTTCTCTATTGTGAGCTTCTGGCTTCCAACACTAAAACTAATGCAAAGGAACTTACTGTCACCTCCAGTAAGTGTTTCATATGAAACCTATTTATTCTTATGTCCTTAAAACTCAAAAAAATTCTTCTGGAATTTCTTGAGTATATTGCATTATTTATGAATAATTATGTACCAATAGGGTAACACCATGTGGGCTCTTTCAAAGCCTTCAATGATTTTACCAGAACCAACTATAATGGAAACATTAGTTGCATTATATACCAAGTTTGAGAAAAATGTCTAATTTTTTAAAATAATTTGGGTTGTTCCAATGTCGATCAGACAAGTATCGTTGCTTGCTCTTACTTCCGGATCCACACCTTTAAGATAAGTAAATAATAATTTAAATTTAATCCACCAATCAGATAAGAATTGGGAAAAAAAGTAAAACCAATCCATTAACTAATAACTGCTCTAATAAAGATATTAAAGATAATAAGACTGTTTACGTTCCAATGCTAAACAAATATTGTCTCAATAATAAATACAAAGTACGTAAATAAAAAACATAATTATTTACGTATTCAAGACCGTCTTAGGGGGTTCTCCAAGAATGTCATCAAATGTCTCATGATCAATAGGATTCCTGTTGTCATCTTCATAAAAATCATGGAAATCGAGCTCGGTATCATCAAGTCTTTAACGGTCTTCAGGACCTTACATAATGTTTGTATCCACTCCCTTTTTTGAGGCCTAATATTTTTCTGCTAATCTCTTGGACAAATGACATGTGCGAGTCTAATGTCCACTATGGCCACATCTATGACAAATATCATTTGGATTTAACGGATTTGACTTATGGTTCCATCTATTATTGCATTCGTTCCACTTCTGGTGATGCTTGAAATTTTTATTCTTTATAGGGCCCTGATTATGGTAGCCACCTCTTTTGTAGTTGTCCTGACCCCGCATAATATTTCCTTGGCCTATTTCATTATTCTAAGCAAACTTATAATTCACTTCATGGAGTAATACTGATCGAGTGTGTCTAGATGTATGATTCTTCATCAGTAAATCATTATTATGATGAGCATCTAGGAGACATGAGATTATTTTCAAGTGCCTTTTAAATCCTCACTTTCGATATTGATGCCGTAGGAGCATATTTGAGGCATGAAAAGTGGAGAATGCTTTCTCTTAGATATCTGCATCCTTTACCTTTACCCCACAAAACTTTGACTTTGAGGTGATTTTGAACATAGTAAAGTGTATTCAAACACAGTCTTAAAATTTGAAACCTTAGGTTGAGCCACTCATGGCATGCATATCAAAGTATGGCCAACTTTTGGTGACCATAATGCTCCTTCAGGGAGTTCCATAAATCTAAAGAATCTTTCAGAGTCAGGTACTTATTTTTCAAATCATTGTTTATGTGATGCCTAAGGAATATTAGAGCCTTAAATGTAACGTCCAGTGGCCTGCCTTATTTGGCTGCAGATGTTAGGTCACTTTTGCTCGTGGGAATTTAAACTTAAACAATATAAGGAAATTCTTATACTGCCTTGGCCTATAAGCGGCCTCAGCTTCTACATCAGAATTGGTAGATTCAATATTTCATCATATTTTAATATTATACCATATAAGAAGAATCATCAACTTAACCTTTAAAATTTCATCAATTTCATAATAGTCTCTAATACATGTCATATAACAAGTCATTCCTCATACAATCTTCAACATAAAACTTTAAATACGAATAAGTACAACTAAGAGTGATATCTATTTAAAAACTCCTAAAGGAGCTACATGCAAAGTTATCTGCATAGTTTATATGTACTTCGCAACCTCTACTAATTCCTTAGCTCCTACCCTGAGGAAACAAAGAACATAGAAAAGGATAAGCTTTAATATCTCAGCAAAGGGTAACTTAAAGGTACTCAAACACCTGCCATTGTTAGTATTTACAAAGGCAATAGATTTTTAGATAATGAACAATGAATGTCCAATATAGGTAATACGAAAAGGAAAGAATAGTATTTTTAAACCTCTTAAATCTCTCCAATGACCCATGGCTCAATTTCCCAAACATATCAACTTCCAAGCTTCCCCCATAGCTTAATCTCCCATGGTTTGTCGTCATAGTTCGCAGGATATATTTTTATAACTTGGACTTCCTAAACTTCTCGAAGGTATTCTAGGATTTTTTACCTAGTCATGCCATAGTATACGGCCTCTTGTCCCACCCAATTCCAAGATGAGTGATACACGGTTTGTTGTTAACTCCCCACATTAGTTGAGCTCTATCACGGTGTTAATCCCCATAGTTATCCTGGGCTTAATCTCCTTACACTAACCATTTTAACCTCAAGCAATGAGCAAGAGGTCCTCAATATACATGATTACTTAAACTGAATAATGAATGTTGCAGCCTTAGCACCGAAGTTACCTCAATTCCTTAGTCACAATATAATATTTCCTCCCAACTCTACTGCCTCTACTAACAAGCCTCGACCACAAGGAAACAGTTGGAACTCTTCATCTCGAACAACAAGGTCATTATAGTAAAAATAAATTTTAGAACCTTAATTTACACCGAACTCGAAACTCCAAAGAACAAAGGCAAAATTTTAATTTAAGTCTCCTAAGTGCAAATATGAATAGCCTCAAAATTTTAATTCAAGTCTCGACATTATAATGAATAGTGACACTCCATGACTTTAAACCTAAAAACCCATATGAATAGTAGAACTCCATGAACATACCCAGATTACACTTAAAAGCACATCTCATTCAATATAAAACATAGAAACTAAGGTTTTAATCAAGGAAGAAGAAGATGAGGATAAATCCCTTACATTAGTGAATCAATTCGATGAACAATAGTCATCTTCTGCCTCTAGCACCACCTTCTTCTCTATTGAACAATAGTTATCCATGGCCTCACTCCGGCAGCACTTCCTTCTTCACACACAAACCTTAGTTTCTCTCTAGAATGGATTTTAGGATTTCTAATAGTCTTGGAAAGTGTGCCAATGATGGGTATTTAAGGTTTTAGTGGGGAACCTAGGGTTTTCCTCTTTTAGACATTTTTTCCATAATTACCCTTTTACAAAGGTTTCTATAATTCTTTAAAGTTTCTCCTCAAGTCAAGACATAATAAGGTCACGTCATCACCCTACTTGTTGCTATATTGGAACAAGGCTCTCTAGCAATCACCTTAGGTCGTGGCCTTTCATTACATGTCCATAACCCTTTCATAACAGGTCATAGCCTCTGGACTACTTCAGGTCGCGAACACTTCCCTTTACCTAGGGGTCTTACAGGACTTAACTTCAAATAGTGGCCTCCCTGTGGTCATTGCCTCTTAAGGTTTTAACCTCATTATAACCTCCCCAACTGAGGAAATAATGTCCTGATTATTTAATAACTTGAAAGAAGAAAAAAAATCAGTTTATACCTTAGAACAAATATGGATACTTCCCTTTGATGACGGGCTCCGGCTCCCAAGTGGCCTTTTCCGCTGCTTGTTGTGTCCAAAGCACTTTGATTAGGGAGATTGTATTTGACCTCAACTACTTTTATTTCCTTTCTAATATCAGAAATGGGGCCTTATTATAGCTTAAGTCTCTGCGGATCTCAATAGGTCCAGGATTGATTATATAGTCACAATATCTAATGTAATAATGCAGAATTGATACATTGAACACATGGACAAGTTTGGGGTTAGAGCCAGCCAATACGAAGACTTATTAATATTCTCGAAGACTTTAAATAGCTCAATATGCCATGGGATTAACTTGAACTTCTCTCCAAACCTCATAACTCCCTTCCATGGGGAAATTTTAAAAAAGGTATGGTCTTTAACCTCTAATTCTACATCTCTTCTTTTGACATTAGCTAAACTCTTATGTCTACTTTGATCACTCTGTAGTCTTTCTTGGATTAATCATACATTGGTAATGAACTTTTCTACTAATTCAGGCCCTAACAGTTTTCTTTCCCCCTCCTTGTCCGAACACAAAGTGATGTAGCATTTTCTCCCATATAATTATACGTAAGGGGTCATTTTAATACTCTCTTGGTAACTGTTGTTGTACATGAATTCACTATCCCAATTGTCGTGGAAATATAAAACACATTCCCTCAACATATCCTCAAGGGTTTATTTTTTCTCTCCATTTCTCCATTTTTCTGTAGATGGAAAGTTGTACTAAAATCTATACATGACCACATGGCTATTTGTAAGCTATTCCAAAATCCTGAGGTAAATGTAGGGACGCGATCAGATGCAATTGTCATCAAGACTCCATGGAGTCTTATAATTTCCTTAATGAAGAATTCATCCCACTAATCAACATTTGTCTTGGTTTTAACAAACAAAAAGTGTACGGACTTAGTCAATCTATAAAAAATTACTTAAACGGAATTCATCCCTCACTGTGTTCGCGACAATCTAACTATAAAGTCCATGGATATGTTTTCCCACTTCCATTCTAGGATAGGGAAAGTTTGTTACATTCCTCTTGGTCTCTAGCACTCAGCCTTAACTTGTTGTCACACTAAACATTTAGCCACAAACTCTGTAATCTCTCTCTTCATGTTAGGCCACCATAAATCCTCCCTCAAGCTTTGGTACATCTTGGTGCTTCCAGGGTGAGTTACAAAGGTTAAGGAAATCCCTTCCACCAAAACCTTAGCCTTAATCTTACCATTTTGTGGTACAAAAATTATTGTCCCATATCATATGGTTTCACGATCATCTATTCTAAAGGTTGGGTTTTCTTATTTCCCTATTAATCCACTGATCTTTTGGAGGTTAGGGTTTGTGGCCCTACATCGCCCTTATCCTCTTAATTAAACTTGATTTAACTTTCAGTGTCCTATGAAATCCGTGGCCTCCACGGTCTATCACCTAAATTACCATTTCCTCCAAGTCTCTCATATTGTGTTCTTAGCTAGTAATCCTAAAAACGCAAAGGGAACCTTTTATACTAAGAGCATCGGCCACCATGTTGGCATTTCCCAAATGATACTTGATTAAGCAATCATAATATTTCATCAATTCCAACCACCTTTGTTGCCTCATGTTCAAATCTCTTTGGGTGAAGATATTGGTTAAACTCTTATGGTCCGAGAATATCTCACCACTTTCCCCATATAAATAATGTATCCAAATTTCAAGGAAAATACTATAGTGGAAAGCTCTAAGTTATGGGTGCAATATTTTTTCCCATGAGGCCTTGGCTACCTAGAGGCATAAGCAATGACCTTTCCATTATGCAATAGCATATAACCAAGACTGTAACCTGAAGTCTCACAATAAATCACATAGCCTCACACGTCCTTAGGTAAGTTCAAGATAGGCGTGTACACTATTTTCTCCTTCAATTTCTGAAAAATACCTTCACACTCCATGGACGATAAAAATTTATTGTCCTTATGTGTCAATTGGGTCAAGGGCACGACTATCTTATAAAATCCTTCCAAAAACATTCTATAGTACCCTTCTAAGCTAAAGAAGCTTCTATCCTCAGTAACTGTAAATGGTATTTCCTAATCAACAATGATCGCGACCTTTCCCGACTCCACTGCTAAGTCGTACTTATTTACTACGTGGCCAAGGAAGGCACTCTGCTAGAGCCAAAATTCACACTTAGAAAACTTTGCATATAACCTCTTCATCCTAAGAACTTCAAACACTCTACAGAGGTTTTCCTCATGATACTCTGGTGATTTAGAATAAATTAGTTATTGACGAATGAAAATAATCACAAATTTGTCCAAGAATGGTCTAAATACCCTATTCATCAAATCCATAAAATTAGTCGGGGCGTTGGTTAACCCAAAAGGTATCACCACAAACTCATAACGGACATACCTAGTTATAAAGGTTATTTTATATATGTCCTCAATTCTAATCTTAAGTTGGTGATATCCCGATCTCGAAACAATCTTAGAGAAATATCGAGCATCCTTAAATTGGTCAAACAAATCATCAATTCTAGGCAAAGGATATTCACTCTTCAGTGGTATTTTGTTAATTTCTTTATATACTATGCACATGCTAAAAGAACCATCCTTCTTCTTCACAAATAACATCAGCGCATACCAAGGAGAAATGTTAGGCCTAATAAAGTCACGACCTTGCAAATCCTATAGCTTCTCCTTTAATTCCTTCATATTCGTGGGTGCATTATGTATGATGCCTTAGAAATGGGCGTGACCACCGGCACAAGACATCTGCTAAAGCAGCCAAGGTCTTCTCAATACCCTTGACATACGCTAAGCTTTAGCACCTCGTATTTTTTAGGATAAATAATTTATTTAATTTTGTGAATTAGAATATAAACTAAACTCATGTTTTGGAGAAATTATTTAATTTGGAAGAATTATTTAATTTGAAGAATTTATTTAATTTAGACGATTCAATTTAATTGGAGAATTAAGATTTAAATTAATTTGGGTTATTTATTTTAAGAATACATGTGTCGTAATTTGATTTTGAAATAGGAGATTTTAGTTCAGTAACTTAGATGGTGATTTTGAGTGCACGGTTGAGTCCAGAAGGGTCGAAATAATAAAAAAAGAGTACCTGGGGGTTGTAATTGGGTCTCAGGGAATTTTTAGGCATAACCGGGGGTCTTTGGATCATTTTAATTAGGACCATAGGCTTAATTTCGGGATTCGCCTAGTAAAACCTAGGTTAGGGAGTTGGTACCATAGATAACTCGACTAAGAAAACCCTAGTTGCAGAGGAGAAAAGAGGGATCAAATGGGAGAGCTTTTGGGAGCCAAACCAAGAAGATATTGATGTGTTCTTGGTCAAATTTTTCCTACGACAAAGGAATCAGACACTACGAATTATACATGTAAGTAGTTAAACTTGCTTTGAATTTAATTACGGTATTGCGATTCATATCATAGTGGGTGTAATAAAGAAATACGTTTTTTTAGAGCGGGTTATTATAAGAATATGGGTTTTAGGAGAATTGGACATGTTGTTTAAATTGATGGTCCAATTGATGTTATAAGATCATTTAGTGTTATTGTAATTCAAACAATAATTGAAACCTAGTAGAAGCTATGGATTAAATTGGATTATGAAATCTCTATTTGGTTTACGATTGACTAAAACCCTAAGAACCTATTTTAGGAATTGATGAGATTTCCTGGAAATTGATAATGATGAGATGGTTAACAAGATGATTATAACATGTTTTAAATGTGAATATATGATGAGAATGATTAAATAAGGTTGGGATTTGAAGGTGTAAAACATGAAGGTTCGTTAATGGAAGAAATTGGCCTAAGGAAGAAGAAGTGATCAACGTTGCATCAAACAACTTGGGAAGTCGTTTGAGCAATATTGCACATCGTTCGAGAGAGATTAGTATCTCATCTGAATGAGACTGATATCTCATTAAAACTACTCTAGTTTTCTACATGGAGATAAAAAAATTCGTTACGAACGCGTGGCCTCAAGTTTCGTATATTTTTTATTTTTTTAATTACTTATGAATTTATTACGGAAGGGTGTCTGAGACCGAAAACTTTAGTTGGAAATCAAATATGTATTACTTAGGGATGTCTGTAAATGAGTGTAGGGCCCTGGAGAATATTAAGGAAAATTATTTACACTTTGAAATTGGATGGGAATGAATTCGGGGTATGGACTTAATGTGTTTAGAATGAACAACACTCAAAAATATATGAACGGATTCGAGTGGAAAATTTGGATGAAATTAGGATACAGTCTAGATTGAGATGTGTTTTAGTATCTTGAAATAAAAATATGAATGTGAGTTTTTTTTTGGTAACTAAGAAATAACATTAAAAAATGCATATATACAAGTATAAGGGGGCATACCCCCCCTAGGAAATAACTTCGCATATGAAGATTGGCACAAGAAGAAGAAAAACTCCTAGAATACTAGGTACAAAGTAGTTTGGAGTCATCATGACCCCAGCTCATACAAATAAGCCAGCTGGAGAAGCTTCTTCTAGACTTTGTCCATTTATGGGACTTGCATCTGAGAAAGAAGGAAATATCTTTCCTAATATCATCGTGATTATCCTTTATGTTCTTGATAATTCTATTGTTACGTTCCATCCATAAGCAATAGATTGCAGCAGCAAATGAAGACCTTCTTATCTTGTCAATGAGAGTCTTCCCTTTGAAATTTCTGGCAGCTTCCGACAACACCTCATTCCAATTAGTGGCAGTGTTAACGTAGGAGTTATTGATCATTGTTTCCCCCCCAAATGTAATACCCCATAATTTTATGGCTTTTAATTATGAGATTTATTAAATGAAATTGCTTTTAACTGTGGGATTAATCAAATTAATTTGGGATGAAAATTAATTTGAATTTAAATATCTAGCGAGACGAGAGTTAGTATTTAAATATGATAATAATGTTGAATATTACTGAGTGATTATGGTAATATGTGATTATTGAATTTATTAAAATTGTCATGAGTTGAACATATGGTAGTTTCGGTAATTTAGTTCGGACGCACGTGTCAGTCGTGTCAAGACCCAATTTTATGGATTTAAAATTATTTTATTTTTATGTCATCCATATGAGCATTTTGAGTGCACCAACGTGTTCAGAAGGTTTGAGATAGTCCGAAAACACTAGTAGGGGGTTTAGTTTGAGTCCCGGGGCTTTCTTAGGCCTAAACAGCAACCCGAGGGGGGTATATTAGTCATTTCTATTTTTGGTGAATAGTGGCCCACAAAATTTAGAAAGCTTTATCAGTCAATAGGTTACATCCTTAGGGTTTCCATCACCATGAATCACAGACGGCCATTAGAGATGAAGTGGAGGAAGTTACCAAAGGAGAACCACCATCTTTGGACTTTTTGCACCACCGTCACCACCTTCGGATAGATCGGAAAGAGAGAAGCATTTCTATATCATCTACTTCAGAGGATCAGAATCTTCATTACCCGTGAAGAGATTTAACTTGCAATAAATTAGTGCATATATCATCCATGTTAGGTTATAATTGAAGAATAACCTTGAATAATGATAATTGAATGGACTTAAAGAATTGAAATCATAATTTGGGTAGGTTTTGCATATAGATTAACTTATGGGATTTTAGCAACCACGAAATCATGATCCATGTGTAGAGAATTATGAATTTGTAATGAATTATATAGATTTCTTGAAGAAATAGGAGAACTAGGTTTTTTATATGAAATTTATGTGAATTGATCCAAGAATTTGATGTCCAATTTTGATTTGACGATTATAAAATGTTGGAAATTATACAAACATGTTGGCATGATTATTAGTATACTTGGTTGGGAGTTTGGGACGTTATAATGAAGAATTGGAGGTGTAAAAAAAGGAAACCGGTAGCTGTTAAAGAAAAGTATGGGCAAATACATGTTTCATCGATCGATCGACTTAAGAATGTCGATCGATCGACTGATCGATCGATCGACCCATTTTCTTCGATCGATTGACCTCTTGTGATTTTTTGTAATTGTTTTCCTTTATGGTTTAAGGAAAATCCCAAAGCCGATAATGATTCTTAGGGTGATTAATATGATATAGTGTGACATAGTTCAGGTCAGTAGGGTCTTGTTGAAGCCCGGAAAAATGGATTACCTTTGGGAATTGAATACTATGGCTTACGAGAGACTACTATGTGAGGTACGGTTAGAAATCGTTCGAATTGAAACTATAATGGGAATAAATTCTGAGGTAAGGATAAGAACAATAACGGAGGGGATTTAAGTTACTGAGATATCATTAGAAACTAGTAGGAGGCCTAGTAACCTTTTGGGGTAGGTTTAGGTACTCAAATTTATACGACGAGAGAGTTATCAAGTTAAGTATATAATTATGCATGATGTTCGGGATAATCTTACTACGTACGAGACTTACTCCATAGAATGTGAATATCTATATTGAAATATGATTACTAAGGTTGTGCGAATGCCTAGTGAATGGATTTTTTTATGTGTATGACATACCTACCATACTTGCTATCACGGGAGGTCAATTTTCGGGAAAAGCACCATCTTATCTTTGTGTGCCTTCGGGGGGATTTAGATTGATAACTTAAGGACATAGGACTGTGAATGACTTATTTGTGAGTTGATAAGTCAGCTGACCATGGAAGCGTAGGTATGTGCATGACACATGGGTATGTGAACTATGTTCACCTCCAATATGTGTGATTTGTTTTGATACGGTTCCTGAGTGATTCGGAACACGTGATCCTTACGTACATGATGTACATGGATTTGATAGCAGACTATGCGTGCACCACAGCTTAGCCTAGGGGTGCCATATATGTATATATATGTACTGTGAGTGATTTATATATATACTTGTGACTGGTTCACTGTTGCTTAGTAGATGTGAATAACTAAGATATTTGAATGGGCTAAGAAGGTGAGAATTTAATTAACACTTGAGATAAGTAATATAATGAATGTGAATATTGGTTTTGAATATAACTTGTTTGGGTGTTATGAGTAGATACCCTATGATAGAGTGCGAAAGCAGGAATGGTACAGACTAGTTAGTTAGCGGCATAACTAGGATGGGTTAAGGGAATACGTTAGGCGTGCACATTAGTTTAGAGATGAGAAACTCATGTGAGAGTACGCATCTAACATGTTTATAATATGTGTTGTTTAATTGTAATTTAAACACTTGCTAAACTTTTAAACTATTTTCACCTTGGACTCTGACCTATTTTCTTCCAAATCTATTTTGTTTTGTAAAAACATTTTAGGTGCCCAGCCATAGGGACGCCAAGCATAGGAGTTCCATTACATTGACGTGATGTAGCTGATGTGGAAGTTATAGGATCTCGGTATTAGACGCCTTCATATTCTGTACTTGATTCTACTCAGGGTTACTCACCTTTTAGGGCATGTCGCCCATTTCCATTTAGAGCTAGCATTCTCAGACTTTTAGTTTTATTTCAGATGTTGGTTTATTTATTCAGACTCTTGTATCAGGACTTTATTTTACTCTAGTCTTATTATTGGAGTCTTTAATCTAGACTCAGTTTATTTCTTTTCGTTGATTATTCATTTGAGATTGTTTATGTGATTAATGGTTGTTGACTTAATTACTTGGATTATGTTAACTTAAGTAATAAAAATTTGGTATTTCACTTTTTAAATATTAGGTGGATAGTAATAAATTATATGTTTTTAATAGTGATCCTACAACTGAACCAACTTCATATTTTGTATTAATTACATAAAGGAGAAGCTACCCGGTATTTAATTAGCCGGGGTGTCACACCAAATTTACGTAGAGAATTGGCAATTGAAGAACAGATGGTCACGGTCTTCAACAGCATTGCCAAAAAACACACAGTTGTTATCATGGCCACTACCCCAGCTGAACGTCTTCTCCTTGGTGTTAATGGCATCATTACAAATAAGCCATAGGATGAAGGCACGCTTTGGAATGTTTCTACTATTCCAAACCAAACTTATCCAGTTAGGATGAGGGGAGTGGTGTCGAATTGCGTTCTAAGAAGACCTAGTAGAGAAGAGCCCATTTTTCGTGGGTAACCAAATAGTGATATAATCAGAAGAGAGGTTGATGATGGAGAGGGTTAGAATTATTTATCTCATTCAGCTCCCATGTTATTGTGGGAGGCCAAGCCCAATTCCCATTAGAGATGAAATCATCCATTCTAGCATTGTGATTATTAGCACCATCGTATATGGTTCTCTCTCCATAAAGCGTCCATAACGGACCATTTGGATGTCAATTGTCATGCCAAATGAAGGTGTTTTTATCATTTCGAATGATCATTTTGATTAAGGGCCTAATCTTCCTTCTGAGGTTCCTAAGCTTTGTCCAAGTCTATGATGCATCATTAGGAGTTTTGATTTTCCATGAGCTTCTCCCTTTTCAATTTATAGATGTGGGACCACTTAACCCATAGGGTATCCTTCTTATTACACAGGATCTAGAGATGTTTGAGCATGACATCTTTGTTCCACTCACTTTCACTTTTAATTCTCATTCCTCCCTCATATTTGGGATAACAGGCATCGCTCCATATCACCTTAGCCCATGTAATTTTCATGCCAGGACAAGTTTATAAAAATCTATGAAACCTAGTATCAATCTCAGTAGTAGTTCGTTTGGGTATGATGAAAATACTGGACCAGTAAATCTAAATGTTGGATAGCACATAAATAACTAGGTTTAATCTAACAGCGTAGCTCAAGAATCTGTTGGTCTAGCTCGATATTCTATGTGTTATCTTATCAATAAGAAGGAGACAATCCTCATGCTTCAACTTGGTAGAAATGAGGGGAACCCCCAGGTACTTGATGGGAAAACCACGGGTCTGGATGCCAACCAGAGTTGACATAGTGCTTTTATCCATCTCAGATATAAAAGCAGCAAGGAAGGATATTTTGAAAGGGTTAGGCTCAAGGCCAGACATGACACTAAACTCCTTAATTGTAATGTCAATAATAGCGATCGAATTAATATTAGCACCTGCTAAGATAAAAATATTGTCAGCAAAACTCAGGTGGTTAATACGGAGTTTTTGCACTTGGGGTGGAACGCGAAATGTGATGAAGTTGTATGAAGGTCAAGAATCCCAGCAAAGGCTTCTATAACAAAGAGGAATAAGAAGGGAGATAGAGTATCACCTTGTCTCAAGCCTCTTTTATATGGGAAGAAACAATGAGAGGCTCCGTTAATTATATTGGACAAAGTGGACGTTGTAATGCATTCCTTGATCCAACCAATGAAAGGAGGACGAAACCCCACGTGAAGTAAGATATGGAGTAAAAATTGCCAGCAAACAGTATCATAAGGATTGAATGTAAGTTAATACTTATGAAATTAAGAGTCCGGATTATGACTCGCATATTTTTAGGCTAGTGCGACGGGAGTTAGGCACAAATTAGTTGGTTTAATTTATTATATATGTATATAGTAAATTATAGAATATTGAATTTAATAAAGGGTGTTTTACCTAATAGTGGGACTTGGTGTAAATCATTCAAATAGGTGAAGATACTGATCGAATTAGTGAGTCGGAGTATTTTAGTGAGTGACACTACTTTAGTAAATTAATTAATCAGAAATTGATTAGATCAATCGGTGTAATTTGAAATGTATGACTTATATCAGTAGGACAAAAGTGAATCACCTACTGAAATATTTAGAAGGATAACTGGTACACATCGAGTAGTGGGGGATACTCGGTAGGATACGATGAGAAGTATAATCAAAATTTAATAATATGTAGAATATTCAGGAGGTATATATGCTACGTATGGGATATATATTATAGGTAGTGTGTGTAACTATACTGATATTATAAATATATAGGTTGCGTGTATACCTATTGCATGAATTCTTATGTGTATGACATACCTACACTTCTTGCTATCACGGGACGTTTCCGCGTCGGGACATTCATATCCCGATGAGCCCTTGGGGGATTTTTGACTTATGCCTCAGAATATAGAACCTCGATACGGTCTATCTGTGATAATGATAGTGATGAATGTCATATGGATGTGTATGTATGTGCGTATTCCATAGGCTTGGAACTATATTTGCCTCCGATATGTGTAATTTGTGATGATGGTTCGAGTGAGATACTGAACCAATAGTCCTTTATACAGTTCGTGATGTACCGGGACTTGATAGCAGAGTATGCATGCGCCGCAGGTCTCGACCTAGGGGTGTTATTTTGTGCATGTGTGTGTATACATATATATATATATATATATATATATATATATATATATATATATATATATATATAATTAGAATAATAAATATATATAGTGGCATTTTATTCTACTATGTGTTCTTGGTAGATGATGTATCAGGATATGATAGTATGATATACATGCACCACAACTTAGGCTAGGGGTGCCGTATTAGTATATATGTAACGAAGTGATAAATATATGATTATAACTTATCATACGGTGTGTAATTAGTGGATTAGAAAGATAGTGACATCTAAAATAACCTTAGTAAGTGGAGGATAAAAAAATATAATGAGAAATTCATAATTGGCTAATTGATATAATGAATCAAGTAACGTATTGTATGGGCCATACGGGTTCACATAACGAGATAGTATGTATCAAGAAGTGTGATACAACTACCTAGGTGTGGTATCTTAGCTAGGAAGGTTAGAAGGAAAGGTTTAGGTGTGCACATTAGAAGAGGGGTGAGTTATACCTCAAGGAAGTGCAACACTAACTTAAATATGAAGAGGGTGCATGCATATTTAATTACTGTAATTTAATTGCTTGCTAAATATTTTCAAAATGTTTTACTTGGGATCTGACCCGTGTCAAGATCTTTTTCAAAACCTTTTAGGTGTCTAGACATAGCGATGCCAATTGAATATTCTATCTAGGCATATGAAGTTGCAGCTCATGTGGAAGTTGCAGTACTTTCAATAGATGCTTTGTTCACTTATCTCTAGTGTAGGATATTTACTCCATTAGTCATTTGGGCATGTCTCCCTCAGTTTTAGTATTCAATTATTTATTTGATCATTGTGTATTCCGGTTATTGTTCCAATATACTGTTGTATTTTATTGTTGAACCGATAGTTAATTCGGTTACTTGTATTTATATTATTCATCGATGTTGGATTTATTTATCAGTTTATGATTGATGGTTTAATCCTTATTTACCTCCTAATGTTTTTAATTAATGAAAGATAAAATTTGGCACCAGTCTAATTAGTTACTAGGTGATTAGTAACTTTAAAAAAATATATTTCGACAGTGATGCTGAGAATAAGCCATATGAGACAAACGTTTTATTTTGATCACGAGCTAGCCACATGGTATTTTAATAGGTGGGGTGTCACATAAGTATTTGCAACACCCTACTTTAATAATCTTCCTAGCCCTAAAGGATGATATTAACAAAGTCCTTTGCTTGGGTTTAGCTCTCGTGAAACTAACCTCACACTTCCTAGGTTTATATATTGCAATCTCCTTTGTAGCAAAATCTATCCTAGAAAAATGAGTGGATAACCAATAAATTCCTAAGATTACATCAAAGTATCCATTTATAAGATAATTAAGATAACTCCAAAATACTTATCCCCGGCCTACATGGCACATCCCCTATAGATTGGCATATCCTCGCATGATACTCCTACCGATTTGTTATTTGCTAGGCAAGGGTTTAAGGTCTATGACTTATCCTTCATTTTTAGTGCAAAAGTGGTGGATACAAATGAGTGTGTGGCACCAAAATTAAAAATTACATAGGAATTTCTATTATCAATTATAATTTCACATGCTCTCACATCCTCGACCTTCTCAACTTCTTTGGCATGAGGGTGAAAACTTCGACTAGATCTTGTGGCTTCTTTGCATCCTTCTTTGGTAGTATATAGTCTTTGTCTTTGTGGCCTTGTTTGACACAATTATAGTAGCTCATTACCAAAGTCAAGGCCTTGGAAAAATTCCCCTTCATACCGCAATTAAAGTAAGTAACATTCGCTTTGTTATTCTTCTCTTGCTACTTTTCTTCCGCATCCCCGTGGTTTTTCTGTGGCCTCTGTGTCTAATACCGTGGCTTTTATTCCTTATTTCCCTCATCCATGTCCTTTATATTCTATCCCTTGGCCTTTATACCACCTTCTAAATCTTATTCCATGATATGAGGTACCTTAGTCAGTTCACTCTAAGTCTGTAGCCTCAGCCCCACCACACTAAATCCCAGTAAATGGTCATGGCCTCTCCTCCTAGTTGAGTCCTTTTGGCCATAGACCAGTAGTTATCTTCCTCGCCCTCAAACATAAAGGAGGAAAACGATACTTACTACTCTTTAGTACAGTCAAGACATTAAAAATCTTTTTATCTTCATTATCCAGGCATCAACTTTTATCAGATCAATATCTCCTTTAAAACGCTCAGGCCCTAACTTCTTAAAGTTCTCCACAATATTTCCCAATCGAATTACTTCAATTATCCTTGTAGCCATAGCCCTAGCTAGGGATTCCATAAATTCAACTACAATCTAAGGCACCATATTGGGGAGAGACTTGTTCCACGACCTCATGGTTTGTCACATCACCTTGAGCTCTTATACCATTACCTCTTACTATTGATTCCTGACAGTAATCACACACGTACAAGTATAAAATCCAATAACCAGGTATATTAGTTAAATCTGACTAAACTATATTATGTCTGACACTCCTAAATTTTTCCAAGGTCGAATGCTTTGATATCATTTGTAACGTCCCGCGGCCTGACATATTCGACCGTCGACATTTGGTCACTTTTTCTCGCGAGAATTTAAAACATAAATAATATAGTGAAATTCTTATACTATCACGACCTTGACTTATACATCAGAGTTGGCATATTTAATAGCTTATCATAGTATAATATTACACCATATGAGAAGATTCATTAACTAAACCTTTTAAATTTCATTAATGTCATAATAGTCTCTAATACTGCTACAGAACAAGTGCTTCCACATAAAATCTTCAATATAAAATTATAAAGTGGAATAAGTACGACTAAGAGTGAAATTTATATAAAAACTCCTAAGGGAGCTATATGTAAAGTTATCTTCATTGTATTTATGTATTCCGCGTTCTACGGCCTTTACTAAGGTCCTCAGCTCCTACCTTAGGGAAACAAAAAAAATAGAAGGGGTGAGCTCTAATAGCTTAGTAAGGGATAACTCAAATGTCCTCAGCTACCTTCCAAAGTTTGTTTCGATAAGTAAAATGTATATATAAACAAATAAGGAACAATAAACTAGAGGCATACCCCTAGAAAGTCATCCATGGTAAAGGCACGGATGATAGGCATACCCAAACATCCAACAAAACCAATAAAACTAAAAAGGATTGCACAATGATAGCTTAGTCTTTAAGGGAGGCTTCTGGTAGAACCCAATAGTTGTAGGGCATCCAATTGTTATAGCATACCCTAGATTTCTTCCATGTCAGAATTTTGCATCTAACCATGAATCAATATCCTTGATCAGCTCAATGGGATTATTTTTTCATCTACTATGCATTATATTGTTTCTCTTAATCCAAATGCAATATACAGTGGTGGAAAAGGATATGGCTCTAATCTTGGTCATGAAAGAATTCCCATGCAAGCTAATGGAATCCTCATTGACTTCATCATGTTAGGTCCCCATTATTTTATACACCTTGTTTTTATAAAGAATCTCATTCCAAACCTCCTTATCATAAGGGTAGTCAACCCAAAAGTGGTTCATATTTTCAACCTCAACAGTGCATAACTCACAGCTATTCTTGTCAGAATCAACCCACACTATGAGTTTTTCCTTTGTACTAAGACCTTTCCTATAGGTCAGACAAGTAATGAAGGATCATTTAGGTATCTTACCTTTATGACACACCCACTTGTGCCACTTCTTCAGGGTTAAGTGATCACTGATGATTCTCATGGTAGAGAAGGTGATGAATGTACCTTTAATATGGGATGTCCAGTGTAGAGTATTTACAAATAAAATACATATACAATTAATGATAAGTAGGAAATAATGAATGTGCAATATAAGAAATAAGGAAATGAGAGAATAGTATATCCCAACCCCTCGTATCTCCTCAATGAATTATGGATCAATCTCTTAAAGATCTGAACTCCCCGACTTCCGCCATGGCTCAATATCTTATGGTTCACCCTCATAGTCTGTGGCATATATTTTTATAACCTCAGACTTTCCAAGCTCCGTGACCATATTCTTGGTGTTTTAACCTAGTCATTCCACAGGTCGCGGCTTCCCCTCCTTCCTAATTTCAGGATGAGCGATCCACGGGCTATTTTTAACTCTCCACCTTCGTTGAGATCTTTCGTAGGGTTGGGTCCCATAGTTATCCTAGGCTCAATATCCATAGACTAACCATTTTGATCTCAAGCACAGAGCGGGAGGTCCGCAATAGACATAATGCCTCGGCCTAGCTGATAAATCTCATAGCCTTAACACTGAAAATCTCCTCAACTCCATAGGCACAAAATAATACTACCTTCTAACTCCACGACCTCTAGTAACATGTCACGGCCTTAAGGAAAGAGTTGTAACTCTTGATTTTTAACATGAAGGGCATTATAGTAAAAATGGTGTTTCAAAACCCTAATTTACACCCAACCCGGAACTCCAAAGATTAAAGGCAAACCCCTAATTTAAGTCTCCTAATATCAAATAATAATATCCTCAAAATCATATTTCTTTAATTATAGAATCTCATTCATAAATAGTGGGAAACCGAGTGTCCGTGCTACTTACGCCTGGAATTGTTATTGTCTCCATCGGCAATACAAAAACTTAAACTTTAACTACACTCTTACGGGAGTATAGCGACGATTCCAATCATCGAGTCCACAAGGAATGATTTCTAGACATTGATAAATTTATTACTTTAGAATAAAAGCGTTAAAGAATATTATTTTAATAAAAGATTAACAAAAAAGGCATAAAAACTGTAAATTGAGAATAATATCCCTCAATTAGCATTAATTAGAATAAATGGTTACATGTAAAGAAAAGCTTTGCAAGATTAAATCTCTTTTTATCAATTAATCACAAATGTTTTCTTTAACCATTGCTGGGATGGACCCCTAGGGGTATGCCCCTAGTTCGCTTGTTTCCTTTTTGTTTATATATACATTTTACTTACAACAAAAAAAGCAGCCAATTAATCTAAGGTGAGTTCAATCAATCTCAACCTAATCTAATTTAGCTACAAAGCATATTAAATGATATGGAATAAGAGAAATGAAAAATTAAGAAATAAAAAGCAAGAATGTTGGTTAACAAAGCAAGAAAATATAAATGGAAGTATTAGTTAATGGAGGAAGATAATGAATAGTAAACTTACAATCCAAATGAGATCAACCCTAGGAGAGAAGACATAGCTCCCAAAATGAGCTCTCAACACTTTCTAAACTAAAATAAAATATGTCATGCACTTAAAATAATGTTTACATATAAAAACTCCTAAAAATAGAACTTTATGAAATTATACAGTACCCGAATCGATTTCTTACCTAACCGTCCTCTTTCTCACTTCGATCCAATTCTATCGCATCATGCAGAAAAATATTTAAATCTTTATACGGACTCAGAATGACGTACGGTCAGAAGTTATACGAATATAATTCAATTATATACATGATGGTGTTATAAAACCCTCAAAATTGTGAAGTATGAAATCAAAAAATTATCCCTGAAGTACATGCCAAAATTATCTACAAATGGCCATAACTTCCTCATTCGAGATTGGAATGACACACAATCGGTAGCCACACGAAGATAATTTTATGATCTAAATGTTGGTAATTTTATACCATCCAAAATATGGAGTTTGGAAAGACCAAATTTTTCTTGAAGTTGCATCCTGTGAAGAAACATTCGCGAAACGCAACCAACTTCACACCGTGCATCCAAAATACTTACAAAAGGTCGAATATGCCTAGAAAAATATGTAAACATATATAATGGAGGTTATCTACTTAACGATCATACACATAGGAATTAATATATACGAGGGGGCTAAAATGCGTAAGAATAAAGGGGTATAAAATATAATATTCGGGATGAATCAGACCTCCTGAACTACACATTGCTAGTCCCTAGCAATGAAGTGAAAAGAAACTAGATAAGAAAGAAATGATAAAAAGAGAGGAGATATATACAAATGATAAATGCCACTTTTGCGGGCAAACGATTGCACTTAGCTTATACAGGAAGTGTTGTCTCGTGAGGATTTTCATGGATGAAGCCCATAAACATCAAGTTCCTCACAAAAATATGCCCAAATAACAAATAAGACAATGCTTAATAACAACAAAAAGGTCTTCAAATAGTTAATAGCATTGTGAATAAATTCACCCCAAACTCCATAATCATTAACATTATTATAATAACTTCATATAATTGAAACCTTAAATATGGGAAGAAGAGCGAGAAAAAGAAAATTATGATTTGGCAAAACTTTTATAAACTAGATGAATATTAAAGTTTTAATGATATTCCATCCTCACCGGTGTTGACTCTCAATAAATGAAATCACAATGAAAGGGATATAACACACACAGGATATGATGTCATATGAGTAAATAGAAACGGAATTAGGACGCGCACATGTTATCAATGAAAAACTCTATATATAAAATGAAAAATATGTAATCTCAATGAAATATACCGCTTATTAAGGGATGTTGAATTTCATTTTCACAGATTATCGCAATTATTATGAAATTTGAATCAAAATTATCTTAGGATCACTTAGAACTTTATAGTGTTATATTTTAGTCTTGGGGTAAATATTATGAAATGAAAGCGATATGTAAGGATTCAAAGTGTTCGGGGTAGAATACTCAAGATAATGGAAAGTTACGGGCAATTTCAAAATTAGAATATAAATTCCATAAAGGCAATGGGCATGACATTAGAGAGGGACAAATTTTATTGAACACTATGTACATAAAAAGAAATGCCTTATCTTTCTTTTCTTTTCTTTTTTTTTTCTCATATTTTTCTTTAATTTTCTCTTTTTTTCTTTTTTTTTCTTTTGTTCTCACTCTCACATGCTCATTTGTAACCACATAATAAGAACATCATTCAATCCTAAGTATCATTCCAAACAAAGGTACATATTGTGTATATATGGTTTAAAAAATCCAATGTGGAGTTGGTTATGGGATTCTGGGTTATGAAATGAAATTCTATATTTAGGTTCAAAGGGGTTGATGTCGAGTGGAACATAAGGTGAGGCTAAAGTCAATATGGATGTAATAACAAAGAGGGCTACGATCCTTTCCTAAATTTTATGTTATTCTTAGGTCCAAATAACTTTGAAAATCATGCTCAAATAACACATTTCAATGTGAACTCAATTATAATGAAAGAATAATGAGATTACCAACAATTTTAATGTTTTCAAGAAGGAAAGAGTAATGTATAAACACCCAAAAATGAAGAAAAGCACAATGTTCACTTGGTGTAAGTATATATAAATGCAACCAAATATTACCAAGTTATAAAAATCTTAAACCAAATCATTTTAATAATAAAATCGCGTGTGCTCGTGAGTTCAATGTTTAATACATGAAGTTTTTCGTAATATCTTTAATTGGAGGAGTAAAGTCTAATAATTTCTAAAATTAAAAATATGCATCATTGAATTACCTATTTGATCAGGCATTTATTAAAAATTATCATCGAAAACAAAGGCAAAATTCCCAACAAAGGAGAAAAAAGAAAGAAATGAAAATCTCATTTTTCTTGGGTTGGCTCAATTTTGAGACAAATATTATTTTTATGTTCTTGCATTTTTTGGTTGAAATCTATTTTTTTTGTATATCATATGTTTTAATATAAAAACTATTTTTGTGAAAATACTTTGAATGTGTATTTTTTACCTCATACAAGTTTTATCTTATAAATTATGAGTTTTATTTTATTTCCAGAAAATTTTAATTATTTTTGATGATGTTTATTTATTTTTTTTGCATTTTATAGGTGTTAAATTTTCATTTGATTAAACAAATAAATTTGTTTAATTATTAATTTAGAACACATAAAAACGACAGTGCCATTGTGTCTTGGGTGACGTTTTGGTTTATGGTCTTTTTTAAACCGTTTGGGGTTTCAACTTTTTCCTGTATTAGTTTATTGTTTTTACGATTGGACCATGTTTTGTTTTGGGGATTTATATTTCATTGTTGGTGAGATTTTTTTAGAACTTCCTTTTTTGGTCTCCCCATTTTTACACTGTCGACATTTTTTACTCTCTCTTTCTACAATTTCATTTAATTTCTTGAGAGTTTCTTTTAAATCTCCTCTACACCCTTTATAGATCATAGTTCTCTGATTGTGGTATTTCTTATTTGAGGTTTGATATTTCATTTTTACAAGGGTTCAGGATTTCAAATTTGCATGTTTGTTTGAAGTTTCATTTGAAAACTTATTTGAGCTACTGTTTGGAGTTGAGGCAGTTTTTCGGTTGTACATATTTCCAGTGGTACTTTTTTTCGGTGGTGATATCTTTTCGGACGTACTGTGTTCAGTGATTTGGGTTGGTCCGGAGTTGGTGATTTTTGATGGCTATTTTTCATTTTTCCAGTGGCAGTTCCGGTGGTGCATTTTTTTATCATTTTTTTGAGGTTTGTTTCAGGTAATATCATTTTTTTACCATATATATATATATTTCTCCTCATATATATTATATGTAACAACCTCTAAGCTTTTGTTGTTTAAACTAAAACTAAAATCGTTTGTTGTTCTTATGAAATATGTAAGTAATTCTCTTTGACTATCCTTTGCATGTTTAGATTTGAGTTTGTGTAGATGTGTCCATTTAAAGATGAGTTTGATTTGTTTTAACAAAGAAAATGTTCTTTTTACAAATTTTTTTTTGACTGACTAGTTCTTGGATCTAAAATTTTTATGTTGTTGGATCTACTATAGATATTGCTAGATTGTTTAGATTTGTAAATCATTTTTTGTGGTGTTTATATCTGATCCTTTTGGTATTGATTTTTTTCTAATTTTTGGACTTAGTGGACTGAAATTAAATTGTACCTTTTTGATCTTGGATTTATTTTAGGGGTTTTGGTCTTTGAGATTTTTATTCCTACCTATTTCAGTGTGTGTGCACTTGTATGACAACCCGCTCCAAATAATAACGGGTGGCCAACCCTATACAATAATAAATCAGGTATATCAGATGGCACAGTCTCAACATCAACTGACAATACTAAATAATATAAGGCTAACTACCCGAAATCATTAAAAGTGAATTGCCAAAAATTTAAAAATTTTATTTAACATCGACTAAAACCAATCATACAACAAACAACCAATAATACTAAATCTAACTATGATGAGTCATACAACAAACTCTACAATATGTAAAGAATGAATACAATAGTACGACAAATTGTACAAAGTAAATTACCCGAATATGCTGTCGGGTCACAGACAATACAAATAATATGAAAGAGAAATGAAAAAGGGATATTCTACAACCCTTGAGTCTAAAATCAATATACAAACTGATTCCTAGTCTAGATATACAATAGATAGGAATCGACTAAAATAAAGTGCCGCAACAGCCCGCTACTGCCACAGCTCCAGGAATACACTGGATGGGAGAACATCAATGACGTCCTTGTGGTGGAACACCAAAAGTAATACAATATATACAGAGGAGGAGAAAATATAAACGGGTCAGAGCCCGAGTTGAAAACATTTTATAGCAAGTGCATTAAAATGCATAATAATTATAAATGCATTATAACATGATTTAATGGAATCACCCTCTCCATAATAATCCAACTCACCTCTCAACTAGAGCGTGCACTAAACGTATGCACGTGGTCTCCAAATGAATGCCCAAATATAAATTAGGCAATAAAATCTAACTAGATCCCAAAATGAAGATTCGATTAAGATTATCTAACTTATCTCGCAATCTACCATTATCTAAGTTCCATCTACAGCATTACTTTATATTCTTAATGTCGTCATTCTCTTCATATTTGTTCATTTATTGAACATATAAAGTTTAAATACCCATCCTCATAACAACAACATCGTAATACATTAACATTATCTTACTAGAATTTCATAAATTCTAGTTATGCCCTCATTTGGCATGTAATCATATATATATATGTGAGTTATTAGCATCAAGTGCTAAGGACTAAACTTCTCCCGGTTCTCAATACTGTACTGCGTTTCATGCATGGGACATCTCGCCGAAGCAAAATCCAAATAAGGAACCCCGTTACACTACTTCTGACAGTATTGATCTTCAAGGTTTATTATGCCCTCAATGCATGATGGATGTAACCCAAGTTCTTATTACTCAATTTTTAATTAATTAATATTCCCAATTCTCAACAGTACACGGCGTTTCATGCGTGGGACGTCTCGCCGAAGCGAAATCCAAACAAGGAACCCCCCCATTACACTACTCCTGGCACTGTCGATAGTCGGGATAGGTGATATATATAAATATGAGCATTAAGGACTAACTTCTCCCCAATTTCCAACGTTACACAGCGGTTCATGCGTGGGACATCTTGCCGAAAAGAAATCCAAACAAGGAACCTCCCCCCCCCCCCCCGATACACTAATCCTGGAAATGTTGGTCGTTGAGGTCCATTATGCCCTCGATAGCCAATTACAAGCACAACAACAATATCATAACCATCCAACCGAGCTATATAACTCGAGGACGCAGGCTCACATGCTATCATTGTCACACCCCAAACCCAATATCCATACTAATCATTTGTTATTGGAATAATTGTATCATAATGCCCAGTGGAAGATATACTTCATTTATTAATATTTTTCTACACACTGTGTATAATGAACATAATATTATAATTATACCATAATGAAATCAATATCGGAGTCATAATTAACCGGACATATAATACTATGATTAACTATGATAAAACTTCACAATCATCAACTCAATCCATACTAACGCAATATATACAATGTGTGATTTTATTAAAATCTACAGTGTGACAATGATAAAATCCCCATATTTAAACCCCAGCTCTTTCCAACGGTGCAACTCTCAACGTTACCGGTCATATGGTATTCTAGCTAGCAGCATACAAACCTGAAATTGTTAAAATATAAACCATAGGCATTAAGCTTAGTGAGGTACTCCTTCCCTACAATGAAATAACATTCTATATCGAATATGTGGATATAAAATCTGAACAATCCTGCCCATTGGCAATAACAATTCCTGGATCATAATATCCAAATAATTCTGCCCATTGGCAATAACAAATCCTGGATCATAAGATCCAAATAATTCTTCCCATTGGCAATAACAAATCCTGGATCATAAGATCCAAATAATTCTGCCCATTGGTAATAACAAATCCTGGATCATAAGATCCAAATAATTCTTCCCATTGGCAATAACAAATCCTGGAACATTAGTTCCAACAAATGCTTGTCATAAGACAAATCAAATCATTAGATCTTTGTCCAATTCCAATCTTGGATCATAAGATCCAAACAAATCCTGGATATTTGAATATCCAAACAAATCCTGAATACCGAAGTATTCAAACAAATCCTTCTCTTAGAGCTATATTCATATTTATATATGAAACAAATCATAAGTACACTCACCTCGACAGTTTAACTGGCTTTTCCCTTGCCTTTATCTGGTATTTGTTCAATCAGATCTTCTTTCCTTCCTATCATTCTTACAATATTAGTATCATCATAAGAATATAAAAAATCCAAATAATGATTTAAACATAATTCAATCCATAAGCATCACATGATTCCATTCAAATCATTTATCACAAGTGAAGTCCCACCCAAATCCATGTTAATATATTTAACATATCCAAATCATAGAAAAAATATAAATTCATTTATTCTTGGTAATTAGATCCTTGTGTTATTAGTATTCCAATACAAAAGATGGTACATCATTTCAAGTCTCCTAGACTAAGATATGCCCATTTCTTTACCACATAACAAATCTGCCCTATAGGCTCTTTTATCGTTCATTCAACTTCCAAGAATTTTCATAATTTTTCTACATCGTAATTTTATATTAAATTCCACCCAACATCAGTAAACATATTGAACAATATAAGATTAAAATTTCATAATTTTCAGAGTTCATTTGCTATGTAAAGCAAAACATCAAACACATGGCGGGCATACTTTCACCCTTAGGGAAGATTTCATAGCCTAACTTCAAACTCTCACCAAAGACTAATTTATTGGTATTTTCACATCATTTTTGGATATGTCATACATATATGAGTCCAGGTTAATATAAAATTGTAATCAATCAATTTCAGTTAGTATTGAGAAATATATGGAAGTTTGAATAAACAAGGTTCTTGAACAAAATAATCTCAAGGGTTTTCACATTCAAGTTTGCTTAAACTTTCATCTATCCATAAGTACACATCAAGACATGTAATTTCAATAAACAAATGATTATTTCAATCATTTAAATAAGTAATACAAAAAAATAAACAAGATTTATGGATGGAAATACCTTAGGGGATTTTACGTAATTTTTCTATGAATTTTTCTTCAATTTCTCCTCACACTTTCTTCCTAAACTTCAAAACTCTCTTTCCTTAGGATAAACTCTTCCTTGGCTGAAATATGCTGAAGGAAGATCTTAATTCAAGGGTTATTAGTCGGCATAAGGTCACCCCCCTTGGTCCAATCAAAATATAACATGTTGCATTATATAAAACAAAACATCATTTAAGGCTAAATGACTACTTTACCCCTGTTCGTAAAAAGACAATATCTTCCCACTCGGATGTCCCTTCTATGAACCATTTGTTTTGTTATAAACCTAACTCATATATCTACAATTATCTAGTTTACACCTCAAGTTAATTGTTATGTCATAAAGGTCAAAACTAGCCTCCAACAGGAACATTCCTACCGAAAACATTAAAATTTTACATTTGTAACTAATTCTATATTTCAAGCTTTATGAAGGTAAGATTAAACTAAACATAATGACTTAACATCATATATATTAATAACACACTACTCATATCACATAAGCTAAGCATGCTTTAATCATATTTAATCATAATTATATTCGGGTTGTCACAATCATCTTCCAGTAGCCCAATACACGTAGCAAACTGGGGCCACTTGGTGGGGTTCAACGACCCCACTCACTCACACAATGTCTCGAGAAGCGGTCATAGCTCCTAACCGGCAAGTGAGAACTTCACATAGCCTCGACTTCTCACCCCAAAATGAATGCATAGATATATATCGCATAATAATCACAATGGACGACAATGACCTGAGGAATATCCACACCTTGCTCTTTGAGCAAGGATGCTCACCCTCATCATACGCAACTTCCCAATGATAGCAAGGTGGGGGTATGTTTCACTATATATACCATCACATAAGGCATACATACATCATCACATCATATAAAGATACACCATCATATAAGGTATACCTGTCACATTATTTTCATATTTACTATACGCTCTTAGGCGCAATATAATTAATGTCATTGTTTTGTATATTTCCCTCTTGATATACTAATCGTCAATTCTCACACATCTTCCCCACTTAGTATACACTATACTATTTCTTGCTTGAAGCTCGCATGTCGCTTCTATTTATAAATTGTCTCTCAAATCTATTTATGTTAATGATATTCTTTTATCCTAATGCACTTCAATTAACATTTCTCATTGTGTGAGACATCTCCCAAATCAATCATCAATAAGTATATCTCTATATCCGTATGCTCATTAATTATTATTTATGATCCTCCATCCATAATGGGGTTAATTTTATTTCGTGAACCTTTTTAAAGTTATCCCATTCGGGATTGGATAAACTCATTGTCATTCTTTCATATGAATTTAATTATTATTTCCAAATATAACCTCCAATCAAGGTGAGCTTCCCCACTTAGTATAAACCAAAATCTCTAATCGGTATTCCTCAATTTAAGTCTATATGACTCCAATGATTCTTATAAGGGAAACTTTCTAAAAGTCTCCAAAACATACTCCTAATAAATCCTACAGAGGTTCCCAATCGATAACCTTGAACGAAACGGGAGGAAATTCTCCATAGAAAAACATCCCTCAAAAAGCCCTATTTCCGAATCGATTCGGGACAATTCCGAATCGATTCGTCCTAGTGAATCGATTCAGCCTCCAAGGCGAATCGATTCGAGTCATCAGAACTGGGACTCTGTCTCAGGCCGAATCGATTTGACTGGGGTCCAAATCGATTCGGTCACTCAGACCTGGGCACCTGCATATTTTCGAATCGATTTGGCTAGGGGCCGAATCGATTAGACCTACCCGGAGGCTCAAAAATGGCTACTTTTTAGTAAGCCAAAAATCCCAAAATTCATATTTATCATATTCTCTTCATTTTCCTTCAACCCAATCACATATATAACATTAATATTCATCCTAAAATACATTAAAACTAATTTATATCTTCAAATCCAAGATCTACATAACAAATCTAAGATTATACCCAAAATTTAGGTTTTAATAAACTAAACCTAAAACCCATAAATTGATCCACAAATCATTAAATAAATGTACACAATAATTATTTAGCAAGTTTAATCACTTGCCTCGGGTTCATAGGGTCTAATCCGTCCTCGAAGTCGCGTAGATGCCGAAAAAACTCCACTTTCTCTCTCTTTTCTCCTTCTTGCTCTTCTTCTTTTTTCTTCTCTCTTTCTTTCTTTCTTTCTATTTCTCTTTCTCTCTTTTGAGAAATCAATCTTCCGTAGGCTTTTAAGCCCTATCTCCCAAGATACACATCTTTAAATGATAATACACACTTTAAATGACTCGGTAACTTTAATTCGAGCCAAACGAACTTAAAATTATTTCGGAACCTAAATAGACGCCAAGTACAGCCATTTTGACTTTCTCGACCCTTCCGGACACAACTACACCCTCTGAATCTCCATTCGAAACACTTTCTAATGACTCCAAATTTTGATCTCAATTGCCAATTTAACAAATCTTCGATTAAAATAATATTTATTTCGCCCTAAATAAATAAATAGCTGTCCTAAAACCTCGGGTTGTTACAAACTTCCCCACTTACAAAAATTTCGTCCACAAAATTTAGCTAAGCTTATTACTCCAAAGCTCATCTAGTTCCTACCACACTCCTCCTCACCAAAACTAAACCCAAACCTCTGACTATCCAAGACGAATTATTTTAACTTATTTTAAGTTTTATAAAAACCAATTCATTAACCACTAGGGCTCCCATACACCCTTTATTCGATCTTTTTGCTCGCACCAATCATAATGAGGCTTCATTTGCCTCCCAAGTTCCACAATTCGATTGATATAATTAATAGTGTAAAAATTTTGAATGGTCCAAGAAATAACTCCTCTCAATTCCTGACATTCGCCATTTTCGTGCGGGGGACATCTCGCAAAAGAGAAATTCAAACAAGGAACCCTCATAATACACTACTATGTAGCGACGTCGAGGATTGAGAGTTTGTTAAATCCGGACTAGTACATTAAAATATTTTGGGGAAAAATCATTTTGAGATGGCCCAAGGCCGATAAAAGTTTTGTTTTGATGATAGTTCATTTTACAAATAGTTTGTAAAAACATTTTGGTTTATGTCTAACAATATTTATATATGAAGCCTTATATACCACACAAGGTCTTATCAATCATCATACATATAACATCATATAGCTCACAAAAATTAGCATAATTATGAGGTAAAATTTTCCTGCGTCCCACCATTCCACAACCATTAAACTCTTTTCAATAATGATATCTTATATCATATTAACATATTGCCCTTCATAAGACTCATCCATATCTGGAATACAACAATTATATAAGTCTAACATGACTATATAAAAATAAGTAACTTTATCGTTACTACTTATCCCACCATAACAATTCTTACATTCACCACAAGGTTTATAGCTCTCTTTGAGAACATTACAAAATTATCTACTCTTTCAAAAAATAATAACATAAGAGCCTAACTTGCTCAAAATTCCCCTTAGGGTCAAAACATACATAGTAGGGTTATAGCACTACCCATTCACAAATATCTCTCATGTGATATTCCCAAAACTTCATATAGTAATTATCCCATTCATAAAGGAAAATAACTTACATCATCCATCTCTACTCTGATTGCATTTTCTCACCAATGGGCTCCCAAACAAAGTCCCACGGTCTAAAATGACCTCGAATCTGTTGTAGGAGTTGCACTTACAAAACTTCATCAAAACATGGTCCTTTACCTCTCTTGGGACAATCTTTCTTTTTATGGCCTATTTCTTTACAAAAGAAACATCTACCCGTACGTCCTCTCGACCCACCTTGAGGAACAAAACGTAGTGGTGACTCTCTATAGTCCGACTTATACCCGCTACCATTACTAGAATTCTCATCGCCAAACTTACTTGATGAACTCGAATCTCCAAAGTTCTTACCCTCTTGCGAATGAAGATGATATTCATAACACTTTAGTAATGCCGCATTCACTACCTCAATGAAAGTCACTAACGTAGGACTCTTTAACAAATGTTTTCGAATTCTCCAATCTAAACCTCGAACAAACTTCGATATACGTTTCTCTTCCATATTTACCTCATCTTCCCATCTAGAAAAATCTTCCTCATATTCTGCCACCGTTCTATTACCTTGAAAAATCTTTACATTCCGAGTCGGGGAAGGAAAATACCTTCGGTCAAAAAGTTCCCAAAATTCTATTATAGGTCAAGTATATCTCTGTTCAGATGTGGTGACAGACTCCCACCATTGGAGAGCCGCCCCTGATAGCTTAAAGATGGCTAAAAATCGCTTCTGCACCTCACTACACTCAACCATACGAAGATGCCTCTGCATAGTATTCTTCCATTGACTTGCAGCCATTGCATAAATTCCCCTTACAAACTCGGTAGGATGCCCCTTACTAAAATATTCCTTCACTCTCTCCCATAAAGACAATCCTAAATGGGTTTAGGCTGCTTGAATGGTAAATTAGTGCACCATCATGGAAATGGCAGCAGTTACTGCTTGTTCCACTATATTGGCAACTTCGTCTATAGTCATGTTCCTTTGAGGCATTTGGGGTTGCACATTTTTAGCCCCTTTATTTTCCCAGACTAAACGACCTCCCTTCGGTGGCATCCGAAACAAGAGCAATTGTATCTGAACGCCTTTCAATTAACAGAAGAAATATGGACGTAAAAATGCAACCGTCCTAACAATAAGGCTCTACATCAAGAACTCTTACGAAAGATTGTAGTCACCCGCACAGATCCTAAAGACACTACAACCTGATGCTCTGATACCATCTATGACAACCCGCTCCAAATAATAACGGGTGGCCAGCCCTATACTATAATAAATCAGGTATCTCAGATGGCACAGTCTCAACATCAAGTAACAATACTAAATAATATAAGGCTAACTACCTGAAATCATTAAAAGAGAATTGCCAAAAATTTAAAACTTTTATTTAACATTGACTAAAACCAACCATACAACAAACAACCAACAATACTACATCTAACTATGATGAGTGATACAACAAACTCTACAATATGTAAATAATGAATACAATAGTATAATAAATTGTACAACGTAAATTACCCGAATATTCTGTCGGGTCAAAGATAATCCAAATAATCTAAAAGTGAATTGAAAATGGGATATTCTATAACCCTTGAGTCTAAACTCAATATACAAATTGAATCCTAATCTAGATATACAATAGATAGGAATCGACTAAAATAAAGTGCCACAACAGTCCGCTACTGCCACAGCTCCACGAATACACTGGATGGGAGAACATCAATGACGTCCTTATGGGGAACACCTAAAGTAATACAATATATACAGAGGAGAAGGAAATATAAACGGGTCAGAGCCCGAGTTGAAAATATTTTATAGCAAGTTCATTAAAATGCATAATAATTATAAATGCATTATGACATGATTTAATGGAATCGCCCTCTCCATAATAATCCAACTCACCTCTCAACTAGAGCGCGCACTAAACGTATGCACGTGGTCTCCAAACAAATTCCCAAATATAAATTAGGCAATAAAATCTAACTAGATCCCAAAATGAAGATTCGATTAAGATTTTTTAACTTATCTCGCAATCTACCCTTATCTAAGTTCCATCTACAACATTACTTTTTATTTGTTCATTTATTGAACATATAAAGTTTAGATAACCATCCTCATAACAACAACATCGCAATACATCAACATTCTCTTACTAGAATTTCATACATTCTAGTTATTCCCTCATTTGGCATGTAATCATATATATATGTGAGTTATTAGCATCAAGTGCTAAGGACTAAATTTCTCCCGGTTCTCAATACTGTACTGCGTTTCATGCATGGGACGTCTCGTCGAAGAGAAATCCAAACAAGGAACTCCCCCATTACGCTACTTCTAACAATATTGATCTTCGAGGTTCATTATGCCCTCAATGCATGATGCATGTAACCCAAGTTCTTATTACTCAAATTTTAATTAATTAATATTCCCAATTCTCAACAGTACACGATGTTTCATGCGTGGGACGTCTCGCCGAAGTGAAATCCAAACAAGGAACCCCCCGTTACACTACTCCTGGCACTATCGATAGTCAGGATAGGTGATTTATATATAAATATGAGAATTAAGGACTAACTTATCCCCAATTACCAACGTTACACTACGGTTTTTGCGTGGGACGTCCCGCCAAAGCGAAATCCAAGAAAGGAACCCCCCTCGATACACTAATCCTGGCAATGTTGGTCATTGAGGTCCATTATGCTCTCGATACCCAAGTATAAGCACAACAACAAAATCATAACCATCCAATCGAGCTATATAACTCGAGGACGTAGGCTCAAATGCTATCATCTTCCAGTAGCGCAATACAGATAGCAAACTGGGGCTACCTGGTGGGGTTCAACGACACCCACCTCGTGATCAACTCACGCACACAACGTCCCGAGAAGCGATCATAGCTCCTAACCGGAAAGTGAGAACGTCACATACCCCTGACTTCTGACCCCCAAAAAGAATGCATATATATATATAAATATATATATATATCGCATAATAATCACAATGGACGACTATGACCTGGGGAATATCCACACCCTGCTTTTTGAGCCAGAATGCTCACCCTCATCGTACGCAACTTCCCAATGATAGCAAGGAGGGGGTATGCTTCACCATATATATATATATATATATATATATATATATATATATATATATATATATATATATATATATATACACCATCACATAAGGCATACATACATCATCACGTCATATAAAGATACACCATCATATAAGGTATACCTGTCACATTGTTTTCATCTTTACTATACGCTCTTAGGCGCAATAGAATTAATGTCATTGTTTAGTATATTTCCCGCTTGATATACTAATCATCAATTCTCACACATCTTCCCCACTTAGTATACACTATACTATTTCTTGCTTGAAGCTCACATGTCGCTTCTATTTATGAATTGTCTCTCAAATCCATTTATGTTAAGGATATTCTTTTATCCTAATGCACTTCAATTAGCATTTCTCATTGTGTGAGACATCTCCCAAATAAATCATCGATAAAGATATCTCTATATCCGTATGCTCATTAATTACCATTTATAATCCTCTATCCATAATAGGGTTAATTTTATTTCGTGAACCTTTTTAAAGTTATCACATTCAGGATTGGATCCTAAGACCCATTATCTCTAAAGTCATTCTCATTCTTTCATATGAATTTAATTATTTTCCAAATAAAACCACCAATCAAGGTGGGCTTCCCCACTTTGTATATACCAAAATCTCTAATCGGTATTCCTCAATTTAAGTCCATATGACTCCAATGATTCCTTATAAGGGAAACTCTCTAAAAGTCTCCAAAACATACTCCCAATAATTCCTATGGAGGTTCTCAATCGATAACCTCGAACGAAATGATACGAAATTCTCCATAGAAAAACACCCCTCATAAAGCCCGGTTTTCGAATTGATTCGGGCCAATTCCGAATCGATTTGGCCCAGTGAATCTATTCGGCCCCCAAGGTGAATCGATTCGGGTCATCAGACCTGGGACTCTGTCTCAGTCTTAATCGATTAGGCTGGGGTCCCAATCAATTCGGTCACTCAGACATGGGCACCTGCATATTTTCGAATCGATTCGGCTAGGGGCCAAATTGATTCGGCATACCTGGAGGCTAAAAAATGGCTACTTTTTAGTAATCCCAAAATTCATATTTATCATCTTCTCTTCATTTCTCTTCAACACCATCGCATATATAACATTAATATTCATCCTAGAATACATTTAAACTAATTTCTATCATCAAATCCAAGATCTACATAACAAATCTAAGATTATACCCAAAATTTAGGTTTTAATAAACTAAACCTAAAACCCATAAATTTGATCCACAAATCATAAAATAAATGTACACAACAATTATTTAGCAAGTTTAATCACTTGCCTCGGGTTCGTAGGGTCTGATCCGTCCTCGAAATCGCGTAGATGCCGAAAACACTCCAGTTTCTCTCTCTTTTCTCCTTCTTTCTCTCCTTCTTTCTTCTTCTCTCTTTCTTTCTTTCTATTTCTCTTTCTCTATTTTAAGAAATCAATCTCCCGTAGGCTTTTAAGCCCTAACTCCCAAGATACACATCTTTAAATGATAATACACACTTTAAATGACTCGGTAACTTTAATTCGAGCCAAACGAACTTAAAATTATTTCGGAACCTAAATAGACCCCAAGTACATCCATTTTCACTTTCTCGACCCTTTCGTACACAACTACACCCTCAGAATCGCCATTCTAAACACTTTCTAACGACTCCAAATTTTGACCTCAATTGCCAATTTAATAAATCTCCGATTAAAATAATATTTATTTCTCCCAAAATAAAAAAATAGCTGTCCTAAAACCTCGGGTTGTTACAACTTGTTAAACTGAAAGTTTTTTTGTGTCACACTATTTTTATTAAAATATCTTTTATTTTAAAACTGCTTTAATTTAATTAATTTGAGATTAAGGATAATATGAGTTTTACCTCTAATTATTTATATCCTCTAAGTTGAAAACTTTATTTGTGTTCACTTTATTTAGTTAGACTTAATTAGTTTGTGGAAGTTTTATCTGCTCCTCTTTTATTTAATCTCCAAATTTCATTAACCTTGTTAACTAAAATTAAACATAACTTGGTGTGTCTTTAGTCCCAATTTATAAACATGATACTTTTTATGTTTTGATTAAAACAAACTTTATAAATTAATTTTATGTGTTGAACAACTTCCCGGAGTCTCGGGTTTGAGTGTATGATTGTGTGTGTGTTGTAGTCACTATTACCTGAGTGTTACTGGGTTAGCTGATTATCAATCAAGTTGGGTTGTAGTTAGACTAGGCTAGGTATATGGGCTTGTATTAGCTTACTTTAAATCTTTGTGAACTAGTGGACTGTCATATGTAAATCGGCAACTAGAAATAGTGGACTTATATGTGTGAGTTGTCCTGGGACTAGGGACACCGGTTTTTGCACCACGGTAGTTTCCTCAAGAACAAATATTTTGTCACTTTCCACTTTTCCTCATCTCATTCTTAAAAGGTATTTTTTTTATATTTTCAGCATCACCACTTTTACGTACTAGTGTGCGTGAGTATATTTTAATTTATAATTTGTAATAGATTTTATATCAAAGAGTTTAAAAGAGTTTTAATTACCTAATTCACCTTAGCGTGTAACCATTAGGTCTTTTCAAGTCGTACCAGAGCTTCAGGATTCACTTTATAAAAGTTTTTATTCTACAAAGATCCTGAACTTTTTTTAAAATCTAATTTTTATATTTTTGAAAATCTAGTTTTTAATATGGGAAAACAAGTTGGTGATGAACATATTTCTTTGAGAAAATCTTTTTTACGAATGTTCTAATGAGGCAAAGCTTTACACACAATATAACATTAAAAGAAAAAATGTCATTGGCCAAGCGATGGGCGCAACAAATTTTAAAGGTTTTTTGGCTTTCACCACATCTTTAGAAGATTGGAACATTTCTAAATCTTCTAAAATTTTGCCTAATTTGGGGAATATTTTTTATGAGGTTAATGAATGTGATGATCTAGATGATTATACCAATTTAGAGGAGTGTGTGTTACAATTCTGTTGATATTTGCACACTTGATGAGAGCACACACTTGGGGAAAGTAAATTCTAGACTATTATCTAAGATTGATGCTTTAAATGATCAAATTAAATTTATGAATGAAGAATCTGCCATGCATATTGATGACTTTAAATCTAACATTATTTCACCCGAGAAAAAGATTTGTATGTTGACCAAAACTAATATCTTACTTAAAAGTCAACACAAAGATACCTTAAATAAATTTGATGAATCTCAATTTTGATTTAATCTGTTTTGAATAAATATGATGAATGTCAAACAGATCTTAAGGTTGCTTTGAAAAAGATAGATGGTCTTTCAGATTTGAGTTTAAGTGTGGCGAATTTGTTCCTTTGAAAGAAATTGTGTTTAAAGGAGAAACTTTTGATGAAACTAATTTTGTTAGTTATAATGAACATTTTTTTGAGTCAAGTGAAAGTAAAGTGAATATTAAACATGATAAGATTGAGGATTGTGTTACGGCATTTGTTAAGATGGTATTTGTTTGTAACTTTTGTCATAAAAATGCTCGTTTTGAAGAATTTAGTTTAAGAAATTAGGACAAAATAAAACTAAATTAGGAAAATTTAGGCAACCTCAAAATGTTAAGAATGTTCAAAAATGTGAAATCTACTTTTCATTATAGCTTTTGTTCTAAGAAAGGACATTTAGAGAATTTTTGCTGTAAAAAATTGAAATTAACTAGAAAAAATGAGAATGTTGAACATCATAACCATTTTAATGCAAAATCCAATTCTAGGTATGTGTATCGGTGTAAGTCTTATCTTATAACAGGTCATTTCGGCTGATTTTGTCATATGCGTTTATGTTTGAATAGACAACAAAGAGATGGTAAAGATATTATTCCCAGGATCCCTTTAAAATCAAACTTTGTTTCATATCATCCTCATTTTGTTTCTAGTCATGCCTATATGAAAACTGTGATTCCAAAAGCTAAATCTAGGTGGTTTAAGAAATATGAGTTAGGTTGTAAAAAGGATTGTTCCATTATTTGAAACTAATTTTGTTTAGTTTGTTGGTTAGTACACTTTATCTTCATATCTTTGTTGTACTAACTTTATTTAGTAGGATTCTTCCCTACCCTTTGAGATAAAAAGGGGGAGAATTTGAGACTCTTTTATCATTGTATTTTACAATTGTTTGAGCCTTTTAGGAATCCTTGCAATTAGTTAAGTTATTTACTCTTCTATTTCTTTTAGGATTACATGTTGTTAGTTGAGTTATGTACCCGTCTATTTTTTTATGACTCTTGGGTATAGTTGAGTTATGTAATGTGTGTCGTTTCTTATTTTTGAGTCTCAGTTTAGTTTGTCTCTAAATTGGCCAAAGGGGTAGATTGAAATCTCATTCTTCTTGTGTTGGTTCAATTTTGAGACAAATATTATTTTTATGTTCTTGCATTTTGTTTGGTGAAATCTATTTTTTATATATAATATGTCTTAATATAAAAACTATTTTTGTGAAAATACTTTGAATGTGTATTTTTTTTACCCCATACAATTTGTATCCTATAAATTATGAGTTTTATTTTGTTTCCAGAAAATTTTAATTATTTTTGTGATGTTTATTTAATTATTTTTGGATGTTTATAGGTGATAAATTTATATTTAATTAAACAAATAATTTTTTTTTAATTATCAATTTAGCAAACACAATAAAAACGCCAGTGCCATTGTGTCTTGGGTGGCGTTTTGGTTTATGGTCTTTTTTTAACCGTTTGGGGTTTCAACTTTTGCTTGTGTTGGTTTTTTGTTTTTACGATTGGACCATGCTTTATTTTTGGGCTTTATATTTGGTTGTTGGTGAGATTAGTTTAGCACTTCCTTTTTTGGTCTCCCCATTTTTACACTGCCGACATTTTTTACTCTCTCTCTACAATTTCATTTAATTTCGTAAGAGTTTATTTTAAATCTCCTCTACACCCTTTATAGTTAATAGTTCTCTGATTGTAGTATTTCTTATTTGAGGTTTGAGATTTCATTTTTACAAGGGTTCGGGTTTTCGAATTTACGTGTTTACTTTGAAGTTTCGTTTGAAAACTTGTTTGAGCTACTGTTTGGAGTTGAGGTAGTTTTCGGTAGTATATATTTACGGTGGTACTTTTTTTCGATGGTGCTGTCTTTCCGAAGGTACTGTGTTTGGTGATTTGGGTTGGTCCGGAGTTGGTTATTTTTTATGGCTATTTTTCATTTTTCCGGTGGTGCTTTTTTTGTGGTCTTCATTTCGTTTATTTTTTATGTTTGTTTGAGGTAATATAATTTCTTAGTCCTCTTTATATATATACGGTTATATATATTGCTGCTCATATATATTTTATATAACAAGATCTAAGCTTTTGTTATTTAAACTAAAACTAAAATTGTTTGTTGTTCTTATCAGATCTGTAAGTAGTTCTCTTTGAATATCCTTTGCATGTTTATATTTGAGTTTGTGTAAACGTGTCCATTTAAAGCTGAGTTTGATTTTTGCTAACAAAGAAAAAAGTTTTGTTAGAATAATTTTTTTCGACTGACTAGTTCTTAGATCTGAATTTTTTATGTTGTTGGATCTACTATAGATATTGTTAGACTATTTAGATCCGTAAATAATTTTTTTGTGGTGTTTAGATCTGATCCTTTTGGGACTGTTTTTTATTTAATTTTTGGACTTAGTGGACTGAAATTAAATTTTACCTTTTTGATCTTGGATCTATTTTTGGGTGTTTGGTTTTTGAGATTTTTATTCCCACCTATTTCAGTGTGTGTGCACTTGCTAAACTAGAAGTTTTTCTGTTACACAATTTTAATTAAAATATTTTTTATTTTACAACTAATTTAATTTAATTATTTTGAGATTAAGGATAATCTGATTTTTACCTCTAATTATTTATATCCTCTAAGTTAAACACTTTGTTTGTGTTCACTTTATTTAGTTGGGTTATATTAGTATGTGGAGTTTTTATCTGCTCTTGTTTTATTTAATCTCAAACTTTCATTTTCCTTGTTCACTAAAGTTAAACATAACCTGGTGTGTGTTTAGTCCCATTTTATAAACATGATAATTTTTATGTTTTGATTAAAACAAATTTATAAATTAATTTTTCATGTTGAACAACTTCACGGAGTCTCGGGTTTGAGTGTTTGTTGCAGTCACTATTACTTGGGTGTTATTGGGTTGCCTGATTGTCAGTGATGTTGGATTGTATATATACTAGGCTAGGTATATGTGCTTGTATTTGCTTACTTTAAATCTTTGTAAACTGGTGGACTGTAATACGTAAATCGGTAATTGGCAATAGTGTACTTGGATATGTGAGTTGTGATGGGACTAGGGATACGGGGTTTTCCACCGTGGTAGTTTCCTCGAGAACAAATATTGTGCCACTTTCCAATTTTCCTCATCTCATTCTTAAGGTTTCTTTTTTCTAGCATCACCACTTTTACTTACTAGTGTGCATGAGTATATTTTAATTTACAATTTATAATATATTTTATATCAAAGAGTTTAAAAGAGTTTTAATTTCCTAATTCACCTTAGCATGTAACCATTAGGTCTTTTCCACAAAATCTTTTTGAAAATTTTCAATTTTTCAACAAGAATGCATAATTGGCAATAAAATGTGATCAAATCAAAAAATTACCAATGAATGGGAAGAATATCCCACGCCCCCTAAATTAAATCTTGAAATGTTCTACAAAACATGTTGGCACTAAGAATAATAAAAAGAATAATGAAAACTTTAACTAATTATACTAGCCAAAATGTAAAAAGAATAAATCAACCTAACATGTACAATCTACAATTTTAACTTCTAACTAACCATATACTAAAAGTAGAAATTCTTTAGGGTCCACCCAAAATACAATTTGACTTTGAGGGATAATTGATGTACCCTCATTTGCATGAATAACTTTCTAAAAATAGGAATTTCGTTTGACCAACGGAAGGTATGTGTAGGGCGAAAGAAAAGAACCATCATCAATCAAAACTTTTGGGGGATAATGGTGAGTTTGGATTGAATGGGCGATGAGTACACATGATATCCAACAAAAATTGAATTTCCACCCAAATATTTTACAATTGCAATAGGAGGTTATGCACACCGAGGCAAGATTTTGTTTATAGAAAGCAAATCAAGCAAGTAATCATCATCGATAAAAGGATTAAACCTTTTAAACTTTTGAACCAAATCATGGGATACTTGTAACTGTTCGAAAATAGGGAATGAAAATGGTGAGGAAATAAATTCAATCTCGGAAGATGGCTCATCATCTCTGAAAGATTGAATTTCGAATGATATATGATCATTTTTAATGAAACTTTCTTCTTTGATTACTAAAGAAGAAACCATTTCATTGCAAATGGATTATACATCCATTTCTTCCTCATTTTCCTTCTCTATTATGCCTTGGGATTTTTCCAAAGTATTCTCATTTTGTTCAAAACATTCCCCAACTTCAAAAGTCACAGAGGAAAAATCATCATTGGATTTGAATAATGCATCCAACTCTTGATCCCAATAATGATTTTCATCCCGATAATGGTTTTCAAGCCTTTCATTTGTAAGAATGCGTAAGCCCTCACACAACGGCATAGGTGGAGGCATGAATTCTTGAAAATGAGAAGTTTGAAAACTATCCTCGGAACTACTATCAAAATCATTATTATAAGACTTTGGAAAGATATTACAATAAGTTTCAGTATTCTTATTGTAATCATTTTATGTCTAGCTATCGGAACGATCATATCCAAATTTCCCATAATCCATTATTTGACTTTTGTAATACTCACACAAAGACATTTAAGATGTATCAAGATTTTTACTTTGAGAGTATTAACCAAAAATCATAGCTTTAGGGTGATTTTGATAATTATCGTGGCAATTGCCGAAAATAGGAGAGTTAGACATGCTTCCCTCGAAATAAACTTAAGATGGAGATTTTCACAAAGTGACGTGCGATCGATAGATTGAAGAGTTTCTTGGCACTTAAATGTAGAAGTATAACAAAACTAGTTAACAAAGAATACAAATTGAAAGAAAATATTACAAAATACTAAATTAATTATAATCTAAAACAAAACAATCCCCAGTAATGGCACCCTTTGATAAGCAGTGGGAAACCAAGCATCTGTGTTACTTACGCTTGTCATTGTTATCGACTCCCACCGCAATACAAAAACCTAATTGTTAACGACACTCTTACGGGAGTATAGCAGCGAGTCCGGGTATCGAGTCTGGGTATCAAGTCCATAAGAAAGGATTGTTAAAAATTATTGGATTTATTACTTCTGAATAAAAGTGTGAAAGATAATTATTTTAATAAAAGATTAATCTAGGAATGTATTGAAACTAAGATTAAAAAAGGCATTAAAACAATAAATTGAGAATAATATCCCTCACCTACTGTTAATTAAAATAAATGGTTACATGGGAAGAAAATATTTACAAGATTAAATCTCCTTTTGTAAATTAATTAAACCTAGAGTACTCACCCCCTAAATTCTCATAACAGCCTACTATGATTTTGGTATCAGTAAATATAATGAAGATTACACATGCAAGGTTGTAAATATGAAACATAGATAATATACACCATTAAATCTCCTAGGTGTAAAATAAAGAACAACAAAAGCAAAATACCAAGAAATAAAGGAAAACAAGAAAATAAACAATAACAAATCGAGAATCGAGGTTAACAGAGAAATAAAATAACAATGGAATATTTAAATAATGGAGATAGATGATGAATAGTAAACTTACAATACATATGGGATAAACCCTAGGAGAGAAGGTAGATAGCCTAAACTAAAATTAAACACGTCATAAACTTAATATAATGTTTATGTATAAATACCAATCCAAAAAACCCTAAGAATGAATTTTATGGAATTTTACAGCACCCCAATCGATTTGGAAAAGTCCCGAATCGATTTGGTACTTGACACTTCTCTTTTTCACTGTAATCCAATTATGACACGTCATATGGAAAAACCATAAAATCTTCATACAGACTCTGAATGACGCACATTCAGAATTCACGCAAAGATAATTCAACGTTATACATGCTGATATGTTGAAACCCTACAAATTTTGACGTATGAAATTATCAAATTACCCTTAAAGTAGAAGAATATGTTAAAACTTTTCAAAAACGGTCATAATTTCGTCATTCGGGATCGGAATAATGCACGGTCAATGGCCACGCGAAGATAATCTGATGATCTAAATGTTGATACTTTCATACCATCTAAAATATGAAGTTTAAAAATACCAAATTATCTTTTAATTTACATCTTGAGATGAAATATTCTTAAAATGCATCTAACTTCACACCATGCATCCATAATACCTACAAAAGCTCAAATATACCTCGTAAAACATAAAAAAATATAATAGAGATTGTCTGGTTAACAATCATAAGCATAGTAATTAACGTACACGAGGAGCTAAAATGCACAAGAATAAAGGGGTATAAAATGTAATATCATTGACGAATCACTCATCTCAATAATTCTAGTAGAAAACATTTAAAATCACAAAATTACCCAATGAACATTAATATGCCTAAGTCTCCACATTATAAAGCACAATGATACTCCATAACCTTTAAACCTTGGTGAGCAGTAGTTTTCCATGGTCTATAGAGCCAAAAACCTATATGAACAATAGAACTCCACGGGCATACCCAGATTACACACAAGGTCACATATCATTCAATAAAATATGGAAACTAAGATTTTAAGCAAGGAATGAGAAGATTATTACATATCCCTTACCTTATGGATTAATCTGATGAAAAGTGGCATCCCATCGCCTCTAGCACCACCTTCTTATTTGGCGAACAGTAGTTGCCAATGGCCTCACTTCGGCAGCACTTCCTTCTTCACACACAAACCTTGCTTTCTCTTTCTAAAATGGATTCCAACGAAACTAATAGTCTTAAAAATTGTGCTAAGGGGGGATATTTATAGTTTTTTAGTGGGGAACCTAGGGTTTTCCTCTTTTGGACACTCTTTTTCACAATTATTATTTTACAAAGGCTTCTAGAATACTCTAAACTTAATCCTCAAGCCAAGACGTAATAAGGCCAATTCATCACCCTACTTGTTGTTGTATTGGTACAAGGCTCCACAACCACCACATTAGGTCGTGGCCTTTCATTACATATTCGCGTCCCTTTCATAATAGGTCATAGCCTTTGGACTTCATAAGTCCGTGGAAACTACCTTTTACCTAGGTCTCTTTCAAGATTTAACTCGAAATAGTGACCTCTGTATGGTCATTGCCTCTTAAGGTTTTCGGGTCGTTACATTAGCTTTATACGTCCGGGACATAGTATTTTCAGAAGTTATAACATCACTAAGATTCTAATATTGGAGGTGTAGTTATGCATCTTGAGACCAATTAAGATAATTCACTCCAAAACTTTTAATTGCTTCAAACTCAAGTTTAGAACATTTTGACATTGTTAAATTGTTCAATTAATAAATTACAATAATATATGTATAATGTATAATTGAAACAAAAGGCAAAAAATAATTCAATATTAATTGGATCATCATGTTCTCAATTGGGACATCAGGTTTTTGATTTAATAGTTAGAACCTCAGTTCCTTGCTATTTATTTGTGAGAACTTCGGGTTCAACACATAAAATAATTGAACTTTAGGTTGAATTTTATTAGTATCTTGGGGTTTTAAGATCCCCACTCCATTGTGTCAAAACTTTAGGTTTCATCAGGAAAAAAGATATTTGGAACTTTAAGTCAAAATTACAAATTGTTTGGAGACATTTAATGTCTCTTATCCTAATAAACAAATTATCAAAACTCCAAGTTTTTATTTAGGGCATATTTTACTTTGGAGCTTTAGGTACGAAAATTAAATAATAATTGGGAGCTTTAGGCCCCAAAATTTACTTATTAATTGGGAACTTCAGATCCTTAATCCTAAATAATATAGAAAAATTGGGCTTTATTATATTGTTATATTTAAATAGAGCATATAACTAAAATTTGACTTTGCTAGATTATAATTGACCAATCTGAACAAATAGTAATTCTAGATATACAGACATAACAATCATAAAAAATCATAATAATTACTCAATTTTCGTAATTTATCTACGTTGTATATCTTAATACAAATAGTTTCCATATTAATCAATCATATTCTGTAACCACAATGTTGTATATCGGACTAATATTATGTAATATTAACATCATATATGCCTCAAAAGGTTAAAATTGTAACTTGCGGCCAAACTTGGTTGATAGCATGCTACAAAAAATTGGGTAGAAGAAAATATTAATGTGACACCCCGACTAATTAAATACCGGGTAGCTACTCCTTTATTAAATTAATTCAAAATCCCATGTTGGTCCAGTTAATAACATCACTGTCGAAAACATTTTAAAGATTACTAACCACCTAGTATTTAAAAAGTAAGTGACAAATTTTAAATTTAAGTCTGATTAACATGCAACAAGTGTAATAAAGAATAATAACACCATTCACCATAATGAAGTAAATAGGATAACCATCACACAATGTAAATAAAGTCCGGAGGAAAACTCCTCACTACAATCCCACAACTGAAATAAGTAAACCGAATACTAAAACAATACATGCCAAAGTCTGAAAACTGTAATGGAAAGATGTCTCTAATGGAAATGGGCAACATGCCCTACAACTGATAGATAATGAATCTGGAATCCAAGTGATAGAAGAGTCTACAAGCAAATCCCTGTAGCTTCCACAAACAGCTACAGCTCGTGACCTGAATGAGTATCCTATGCATGGTGTCCTTGTGGCTGGGCACCTAAAATGATTTTACAAAGAAAATGGATTTGAAAGCAAACGGGTCAGAGCCCAAATGTGGAGTTATATTTTAAAAGCCTGCAAGTTCTTTAAAAACATTTAAAACATTAAATGCAAAGTACATGTTAGGACGTGCACTCACATGATATTCTCACCTCTCGTCTAACTGTGCACTCCTAACGTAAGTACCCATCTACAATGACACAAACCCCTAGCTAAGTGACATTATCTCTAGCTAGTGTGCCATAGGTCCTACCCTTATTACTCGGTTCTATTAACATTATAACGCTCGTAATTAAATAGGGGTTTAACATAAACTCAGATGCCCAATATCCAATATTTTTCACTACCCGCTAACCCGTTATGTTTCTCGAAACAATACCGTAATTATTTTCACAACATTAACATGAAGGTTCCCATTAATTAAGTGTATATTATTCACATCATAAATATACAATACAAGCACCCCGAGAAATAAGCTATGGAGCACACATACTCTGCTATCCATCCCGGTACATCACGTACATAAGGATTACGTATTCCGAATCTCTCAGGAATAGTTCACGAATAACAACATCACAAATAATGGAGGCGAACACAGTCACATCACATGGGTCACGCACATACCTACGCTCCCACGATCAGCGGACTTATTAATATCCCAATAAGTCTTTCTATGACCTATGTTCATCAAGGTAACCAGTCCAAATCTGGGCAACACAAGGATTAGAGGGCCCTAAGCGAACGCAAACCTCCTGTGATAGCAAGTATGGTAGGTATGTCATACACACAATTCATATACCAATACTAAGTAAACACACGTCTTAGTAATCTCGTAGTTTAATTGTAGTACTATTCTCATTCTAGTACCAATATATAATTTACACACTTTATACGATTCTGATTTATAATCATACGCGATATAATCTATTCTCACGTCGTAGTAGATACTCACGTCTCAACCCAAACAGTTCATTGATTTAAATCACTCGTATATAGTTTACTCCTCATAATAACCCAAAAGTCCCAAATCTATCCATACATTATCAAAGGAAGGTTATCTATATCCTCGAACAAGTTTACGGGACTCCAAAAATCGAAACAGGCCAAAAAGGCCTAAACTGTCAACTCGTTAGAAGTCTCGTTCGAACGAGCCTGTTCGAACGAGATCAAACTGTCAGCTCGTTAGAAGTCTCATTCGAACGAGGCTGTTCGAACGAGATCCAGTTCGTTCGAATGAACTGTACCTTCTAACGAGATCTCATTCGAACGAAGTTCCCTTTCGTTAAAAGCGACTGGTCAATTCATTAGAAGCTCGTTCGAACGAGTTCGTTTGAACGACCTGGGGAGGCTCTTCTAACGAACGACCAGATCGAGCCCATATTTTTCCTTCTTCGTTTTTCATCAATTTTAGCACCTCAAGTCTCAACCAAAATTCGTCCAATCATCCTAAAACATACTAAGGTCATATAATAACACCTTTTAAGGAATTAATACATCCTAAACATCATTAGATCACAAGATTCTACATTTTTCCCCAATTTTTTTCAAGAACACAAACCCTAACATTTTAAATCATGAATTAACCCAATAAAAATCCGTTTTAATTTCTTCCAATCACAAATATCATGAGAATAATCATCTACCTATCATTCTACATGCAATTCTCCTCAAGATTTTCAAGTTCTAAGTTCCAAACTACATGGGTTTTCATATTTCACCAAGAACAAACATAAAATTGGAATTATCTAACATGGAAAGAACATTCTCTGAAATTAAATGGAATTAAGTCACTTGCCTTGAGTTTATCTCTGATTTAGATGTTGGTTTGATGGAGTTTTTCTACAGAATTTCCTTTCTCTCTCTTTCCCCAAGCTTCTTCTCCAATGGCTATGGTGGCTAAGGTTTTCTTTTTGGAAAAACTTAGAAACCTAACTTCTAATAACCTACATAGCCTATTGGGTTATCATGGGTTGGTTAGTGGCTTAGTGGGTGTAACACCCCGTATTTTTGGTACATTTAATTTAATTAATTCGGAGATTTTAAATTACTTAGTGTGTTGTAATTTAATGAATTAATTAGAACATAAATATGTATATAAATATTAATCTGGGATTGAATGGTTAATATTTAGGGAAAACTTATTTACTAAGTGAATAGTAATAATGTAATTATGTCGTCTAGAGTATTAATGACGAGGTATGTACTTATCGCATCCGAAAGTCGGTATAAGACTATATGGGGTGGGGGATAAGTATTTTTATAAATTAATTCGGATGCAAATTCTGAGGGTACAGTTGAGTCCGGATGGGCCGAGATAGTCGGAAAAGTGTACCCGGGGGTAGTAAACGGGTCACGGGACGTTTTTAGACATAGCCGGGCCCACTCGGGGACATTTGGGTCACTTGGGCTTGGCCCATTAGTCAAAAAACGGGATTAAGTTAATTAATCTAATAAAAAGAAATAAGGGGGTGGCTGAACTTAATTAGAGAAAGCAAATTAAGGGTTAGGAAACCCTAACAGCAGCCAAAGCCAAATTGGGGATCAAAGAGAGCCATCAAAGGTCATCTTCAACCTTGGGATTTAGCTCCAATTCAGACTCTACGAACCTTAAGGCAAGTGGATAACTTGCAATAGCATTAAATCTGTTTTCGATTCATATTCATGTGTAGTGATTATGTAGAAATCCGTTTTTGGGTGTTAATGGAATGAATATGGGATTTTGAAAACAACAATTATGATTTACGAAATTTGGGGTGATGATTCTTGTAAAATCTGATAATGGTGAGTTATTGCATATCTGATAAGAATGTTATCTGCATATTTGGAAACGAATTTGATGATGAAATTTGGGGTATAAATGGACCTAGGGTTAATGATGAAACTTTCCCCAAATTTAGAAATTTGAGTTATTTGACGAATTATTGATGTTGTTGAATACTCTGGAGATCCTTAATGAGTTTCCTAATATGTACAAATGCTAAAAGAGACTTAGTTTCAGTGTAAAAGGAAATTAGGGTTTGCAGATTTTCGCCCATGGCTGTCCGTCTTCGCGAAGAAGACGAGTACCTGTTCGATCGATCGATCGACGCCATGAAGTCGATCGATCGACGGTCGGCAGAAACTGACAGTTCGCCCAGTTTTATTTATATAGGAAGAGATTTATATAAAAGTTGTTATAAAATTAATTATTTTTGAGAAATTAATGCATGGGGTTACCTAATTAAATGTGAGTGAATTAATTAGGAAATGGGAGGAGAAATTTGGATCACGTCAAAATTGGTTGAGTGACATCGAGGCATATTATATTACGTAGTAGTGGACTAAGAAATTTAGAGTCGGGATTTAGACTCGGGTGAGGTTAATTCGGGCTATGAGATTGAGTCCAATTAAATGGTGAGGGAAACATCAAAAGCAACTGAAATTATTAATGTGCAAATTAATTAATAATTCGAGTTGGGTAATAACCTCATAATAAAAAAAAAATGGAATAGGCTTGTGTCACGGGTTTGGTACACGGTGTAGCTAGAACATTTTTTATATATGTATATATATATATACGGTGTGTGATAGTATATATATATAGTGTATGCCTTAATATCAGTGGTTAGATATTATTATACTCTAGTGCTATAGGGGGGAGGTTACGCGCAGTGGATGAATCCCCTAGCTTGAGGAGTAGGGCGAGTAGATTCCCAGGTCATAGCGTCCGTTACAGGGGGTGAGGGGCATCTCACTTTCCGGGAAGGAATATGACCACCTCCAATCGTATACTAAACCAAGTTAGTGAGAGATTCTAGCTTGGATAACTAGGATATGTGAATATACCTAGTGTACTAGCACTTTAGAGAAATTATATCCGGGGAGTACTTTTACTCGGGTGGATATTAGTGGTTTATGTATTCCAGTGTGTGTGTGAATGCTGCAATATTCTAAGTATATAATAGGATGATTATTATATACGGACTAAATAAATACAATCATGTGTTGTTGTATATGTATAACGAGTGGAGTAGTTATGTGAATTAAAAAGGGAAATGATTTAATTTAAGTTGATGTTACTAATGACTTAAAAATCATAATCACATTTTACTCAGGTTAGAGTAGGGGAGGTGTATAAGGAGACTTTAATAATTATCTAGTCATGAGATAGATAACTAGGTGATAATTAGAGCGTTAGTGGTGCACATTAGAGGAGGGGCAAGGAAGTTCTCAAGAGAGTGCGACACTAACTAAAATATGAAGAGCATGCATATTTATTATTACTGCAAGTTAATCATTTGCTAAATGTTTTCAAATGTTTTGGGTACTAACCCTTGCTATAAAAACTTTTTAAAAACCTTTTAGGTGTCCAGCCACAGGGACGCCAGACTTGACTCAATTCCAGGAACTCCGTTGCTTCAGCATATGTGGATGTTGCGGGACCTTTGATAGACGCCTCTTCCTTTCATTCATAATGTAGAGACTCATTATTATTTATTCGAGCATGTCGCTCACTTTCCATTTATTTGTTTCTTAGATTGTTGGGATTTTATTCTTGTCTTTATGGGATTTATTATTTGGACCGATGGTTTATTCGGTTAATTATTTTTACTTGTGGAATGATTAGTTCAATTATCTGTGATGGTTATATTGCTTTATTTTCCGCATGGGTTTCAGTTTAATTAATGAAAGATAAAAATTGACACCAGTCTATTTTTCTCACTTAGGTGGTTAGTAATTTAATAAAACGACAGTGATGCTAAGAATGGAACAAATGAGAAACCTGTTCTAACTTGATTTAGGACTGATCACCTGGGATTAATTAGGCGGGGTGTCACAGATGGTATCAGAGCATCAAGTTCTAGTGTCCTTAGGATCTGTACGGCTTTCTACGTTTCAGCGTAGCGTTCGGTTGTTATAGAGCCCTATTATTAGGACTGTTGATTATATTTTTCCGCTTGTGAGAGATCGTATTTCTGCTATTAGTTTTGTATAAATTGTGTACTTATACAATTCAATCTATTTCAGATTCCGCCAAAGAGACAGAGAGCGGAGAGGGCTGAGGCTAGAGATGAGGTAAGGGAGGCTCGACAGGAGCCACAGGTACCGCCACCACCACCACTGCCCGAGTTGATTTCCACCACTCAGGTGGCAGTGATAGTGGCCCAAGCGGTCGAGACAGCGATGCGAGCTATGGGAGCTCATTTTCCACAGCCCCAGGCACCGCCTCCATTGGCTCCAGCAGTTCAGGCTCCAGTGGGGCCACCATCTTGGCAGCGAGTGAGGGAGACCTTTCAGAAGGGTCACCCACCTGAGTTTCGAGGTAGCACCAATGTGGTTGAGGCTTGTGACTGGAAGAAGAACATTCAGCGCCATCTGCGCATGTTAGAGGGTACAGAGGTGAAGAAACAGATGCTGGCTACCTTTCGCCTGTCAGGGGCAGCCTTACAGTGGTGGGAGTCCGTAACCACCGTTGAGGAGCGGGATTTGATGCCGATTTCTGAATTCTGGGTGCGGTTTGACCGCAAGTACTTCCCTCCAGCAGTTGAGTCTGAGATGAGAAAGAAATTCAACGAGTTGGTACAGGGTGACAGGTCAGTGGAAGAATATGAGGAGGAGTTCACCCGTTTGGCAAACTTTGTGCCAAACGAGGTGAGCGATGAGGAGCGGAAGAAGTCCAAGTTCATGGATGGTCTGGCTTGGAGAATCACGCAGCACTTGATTGGAAACCCGGCATTGGTGACCTACACAGATGTCGTTAATGCCGCACTTATACATTGTCAGGATCATCATTTCCACACTAAGGGGAACAAGAAGGCAGGTGAGCCGAGCCAGCAGGGCAAGGCAGTCACTAGTAGTGAGACGAGTGGCACACAGCAGCAGGTCATCATTCAGCAAGGGAATCAGGCTAAGAAGTTTAAGCCTGGTGGGTTCCGACCGGGAGGACAGGGGTTCAGACAGGGGCAACCAGGCCCTAATCAGCAACAGCAGGTTCCTCAGGGCCGTCAGGGCCAAGGAAACAACGGGGGAGGCCAACCGGGCCAGCAACGTCAGGGCCAGCAGGGCCAACGGCAGGGTGACGACCAGAAACGCTGTTTCTCCTGTGGCCAGCCAGGACACTTCAAGAGGGAGTGCCGGCAGAGGGGCAGAGGCCAGCAGCAGGGTGCCCAGCAAGGGCAACAGGGTCAGATACCGCCAGCAGCACCAGCACCACCCGCCCCACAGCAGCAGGGGCAGATGCACTACGGGCGTGTGTATAATGTTCGGGAAGTTCCCAATCCTCCAGCACAGCAGGCGCTGCCCGCGATCGAGGGTACGTTCTCTATCCATGGCACTATGGGTCGGGTATTGTTTGACACGGGGGCCACTCATTGCTTTATAGCTACACATTTCGCGAAGGCTTTAGGGTTGTTAGCCACCGCAGAGAGCACTGTTACGTGTGTCGACTCACCGTTGGGAAATGGGTCGTTTATATTCTTTATATGTCGGAGAGTAGGAGTGGAGATTGGCGGTTTAGTTTTACCTGCGGACATGTTGGTACTAGATATGCATGTTCATGACGTGATCATCGGTATGGATTGGCTCGCTGACTATAGAGCCATGATTGATTGCTTCGGTGGGAGCCTCATCTTCGCCATTCCGGGACAGGAGATGTTTGTTGTGACGATACCTCGCCCAGAGGGAGGCTCGACCACTCATCTATACTACATTGAGGAATAAACCTCGCAGGAAGTGGCAGTTCCTTTAAACTCTATCCCTGTAGTGAGGGACTTTGAGGATGTATTCCAGGAGATACCAGGATTACCACCCAGCAGAGAAATCGAATTTGTTATAGACTTGGCACCGGGAACGAGGCCTATTTCTCGGGCACCTTACCGAATGGCCCCTTCAGAAATGCGGGAATTGAGGGAGCAGATTCAGCAATTACTGGGTCAGGGTTTTATTCGGCGGAGTACATCGCCGTGGGGTGCGCCGATGTTGTTTGTGAAGAAACGAGATGGGTCACTCCGATTGTGCGTGGATTATAGGGAGCTGAACAAGGTGACGATACGGAATAAGTATCGCCTCGGATTGATGATTTATTTGACCAACTGAGAGGGGCGTCTTACTTCTCCAAAGTCGACTTGAGGTCAGGGTATCATCAACTGCGTATCCGGGAAGAGGATGTTCCTAAGACCGCTTTCTTGTCGCGGTATGGATCGTATGAGTTCAGGGTGATGCCCTTCGGGCTCACCAATGCACCAGCAGTGTTCATGGACCTCATGAATAGGGTTTTCATGGAGTACCTAGATCAGTTTGTCATCGTGTTCATTGATGACATCCTAATCTACTCGCGTACCGAGGAGGAGCACGCAGAGCATCTGCGCCTGGTTTTGCAGACACTGAGGGATCATCAGCTCTATGCCAAATTCGGGAAGTGTGGATTCTGGCTACGGGAGGTACAGTTCCTTGGTCACGTCGTGTCAGATCAGGGTATTGCAGTGGATCCAGATAAGGTGTCAGCGATGAGGGAGTGGGGACAGCCCACGACACCGACCGAGGTGCGCAGTTTTCTGGGTTTGGTCGGTTACTACAGGCGATTCATTAAAGGATTCTCTAAGATTGCAGGACCTTTGACGAATCTAACTCAGAAAGAGGTACCTTTCTAGTGGGATGATAGTTGTCAGTTAGCGTTCGACGAGCTAAAAGACAAATTGACATCTGCACCCGTGCTGGCATTGCCAAAGGAAGGGCTAGAGTATCGGGTTTACACAGACGCATCCTTACGGGGTCTTGGGGGTGTGCTCCAGCAGGAGGAAAGGGCTATAGCTTATGCTTCCAGGAAGCTAAAGCCCCACGAGAGGAATTACCCCACTCACGACCTAGAGTTGGCAGCGGTCGTTTTTGCTTTGAGGATATGGAGGCATTATCTTCTAGGAGAGCAGTTTACTCTATTCACGGATCACAAGTCACTTCAGTATCTCTTCACACAGAAGGATCTGAATATGAGACAAAGGCGGTGGCTAGAATTCGTGAAGGACTACCAGTTTGATATCCAGTATCATCCTGGTAAAGCCAATGTAGTAGCAGACGCATTGAGCAGAAGACCGACTGGGGAAATATCGGAGGTATGGAAAGCGAAGTGGAGAGAGCTTCAATATGAGGACGACGTAGCAAAGGCTTGCATGTCGGCTTTGTCCATCACACCCGAGATCATTATGCGGGTTGTGAAGGCTCAGGCAGAGGATCAGATTTGCCGGGATAGGGTGGGCCAGTTGTTAGCTGAGGGAGCAGAGGGTTACTCGATTAGCTCAGAAGGAGGCCTACGTTTTAATGGGAGGTTAATGGTACCAGAGGATGAGGACTTGAAGCACGCAGTTATGAAAGAATCCCATGGTTCGAAATTTGTAGTACATCCCGGTGGGGATAAAATGTACCAAGATATGAGGAGGCAGTATTGGTGGGCAGGGATGAAACGGGACATAGCGGAGTTTGTTTTGAAGTGTGCCACGTGTCAGCTTGTGAAAGTTGACCACCAGAGGCCATCAGGGATGCTACAGCCGTTAGAAATTCCCGTGTGGAAGTGGGAGAGAATCTCCATGGACTTCATCACAGGGTTACCGGTATCGCAGAAGAGTCACGACTCCATATGGGTTATTGTGGATCGGTTGACTAAGGTAGCCCACTTTTTGACGGTTCGCACAGAATTTGAGACGATGCGTTATGCACAGCTATTCATAGCAGAGATTGTTAAGCTGCATGGAGTGCCGATAAATATCGTATCCGACAGAGACAAAATCTTTGTTGCCCACTTTTGGCAGAGCTTTCAGGAGGCAATGGGCACGGAGTTGCGCTTGAGTACAGCGTATCACTCACAGACTGACGGACAGACTGAGAGAGTTAATCAGATGCTGGAGGACATGCTCAGAATGTGCATTTTGGACTTCGGGGGAGGTTGGGAGAAATATCTTCCTTTGGTAGAGTTTGCGTATAACAACTCTTACCAATTCACGATTGGAATGGCACCGTTTGAGGCACTATACGGGAGACCTTGTCGTTCACCCGCTTGTTGGTTAGAGGTGGGGGACAACAAACTCTTGGGACCGGAGATTGTCCAGGAGACATCTGCCAAGATAGAGTTGATTCGAGGAAGGATTCGAATAGCTCAGGACAGGCAGAAGAGTTATGCTGATGCTTCTCGAAGACATGTGGAGCTAGAAGTTGGGGACCAGGTTTTAGTCCGGGTATCCCCTATGAAAGGGGTGATGAGGTTCGGAAAGAAGGGTAAGTTAGCACCGCGATACGTAGGACCTTTCCCTATTATTGAGAGGGTGGGACCGGTGGCGTATAAGCTTGGATTACCAGATCGTCTTCAGCGGATACACGATGTATTCCATGTGACATCGCTGAAGAAATATCGAAGGAGCGAGAGAGCCTTTTGGCATATTCCACTCGAGGAGATCGACTTACAGCCAGACATCTCGTATGAGGAGAGGCCGGTAGCAATTCTGGATCATAGTGAGCGGAAATTACGATCCAAGGTTGTTCCATTGGTTAGAGTACAGTGGGGTCATCACAATGTTGACGAGTCTACCTGGGAGCGAGAGGAGGATATGCGGGAACAATATCCAGAACTTTTCAACGCAGGTACGATCTAATTTCGGGGATGAAATTCCTTTATAAGGGGGGGAGTATGTAACACCCCGTATTTTTGGTACATTTAATTTAATTAATTCGGAGATTTTAAATTACTTAGTGTGTTGTAATTTAATGAATTAATTAGAACATAAATATGTATATAAATATTAATCTGGGATTGAATGGTTAATATTTAGGGAAAACTTATTTACTAAGTGAATATTAATAATGTAATTATGTCGTCTAGAGTATTAATGACGAGGTATGTACTTATCGCATCCGAAAGTCGGTATAAGACTATATGGGGTGGGGGATAAGTATTTTTATAAATTAATTCGGATGCAAATTCTGAGGGTACAGTTGAGTCCGGATGGGCCGAGATAGTCGGAAAAGTGTACCCGGGGGTAGTAAACGGGTCACGGGACGTTTTTAGACATAGCCGGGCCCACTCGGGGACATTTGGGTCACTTGGGCTTGGCCCATTAGTCAAAAAACGGGATTAAGTTAATTAATCTAATAAAAAGAAATAAGGGGGTAGCTGAACTTAATTAGAGAAAGCAAATTAAGGGTTAGGAAACCCTAACAGCAGCCAAAGCCAAATTGGGGATCAAAGAGAGCCATCAAAGGTCATCTTCAACCTTGGGATTTAGCTCCAATTCAGACTCTACGAACCTTAAGGCAAGTGGATAACTTGCAATAGCATTAAATCTGTTTTCGATTCATATTCATGTGTAGTGATTATGTAGAAATCCGTTTTTGGGTGTTAATGGAATGAATATGGGATTTTGAAAACAACAATTATGATTTACGAAATTTGGGGTGATGATTCTTGTAAAATCTGATAATGGTGAGTTATTGCATATCTGATAAGAATGTTATCTGCATATTTGGAAACGAATTTGATGATGAAATTTGGGGTATAAATGGACCAAGGGTTAATGATGAAACTTTCCCCAAATTTAGAAATTTGAGTTATTGGACGAATTATTGATGTTGTTGAATACTCTGGAGATCCTTAATGAGTTTCCTAATATGTACAAATGCTAAAAGAGACATAGTTTCAGTGTAGAAGGAAATTAGGGTTTGCAGATTTTCGCCCATGGCTGTCCGTCTTCGCGAAGAAGACGAGTACCTGTTCGATCGATCGATCGACGCCATGAAGTCGATCGATCGACGGTCGGCAGAAACTGACAGTTCGCCCAGTTTTATTTATATAGGAAGAGATTTATATAAAAGTTGTTATAAAATTAATTATTGTTGAGAAATTAATGCATGGGGTTACCTAATTAAATGTGAGTGAATTAATTAGGAAATGGGAGGAGAAATTTGGATCACGTCAAAATTGGTTGAGTGACATCGAGGCATATTATATTACGTAGTAGTGGACTAAGAAATTTAGAGTCGGGATTTAGACTCGGGTGAGGTTAATTCGGGCTATGAGATTGAGTCCAATTAAATGGTGAGGGCAACATCAAAAGCAACTGAAATTATTAATGTGCAAATTAATTAATAATTCGAGTTGGGTAATAACCTCATAATAAAAAAAAAATGGAATAGGCTTGTGTCACGGGTTTGGTACACGGTGTAGCTAGAACATTTTTTATATATGTATATATATATATATACGGTGTGTGATAGTATATATATATAGTGTATGCCTTAATATCAGTGGTTAGATATTATTATACTCTAGTGCTATAGGGGGGAGATTACGCGCAGTGGATGAATCCCCTAGCTTGAGGAGTAGGGCGAGTAGATTCCCAGGTCATAGCGTCCGTTACAGGAGGTGAGGGGCATCTCACTTTTCGGGAAGGAATATGACCGCCTCCAATCGTATACTAAACCAAGTTAGTGAGAGATTCTAGCTTGGATAACTAGGATATGTGAATATACCTAGTGTACTAGCACTTTAGAGAAATTATATCCGGGGAGTACTTTTACTCGGGTGGATATTAGTGGTTTATGTATTCCAGTGTGTGTGTGAATGCTGCAATATTCTAAGTATATAATAGGATGATTATTATATACGGACTAAATAAATACAAGCATGTGTTGTTGTATATGTATAACGAGTGGAGTAGTTATGTGAATTAAAAAGGGAAATGATTTAATTTAAGTTGATGTTACTAATGACTTAAAAATCATAATCACATTTTACTCAGGTTAGAGTAGGGGAGGTGTATAAGGAGACTTTAATAATTATCTAGTCATGAGATAGATAACTAGGTGATAATTAGAGCGTTAGTGGTGCACATTAGAGGAGGGGCAAGGAAGTTCTCAAGAGAGTGCGACACTAACTAAAATATGAAGAGCATGCATATTTATTATTACTGCAAGTTAATCATTTGCTAAATGTTTTCAAATGTTTTGGGTACTAACCCTTGCTATAAAAACTTTTTAAAAACCTTTTAGGTGTCCAGCCACAAGGACGCCAGACTTGACTCAATTCCAGGAACTCCGTTGCTGCAGCATATGTGGATGTTGCGGGACCTTTGATAGACGCCTCTTCCTTTCATTCATAATGTAGAGACTCATTATTATTTATTAGAGCATGTCGCTCACTTTCCATTTATTTGTTTCTTAGATTGTTGGGATTTTATTCTTGTCTTTATGGGATTTATTATTTGGACCGATGGTTTATTCGGTTAATTGTTTTTACTTGTGGAATGATTAGTTCAATTATCTGTGATGGTTATATTGCTTTATTTTCCGCATGGGTTTCAGTTTAATTAATGAAAGATAAAAATTGACACCAGTCTATTTTTCTCACTTAGGTGGTTAGTAATTTAATAAAACGACAGTGATGCTAAGAATGGACCAAATGAGAAACCTGTTCTAACTTGATTTTGGACTGATCACTCGGGATTAATTAGGCGGGGTGTCACAGTGGGTCAAATCCACATCAGATGTAATTAACCAATTTTCGTCACTTTTAAATCCTAAAAATACGAAATTACCAAAATACCCTTTATTTTGCCGGTATGGCCTAAAAATACCCCGGGACCCAAACTACACCCCCGGCTAGTGTTTTCTGACTATCTCGACCCTTCCGGACGCGTTGGCGCACTCAAAACGACCATACGGTTTATAGAATTTAAATTCACTTTTTATAAATAAAATAATACACCATGGCGCGGCGGTCACACGCGTCTCAACAAAATTTCCAAAATGTCGTATATAAATCTCACGACAATTTTTTTTTTTTATAATTCAATATTCATATATCATCATATATACTCAATATAGTCAAATACTAACTCACAACTCGCTAGTATTTTACCCGGATTAATTTCCAATTATTACGCATTTAATTAATTAATCCCAAAAATAAATATAGCCAAAAATACGGGGTATTACATTCTTCCCCCTTAATAACTGAATTTCGTCCCGAAATTTGAAACTAGAAAGTACCTGCTAAAACAACTCTGGATAACGTTCGCGCATCTCATCCTCGCTCTCCCATGTGGACTCCTCGACGTTATGATGTCAGCACTGAACACGCACTAACGGAACTATCTTTGACCGCAGTTTCCTCTCGCTTCGATCCAAAATAGCAATCGGCCCCTCCTCGTAGGAGCTATCCGGCTGGAGATCGATGTCCTCCACAGCAATGTGAGAATGAGCCAAATTATCCCTAAGGTATTTCCTCAGCGAGGAAATATGGAACACATCGTGAATCCGATGCAAATGCTCCGGTAACCCAAGTCTATACGCAACCGGTCCGATCCGCTCAATAATAGGAAACGGCCTCACATACCTCGGTGTCAACTTCCCCTTCTTCCCGAAACGTATAATCCCCTTCATAGGAGATATTCGGAGCAAAACCTGGTCTCCCACTTGGAATTCCCTGGAAAATCTCTTCGCATCAGCATAACTTTTCTGCCTGTCTTGAGCTACCCGAATGCGACTCTGAATCAACTCAATCCTTGTCGAAGTATCCAGAATCACTTCCGGTCCAAGTAGTTTGTTGTCCCCCACCTCTAACCAACATGCTGGGGAACGACAGGGCCTACCGGACAGTGCCTCAAACGGAGCCATGCCAATAGTGAATTGATAGGAGTTGTTGTAAGCAAACTCTACCAGTGGAAGGTACTGCTCCCATCCACCCCCGAAGTCAATAATGCACATGCGTAGCATGTCTTCCAACATCTGATTTGTTCGCTCGGTCTGCCCATCGGTCTTCGGATGATAAGCCGTACTCAACCGCAATTCCGTTCCCATGGCCTCCTGAAAACTCTCCCAAAACCTCGAAACAAATATCTTGTCTCTGTCAGACACGATATTTAGGGGCACACCGTGAAGTTTCACAACCTCTGAAATGAAGAGCTGGGCATACTGTCCCGTAGTGTAGTCAGTTCTTACGGGTAGAAAGTGAGCGACCTTGGACAACCTGTCCACAATTACCCTAACGGAGTTGTGACCCCTCTGCGACGTAGGCAACCCCATGGTAAAGTCCATGGATATGCTCTCCTACATCCACACCGGGACCTCCAAAGGCTGTAGCAGTCCTGCTGGTCTCTGATGATCCACTTTTACAAGCTGACAAGTGGCGCATTTCGAAACAAATTAAGCGATATCTTTCTTCATACCGCTCCACCAATACTGGCGTCTCATGTCTTGGTACATTTTGTCCCCTCCGGGATGTACCGTGAACCGTGAGCCGTGCGACTCTGCCATCACCTCGTGTCGCAATTCCTCCCCTTTCGGAACCACTAATCTCCCATTGAAACGTAATCCCCCGTATGAGCTAACGGTATAGGACTCGGCTCCCTCGGCTAGTAATCGAACTATCTGTTCCTGACAGAACGAGTCATTAGCCTGTGCCCGTACTACCTTCGTGACAATCTGCGGTGTAACAGTCATCACAGACATGAAAGATCGGTCCACTGCATCTAGGTGTCCCAATTCCTTCCACTTTGCCTTCCACACATCTGCCACCTCATCTGCTGGCCTGCGGCTCAACGCGTCTGCTACCACGTTAGCCTTACCTGGGTGATACTGCATGTCGAACTGGTAGTCTTTTACAAACTCAAGCCACCTACGCTGCCACATATTCAACTCTTTCTGCGTGAACAGGTACTGTAGGGACTTGTGGTCCGTGAACAATTGGAACTTTTCCCCCAAAAGATAGTGCCTCCAAATACGTAGGGCAAATACCACTGCCGCCAACTCCAAATCATGCGTGGGGTAATTCTTCTCATGAGTCTTAAGCTTACGGGAAGCATAAGCTATGGCCTGTCTCTCCTGCTGCAATACACCTCCAAGCCCTTGTAATGACGCATCGGTGTAAATTAAATACTTAACTCCCGGTTTAGGCAATGCTAACACCGGTGCTGAGGTCAATTTGTCCTTTAATTCATCGAATGCCAACTGATAGGCGTCACTCCAGATGTATGGCACACCCTTACGAGTCAGATGTGTCAAAGGACCTGCTATCTCTGAGAAACCCCGAATGAACCTCCTGTAGTATCCTGTGAGACCCAAGAAACTACGAATCTCAGTCGGTGTCGTGGGTTGTCCCCACTCCCTCACCGCTGATACTTTCCCCGGATCAACAGATATTCCCCGGTCGGAAATGATATGTCCCAAAAACTGGACCTCCTTCAACCAAAACCCGCATTTCTCATATTTTGCATACAACTCGTTCTGACGAAGTGTCTGCAAAACCTGCCTCAAATGCTCGACGTGCTCCTCCTCTGTTTGGGAGTAAACCAGAATATCATCAATGAAGACAATGATAAACTGGTCTAGGAAATCCCTGAACACTTTGTTCATCAAGTCCATAAACACTGCTGCAACGTTGGTCAAATCGAAAGGCATAACCCGAAACTCGTAAGAACCATATCTCGACAAGAACGCAGTCTTCGAGACATCCTCCTCCCTGATACGCAACTGATGGTATCCCGATCTCAAATCAATCTTCGAGAAGAAAGAAGCTCCTCTAAAATGGTCGAATAGGTCCTCGATTCGAGACAACGGATACTTATTCCGTATCGTGACTTTATTCAACTCTCGATAGTCCACACACAATCTCAGTGAATCGTCCCTCTTCTTCACAAACAAAACTGGAGCGCCCCAAGGTGAGGTACTCCTGTGAATAAAGCCCTGCCCTAACAGCTTCTCTATATGATCCTGTAACTCTCTCATCTCAGCTGGAGCCATACGGTATGGTGCGCGTGCTATAGGTCTCGTACCCGGTAGAAAATCTATAACAAAGTCTATCTCTCGACTGGGGGGTAGGCCGGTATCTCCTGGAACACATCCGAATACTCCCTGACTACTGGGATAGAATATAAAGGAATCACAACCTCCTTAGAGGTATCCTCCTCTATGTAATACAAATGAGCGGTCGATCCTCCCTCTGGGCGAGGCATCGCCACCAAGCATCTCTTGCCCCGGAATGGCAAAAACAATGCCCCCGCTGAAGCAATCAATCATGGCCCTATAAGCTACGAGCCAATCCATACCAATAATCACATCGTGAACATGCATATCTAATACCAACATGTCTGTAGGTAATACCAAACCACCAATCTCTACCCCCACTCCCCGGCATATAAAGAATATAAGTGACCCACTCCCCAATGGTGAGTCGACACACGTCACTGTTCTCTCTGCCGTAGCTAACAATCCTAAGGTTTTCGCGAAGTGTATACTATAAAATAATGTGTAGTCCCCGTATCAAACAATACCTGACCCATAGTGCCATGGATAGGAAACGTACCCTCAATCGCGAGCGGTGCCTGTGGAACTGCAGCCTGGTGGACGTTATAGACACGTCCATACTGTAGCTTCCCCTGCCGAGCGGGGACTGCTGGAATGGGTGGAAATGCTGCCATCTGTGGCGGTGCGAGGAAAGCGGTGGGAAACATAGGCCTCTGCGGCTCCTGGCGAGCACCCTGCTGCTGCTGCTATGGGACCCTGCCCCTATCAGGACAATCCTGACGTTTGTGGCCAATCTTACCACAAATGAAACACTTCCTTCGGAAGTTTCCCCCTCGCTGTCCATGCTGACCACGACCCCGGTGACCGTTATCATTTCTGCCCTGGCATTGCTGGCCCTGTTGAAACTGTTGATGACCACTCTGTCCCTGCTGTACTGGAGCTACTGGAAAGGTTGGTAGGGCTAGCACCTGAGCTGGTGCTGTGAGAGCGATTGTAAAAAGTGGCCCTTGTGGATCATCACGGGCACCCTGCTGCTGGGGAGCTCTATCACCCTCTGGGCAATCTTGGCGTTTATGGCCATGCGTGCCACACACAAAACATCGGCCTCTGAAGTTACTCCCCCTCTGACTCTGCTGCTGACGATGTTGTCCTTGCAGACTTGGAACTTTATTCCTCTTTCGAAAATGCTTCATTGTACCACGTTGTTGATTAGAACCGACTCGGTCTTGGGCAGTCTGTTGTCGAATTTTCGCGGTCCTTGCACATTTGTCAGCCTTATTCCCATGCACTTGGCTAACCTCTCTAGGTCTTTCGCCTCCTTTAAGTTATATGCTGCATTCTTGGTATTGTAAAACTGCAGTGGTAACTGCTTGTGCCACGATACCCGCTAACTCGGTGGTTGATATTCTAACCGGGGATACCCAAGGTGTGAGTCGATCTTGCCCGCTGATTCTCTTACCCGTTCGAGCTAATTCTTCTTGACGGTCCATTTGAAAATTTAAGTAAATTTGGATGAGTTCATCATTCAAATAAACAAACCGCGGAAGTACGAATTCCTAAAGTACAGAGATGAATACAACATTCAAAATATTTAGGGCTCTATATCAAAGAAAGCTCGGCGGAAAACATAATAAGCCGTTCAGATCCTAAAGGACACTAGAACCTGATGCTCTGATACCACCTGTGACACCCCGACTAATTAAATACCGGGTAGCTACTCCTTTATTAAATTAATTCAAAATGCCAAGTTGGTCCAGTTAATAGCATCATTGTCGAAAACATTTTAAAGATTACTAACCACCTAGTATTTAAAAAGTAAGCGCCAAATTTTAAATTTAAGTCTGATTAACATGCAACAAGTGTAATAAAGAATAATAACACCATTCACCATAATGAAGTAAATAGGATAACCATCACGCAATGTAAATAAAGTCCGGAGGAAACTCCTCACTACAATCCCACAACTGAAATAAGTAAACCGAATACTAAAACAATACATGCCAAAGTCTGAAAACTGTAATGGAAAGATGTCTCTAATGGAAATGGGCAACATGCCCTACAACTGATAGATAATGAATCTGGAATCCAAGTGATAGAAGCGTCTACAAGTAAATCCCTATAGCTTCCACAAACAGCTACAGCTCGTCACCTGAATGAGTATCCTATGCATGGTGTCCTTGTGGCTGGGCACCTAAAATGATTTTACAAAGAAAATGGATTTGAAAGCAAACGGGTCAGAGCCCGAATGTGGAGTTATATTTTAAAAACCTGCAAGTGCTTTAAAAACATTTAAAACATTAAATGCAAAGTACATGTTAGGACGTGCACTCACATGATATTCTCACCTCTCGTCTAACTGTGCACTCCTAACGTAAGTACCCATCTACAACGACACAAACCCCTAGCTAAGTGACATTATCTCTAGCTAGTCTGCCATAGGTCCTACCCTTATTACTCGGTTCTATTAACATTATAACGCTCGTAATTAAATAGGGGTTTAACATAAACTCAGATGCTCAATATGCAATATTTTTCACTATCCGCTAACCCGTTATGTTTCTCGAAACAATACCGTAATTATTTTCACAACATTAACATGAAGGTTCCCATTAATTAAGTGTATATTATTCACATCATAAATATACAATACAAGCACCCCGAGAACTAAGCTGTGGAGCACACATACTCTGCTATCCATCTCGGTACATCACGTACATAAGGATTACGTATTCTGAATCTCTTAGGAATAGTTCACGAATAACAGCATCACAAATAATGGAGGTGAACACAGTCACATCACATGGGTCACGCACATACCTACGCTCCCACAATCAGCGGACTTATTAATATCCCAATAAGTCTTTCTATGACCTATTTTCATCAAGGTAACCAGTCAAAATCCGGGAAACACAAGGATTAGAGGGCCCTAAGCGAATGCAAACCTCCCGTGATAACAAGTATGGTAGGTATGTCATACACACAATTCATATACCAATACTAAGTAAACACACGTCGTAGTAATCCCGTAGTTTAATTGTAGTACTATTCTCATTCTAGTACCAATATATAATTAACACACTTTATACGATTCCGATTTATAATCATACGCGCTATAATCTATTCTCACGTCGTAGTAGACACTCACGTCTCAACCCAAACGGTTCATTGATTTAAATCACTCGTATATAGTTTACTCCTCATAATAACCCAAAAGTCCCAAATCTATCCATACATTATCAAAGGAAGGTTATATATATCCTCGAACAAGTTTACGGGACTCCAAAAATCAAAATAGGCCTAAAAGGCCTAAACTGTCAACTCGTTAGAAGTCTCGTTCGAACGAGGCTGTTCGAACGAGATCAAACTGTCAGCTCGTTAGAAGTCTCGTTCGAACGAGGCTGTTTGAACGAGATCCAGTTCGTTCGAACGAACTGTACCTTCTAACGAGATCTCATTCGAACGAAGTTATCAAACAAAGTTCCCTTTCGTTAGAAGCGACTGGTCAATTCGTTAGAAGCTCGTTCGAACGACCTAGGGAGGCTCTTCTAACGAACGACCAGATCGAGCCCAGATTTTTCCTTCTTCATTTTTCATTAATTTTAGCACCTCAAGTCTCAACCAAAATTCGTCCAATCAATGTTTTAAGGTCTCCAATCATCCTAAAACATACTAAGGCCATATACTAACACCTTTTAAGGAATTAATACATCCTAAACATCATTAGATCACAAGATTCTACATTTTTCCCCAATTCTTTTCAAGAATACAAACCCTAACATTTTAAATCATGAATTAACCTAATAAAAATCCGTTTTAATTTCTTCCAATCACAAATATCATGAGAATAATCATCTACCTATCATTCTACATGCAATTCTCCTCAAGATTTTCAAGTTCTAAGTTCCAAACTACATGGGTTTTCATATTTCACCAAGAACAAACATAAAATTGGAATTATCTAACATGGAAAGAACATTCTCTGAAATTAAATGGAATTAAGTCACTTGCCTCGAGTTTATCTCTGATTTAGATGTTGGTTTGATGGAGTTTTTCTGCAGAATTTCCTTTCTCTCTCTTTCCCCAAGCTTCTTCTCCAATGGCTATGGTGGCTAGGGTTTTCTTTTTGGAAAGACTTAGAAACCTAACTTCTAATAACCTACGTAGCCTATTGGGTTATCATGGGTTGGTTAGTGGCTTAGTGGGTCAAATCCACATCAGATGTAATTAACCAATTTTCGTCACTTTTAAATCCTAAAAATACAAAATTACCAAAATACCCTTTATTTTGCCGGTATGGCCTAAAAATACCCCGGGACCCAAACTACAACCCCGGCTAGTGTTTTCTGACTATCTCGACCCTTCCGGACGCGTTGACGCACTCAAAACGACCATACGGTTTATAGAATTTAAATTCACTTTTTATAATTAAAATAATACACCATGACGCGGTGGTCACACGCGTCTCAACAAAATTTCCAAAATGTCGTATATAAATCTCACGACAATTTTTTTTTTTATTTATAATTCAATATTCATATATCATCATATATACTCAATATAGTCAAATACCAACTCACAACTCGCTAGTATTTTACCCGGATTAATTTCCAATTATTACACATTTAATTAGTTAATCCCAAAAATAAATATAGCCAAAAATACGGGGTATTACAATTAAGAGGCGAAAAACTTCTCATTAATTAATGTATCAATAAAAAGGGTGGTCACCCTTTTTTTATAGTGCACAAGGGGTGACTCCCAAAAGACTCCTTTTCCTTGTGGCATCAGGTTGCAAAAGTAGAGTCCTAAATAATGTGAACATCCACAGAAATAAATATAATAACAATATGTTGTAAACTGAAAAAATATTTTACAACATTCAATAACTTTTAATGTGATCTATAAGTCAAAAAATCAGTGACTTGATTTTCCATATGTACTACCTATAAAAAATGTTAGTGATTGCCATATCAATAATTTTTTCACACCTTATGGGCAAATTCCTAGAGCATTAAAAAAGTTGTTTATTCAAGGGAGTCACTTATTGGGCCAAAGCTACTCGTGTTCGGATTTAGGTCTTTGCCTAGCGCTATATTTGAATTAATTTTTTAAATAAAAATATGAAGCTAAAATTATCTTTTAAATTTTGAATTTTTAATAGGGTGAAGTCTTAAACCACTTTCCCACTAATCTCAAATTAAACTCCCCATTACTTTTTTAACATTAGAAATTTTCTCCATATACATAGCTTTGGCCACTTGTTTTTTTACACATGGAAAAACACGTTTCTCTATCTCCCAAAAACATCTCTCCAAAAAATCTTCTCTTTAAAACATTTATTAGTGAGATTAACATGATAATACCGACCAATATATATTCGAATGGGTGATAGTAGGGGTGGACATAGGCTTGCGGCCCACCAATCCCGAAAGGTCAACCAGATATTTTATAGAGCTTAGTTAAGTAAAGTAGGTTCGTATACCGGCCTTGATAAATTTTTTCAAGACCGATAAAAATTTGGGATGGGCTTGGGCACACACTTTCAAACTCGACTAGGTCCCTACTAACTAGAATTATATATATATATATATATATATATATATATATATATATATATATATATATATATATATATACACAATATTTTTAATGTATTTAATATAAATATGTGGTTGGGTTTCGGTTTTATAGTTTTAGAGGCATGCGGGCTTTGACAGACATTTTAATGTCTGATGCGGGATTGCGCAAGCACATTACTCCTTACTATATGGTGCACGCCCGATCAAAGCCCACCCAGGCTCGGCCCGTGGCCACCATTAGGTGATAGCATATCAGATACTAATGTGTATATCTGTATTCATTTTGGGTTATTTTATCACGGCACGTGACGGGACGAATTGCGTAATTGTAGCACACTTTGGAAAGAGCCACAAAACAGCTTAAAGAGAGTGAACTAAGATGTTACTCAACTTAATATAATTCTATTTTATATTCTGCAATTCATTTATTTTTTGTCAATCGGATAATCCTGTTCCTCATTTTTTAATTCTACAACAACAATATACACACAAAATATCACAATAATTAGATATTAATAAGGATTCGATCCTCACATTTTTTTTTTAATTTCATTAATAATTAGTTTAAAATAATAAAATCAGGATGAAGATCCTCTTGGGTTCCGATTAATTTGGTCCTAAGAAGCATAATCACAATGAAATTATTGTTAAAACAAACTATTGATTTATGAAATTGTGGATTCGATAAAAAGATATTTAGAGGTGTAAACCTAGAGGATGGTTCAACTTACATCAATGTAAATGAAGAGAAGTATTACAACCTGTAACAACCCTCGATTTTTGGAGACTGGGAAATTAAATTTTGGGAAAATAAAATTTAATTAAATTGGGGAATTTCAAAATTTGGGAACTTAGGCCCGAAAATAGAGAATATTTTAAAGTATTCCGGATGATATTTTTGAGGGTACCATCGATCACGGGAGGGTCGAGATAGTCAAAATGACTGTCATTGGGTCTTATTTCGGCTCCGGAATGTTATTAAGTTATTTTGTCTCGAATTGGAGTAAACGAGTCATTTAAAGTGTGTATTAACATTTAAAACTAGGATTTTGTTTTAAAGGTTTAAGTGGCTTACGGATTAAGCCATTCTCATTTGAGAGAAAGAGAGAAAATCCCTAGAGAGAGGAAGAGAAGGAAAGAAGAAGAAGAAAAGAAGAGATAGAGGAAGAAAGCTTGGAGATTTTCGGCCCAACCGCGATTTCGAGGATGATCCAACCTCTACAAATCTGAGGCAAGTGTTTAATCTTGCTAAATAGCTATTGTGTATCTTCATTTCATAATTTGTGGGGTAAAGAAATGGATTTTTGGGTATTAACATCAAAACCTAGATTTTGGGTTTAAATCTTGAATTCAATGTTCAAATATGGATTTAATGGATTAGAAATGGTTGGGATCAACTTTAGGTTGATTTATTTATTTGAAATTTTGTTGGGTTATAGATTTGGGGATTGGAATGAGAGTTTTAGGGTTTAAATTCGTGGGGTTTGCTGAAAATGGAAAAACGGCCAGCTTAACTGGTATGGCCGGTCGATCGCGGTCTGGGGACCGGTTGACCGCGCCTTAAGGGAAAAGCCTACTGCATTTCTTCGTAGGCAAAATTTGGACCCGCGGTCGACCGGGGGTCAGCGTCCGGTCGACCGGTCCCCTGTTTTTAGCCCAAAACATGGATTTCTTCTCCCCCTTTTCTTTTGGAGTTTATTCTTAGGGGCTTCCTTTATGGGCTGTTTTATGGGTTTCCTAAGATGACTTCTAGCCCTTTTTGGTTGGGTTTGTTGATTGGGGTTTTCTCTTTTAAAGTAAGAGATATCTTTTGGTGACTTATAGGGGGTTTCTCACTTAGTATATGATAGTGGGGACTTTTTGGAATCATTGGATAAGACATATTCATGTATGTGGTAAAATTTCTAGGCCTGCATTTATGTCAAATCCTATTAAGGAGAGGCTATTGTGAAGATATAATTCGGGGCCAATTGGAAGAGAGTGGACGCATACTCTTTAAAGAGTGAGGGGTCTCATATTCTTAGAAATGTTTAGACTAAGAAACCATCGATAACTCAATAGGAGTAAGGGTTACCGGGATTTATTTCGAACCATAGGTGACTTTGAGAACGCTTTGGGATCGTACTATCGACTAGAATAAGCGGTAGCATAGATTCTAGTTAGGATAGTTTACTCGTAATTATGGGGATATGATTACTGAGATTCCAATACTTGAAAGGAGGTTGGAATAATTTGAAGTTTGAGACTATTAAGTCATGTGTGTGCCTATGGTTAAATAGTACAAAGGTAAATATTGTATTTTTGGTTATGGATGAAACGTGTAGTGATGGATTCCTACACATACTCTTGGGTGATAACCCTAATGTTGAATATATATGTATAGATATGTACATATGATTTTGGTAGACTATTCATCATAGGAAAAATGATTGAATATGTTTCAAGTGAGGGATTGTATTCACATATCGAGGTATATTTAATGGTTATTGTGGTGACGGCTTGTATATTGAGGATTATGTATACTTATAGCCGGGTTTATATATCTTATACATATGAACGGGAATTAGTTTGTATATATATTGTTATAGCGATGTGTGAATATATGTTCATATATCTATGTTGTGATCATACATGGTATGGATAATTACACCGTATATGATGGTTTACTATATTAGATCATATGATGGGATCATATGGATGTATGTATATTGCGTATATGAGCGATATATATACTTATTTGGTTAAGCATACCCCGCTCATGCTATCATTGGGAAGTTTCCGCTCAGAGGGTGAGCATCCTGGCATATAGTGCAGGGTGTGGATATTCCCCAGGTCATAGTCGTCCCTTGTGTTATTATACGATATAGATATATATTTTGGGATGAGACGTGGTGGGTATGTTTCGTCTCATTGCCGGCTGGAACTATGACCGCTTCCCGGGACGTTGTGTGTGTGAGTATATCACGAGGTGGGTGTCGTTGATCCCCACCAGGTGGTCCCCAGTTGTTACGTGAGCCGGACTCTGGGAAGATGATAGAATTGATGCAGTTTTATCGGCGCTATATATAGCCGGGTATTACTTTTGCATGGCCATTGTACATCATATATGGTATGTGCACTTGGTCATGGGTATATGGATGATTGGTATATGTATATATATGGTGAGCATAAAATACCTATATATGTGTATTTATATATCCTATATAGGAAAGGATATAGAGTTTTGGTAAAGTACATCTTAGATGATTATGGTGTACTAAATTGATGGGGGTTGATGTATCGCACATAAGATATTATTCGGTTACATCATCCCAAGGATATTATTGGAGATTCTTTTATTTTATTTCTTTTGTTTTCTTTTGTTTTGTTTTCTTTCTTTCTTTCTTTCTTTGATAGTTAGTTTAGCAGTAATAGTAGTATATATAGTATGTTAAGAATTATGGATCTCTAGGATCGACATTGCCCAGGAGTAGTGTAAAGAGGGTTTTCCTTGTTTGGATTTCGCTTTGCGAGACGCCTCACGCACAAAACGCAGTGCTATGTCGAGAGTTGAGAGAAGTAATTCTATTTGTGGCATCTCGGATCTCTGGTCTTGACCTTGTTAGTAGTAGTGTAACGGGGCGGTTCCTTGTTTGGATTTCGCTTTGCGAGACTCCCCACGCATGAAACGTAGTACAAGTTTGAGATTAGAGAGAGGTTTTGCCAATATTCCATATGCATGATATTAAGAATATAAATTCTTATATTGTAGCCTATGTGTATATATATATATATATATATATGTATGTATATATATATAGGGGTAACGTATTAAGACTTATAATTCATTATTAGTATGAATCGGAATCCCTTAAGCCTATGATGGCATAATTGTTGTAATTATAATCTAGTAGGATTAGAAAGGGTGGATCCTTAGATTGTGACGGGAAAGTAGTTCTCGTGGGTATAGGCTAGGCCTATGATAAGTTAGGTTGTCCTAATGATCAATACGGGGTAATTTAACTAAAACTTGAGGATGCGAATAGGTGCGCGCCTTTAGATGAGGAGGTGAGTTGAGGTTTCACGAGAGAGCGGTCTCACTTTAATTATGAAATAATGTACACCGGTATTTATTATGCACGGTTAACACACTTGCTAAATATTTTTCACATTCGGGGCCCTGACCCGTTTACTTTTCTCTCCTCCTTGTATATATATATATTACCACAGGTATCCTACCGCAGGGATGCCGGATGACTTTCTATCCAGAGTCTTGGGAGCCGTGACAGCTGCGGACTGTTGCGGGATGTTTCATGTAGCCGCTTCCTACTTCTTTAAAATTCTAGGTAGGATTCATGTTGTATATCGGGTTTGTACCCAAGGGATATTTATATACATGTTTATATTTATTCCATTTCAGTTATTGTATTGGCTGTGACCCGACAGCTTATTCGGGTCTAATTTATGTAGTACATTTAGTTGTATTTATTTAGTTTCATTTTATTTCTAGCATTTCATTTATCTTAGTTGTCATGCATATTTATTTTCTTTCGTGGTGGTATTATAGTGTTGGTTTGTTGTCGGTTGCGTTTTTGTTTTAATTTTTCATATCCTGCTTATGTGATTTCGGGTAGTTAGTCCTATATTATATAGTTATGGCAGTTGATGTTGAGACTGGACCATTTGGAACTCCTGATTTAATATAGTATAGGGCTGGCCACCCGTTATTATTTTAGGTGGGTTGTGACACAACCTTTAATATTTTTTATCAGATAAGTAATCTATTATGTCAATTATTGATTATTTATCCGATAAAAAACTATTAAGGGTTTTCAAACTTCTCTACATTAAATGGTGCAATGTGTACTTAATCAAAGGAAGAAGCATATGCGCATTCAACATTTCAACTAATTTCTCTTCGGGTTGGAGGAAAATTCTAAGGTTAAGACAACTTGTAAGGGCCTTCATCAAAGCTAAGATTCGGAATGGGATGGAGTCATTCTTGTGATATGATAACTGGAATATAAAAGGTCCTCTTCAACATCTCTATGGGCATAGGGTCATTTATGATGATGCTTGCAATCACAAGGCAAATGTGGCTCACTTTATTCAAGGTGTGAGGTGGAGATGTCCTGCTACCATTACTTGGGAATTGCTTGACATCATGAATGATTTTCTTCCTACAATTTTCCCTGATATCGAGGATAGTGTGGAATGGGTTATTGATAATTCAAAGAGGTTCACTATTGCTTCTGTCTATAGTTTACTACTACCCTCTTTACCTCATGTAATTTTGAGTAAATTGGTCTGGAGTAAAAGCTGCATTCCTAAATACTGATTCAATTTTTGGATGGAATGTAGGAAGGCCTTGTATACTAGAGACAAATTGTTCAACTGGGTTATTGCAGATAGTAATGCTTATGGGATGTGTAGCTTACATGAAGAGACTTTAAACACCCTGATTTCTGAATGAATTTGGGATAAACAAATATGGAATGAAATTCTATTCAGGAAACTAGTATAGAGAAGTTCTTAACTGGGAGGATAAGATGGAGGATGTCATACAAAACTATATTGGCAACACTTTCATAAAGAGAATTAGATTCCTTTCTTTTTCTATTACCACCTAATGCATTTAGATTGAGAAGAACGGGAGAAGCATGAAAAGAGTGACAGGAGATTTTTCCTCTATAATGAAGACATTGAATATATGATAAGGGTCAAAGTAGGCCAATGGGGTAAATCTAGGAGGAGCTATACTAACTGGATGACATGTATGAACTGGGGACTTCCTAAATGCTACATTGAGGATACTTAGTTTTGTATGGCCTAAGGCCTTTTATTTCAAGTTCTTTGTTTTATTGATTGTTGCCATTTCATGGTGATGCCTTTCCTTTAGAGTATTCCTTTGGGTGATTTTCTTTTCTTTCTCTATATTTGGTATTGGTTTTATATATACACACACAATTTCCCAAAAAAAAAAACTATTGGAGTTGACATAAATTTTGCATATCAAAATAAAGTTGATCAGAGATTAAGAGGTGTCTCATTAATATTGTATTGTTCAAACTAAAATATAAAGAGTGAAATTTAGGGAAGTGTCAACATACCAATTGATTCTTTATTAATGTTTCATTAATGTGATCTTTTGTGTGCGCATTATAAACAACAACTATGTCAAATGGAATTGTTTATTTAGAATTATATATTCGATAAAAAAATATTAAATTGTGTTATACTATTCTTAGTTCACACTAGTGTAAGTTGAACCCTCCTCTATATTTATAGATCCTCTGATGCTATGAAAATCCTATAGCAGTTCAATTCCACTTCTAAACTCTTCTTGTCGACTTCATCTCCTTTATTTATCATCCTACTTTATCGTTTCATTCATTCCCCCTCTTTTTTATGTTTTCTTGGAAAATATTAGTGTATGAAACAAATGATTAGAAGAAAGACAGTAGAATTCCGAATCCTTTACACGAAGACTTACTCTCTTAAAAACATATTTGACGTCAATAATTATTGAATACAACTTGTGCAAAAGGATATACCAAAAAAAAAAATTCAAGATGCAAATAGGCTTGAAATTGATTTTAGTTTGAGCTTTTAAACAATGATTTTAATAGGAGAGTTCTCGTGCGGTTCAAATGTGTATGAGTTTCAATAATGGTGCATCAATATTAATAATTCATAGTTGTTTCATGAACTATGAAAATTTCATAATTTTTAGTATGTATGGCAAGCGTGAGGGGGAAACTTTTATGTATGGTCTTTCATGTATCTTCCTGAACAACCATGTTTTTTATTTACATACTGATCAATGATTGTCTTTTAGTGGTTGGTGGATTGCACTTGTTTGTTCTTAAGTATGCTATCACAATTTAGACTGTATTTCCCCACCCAAATCAACACCGGACCTACTTATGCACTTGTATAGAAAAAATTGCACACATTTTTGTGTGTACTTGAACAATTGCACATAAAAATTCTCATGCACTTTTGTAATACCAAATTTTTATATATTTATTTAATATTAATTATTATTGCTCATGTGTATGATAGTTGTATTAGCATGATAGTAGTGTAATTCATTGTGAAATTTAAGTGCATGTAATAATTAAATTTAATTCGAGAACGTAAATAATATCACAACTAAAAAATGATACATTGGGAGTGACATATTAGGGACGGTTATAATTTTCGTCCCTAATAGATACTTATTAAGGACGGCTTGTCCCAACCGTCCCAAATAATTCATCATATGAGACGACTAGCATCACTCATCCCAACTAATACACACTAATAGTATTATATAGATCAGTTTAGTAGTCGTTCTTAAAAATATGTTTCTTTATACTTGTATTGGATGATACTAATTTTCATTAGTGTTCCTGCCCGTTTTTGGATCTCTCTTAGACAAGGAGGCTACTTACCCCAAATCATTTATTCCAAATTTTCCATATCCCATTGCCAAACCTAAGCCTTCGGTGCTTGTTTGCTCCAGATTTTCCATCGCTTAGATAAGGATTGGAGCATATACTAACATGAAACCTTAGGAGCTTGTTTTTACAGATTTTCGATCTCTTAGACACGGATATTTATTTGTGTTTTTTTCTTGTGGCTTGCTATGCCGACGATTTGTGCTTTTTTCTTGTGGTTTGCTACGCTGACGGAAACTCATGGTAAGGGCTTTCTCGTCTTTCATCTGTGTATTGTCACTTTTATGTATAGTTTGTGTGAGTCGCCGTAGTTTAATTTTAGAAGAACTTACACGACCAGTAAAATGAATGAACAGAGCAATATGGACTCAAAATAGAAGACCCTTTTTTTTCATATTTGATGATTTGTTTGTGATTGGTTTTCATTTGTAAGCTGTGAATTTATTAATCCATTTTTGGCCATAGTTATTGATGTTAGATGAGCTGGTTTTGTTTTTGTTTTTGTTTTATAATATTAGGGGAGACATATCCCTCAATTCAAATTTTGTTATTTATGGAACTGGAACTAAGTAAAGAAATTTTTTCTCTAGATTGCGTATTTTATGCTTGTTTTGATATTAGAGTAATTGGTTTTTCTATTAAGCTTGGTATTGGGTAGTAAGGTTGGGGTTGGAACTTATCATCATGGTTCCTTAATTGGTAATACGCAGTGTTCTAGTGCACATTACACATGGTTGCTAAGAAGATTATAAATTAGACATGGACTCCCTATTCGTGGACATTGTTTCTCAAATTGTCATTATTAGGGTCTAATTATTTCACAAAACTTTTATTTATAAAAAAAATTGATTTTTTTTCCTTCCATTATTTTGATTTTTAAAAATTTTGCTTGGTTGGGTCTTGTGGACAGGAGGTTTATGGAAAGTAGGGATTTGTCGTTAATTCTGTTTGCCCTAAAAAAAATTAGGTATAATAATCAAAATCAATGTTGTTAAAATCGACCGATACACAATAAGTATCAGAGGTATCATATCGTATCGGGAGTTAAACGTGTCGTAACGGTGACTGTATCGTTCTTTGTAGTATCGGTAATAAATAAGTAAGTATTACTCGATACATATGTATCGGACGTATCGTATTGTATCGTCGATACATACTTTTTTGTTTTTCAGCTAAATAATGCCACTTTCCTTTATTAACCAAAATAAATATAATAAATTGAGGAAGTTCATAACCTCCTCTCTTTTTTTCATTTATTGTTTGGTTTAGCAAAGTTATGAGGGTTTTAAAAGAAAGGAGAAGAACTTACAAACCATTAAAACTTTGTTATGGTTTCTAATTATGAACTAAATCGCATACTCCTCTCTATTTCTTTTTCTTCTTCTTCTTCTTCTTCTTCTTCTTCTTCGATTTAGGTGAGGGTTGATTTTCCATTGATCGCAACCTCCTCTCCTTTTTTTCATTTACTATTTTCTTCCTTTATTTCTTATTCCCAACAAATTTATTTATTTATGTGTGGGTTATTGTCTTGTGCTAAGTCACTATATTATTATATAATAAGTATAATTGGCCTTAGTGGCTATGGTTATTGTATAAATTATTAAATATTTTATTTTATAGTACATAAACCATAGTGACTACTGAGAATATTATTGTATTTCAGTTAGACACACACACACATATATATATCATTACTATAAGTAAGACTAACAAAATATCAACCTTCTTAAGTTTGCTGAAGGTTCTCATTTGATTAAACATTTGATGTTAATATGGATAAGAGTTGGATTGCGTTGATTGATAGAAACTCGATGACATATATTAATGGGGTTGAAATATTTATATCATTTGCTTATACAAATAGGGACATGGAAATGTCACATATCAAATGTCTGTGTACAAATTGTGTAAATCGATTTTGCAATAACCTACAAACCGTGAAAGATCATATAGAAATGTATGGTTTTGAACGGAGTTATACATATTGGATTTTCGATGGGGAGTTCTATGGGGGTTCAAATAATAACAATGAAAATACAAGAGATGGTATGGTTGAATATTTATTATTTAAATCAAATTCAGGGGTTGGCATTACTTCGATGTTTCATGAGGTAAGGGAGATTCCACTCATGGAGGATAATATGGGAAATACGGAGCCCATAACTGAAGATGTGTACGGGTCTAATGAAAATGTGCCAACATATTTTAAAATTTTTAACAAGGCACAAAATGATTTGTATGAGAATTTTCCCAAGGGTATTACAGAACTCTCATTCCTTGTTGAGTTGTTGCACCTAGAGCAACTTAATGGGTGGACAAATTGTTCTTTTACAATATTATTGGAATTATTGGGGAAATCATTTCCTAGTGCAAATATTCCTAAATATTTCTATCAAGCCAATAAGATAACTACGGATTTGGGATTCAATTATGAAACTTAGGTTGCTTGTCCTAATGGTTTTGTGTTATTTCGAAATCAGACGAAGAATCTCGATAAGTGTGACATTTGTGAGGCTTCAAGAGGATAGTTTCAATGATGTTGATCTCGTTAAACAGAGGAATTCAAGTACAAAAGTGGCCATAAGAAAGGTAAGATATTTCCCTCTGAAGTCAATACTTCATATTGTTTTGGTCATCACATACCGCTCCTCTAATTAAATGGCATGCAGAGGAACGAGTTGATGATGGCGAGATGAGGAATCCTACAGACTCTGTTGCTCAGAAAACATTTGACGAGAGAAACCTATCTTTTTCAAGTGATAGTCATAAGATTATACTTGTTTTAGCAACCGGTGGATTCAGTCCATTCAGTAACATGACCATTAATCATAGTAATTATCTTATTATTCTAGCGCCATTGAACCCCCCACCCCCGGTGGTGGTGCATGAAGAAACCTAACCGAATTTTGTCTACTCTCATTGATGGTCCAAAAGGGCCCGGTGATAAAATTGATGTGTTTTTACAACCATTGATTGATGAGTTAAAGGAGTTATGGTTTGAAGGGGTATCCACTTATGATGCATCGAGTAAATAATTCATTCAGTTGCATGCATCATTGTTGTGGACAATTAGTGATTTCCCTGCATATGCCATGCTATCTGGATGGAGTTTGTATTGTAACAAGGATCATCAAGTAGCACGATTGAAAAATTGTGGTAAGTTTTGTTATTGGGGTCATCTTCGGTCCGTACCTCAATGTCAGAGGTTTTGAAAATAAAAATCAACATTTAACAGGAAGGTTGATATGAGGCCTCCACCTCATAACTTATCAGGATCACAAGTTTTTGCATTAATTAAATGACCTTGACATTGAAATTGAATATATAAAGGAAGATGTGTTCAAAAAGAGGTCAAGATAAAAAATGGATAAGGAGGCTACTAAATCAACAAAAGGTAAGTTACCAAAAACAAGACGAAATTGGAAGAAAAAAAGTAAATTCTTTGAATTTCCATATTTGGAGAATCATTTAATTCGCCACAATCTTGATGTTATGCATATTGAAAAGAATATGTGCAATAATGTAATGTTTACACTCTTAGCCATAAAAGGTAAAATAAAAGATCACTTGAAGGCTAGGAAAGACTTACAAGTAATGAAAATTAGGAAAGATCTACTTCCTCAACCACGAGGGGAAAATCTATAGTATATGGCTCCGACTGAGTTTACGATGAGCAATAAAGAGAAAGATATTTTTTTGAGAGTTCTGCGAGATGTCAGAGTTCCTAATGGTTATTCATTCAATATCTTACTATGTGTGCACCTTCAAGAGATAATCATATGGGGACTAAAGAGCCATGGCAACCACATTTTAATGCAACAACTTCTTCCTATAGCTATACGAAGAGTCTTGCCGGAACATGTTGTCAAACAATAATTGAACTAAGCAATTGGTTCTCAAAATTGTGCTCTAGTGTGAATACTCTCGCTGATATATAAATATTTGAGGATCGTATGGATCTTACTCTTTGTGGTCTTGAGAATATATTTCCACCAAGCTTCTTTGATGTGATGGAGCACTTGCCAATTCATTTGGAAGATGAACTACTGATTATTGGCTCAGTGCTTTATCGATGGATGTAACCTATTGAACGATACCTTCATACACTTAACTGTTTATGCACAATCGTGCTCATCCCGAGGCCTCAATTGCCAAATCAGTTATTATGGAAAAATATATGAATTTTTGTTCGAGGTACATAGATGATAACGTGGAAACTAAGTCTAGTCGGACGATCAGTAATGATGATAGAGGCAATGACTCTGGACATGCGGTGGGAAAAAAAACTCAACTTATACTTGATCCCCAAACGTTTATACAGGCCCATCGCTATGTTCTTGCCAACACTGATGCAGTTGCACTGTACATTGAGTAAGTCACTTATTAACAACAATGAAATTACATAGAACATCAAATTGAAATTCAGATATAATTGTCCACATTTTTACAGAAAACACATTGCTGAACTTTCAAGTAAATATCCTCAAGTTTCACAACAACATCATGCTCGTCACCTTCATAATGAACACTTCCACACATAGTTTGAATATCATGTAAGTATTTACATTTCTATTGAGCTTCTAATTACGTTATGAGATTTATTCATTGTTAATTAATTTTCCTTTTTTTTCAAATAATATTAGGTGAATGAACTGGCAAAACATGTCGAACTATCAAGTGAAACTTAGAATTTGGTCTTAGGTCCAATCAAAGATGCGTTATGTTTTCATTCTTATGTTGTTCGAGGTTTTCTATTTTTAATAAAAGAAAGGTTGATATTCGTAGGAAAACTGATAATAATGGTGTTATTCTAAAAGCAATGAAAATGAGTTATGCTAGTCGACGAGACACAAACCCAGTTTAAGGGGATATTACATTTTAAGGAGAGTTGATGGACATTATTGAAGTTAAATACGTTAATGATATAAATTTTGTGTTATTCAAATGTAATTGGGCTGATAATCGAGTGGGCCAAAAAGTACATGTGTTTAACATTACGCTAGTGAACTTCAACCACTTGTTATACAAAGATAATCGAGTTGGCGATGAACCTTTCATCCTAGCATCCCAAGCTGAAAAAGTATGGCATGTGCAAGATCCTTTAGAACTAGACTGGCATATTGTGGTTCCAATGACACCAAGATACCGGTTCGATAGGTATTCAATCACTGAAGAAGAATTATAAGTCCCTCGAGTCGAGCCATTTAGTATGCAAGAGTTAGATGAAGATCAATGTGTTTCTTGGGTGAGACAAGGTGTGGATGGATCAATAGTTGACACAATTGTTCCTCATATCGATGAATACGAAGATGACATGAATGAAGAATGAGGATGTGAATTGCAAATTTAATTCATTTTATCTATCGGGATGGTTATAATGTGTATTGGCAATTTTTTGTTTTACTCTAGTTCATTTTGTCTATTGTACTTCATTGATATATATATTGGATCCTTTTATACTTGAATATTGTTGTTGTTGACAATTTTACATTATATTATGATATGTGTTACCAATTTTCATATTTGTGAGGATTCATGTCACTTCATTATATATTTGTCAAGATTCATATGGCTTCTTTGCACTTATTATTTTTTACAGATCCATTATGAGTACCTCAGGGAGGAGGGGCATAATAGTGCAAAGTATAGCCTTGAGAAATTGTACAACTGGGGGGTTAAGGATGGATAATGTTTCCACCTCTAGCGCAAGAGTTCATTAATGTGCACACCAAACTCTACAAACAAGGAACATGAATCATTTCCAATGTTGCATGTAGGTAAATATATACGTTAGAATGATTCTAAGTTCACAAGAGAAAAATAAAATCATTCTATATTTCAATTCCCACTCATTTAGAATTGCGATTGTCTTCAACATGAAGAGAAATTATAATATTTCTAAAAAATTATTCTATCTCACGCTATTTCATCACCTCGGTAGTAAATGTCGATAATTCGGTATCACCTCAGTAGTAACTGTCGTTAATTTGGTATCTCTCTCAAGCTATATTATAGAAACAACACCTATAAAACTTAGACTAGTTCTTCTTATAGAAACAACACCTATCTAGTCTGGCGAACACAGATACTACCACTAATGCAGTCAATTGAAATTTTATAGTTACCTAAAGGAGTTTAAGGAGATGTGTGTTGGTTTGGTTGTGATCAATAAGCCAATCCAAATATTTGAAATTTGATATGTGGAACTCCATACCTCTCTGTCCATTCTCATCCATAACATAATATTAAATTTGATATGAAAAATTTAGGAATATAATCTATATAACAATTTTTTCTTTAAACTATTTCTATAACTATTCCATATAATTAATTGTTTTTTCATTACAATTTTATGTAACTATTGTATTTTTTTAAAAAAACTATTTGTAAGATAGTTGACAGCTACCTAAAGGAGTTTAAGGATGTGCAAAATTTCCCCTTCTCTTGACCCATCTATGCAGCAAACCACAGCGGGAAGGGCGTTGGAGAGAGCCAAAAACTTATTGTACCTCCTCCACCTTCACCTTCTCCTCTTATTACACATACATTTTCATTATTCTGTTGCAAGAATACCGTGATGTGCTTACTGTAACTTTTTTCATGTATAAAGATTGAAACAGTCTTTCCTAACACTAGTGTTATATTTGACCGGAGGAAAATCAAATCGCCATTGTTGTTAAAAACTATATTCTTATTTATTGGTCTTAGCTTGACTTGTAATAAATCATATATTGAATAAACTTTGTAATTTTTCGAAATTTATAGCCTACATGTATTTTATTTTATGAAAACTTTGTTTATTTCTTTATTTATTTGTATTTGAAACAATATGAAGGGAGCCTAGCATTACTTAGAGACGACCATTGTATTTTTAAAGATTTTTAAATCTAATTTAGATTTTGGTGCCAATATATTACTTCTTTGTTGTACTTTTACATTATCAAATGAACCTTTAGCTAAGTTGGTCCCTTGTTACATGTTCAAAAGTTGATTGAATTTGATTTTGCTCAAAATTACCCCCGAAAATGATTTTTCAGATACTATCCGAAAGGAAAACCCTTGAGGCATAGATACGCATCCGTGCAAGTTAGCCCTGTGTTTTTTTTTCCTTTTCTTTTTTTTCCCAGCTATCATCTTTTGTACTCCTGTGTGCTAGATTTTGTAAATATGTATGAAACAACATTTGTATCAGCTGTGCTTATTAGCCATTTATGCATTGATCACCCACATGCTAAACTAATGACTTACAGAAAGAATAGCAACTAGCTTTGCGAACACTAACAATAAAAATTAACCTTTCAAAACACAATAAACCATATAAAAAAACAAGGATTCAAACATATAATCCACTAGAATAAGTTGTTCGCTAATTTTTAATGCGTAAAAATGGTGATTGGATACTTGTATCTCACAGAAACAATATAGGTTAAATCAACTTGCCAAAACTTGATGAATCTGAAACTTCTCGAAAGTGATGGAACTTTATTTCTAAGATCTAATTTGTTAAGATTTGTTGAGGATCACTCCTTCATATTTCACCTGGAACCACTTCATCGAATCCTCCTTGGTAACTCGATGCTTGATTCAAATTTTTGGCTTAAAGTAGGCTTTTAAGAATATATGAACGGATAAAGAATAATTAGTGACTGACTTGATGCAAAGATCGATGTGTTCCTGAATACCAAAGCCAAAGTCGCTATTTGTATAAAAAAAAATCCCTCCTCTCGTTAATGTAATGTTTGTTCATGTATAAAAAACATCTTTCCCCTCTAAAAATGTATGTTAATTTCAAAACAGAGTGAAGCATAGAGAGGGACCATTTGTTACTCACATTATGTCACCGTAAGGGGCAAAATGAGGGTAGAATTTGTATGTTTATTTAGATGTATTTTCTGTAACAACCCGCCTAATGGGATACTAGGCGATCACTCCTATATCATATTAAAACAGGAGTCACATATGGATCATTCTTAGCATCACTGTCGAAAATCCATTTAATTACTAATATCCTATTAGGCGAGCGTTAAAAACTTTTACTTAAATACTCTTTTTAAACAATTATAATAAAACATACACACAGTTTAAGTGTAAATGAAACGGAAAGGAAAATGAAGTGAAATAAAATAATCGAATACTCGATTCAAATTATACAACCATATCTAATGCTGCTAAGAGAATAACTAAATGCAATTGAGCCATTGGCTCGAAAGTTTATACAATACCTCCTATCTAGAGTACAAGGAAAGAAGCGTTTATCGAGAACCCGCAAGCATCCACAGCTGGTGCAGCAGACGTCTGACTCGAAAGAAATACCATCCAGGCGTCCCTGTGTCTGGACACCTATTTCCCTTTTTATACTCAGGAAATGTAAATATAAAGCCAATTCATTATCATGAATTGCTTTAATAAATCTAAGACCGCCCCTCCGGGTTTCCCCACTGGACGCGCCCCTAAATTGCTATCATCTTCCAGGGCCTATCAAACAAGACAACCTAGGAACCTAACAACATCGGGAAGCGGCCATATGCCTGCGAGAAAGTCAGGACCACACACCTAGAATCCCCTAACCAGTGCAGAAACAAATATATAATCTCTCATATGGCCTAAAGGACTATATCCACCCTGCTCAATAGCGAGGAGGCTTCACCATAACGCACGTAACTTCCCTTATGATAGCGATTTAGGGAGGTGTGTAATCCATATTTTATCAATTATGGAAAACATTTCTTTACCATTTTGAAAATACTCATACTTATATTTTCAAAATCATTTCCATCATATCGTATATGTACACTTTAATCACATAGTATATACATATACTATATATTCCTCCTAGAATATATAAACGGCCATAATGGTCTATAGCATCTAGCGATGACCAATAATCCCAAAGATTCCCTCAAGGAATCATAATCATGCATTTACATAAGCATGATACTAAACCCAAAATATTAGTAATTACCTTAATACTCTCTTAATGATTTATTAGATATCTCCAATTATACCATCTTACATTTAGTGAATATATACCTATATTCCCAAATTTCATCATAATCCCCTCATAGGATTCACTCAACCAATATCAATATTTCTATATTTTCCTATACTCATAAATCATATAGGCCTAAAAGCCCAAAACCATAACTTAGGGATTTATCTTTCCCAAACCTTGAATTTAGTGGGTCGTGGAGTTCACTTCCATGAACTCAAGGACCACCTCTATTCCAATTAATCACTTAAAGTAACCAACATAATTTAGGAACCCTAAACCATTAAATTCTATTTTCCTCGAAAATATCGATTAAGGGTTATACATTTAAAACCCTTACTTTACCCTCATAATTTCTCTTAATTCGTGGACCATATAGTCCTAATAGACTCATTATGTTATCACATAAATGACCCCGAATCAATTAGAATTGGAATTCACCTCATCCAATTCACCCTATGAAAATTTGTCTATTTTCAGCAGGGGTCGATCGATCGACCCTTGGCCATCGATCAAGCCCCCATGATCGATCGATCATGTCGGGTAGCTTCTTCTCCAAGAAGATGTTTCGCCCATGGAAGCTTCCCCCAAGCTTCCATATCCTCACCCAATGGCCTACAACTTCTACCAACAACAAATACACTTATAATACGGGTTCTAAACATCCTAGAACCCGGAATCACCCAATAATTTCGGTTAATTTCTAAATTTCTCCAATTATCAAATTTTAGGGATTTATTCGTTTTAACTCCCCAAAACCCATTTTTATCCACGAATACCCAACCCAAAATCATTAGGGTTTGTTATACCTACAATGATATGAGATATTTATGCTTAAAAATAAATAAAGCAAGTAAACACTTTCCTCGTGGATAAAATCCGACGTCCTCGAGCCGAATCCCCCGGAGGCTTGCCGAAATCTCCCCCTTTTTCCTCTTTTCTTCCTCCTCTCTCTCTTCCCTCTCTTCTCGCTTATTTTCTCTTCTCTTTTCTCCCCCTCTCCCTCCTTTTATAATGAGAAAAGGGTTAAATCCCTTAATACCCCCAAAACGACTCGTTTACTTAATTACGAGCCTATTTTACTCCGAAATTCCCCGAAACTCAATTTCGACAATCGGACACTCTTTTCCGACTATCTCGGACATTATGAGACTCATGTCCCAATCAAAATTCCCATCCGAGGTACTTGACTGCAAATCACTATTCTAACCCAATAAAGTAAATGCGGGTTTTCAAATCAAAATTTTGCCTCTTTTGTCGCTATACTCCACGAAGACATATAATTAAAATACCTCGACCTATTTAGTCCCAAAAATAATCTCGACACCCACCGAAAATCATTCAATCCTAAAAAATCTCAAAAATTACTATTTCGAGAAATTCTCCAAATTCCAAATTATACTCAATTATGGAATTTAATTGTCTCCAAATTGCTAATTTATTTCTAATTAGGGAATTTGATGGTCTCCAAAAGGGCGGGTTATTACATTTTCCTCCTCTAAAAAGGTACTCAAGTTCTGTTGAATCTTAAATAGTATACATAACCATATCTTCATTTTTATAAGGGTTATCCATTTGTTATCCACATATGCTTGATGTGTTCTTCATTTCAGAATTGATATATAATTTCATTACCTAATTATTTGTCGTCCATTACCTCCTTTTGATAGGTAGTATAGAGGGCACCCCATATTCTTGACGACGAGGTAGAGGAAGTGCAAAACCATGGAAGGGATGGGGAAAAGATTTCAAGATAATTGATTGGAATGAAAATTGTCAACCAATTGGTGATAAGGCTTCAAAGTTGGCAAATCCATTGGGTTATTTTGCATGAAAAAGGAGCCTATTTTCGTTGGATGTGCAATCTTGGGATAAAATGGATTCACGACGTCTCATAATAATTTGGGAAACCGTGCAGGTAAATGTTGTTGATTTTTTTATCTACATTATTCATATAAAATTGGAGTCAATATAATTAGTTTATTGTAACACATGTTTCTTAGAAACATACAAATGCTGCTGATGGTTACATGGATCTTTGTCTGAAGAAAATCGGGTTACAATGGTAGCGGTTCAAGAACCACTTAAAGGAGGACTACTATAAAAAAATTGAGACATAAGAGGAGCGAATTGAAAATAGACCCTCCCGTGTTGACACTGATCAGTGGGAGAAGTTGGTGGAACATTGGGGCACAGAAAAATCCAAGGTGTTAAACTAATATTATCATTCGATTGCATCTTTCACCCAAATCTATATTTGTTCCAATACATCTTTTCAACATATAAGTTTAATTTAGTTTCATTCTCTTGCAACAAGTGGCAGATCAGAACTCTCAAAATCGAATAATTTTTTTTCATCCTAAGACAGGATAAAAACCATTCCTACGAGTAATAGAAGATGTTAGACATGCCATTTGAATTAAAATAGTTCTTAATATACTTATGTTTATCAATACATTAGATGAAGACAAAAGTTTTACAAATCGATAAATTTGGAGTTTGGAGATATACACAAAAGATAAATGAGTCTTATAGTGTTACTGATGGATCGACCGATAAAGAGGTATATACATTTCAACTATTTTTCTCACTATTTAATATGGAATAGTAATAAACAGTTACATTTGCATACGAGAAATTTTATATATCATGTGCATTTGATACTTTATTTGAATTTTGTTCTTTATTTGTAGGAAAGTATAAATAGATTATTGGAAGTGTTCCCGGAGGATCAACAAAATGACGTCTAATCGTAAAATAAGATATTTGATGAGTAGATAGGGTTTGACGGGAATGATCGTGTCTTGTGTATGGGAGTAGATCTTTGACCGACACATACAAGGTCAAACATAACATGCGCATCTCAACATTACTAGCAAGAGATAGCCGATTTACATAAAGACGCTGAGGAATGTGAAATTTGGCATCAAGAAGAGCTTAAACATGCTCGGGAAGAGGTTCATGCCGAGACAGATGATAAAATCAACAAGTATAAAGAGTTTTTTCTCAATATGATGTAGCAAGCTGTCTTTACCGTATCAAAGTATGCACTTGCATAGGTATTTTCTTAACAACTAAAATTATTTTACTAATAATTTGAGACTAAGCTAGGCTGTGTGGGCCAGTGAATATCTATGATGATAAAATTAATTTATGTGCCCATTTGGGCTTTAACTGTTGTTGAGTTGCGTTTTAATGTTACAACAAGTTGGATTTCATGAATAAACAAAGAAAACTCTGTCGATTTTTTAAATAAATAACAAGTGATTTAAAAATAGTTAAGACGATAACATACGAATTACCATAGTTGAATATTGTAATAATTTATGTTTATTTTCTCTTTCACAGGTTCGGACATCATTTGGAATATGTATCGGCCATCTCTATTTTTTGGGCTTCCTATGTCTTCGAATTGGTTATTTGATATTTGTGGGGATGATTGTAGTCTAAATCATATAGCTTATGTTTTAAGTTGGTTATTTTACTTTTTGGAGATGTTATGTCGGAAATCTTGAATGTCAATGAATGAATTTTTGGAGCTTCGTTGATATTTTGTTTTCTATATTTATTTATCATAGCTTGTACATTTGTTGATATTGACTAATATTGAATGAGGCTAGAAACTTTCCTAAAATGTTGTGTCACAATAGAAATTTTGGTGGCAATTATGGAGACAACTTTTTAAGGGACGATTAATAGTGTCCCAAATAATATTATTAGGGATGGCCAAGAACTTGTCCCAAATGATATTATTATTAGTCCCCATCCCCAATAATATTATTAGGGGCAACCAAGACCAAGTCCAAAATAATATTATGGCTTTAGGGACGGCTAGATCCCTCCCTAAAATGCAGTTGCACACAAAAACATTTGGCGGCAATTTTAGCATCAACTTTTAAGGGACGGTTCATACCGTCCCAAACAATATTATTAGGGACGCCTATCAAATGTGCCCATGCCTTGCCGTCCCTAAATCCATCTCTAAAGACCTTTTGGGGCAGATTTATAGTCTTTAGGGACAAATTTTACCCATCCCTAAAAGTGATTTTTTTGTAGTGTATGTCAACACCTCATAAATTAATAATAGCGCGTCGTTTACTTTTGTGTTGAGAGTGTACTATTAGACGAGCTTTAGGGGGATAAAAAGGCCCAAAATGGTGTTTCTAGTAAGATGGATTGGTTCCCATGGTTAGGTAACCCTTTGGGCTAAGTTTTAGGATCGTATGGGTAGTGTTTTGGGCTTATTTGGAGGTCTTCAATTAGCTCCATATGAGACTTGTGGGAATTATAGAATGAATAAATACTTAAACCTCTTAACAAAATAGTAAACCCTAGTTTTAGAGGTGATAATTGGAAAGCAAGTGATTCAACAAGTGACTTAACAATAGATTTTACCTACTGATTTCAGGCAAGACATAACATGTTTCCTTACATATTAATTGTAACTTGTTCAAGTTCAATTACTAATAATGATCTAGGTTTGTTTAATCACATGTTAGGATTGAATATTATGATAAATCATGGAAAAACTATAATTATTTATGTTTAATGCCACCGAATGATGATTCTCATGCTTAGGATGCTGAAATTGATGATTATGCCCTTAAAATGATATATTTAACCTTGTTAATTAATTTATGTTCTTATAAACATGTTTAGGTTCCTTTAAAATCGTATTTGAGTTGTTTTTGGACTATTTAAACGTTATGATAACCTTTGATTGTAATATGCTACGGAAAAAGTCGTTAAAAATAAGTTTTAGGGTATAATTTGTATTACAACGTCATTTTGGGGATCATTGGGCAGGGCCGATCGATTGAGTCCAATAGGTCGATTGATCGGTTATTGTCTAAGGTTAGAATGACACACCCCAACCCACCGACTTATAATTAGGTTTGAAAGTCAAAGTGATTCAAACCAGAATTCAGCTACAAAAATAATAAACACAAGTCTAAATTATAGAATCATGAACGAAAATCTATAAAACTAAAAAAAAATCACAATATTAAAACACTTATGCTTCTATAACTTTCTTGAAGGATAATTTGATTATATTACATCATTTACATTTAAACAAAACTCATTGTTTTACTCGTTCCTTGCAAACCCAACCCGACCACCTAGATTTGGCAGTGAAATCATGATACCTAGAAAACAAAAACATAGGAACCGTGAGAAAATTAACTCAATGAATGCATCACTACTACAGTATTGCATTAAATTAAATTAAATAAATAATATCCATATATTATTGTATAAACTTATCTGATCCATTCATAAAGAGTATGTGATGTTGAAACATTTAGATGTCCAGCACATTCGAATGGGTTTTGTAAAAAGTTATTTGAATGACCTATTCAAATGATATTTTTGTGTTCGTTCGAACGCAATGTTTTCATAGTTTCAATGAGATAATGAATGTTGTTCAAAAAACATTCCAATGAAGTGCAAATGAATTCTTGTGCTTAACAATGGAATTTCATTTGAAATTCATTCAAAGTCAGTTTGAACGAAATCAACTGTTATGTTCGAACGAGATTAGTTACTTCATTCCAATGACCCTATTATTTTGGTTCAAATGAAATGGCTCAAAAATTATGCCACCTAAAAAACTATATTTTCTATATATAGGAGCGTTTTAATCAGTATCCTTTATTCAAGGCTTTGGAAATTAGTTTCCTAGGAGTGACAAAAAGCCTATAAACCCTAGTTTCACCCAACTACTTTTGAGATTTAAGTTCCATCTATATATGCTTATTTGAGATATATATTTTTAGCACTAAGTTTTATATACACTTCATATGGGTGAGTATTATTTCGTGATGTGGAACCCTTAATTTTTTTCTAATTACGTACAGTGGGCTTTGTGTGTATGGATGTTTGAAGAAGTGAAATTTATGTTCGATCCATCGATGGTTGTTGACCCTAGATTGGTAGATACCGAAGCGTTTGAGGATCAAATGTTATGGAAGTGCATACATGTGACACACCGGTATCCGAAATAAGGGGTGGCCAACCTGATACTCCAATAATACAGGAATTATGGATGGAATCATTCTCAGCATTGTGACAACATAAAGAGTATACGGGATAACCACTCAATACTTCAGAAAATGGGTTGTCAAAAATTTTGTTTTGTAATTTAAAGAAAGCATTGTCAACAACCCATAACAGAAAAGAAGTTGGAAACCCCAAAAGTATATATATAACAACAACAACAATAACAACAACAACAACAACAACAACAATTATACAATTAAAGGACCGAGTATAATGTCGGTCAACAATATTTCATATGAGGTACAACAAAATCCACGAGTCACATATTACATCCATTATACAATTACAAAAGTATGGGCCACACGCCCGAATAAAGACCCAAACATAACTAGAAAACAACAATGAAGGCATCTACACAATATATCCCCTGATATCTGCAAAATGTCACGGCTCCTCAAAAGACACTGGAATGGGGAGGTCAATACGGGCGTCCTTGCGGTGGAGCACCTGAGCGGTTAATATATTTATGCACAACAAGAAAGAAGAACGGGTCAGGGCCCGATTTTATGTGATCACAAGATAAATAATTAATATGATAATTATGAAAAGATAATCATGGATGATAAAGATGATATTCTAACATGGTGACCTCATATAATAAACTAAGACAATTAAATGATTATAAAGTAGAAATCAAGTATGCAAGAGGATATGCATAAACATCATTAATCTAAAATCTATATCATTATTCAACTTTTCATTTTATCCTTCCATTCCTTATCAAGAATACAATTCTAGCATATGCACTATATGGCATGTATCTCATTTGTATGCTCTTTACGACAATTATTTCATTTATATGCTCTTTGTGGCATGTATTATGCTCTTTATGACATTGGGTTATGCTCTTTGTGGCATATATATACATCAAGTCCCACTTGATGTAAGAATAGTTATAAATATATATATATATATATATATATATATATATATATATATATATATATATATATATATATATATATATATATAACAATTCTAGGACCGCCCATCCGGGTTTCTCCACTTTGCGCGCCCCTAAATGACCATCATCTTCCAGGGCTTATCATCAAGACAACCTGGGATCCTACCGCAACGTCGGGAAGTGGCCATATGCCTGCGGGGTAGTCATAACCACACCCAGAATTACCTACCCATCGTAGAAAATAAACAACAAGCACTCATATGGCCTAGGACTATATCCACCCTGCATTCACTAGCCAGAGGGCTTCACCTTACGCACGAACTTCCCTTAAGATGGTATTTAGAGAGGGTGTGTTCCAACCATTTTATTAATTATCATGAAACGATTTAGTAAATTATCATTTACTTTATCCATTTACATTTTATCAAATGCATTAAGGTTATCCAGAACTATAAATGCTTCGCACCATCATAATAACCTCGATGAATATATAAACTCCCAAGTTATTTTCCCAAGTCTCCTTTTGGGCTTTATAATAGACTGTCATAGCTCAAATTAACTTCTAAAGTCTCCACACAACTTCGTAATCTCCTAGACTCCTACTAATTGATAAAAAGGAAAGTAATGCCTGAACATCACTTCATGCACCCTCGAAATAAAACCCAAATATACCAATTCTAATCTAGGGTAGTAAACTAACTCACCTAGAACTCTAGGACTCTAAGTTGACTTCATACAAGAAGGTTCCTAGGCCCAAATCCTAAAGAAAAATGAGTTAGAATTGAATTTCAAAACTAACTCAAAACAGCAGGAAAACGAAACGATTCGACCTAAAAGAGAATCGATTCGGACAAGGAAAACTGGCATTTTGTAATCTACCGAATCGATTCGGCCCGGTACAAGAAGACCAGGATTCGTCCAAAGGCCGAATCGATTCGCCCCTGTGATTTTGCCAAGTTTGGCTATGGAGTCTTAGACTCCAAACTTACCCCCAACTCAAAACCATTCAAACCAAACTCATTTATTGTCACCAACGCATCATAAATACCACTAACTACTACCATAAACCTCATTAATCATCGAAATTATTCTTGAATGATTCAAGACCCTCAAATCCACAAAAAACCCTAAGATAGTTAAACCATGATTAATACACAATTATCACAACTAATCATTTATCTTAAACCACATATATAGCAAGTAGAAAACTTGCCTCAATCTTGCAAATTCAGATTTTCCTTGTGTAGTAGCAAGAATCCAACCTCAATCTTCAATCTCTTCTCCTTTCTCTGCTCTATCTCTTCCTCTCTCTTTCTCTCTAGGTCAACAATTTCATTTAAGAGAATAGTGACTTAATCAAGATATAAATCATGCCTTTAGTCTACAATTTACAACTTAAGTGGTAAATACCATATTAAATGGTTCGCAACTACACATATATGTTAAAACCAGTCAAAAGTGCCCAAAACCTCAAAACACAATATGGCACATATTTTTACTATCTCGCACATTTCGGAACCAACTACGGCCTCCAAATTATCATTTGGATATTTTATAATTCATTTTAAGTTCCGATTCCATTTTAAACCGTAGGGTCGTTTTAAATCTTATGACACTATAAAACTCAAAATGTGGATATTTACATACTCATACAGTAAATATACAACAAGTTAGTAAATATTAACTTTTCTTCATTAAATTAATACTTACTCCATATTCCAACATTTTACATATAATTACTTCACATAGTAAGTAAGTATAAAATAGGTTCTCATAAGCGAGGGTTGTTACATACTCCCCCCTTATGAGGGAATTTTTTCCCCAAAATTCAAGCATACCTTGTAAGAAGAGATGAGGATACTTTTCCCGCATGTCATCCTCACGTTCCCACGTCTATTCTTTAGCATGGTGATGACTCCATTAGACTCTCACCAAGGGCACCACACGAGACCTCAACTTACGCTCCCCATGCTCAAGAATAGAAACTGGTTGTTCTTCATATGAAATGTCAGGTTGCAAGTCAATATCCTCAAAACGGATATGCCAAAGGGCACCTTCGCATATCTTATACTTCTTCAAAGAGGAAACATGGAATACATCGTGAATTTTTTGCAAGGGTTCCGGTAAGGAAAATTGATACGCCACTGGACCTACCTTTGCAATAACTGAAAAAGGTCCAACAAAACGTGGCGCAAGCTTTCCTTTCTTCCCAAAACGCTTAATGCCTTCCATTGGTGACACTCGCACCAAGACTTGGTCCCCAATCTCCAACTCCATGTGTCTTCTACCCGCATCGGTATAGATATTTTTGCAATCTTGGGATATCAGAATGCTATTCCGAATGAGTTCAATTTTCGAACAAGTATCTTGGATCATTTCAGGTCCAAGGAATTTATTATCCCCCACAACTAACCAACAAGTGGATGATCTACAGGGCCTACCATAAAGAGCTTCATAGGGCGCCATTCCAATAGTAAATTGATATGAGTTGTTATAAACAAACTCAACCAATGGGAGGTATTGTTCCCAACCACCCTTGAAATCAAGCACGCACATACGGAGCATATTCTCCAACATTTGGTTTACTCTTTCAGTCTGACCATCTGTTTAAGGATGCTAAGAAGTGCTTAACCTCAATTCGGTCCCCATGGCCTCTTGGAAACTTCGCCAAAAGTGGGAAACAAAGATTTTTTCTTGGTCGAAAACTATATATAAAGGTATCCCATGAAGTCTAATGACCCCCTCGATGAACAATCGGGCATAGCGAGTAGTATCAAAATTCGTACGCATGGGTAAGAAGTGCGCCGACTTAGTCAAGCGGTCGACAATCACCCAAATCGAATCATAACCCCTCTGCGACCTTGGAAAGCCCGTAATAAAGTCCATCGGTATGCTCTACCATTTCCACATCATAATCTCCAATGGTTGCAACAAACCTGTCGATCCCTGATGATCGATCTTGACCAATTGACAAGTAGTGCATTAGGATACAAACTCAGAAATATCCCGCTTCATGACGGGCCACCAATACTGGTGGTGCATGTCTTAATACATCTTGTCCCCACCATGATGTACAGTAAATTTTGACCCCTGAGATTCTTCCATCATCGCCCATCTCAAATCCACCTCTTCCGGAATAATAAGTCTTCCATGGAAGCGTAATCCACCCTCTGAACTTATCGAGTAGGATTCCGCTCCCTCGGACAATAATCGGTGTATATGGTCCTGACAACCCTTATCCCTTCCTTGGGCTTCTACAACCCTTTCCACAATGGTAGGAGTAACGGTCATCACTGACATGAACACTCTCACTATCGCATCCTCCTGACTGAGCTCTTTCCACTTAGCTTTCCATACTTCAGCTAACTCTCCCTCGGGTCTCCTACTCAAGGCATTCGCCACAACATTCTCCATGCCCGGATGATAATGGATATCAAATTGATAATCTTTCACGAACTCTAGCCATCAGAGGTGATGCATATTCAAATCTTTCTATGAAAATAAATATTACAGCGATTTATGGTCCATGAAAAGACTGAATTTCTCTCCTAGGAGATAATGCCTCCAAATCTTCAAGGCAAAGACAACCGCGGCAAGTTATAAGTCATGCACCGAATCGTTCCATTCATGGGGCTTTAGCTTGCGGGAAGCATAAGCAATAGCATGTCTCTCTTTTTGAAGGACACCTCCTAATCCTTGAAGAGATGCATCGGTGGAGACTAGATATTCCAATCCCAATTTTGGCAATGCGAGGACTGGAGCCAAAGTTAACCTCTCTTTGAACTCGTCAAAAGCAGCCTAACAAGAGTTATCCAAAACAAATCTCACCCCTTTCCGGGTCAAATTTATCAAAGGGCTTGCGATTTTTAAGAAACCCTTGATAAACTGACGGTAATAACCCGAAAACTACAAATCTCGGTAGGTGTCGTGGGCTGACCTCACTCCCTCACCGCAACCACCTTACTCGGATCCACCGATATACCCTGGGATGACACAACATGCCCCAAAAAATGAACTTCCTTCAACCAAAATCCACACTTCTCAAGCTTTGCATACAATTGGTGATCCCTCAATCTTTGCAGAACCAACCGTAAGTGAGTAGCATGGTCAGATTCGGTCTGAGAATAGACTAAGATGTCGTCGATGAATATAATGACAAATTGGTCAAGGAAATTGCAAAACACCCTATTCATGAGATCCACAAATACGTCGGGGGCATTGGTTAGTCCAAAAGGCATAACCAAGAATTTATAGGATCTATATCTGGTCAGAAATGCGGTCTTGGATACATCCTGCCCCCGTATCCTCAATTGATGATACCCCATCCTCAAATTGATCTTAGAGAAGTATGACGCTCCCCTAAGTTGGTAAAACAAATCATCAATATGAGGCAAAGGGTATTTATTCTAGATGGTGACTTTATTCAACTCTCTATAGTCCACACATAACCGGAGAGAAGCGTCTCTTTTCTTTACAAACAACACCGGAGCACCCCAGGGCGACGTACTATGTCTAATAAATCCCTGTTCCAACAACTGCTGGATTTGATCCCTTAACTCCCTCATTTCCACAGGAGCCATGAGATATGGAGCTCTCACAATCGGTCGAGTTTCCGGTGCTAAATCAATCAAAAACTCAATCTCCCGACTCGGAGGTAATCCCGGTATTTCTCGAAAAACATCTTCAAAATATCTAACAACCGGAATAGAATACAGGGGAAAAACTACATCCCTATAAGTCTCCTCCGCAATACAATATAAATAGGTACTCGTACCTCCTGTAATACTCCGTAATTTTATTGATTTTATTTAAAGGATTAATTGAATTAAATGAAAATTAATTGGGAATTAGTTCGGATATAAATACTAGCGAGATGTGAGTTAGTATTTGATTATGTTGTTAAAATTGAATATTTCATGAGAACTGAAAATATTAAAGTTGTCGCGAGGCTAAAATACGATAATTTGGAAAATTAAGTTGGGACGCGCATGTTAGTCGCGTCAGGAACGAAATTATTTAAATTAAAAAGTGAATTATATTTTTATCAACCGAATGGTCATTTTGAGTGCGCCAACATGTTCGAAAGGGTCAAAATATTCAGAAAACACTATCCGGGGGTTTAGTTTGGGTTCCGGGACATTTTTAGGCCAAACCGGTAACCTAGAAGGGTATTTTGGTAATTTTAAAAATTAAGGAATTAAATCCCACAAATTTTTGAAGTAAATTAAAGATAATTAAAAGAACTACTAAGGCCATTATCAGCCAAAAGTGAGAGAGTGGGCTACGGAGGTTTTGAGAGAAGTTAGAAGAGAGGCTAGAGGGTCTTTACCAAACCATCTCCCCATCACCAGAAATTGGAAAGGAATTGTGACCGAAAAAAGGAGAGAATCAACCTCGAATCATCGACAACACATCTGAAGAACAAATCTGAGGCAAGTGATTTGATATTTTTAAGTGCATTGAATATTTCTTCCATGTGTAGTGTAGAAAACTGTTTATGTTTTTGGGAATTTTGATGAAGAACACCCAATGGAATTATTGTGAAACTTGCAGTTTTGGGTAGGAATTTGCATGTAGAATGATTATGGACGAATTCATTATACAAAACATAACTTTTGATGATCTAAAAATAGATTAATAAGGAGTCTTTTATGAAATTAAATTTTGGGTTCAAGTTCATAGGGTTTGGGACAAGAATTGTGGATTTATGACTTTGGCATGTTAATTTGTAAGATTTAACCCCAAAAGTATGTAAAGGAATGACCTAGGGTGACTAAAAATAGTTTACATACATTAAAACCGTAACTTGGATAATCTTAGGGTGAATTTAGATAAGAGAAGAAGTGAGAAAAACGAATTGGTAATTTTCTGGGCGTATTCTGCCATCTCGTTAGAAGACCTGCCTAGGTTGTTCGAACGACCTCATTTGAATGAGACTTCTAATGAGATGACAGTACCCCTTCTAATGAGTTGGTAGTTCGTTCGAAGCCATTCATTCGAACGAACTCGTTCGAACGATATTTCTAACAAGTTGACTTAATTTCCTTTTAGGCCTGATTTTATTTCGAACCTCTAGAAGACTTATATAATTGAGTGTAATCCTTCCCTTATTGATTTGTGTATATAGTTGTGTGACTGGAAGTACGTCGAGGCTTAAAACTTAGAGTTTTGTAGTAAACCAGATGATGTTTATGGGTTAGGATATAAGTATCTAAAACTTCGGCGTGAGAAGAGTTGATAACTTAAATGTATATAAATCGAGGACTTGTAAACGTGAAACATGAAATCATGGTATAGGAATGAGATATATACCTCTAGTAATATTATGAAATACCGAAGATGTGTGAACGATTGGTATATGTAGTTATTTGTGTATAACATACCTACCATAATTGCTATCACGGGAGGTCGGCGCTCGATCAGATCCATCTTATCTTTATGTGCCTACGGGGGGGATTTAGGTTGGTACCTCGAGGACATAGGTCAGAGAAGGACTGATTGAGAAGTTAATAATTCTGCTGATCATGGGAGCATAGGTATGTGCGTGACCCGTTTGATGTGAACTATGTTCGCCTCCATTTTGTGTGATTTTTGTTTATTGAAAACGATTCCTGAGAGATTCGGAATACGTGGTCCTTATGTACGTGATGTACCGGGATTTGATAGAAGAGTATGTGTGCACCGCAGCTTAGTCTCGGGGTGCCAGTATTGTATATTTATGATGAGAATAATATACTGCTAAGTGAAATGAACAGTCATGAATAAATGTAAGTGTGAATAATAGCAACCTTTTTGTAGAGTTAAAAATGGGAAAATCTCTACTGAATAGCATGACTAACATGGGAACTAAGAAGGAAAGTAAAACTCTCTGTTTAAATTAAGATGTCATGACTTAAATCATGAATCATATAGAAATGTTAGATTGCGTATTGGGCTAGTTAGATATGGGAATAACTAGAACAGGTACGGGTATGATAGGAGAGCACAATTAGTTGAGAGGTGAGGAACTCATGTGAGTGCACGCACTATCGTGTACTTTATATTCACTGTTTAATTATATTAAACCACTTACTGTATTTCATATTATTTTTCACAATCGGGCTCTGACCCGTTTGCTTTCAAATCTATTTTTGTAAAAACCTTTTAGGTGCCCAGCCACAAGGACACCAAGCATAGGAGTTCTATTCCCGCGACGTGTTGTAGCTGCTGTAGAAGTTACAGGACCTCGATATTAGACACCTCCACTTTATATCTTGACTCTACTCCATATTCATCCATCTGTCGGGCTTGTAGCCCTTTTCTTTCAGAGACATCATATTTACTCAGTTTTTATTTTATATTTTAGGTTGTAACTAAATTAATGATTCAAGCTTGTATTTTTTTATTTCAATATTCGGATTGTTGTGAGGTGTATTCCTCCAGATTCAGTTTATTGCATCATTATTTATTGTGACTGTGATGTGGTTGTGGTATCAGTAATTCATAATTTAATTTGGTTGTATGTAAATTGAATTCAATTAAAATTGACAACTCACTTTTTAAATTTTAGGTGGCTAGTAATTGTTAAAGCGTTTTCGACAGTGATGCTACGAACTGAATCAACTTGACATTTTGAATTAATTTGAATAAAGGAGTAGCTACCCGGTATTTAATTAGTCGGGGTGTCACAGGTGGTATCAGAGCAAGGGTTTATCCGAAGGAGTACTTCACCGTGGGGTGCCCCTTTGTTGTTCATAAAGAAGAGGGATGGATCATTGAGATTATGTGTAGATGATCGGGAGTTGAATAAAGTCACGATACGGAATAAATATCTATTGCCCCGAATCGATGACTTATTTGACCAGTTGAGAGGATCTTACTTCTTCTCAAAGATTAATTTGCGATCGGGATACCATCAGTTGCATATTAGGGAACAAGACGTCTCGAAGACTACTTTCTTGACAAGATATGGTTCCTACGAATTTCGAGTTATGCCTTTTGGCTTGACCAACGCTCCAGCCGTGTTTATGGATTTGATGAATAGGGTATTCAGAGAGTTCCTAGATCAGTTCGTCATTATCTTTATTAATGACATTTTGGTTTACTCCCAGACAGAGGAGGAGCACGCCGAGCATTTGAGGTAGGTTTTACAAACGCTGTGTTAGAACAAGATTTATGCAAAGTACGAAAAATGTGGGTTTTGGCAGAAGGAGGTTTAGTTTTGGGGGCATATCATTTCAGACCGGGGGATATCTGTTGATCCGAGGAAGGTATTCGTGGTGAGGGAGTGGGGACAGCCCATGACACCGACTGAGATCCGTAGTTTTTTGGTCTTAGTGGGATACTGCATGAGGTTTATTCGGGGTTTCTCAAAGATAGCGGGTCCTTTGACACATCTGACTCGCAAATGGGTGTCATTCATCTAGAGCGAGGCCTGTCAGTTGGCATTTGATGAGTTGAAGGACAAGTTGACCTCAGCGCCTGCGTTAGCATTTTCCAGGCTGGGAGTTAGTATCTAGTCTACATCGATGCGTCCTTACAAGGACTTGGAGGTGTGCTACAACATGAGAGCCAGGCCATAGCTTATGCTTCCCGTAAGCTTAAGCCTCACAAGAAGAATTACCCCACCCATGACTTGGAGTTAGTCGCAGTCATTTTCGCTCTTCGAATTTGGAGACACTATCTCCTAGGGGAGAAATTTCGGTTGTTCATAGACCACAAGTCTCTACAATACCTCTTCATGCAGAAGGAGCTGAATATGCATCAACGTCGGTGGCTTGAGTTTGTAAAGGATTATCAGTTCGATATCCAATATCACCCAGGGAAGGCTAATGTGGTAGCAGACGCGTTGAGCCGTAGGCTAGTAGATGGGGTGGCCGAGGTATGGAAAGCTAAGTGGAAGGAGTTGGGACACCAGGATGTAATGGCCCGATCATTCATGTCTGTGATGACTATTACACCTTCGATTGTTACGAGAGTGGTAAAGGCCTAGGAAAATGACTCGTTCTGTCAGGAGCAGATAGTTCGATTACTAGCAGAGGGAGCCGAGTCCTATATCGTTGGCTCAGACGGGGGATTACGCTTCAATGGGAGACTAATCGTTCCGGAAGGGGAAGACTTATAACATAAGGTAATGGTAGAGTCGCACGGCTCACGGTTCGCGGTACACCCTGGTGGGGATAAAATGTACCAAGACATGAGACGACAGTACTAGTGGAGAGGGATGAAGAGGGATATCACCGTGTTCGTTTCTAAATGAGCCCTTTGTCATCTAGTAATGGTGGATCATCAGAGACCGGCAGGACTTCTACAGTCGTTAGAGGTTCTGATGTGGATATGGGAGAGCATATCCATGGACTTTATCACGGGGTTACCTACGTCACAAAGGGGTCATGACTCCATATGGGTAATCATGGATAGATTAACCAAAGTTGTTCATTTTCTACTTGTAAGGACAGATTACACTATGGGAGAGTATGCCCAGATTATTATTGCAGAGATAGTGAGACTTCACGGTGTCCCTCTAAATATCGTGTCTGACCGAGATAAGATAATTGTTTCACGATTTTGGAAGAGTTTCTAGGAGGCCATGGGTACAGAGTTGCGGCTGAGTACGGCATATCACCCACACACGGATGGGAAAATAGAGGGAACAAAATAGATGTTGGAGGACATGTTGCGTATGTGCATCCTAGATTTTAGAGGTGGCTAGGAGTAGTACCTTCCACTGGTGGAGTTTGCTTATAATAACTCCTACCAGTTCACCATTGGCATGGCTCCATTTGAGGTTTTGTATGGTAGACCTTGTCGTTCCCCAGCATGTTGGTTAGAGGTGGGGGATAACAAACTCCTTGGGCCAGAAGTGATTCAGGACACTTCGGCGAGGATAGAGATGATACGGAGCCGTATTCGGGTAGCTCAGGACCGGCAGAAGAGCTATGCTGATGCCAAGAGGTTCTTCAGAGAATTCAAGGTGGGGGACCAGGTGTTACTGAGAGTATCTCCCATGAAGGGGATCATGGGTTTTGGGAATAAGGGGAAACTAGCACCAAGATACGTGGGTCCATGTGCTATCATCGAGAGGATTGGGCCAGTTACTTATAGACTCGGGTTTATGGAGCACTTGCATAGGATTCATGATGTGTTCCATATTTCCTTGCTAAGGAAATATCTTAGGGATGATTTGTCCCATACTCACATTGCTTTATAGGACATCGATCTTCAGCTTGATAGTTCCTACGAGGAGGGGACGATTGCTATTTTGGACCAAAGCGAGCGGAAACTGACGTCAAAGATAGTACCATTAGTACGTGTGCAGTGGCGGCATCATAATGCCGAGGAGTCCACATGGGAGCATGAGGATGAGATGCGTGAGCGTTATCCAGAGTTATTTTTACCAGGTACTCTTTAATTCTGAATTTCGGTACAAAATTCTATTATTAGGGGGGAAGTATGTAATACCCCATAATTTTATTGATTTTATTTAAGGGATTAATTGAATTAAATGAAAATTAATTGGGAATTAATTCGGATATAAATACTAGCAAGATGTGAGTTATTATTTGATTATGATGTTAAAATTGAATATTTCATCAGTCCTGAAAATATTAAAGTTGTCGCGAGGCTGAAATACGACAATTTGGAAAATTAAGTTGGGGCGCGCGTGTTAGTCGCGTCAGGAACGAAATTATTTAAATTAAAAAGTGAATTATATTTTTATCAACCGAATGGTCATTTTGAGTGCGCCAACATGTTCGGAAGGGTCGAAATAGTCAGAAAACACTAGCCGAGGGTTTAGTTTGGGTTCCGGAACATTTTTAGGCCAAACCGGTAACCTAGAAGGGTATTTTGGTAATTTGAAAAATTAGGGAATTAAAACACACGAATTTTTTAAGTAAATTAAATATTATTAAAAGAACCACTAAGGCCATTATCATCCAAAAGTGAGAGTGTGGGCTACGGAGGTTTTTAGAGAAGTTAGAAGAGAGGCTAGAGGGTCTTTACCAAACCATCTCCCCATCACCAGAAATTGGAAAGGAATTGTGACCGAAAAAAGGAGAGAATCAACCTCGAATCATCGACAACACATCTGAAGAACAAATATGAGGCAAGTGATTTGATATTTTTAAGTGCATTGAATATTTCTTCCATGTGTAGTGTAGAAAACTGTTTATGTTTTTGGGAATTTTGATGAAGAACACCCAATGGAATTATTGTGAAACTTGTGGTTTTGGGTAGGAATTTGCATGTAGAATGATTATGGACTAATTGATTATACAAAACATAACTTTTTATGATCTGAAAATGGATTAATAAGGAGTTTTTTATGAAATGAAATTTTGGGTTCAAGTTCATAGGGTTTGGGACAAGAATTGGGGATTTATGACTTTAGCATGTTAATTTGTAAGATTTAACCCCAAAAGTATGTAAAAGAATGATCTAGGGTGACTAAAAATAGTTTACATACATTAAAAACGTAACTTGGATAATCTTAGGGTGAATTTAGGGAAGAGAAGCAGTTAGAAAAACGAATTGGGAATTTTTTGGGCGTATTTTGCCATCTCGTTAGAAGACCTGCCCAGGTCGTTCGAACGACCACATTCGAATGAGACTTCTAATGAGATGACAGTACCCCTTCTAATGAGTTGGTAGTTCATTCGAATGACCTTATTCGAACGAGATTTCTAACGAGTTGACAGAATGGCCTTTTAGGCCTGATTTTATTTCGAACCTCCAGAAGACTTATATAATTGAGTGTAATCCTTCCCTTATTGATTTGTGTATATTGTTGTGTGACTATAAGTACATCGAGGCTTAAAACTTAGAGTTTTTAAGTAAACCGGATGATGTTTATGGGTTAGGATATAAGTATCTAAAACTTCGACGTGAGAAGAGTTGATAACATAAATGTATATAAACCGGGGACTTGTAAACGTGAAACATGAAATGAAGGTATAGGAATGAGATATATACCTCCAGTAATATTATGGAATACCGAAGACGTGTTAATGCTTGGTATATGTAGTTATTTGTGTATAACATACCTACCATACTTGCTATCACGGGAGGTCGGCGTTCGATCAGGGTCATCTTATCTTTATGTGCCTATGGGGAGATTTAGATTGGTACCTCGAGGACACGGGTCAGAGAAGGACTTATTGAGAAGTTAATAAGTCTGCTGATCATGGGAGCGTAGGTATGTGCGTGACCCGTGTGATGTGAATTATGTTCGCCTCCATTTTGTGTGATTTTTGTTTATTGAAAACGATTCCTGAGAGATTCGGAATACGTGGTCCTTATGTACGTGATGTACCGGGATTTGATAGCAGAGTATGTGTGCACCGCAGCTTAGTCTCGGGGTGCCAGTATTGTATATTTATGATGAGAATAATATACTGCTAAGTGAAATGAACTGTCATGAATAAATGTAAGTGTGAATAATAGCAACCTTTTTGTAGAGTTAAAAATGGGAAAATCTCTACTGAATAGCATGACTAACATGGGAACTAAGAAGGAAAGTAAAACTCTCTATTTAAATTAAGATGTCATGACTTAAATCATGAATCATATAGAAATGTTAGATTGCGTATTGGGCTAGTTAGATATGGGAATAACTAGAACAGGTACGGGTATGATAGGAGTGCACAATTAGTTGAGAGGTGAGGAACTCATGTGAGTGCACACACTATCGTGTACATTATATTCACTGTTTAATAAACCACTTGTTGTATTTTAAATTATTTTTCACAATTAGGCTCTGACCCGTTTTCTTTCAAATCTATTTTTGTAAAAACCTTTTAGGTGCCCAACCACAAGGACACCAAGCATAGGAGTTTTATTCCCGCGACATGTTGTAGCTGCTATAGAAGTTACAGGACCTCGATAGTAGACGCCTCCACTTTATATCTTGACTCTACTCCAGATTCATCCATCTGTAGGGTTTGTCGTCCTTTTCTTTCAGAGACATCATATTTACTCAGTTTTTATTTTATATTGTGGGTTGTAACTAAATTAATGATTCAGGCTTATATTTGTTTATTTCAGTATTCGGATTGTTGTGAGGTGTATTCCTCCAGATTCAGTTTATTACATCATTATTTATTGTGACTGTGATGTGGTTGTGGTATCAGTAATTCATAATTTAATTTGGTTGTATGTAAATCGAATTCAATTAAAATTGATAACTCGCTTTTTAAATATTAGGTGGCTAGTAATTGTTAAAGTGTTTTCAACAGTGATGCTACGAACTGAATCAGCTTGACATTTTGAATTAATTTGAATAAAGGAGTAGCTACCCGGTATTTAATTAGTCATGGTGTCACACCTCCTTCCAAACTAGGCATGAATACTAAGAACATTTCTTGTACCAGAACGGCGAAGACTATACTCATCCCGTAACAATTTACTATCGCGTGATATTTCATTAATGAATCTGTGCCCAAAATCACATCATACCCGATCATATCAAGGACGAGAAAATTGGCCTCAAATCACAAATTACCAATATTAATTCCTATATTTTTACAAACAATGAAAATCAATGAACCATCAACCATAGAAGATTCTACGCTAGTGAAAGTACCCTCAGCAGATTTTATCAACTTTGTGGTCTGAGCAAAACTCCTACAAATGAAAGAGTGTGTCGCACCCGTATCAAATAATACCCGACCCATATGCCCTTGGATGAGAAACTTACCCTCAATCACTGGCGGTGCTAGAGGGGCTGGAGGAAGCATAGCCTCCTGAATGTGATAGACCCGTCCATACTGCAGTTGCCCCTATTGTGGAGGAACAGCCGAATTAGGCGCCTGGGGAGAAAATTGTACATATGGCTACTGTGGAGCCCTAGGAAGATGTCCTCCAATCAACTGAGGACACGACCTCTTATAATGGCCCAGTTATCCGTTCATCACATTCTCCTAGTTCCGCCCTTGATTATTTCATAAATGCCCAAAACCTCAGCCCTGCTGGCCTCTACCTCCACTCCCACCTCTACCTTCTTGTTGTTGTGGTGGTCCACTTTGACCCTGCCTATTGTTGCTACCACCCGCATTAAATCCACCAAAGCGTTGGCGTTTAGACAAATCCCCTTGTTGGGGGTCCCTCTCTCTTTGTTTACTCCCCGAAGATTGGGATGAAGGAGATGCTCCTCCCCCAATCCCATTACCTCCAGGTTTTCCCACTTACCCCATCGCTGTAGCCTTCTTGCAATTTTGCACAAACAATCTATTCTCTTGGCAATGAAGTAATGTCGCATTCATCACATCCCCAAAGGTTTGTAAAGCCAGATTTCCTAACAAATGTTGTTTTATCCGCCAATGTAAACCTCCCACAAACTTGGAGATTCTCCTATCTTCTGGAGTCACTTCATCCGGTACAAAACTTGCCAACTGGGTGAACTCTTCTTCATACTCTGTAATAGATCTCTCTCCTTGTAATACATCCTTAAGCTTCCTTTGCATCTCCCTTTGAACTGCGGGAGGAAAGTACTTTCGATCAAACAAGGCCCAAAAATCAGTGATTGTCATCGTATCCCTCTGTTCAGGTGTAGTCATCGACTCCCACCAATGTAATGCCAATCCTACAAGATTGAAATTAACAAGGATTTACTTTTTTTCCTCACTACAATCTACCATTTGAAGATGGAATTGCATGTCTTTCTTTGAATGATTTTCCCTTATAACATCCGAGCCTCCATCGAATTTCGGGGGATGGCCCTTAAGAAAAGACTCCCTAATTCTTTCCCACGGAGAAGGTCCCGTAGGAGCTTGTGCCTCTTGCGCCCGTGGTTGAACTTGTGGAATTTGTCGTACCACTGTAGTCATAGCTGTATTGACTGCTTGGGACACTATGTTTTCTACATCGGCAGCATTTATACTCCCCGGTGGTGGTGGTGGAGGACCAACCTCCTCTTCCACAACTCTATTACGTCTCTCTAGGCGACCTCTCTTAGGCAGCATCTGAGATGGAGAAACAATAGAATTAGGATACTATATAAAACAATCTATCTTGTAGAAGATCGCAAACATAAGCAGCAAAGTAGTCTTAACATTAGGCTCTATATCAAAGAACGTTATGGTAGAACATGACCAGTCCGCATAGATCCTAAAGACTCTAGAACCTGATGCTCTAATACCATCTGTGACACCCCGGTATCCGAAACAAGGGGTGTCCATCCCGATACTCCAGTAATACAGGAATCATGGATGGAATCATTCTCAGCATCGTGACAACATAAAGAGTATACGGGATAACCACTCAATACTTCATAAAATGGGTTGTCAAAAATTTTGTTTTGTAATTTAAAGAAAGCATTATCAATAACCCATAACAGAAAAGAAGGTGGAAACCCCAAAAGTATATATATAACAAAAACAACAATTATACAATAAAAGGACCGAGTATAATGTCAGTCAACAATATTTCATATGAGGTACAACAAGTTCCATGAGTTACATATTACATCCATTATACAATTACAACAGTATGGGCCACATGCTCGAATAAAGACCCGAACATAACTAAAAAACAACAATGAAGGCGTCTACACAATATATCCCATGATATCCGCAAAATGTCACGGCTCCTCAAAAGACACTGGAATGGGGAGGTCAATACGGGCGTCCTTGCGGTGGAGCACCTGATTGGTTAATATATTTATGCACAACAAGAAAGAAGAATGGGTCAGGGCCCGATTTTATGTGATCAAAAGATAAATAATTAATCTGATAATTATGAACTGTTAATCATGGATGATAAAGATGATATTCTAACATGGTGACCTCATATAATAAACTAAGACAATTAAATGATTATAAAGTAGAATTCAAGTATGCAAGAGGATATGCATAAACATCATTAATCTAAAATCTTTATCATTATTCACCTTTTCATTTTATCCTTCCATTCCTTATCAAGAATACAATTCTATCATATGCACTATACGGCATGTATCTCATTTGTATGCTTTTTGTGGCATGTATTATGCTCTTTATGGCATTGAGTTATTCTCTTTATGGCATATATATCCATCAAATCCCACTTGATGTAAGAATAGTTATAAATATATATATATATATATAATGATTCTAGGACAGCCCGTCCGAGTTTCCCCATTGTGCGCGCCCCTAAATGAACATCATCTTCCAGGGACTATCATCAAGACAACCTGGGATCCTACCAAAATGTTGGGAAGCGGCCATATGCCTATGGGGTAGTCATAACCACACCCGGAATTACCTACCCATCGCAGAAAATATACAACAAGCGCTCATATGGCCTAGGACTATATCCACCCTACATTCATTAGCAAGGGGGCTTCACCTTATGCACGAACTTCCCTTAAGATGGTATTTAGAGAGGGTGTGTTCCAACCATTTTATTAATTATCATGACACGATTTAGTAAATTATCATTTATTTTATCCATTTACATTTTATCAAATTCATTAAGGTTATCTGAAACTATATGTGCTTCGCATCATCATAATAACCTCGATGAATATATAAACTCCCAATTTATTTTCCCAAGTCTCCTTTTGGGCTTTATAATTGACCATCATACCTCAAATTAACTTCTAAAGTCTCCACACAACTTCGTAATCTCCTAGACTCCTACTAATTGAAAAAAAGGAAAGTAATGTCTGAACATCACTTCACGCACCCTCGAAATAAAATCAAAATATACCAATTCTAATCTAGGGTAGTAAACTAACTCACCTAGAACTCTAGGACTCTAAGTTGACTTCATACAAGAAGGTTCCTAGGCCCAAATCCTAATGAAAAATGAGTTAGAATTGAATTTCAAAACTAACTCAAAACAGCAGGAAAACGAATCGATTCGCCCTAAAAGCGAATCGATTCGGACAAGCAAAACTAGCATTCTGTAATCTGCCAAATCGATTAGGTCCAAGTAGACCTGGAAACTGGACCTAAGAGAATCGACTCGCCCATGGGCCGAATCGATTCGCCCCTGCGATTTTGCCAAGTTTGGCTATGGAGTCTTAGACTCAAAACTTACCCCCAACTCAAAACCATTCAAACCAAACTCATTTCTTGTCATCAACACATCATAAATACCACTAACTACTACCATAAACCTCATTAATCATCCAAATTATTCTTCAATGGTTCAAGACCCTCAAATCCACAAAAAACCCTAAGATAGTTAAACCATGATTAATACACAATTATCACAACTAATCATTTATCTTAAACCACATATAGAAAGTAGAAAACTTACCTTAATCTTGCAAATTTAGATTTTCCTTGTGTAGTAGCAAGAATCCAACCTCAATCTTCAATCTCTTCTCCGTTCTCTACTCTTTCTCTTCCTCTCTCTTTCTCTCTAGGTCAACAATTTCACTTAATAGAATAGTGACTTAATCAAGACATAAATCGTGCCTTTAGTCTACAATTTACAACTTAAGTGGTAAATACCACATTAAATGGTTCACAACTACACATATATGTTAAAACCAGTCAAAAGTTCCCAAAACCTCAAAACACAATATGGCACATATTTTGACTATCTCGCACGTTCCGAAACCAACTACGGCCTCCAAATTATCATTTGGATATTTTATAATTCATTTTAAGTTCCAGTTCCATTTTAAACCATAGGGTCATTTTAAATCTTATGACACTATAAAACTCAACATGAGGATATTTACATACTCATACAGTAAATATACAACAAGTTATTATATATTAACTTTTCATCATTAAATTAATACTTACTCCATATTCCAAAATTTTACATATAATTACTTCACATAGTAAGTAAGTATAAAATAGTTTCTCATAAGCGAGGGTTGTTACAATACACGTCATTGTGAATATAAGGTTGAAGTAATGAAAACGTGTTAAAGATTAAAGGATTTGAGTCAAATCTATAACTCATCAGTCATCCTTTTGAAATTCCTTATCATAGTGAATTTGTGTGGATGGGCTGTCTGAGATTTTTCCCATTTAGTTTTTTCTCATACATCTGACATTATGTGATTGATTTAATTTTCTCTTGTTATACTCACCTAGAGGCATGCTTTGGTAATTTAAGTTTTGTTATCTATTTTCACAACACTTTATCCAACTGATGCTAGGTTTAATTGGGTTAATTAAAATTGAAAAAAAATAAAATTAGTTTGAGAGTCTAACTATCCATATAATCCCTTGCGCGAACTTGAATTTTCAAATTGCTATCAGGGCGTGTATCTATAAATTATTTAAGCGTGAATCCAATAGGTTTTTATATGGGGGCGAGTCATTTTATAGGCCAACTTTGATTGATGGTTCAAATTACATGTACTAGAAAGCTTATATTAAAAAGAGGGTGTGACTACCAATTGTTACGGGGTTGACCCACCACCACTCTAGTACGTGAAGTTCATGTGCCTAAACCCGTAGATTTTGGAGTGAGGATCAGCATAAGTTGGGTAATTAATATTTTTGAGGTCTAAAATGCTTTATTTTATCTGGTGACACTAGAGGAATTCCTCCGTATTATAACTTATGAGACATCCTAATAGGCTTGGGACGTACTCTAACTTACCTTTGACAAAACTAGTGCAATTTAAAATTCCAAACTTCAAATCCTTTACACTAAGTTTGAAACCATTAGGATTGATGAGAGTGAAGCCTTTATGAGTTTTATGCGAGACAACCGGATAAAGATAAATCATCTTTTAACTTGGTAGAAAAATAATCGACACCAAGGTTGTGAAGAAAATCTTAAAGTCCTTAACTGACAGATTTAACCACAAAGTTAATATTTTGAACTCTTTAGTAATTGTGGGCTATATAAACTAGAAGAACTTATGGGTAAACTACAAACCTATAAAATCAACATGTTTCCTCAAAGAAAGAATAATAACGATAAGGGCATTGCTTTGAATGCCTGAAATGAGGAAATACCATTTTTTTATGAGTCCAACATCGATTTTGATGACATGGCCATGTTTGCTAAGAAGGTTTAACAAACAGAAATCTAAATCCAATGAAAATAAATTCGAGAATAACCAGATTAACAAGGTTGTAAAACTCCTTAAGAATCATAATTAAAATTTAAAAGGGATGAGTCGAATAGATGCTTTAGGTTTTAGGGTTATAACCATGGGGCAATTGAGTGACCCACTAATCTAAGGAGGGAAGGCAAGAAGCCTAAATCATACATTGCTACCCTTAGAAATAGTGAATGGGAAAAGGAACCTAATTCCCCTGTTGAGCAAAATTACACCTCGTTCATAACCAGTTATGTGAGGCTAAACTAAAAGTATTCCAATAAAGATAATTCTATGAATGATGATTTCAAGGACAAGTTAGAGTACACTATTCTCTAATGGAATAAAATTATTTAATTCGATGTCAATCCTACAAAAAAAAAATTTAATTCATTTAAATCCTAGAACATTTAATCTAGGTGACTCAAAGAATTAAGTAGATAAAGCATGCAAGGAAAACATAATTTCAGGAAAAATCCCCAAAGGGGTAAACCTTTTATTTCATAATAGTTTTCAAATCGCAAGTTACACTTAGAATAAATAAATATAGCCCGATGAATCTCTCAAAGGTGACCCTTGTATTCTTTAGCAATGAATTCCCGCAAGAACTCACAAAGACATCAATCTTTCTTCAATAATGATTCTCACAAGAATCTCAAGAGCAGTAGTAGAGACTCCTTCTCTATAAGGTCAGATGTGAAGACTCCTTCTTCATAAGAGTAACTTCAATATAGAAGTGTTTTGGGTTTCAAAGATGATTGAAAAAAATATGTAGGAGAGATTGTGTGAATTAAAAAGTGTTTTCCCCTCTTTAAAACTTAAGAATTAAACTAGCAGTTCTGCAGTTTTCGTAAATGCAAAGTCTTAAAAAATAATTTACATAAAATAATTATTTATAGGAAAACACAAAATTCGAGGCGACATAACCTTGTTCGAATGATACTATGGATTATTTCTAATGACATGATGATGTCATTTGAACAACATAGACTACATTTCTAACAAGTTGAAAAAAACCAAGATAGTAAGCCCTCACTTGATTTATGCTTCAAATGACCTTCTAATGAGATCCCAAGTCATTCTAACAAGTCTACCTTCTCGTTTGAATGAAGCAAGGGAAAAATAAAAATATTTTTAAGTTTTAAAAGGTGTTCAAAAATTTGCCTCTTTTGTAAAAAATCATTTTATAAAAATCTCCCAATATTAAGTAAAAAATCTACGAAATCCAAAGCAACAACTATACCATTATTACGTGACATTGTGGAGCATGTTGAAATTGCTTGATAATGGGATCCATCTTCTTGAATGTGTGAATGTGAAGTTCCATGGTGAAAGTAACAGAAGATGCCATACTCGATTTAAGATTCTATGGACAAGTCCTACATACTAGGGGCAATGATAGAAAATTTGCTCTTAAAAATTCCCCCCCCCCCCCCCCGGTGGCTATTCTGGTACAAAATAAAAAAATTTAACTATCCCAAAAATCCTACACAAATATAATGCCCTCCCAGAAACCCACAAATGGAAAGATACTAAAATTGTATAAGTTTTTCAAAATCTTCAACTATCTTTCTTTCTCTTGATCTTCTTTTTGGGATCTTTGTCTTACGTGTACTTTGCATATGGTCATCAAAGTGTACCTACACATAATAGACAAAGAAATATACCCTGTGAAGTATCAAGATTGAAATAAGATAAAAATCAGAACAAATCCCCCCCCCCCCCCCCCCCCCCGTATATCAAACTCTCACTCCCCCATAATTTGTTCTCCTCCTTTTTATCTATCCAAAAAATATAAGGAACAGAAAACAAATAATAATTGGAGTGTGTCAAGAAAATCATAGAACATCATCACAAATATAATGCAATAAGAATCAAGTAATGATAGACTAAACGAAACGAATTATTTTTTATTTTTCAATTTTTTAAGTAAATTGTCTTTTATAACTACAACACACCATCGAGAAACACAAAAATAATCGAATCATAAAAATGGAATATAGCACATTCTCTAGGAAAATCAACGTAGAAAACATAACATGTGTGAACAAAGGAATGAGACACCACTAACGTAAGATCTCAAACTCCACCTTAGGCATAAAAATGATGATCTCAAGTGAAATCATGACGGTGAGTAATTTTCACACAAATAACGCCCAAAACTATTTAATGCTTCTATAATACCTTGTATTTTTATGCATAATTATTTTTTATGGAAAATGGGGATTAACTTAATTAAAGGGAGCAAATTTAAATTGAAATTAATCCGATTTTGTGAAAATAATCACAAGTAGGATGACAGTTATTAATTATTGAAATAATAGTATGGCCAGGAATTAGATACATGACAGTATGTTATAAATAATTGGGATGCGTATGAGTCGCGTCATTTGTATATATTTGGATGGTCAAAACATAATTTATGTTTGTCTAACTCGGACGACTATTTTGAGTGCACCATAGTGTCCGAAAGGGTCAAAATAGTAAGAAAAACCTATTCGGGTATTTTATTTGGAGTTCAGGGGATTTTAACCATAAACGACACCCCAGAGGGGTATTTTGGTCTTTAGAAATTTTAGGGTAATTAAATGGACGAAAATTGGGTTTAATTAGTAGGTATTTAGGGTTAGTGGCCGTCAGTTTCAACCTACGTGAGAAGAGAGGAAAAGAGAGAGAGAACCAAGGAAGAAGAAGGAGACTCCACTAGAGCCTTAACCAAGAACTCAAACTTTCATAACAAAAAGTATACCAGCGTGTAGATCGTGTCAGGAGGATTTTTCCTATACCAATTTCAACCGGCGAATCAAAAGTTCATTTTTAAGGCAAGTGATTATCTTGCTCTTCTATTAGCAATTATTACTCCTGTTAATATATGTTGAGGTTTTAGAAAAACAAATAACAATTTGGGTTTACCTATGTTGAGATCGTGTAGGAAAGTTAGAAAATCTGATGGGGGTTTACATGTAGAGGATTTTTCCCCTTAATAGAAATGAGAAATCGGTGAATTAGATGTTAATCACGAAATAAAAAAGGAGTTTTTATGGACAAATAAATCTAGGTTTATGTTAATATCGTTGATGGTAAAATTTAGGAATTCATTGAAATTAAATGATGATTAGAATGATTTGACCCAAAAACTATGCTAAGAAGTGTTCTAGGGTGACTTAGAGTAGTTTGGAAACCTTGAAATTGGGTTGGAATGGATTTAGTGTAAGATTGGTGATCGAGGAGAAAAATCAAGCGTCCGTGTAATACGCTAGTCGTTGTTATCGGCTTCCAACCTCAATAGAAAAAAACCTAAACTTGTAACTACACTCTTAAGGAGTATAGTGGCGAGTCTAGGTATCGAATCCACAGGGATTGTTTGATGGAATTTAATTGATTTATTACTTCTAAAATAAAAGTGAAAAAGATGATGATGGTTGAAGACGAAAAAAATAAAAAAAGTTAGTTATGCATGCATGAGCAAACTAATTAAGATGAATGAGAAAGTAGGTTGGAATACAATACCCTAACCCTAGTAATTTATCGTGTAGAATACTAGAATTGTAAATTATAAATTTAAATGAATCCAGTCTTTATAGATCCTAAGCATTACGTATATGAGGTTCAAGCCCGCACCATACGAAATCAAAGGTAAATATAAAGCGGTGCTAAATAATTATACGCACATCGTATTCTTAAACATCCCAACTACCTAGGGCAAGAGATATTAAAAAATCTACAATGGTTGTAAAACTGTCTCGACCGGCCTCTTTTAAATTTTTAATTTAAATTCTATTTTCTACATAAGTAATTTACATTGGGATGGGTTCATGAATCCCAACCTTTAAAAACTTAGCTAGGCATGATTTTATTAAATGAAAATAAATTCATAACAATGCATGTAATTGTGGATCTAAGAAACATTGTAAAAACAAAAATTACAAAACAAAAATTACGACCGAATCTTGTGTGCCTTAGGGGGAATTAGAGTTGTACCACTAGAGTGTGGAACCTAGGTACAGGCTATCCCTGAGAATGATAACGATGACGGTCATATGGGTGCATAGGTATGTGCGTAACCCATCGGCTTGGGACTATGTTCGCCTCTAATGGGTGTTTATGTTTTATTGCTTCTCGAGAGATTAAACATGTTGTCCTCTCTGCATGAGCTTTGAAAATGAACTAGATAGTCGAGTATGCATAGCACCAAGGGTTTCCCAACCAAGGGTGAATATTTCTTTATTTATATAATTTAATATGTATACATTAAGTGAATAATGTGTGTATACCGAAAATCGTGTTTGGTGTCTTATGTTGTTGACGCTACTTTTTTATGTACACATATGGTACTAGCAGTTGGGAATTTTGAAGAATATGAGAATAAACTAAAGAAATCCTAATTCTATATCGAAATCATAAGTACGTCAGTTTTGAGTTATTTAGGGAGACTTTCAAACATCATATTATACACTTAGTAGTCAGTCGGGGTATCATGACTAGTATGGGTAGTTAGGCTCGTTAGATGTGCACACTAGATTGAGTGGTGAGTATCTCAAGTGAGTACACTAAGTTAACTTGATTAATAATTGTGCTAATTGAATCAATTTAATAACTTGCTATTTTAAACTTTTTTCTGTATATCTTTCTATTGCTCCATTATTTTAGGTGCCTAGCCACAGGGACACCAACCTTAGGAGACTCTTTTCAGTTGTTGTGTTGTAACTGCTGTGAAATCTACAGGATTATTGCTAGTAGATGACTCAGCTCATTCTTTCCTCTTCAGTTATCCATTCTGTTAGACATGTCGTCCTTACCTATGTTTACTTTCAAAGATTTAGTCGCTTTAAATTCTCTCTTAAATTTGATTTCTCTCGTTGGATTTATTGTATGGGATTTTACCTGGATATGTTTACTCTAGACATTTATTTTACTACAGTCAGACTTTACTTATGTGTGACACCCCACCTAATAAAATATCAGGCGATCACGCATTTACCAAATTAAAACAGGAGTCGCATATGGATAATTCTTAGCATCACTGTCGAAAAACCAATTTAATTACTAATAACCTATTAGGTTGGCGTCAAAATTTTATCTAACTAATCTTTTTAAACAAACCAACAAAGTAAAATCATTGCACAACTTAAATAAATGAAACTGAAGAGAAATGAAATAACCGAACACTCGGTTCAACAATAATAAATCAGAATGAATGCCGCACTAAAAGGAGGTAAAAGAATAAATAAATGCAATTGGTCATTTAGTCGAGTGTTTATACAGTACTTCCTATATAGATTACAAGGATAGAAGCGTCTGCAGTGAACCTGCATGATTCCACAGCTACTACAGCAGACGTCTGACTCGAAGGAATCATTATTCGGGCATCCCTGTGTCTGGACACCTATATATATATATAATAAGGAGTAGAATAGTTGACACTATTCCATAAGATGATAACTTAATTAGAGGTTTAGATTCAGCCACATCACTTAAAAATTAAGGGTTGAGATTGTTTTGTTCTATTTTACACTTTTAACCTTTTCTTTTTTAGTTTCCTCCCTCTTTTTTTACTCACCAATAATGGATTTTTGACTCAAATTTTAATTCAAAATCAGGGTTAAATGAGTAATTTCATTTTCTCTATGCTAGAAAGTACATACTTTCCCTTACATGTCCTGTCTTTCTCTCTCTTCAATTTACGATTCTTTATTTTTTGGTTCTCCATTTTTCTATGCTTGAAAGTGAGATCTCCATCTCCATTTTTCAGTTCTTGATCTCCATCTTTGAGGTACGATTTCTATCTACATCTCCATTGTTGTTGATGATTCATATTGTGTTCAGCATCTATTTGGTTCATTTGGTTGTTATTGATTGAATCGTAGGTGCTCATTTTATTATTGTTGATTGAATCGTAGGTTCGTGTTTGGTTCATTTTGTTGTTGTTGATTACTAATTTCTGTTATTGTTTATTAATAATAAGAGGTTTTGTGTTCATCATTATATTAGATTCTACACAGTATTTGGTCTCCTCTAATTTTTACTAAGTTAATCTCTCCCATGTTTAATAAGAGGTGTTGAATGCCATTTTTATCGTGGTATTTCATTGATGGTTGTGGATTATGGATGCAAAAGGATAAGGGTATGATTCAAATATCATAGAATCACCATCACATGCTTTTGTAACCTAGACTTCTTTATAAGCTGTGACACCCCGACTAATTAAATACCGGGTAGCTACTCCTTTATAAAATTAATTCAAAATGCCAAGTTGGCTCAGTTAATAGCATCACTGTCGAAAACATTTTTATTATCTCTAACCACCTAGTATTTAAAAAGCAAGTTGCCAAATTTTAATTTAAGTCTGATTAACATGCAACAAGTGTAAGGAAGAAATAAATAACACCATTCACCATACTGAAGTAAAACGAATAACCATCACATAACAGTAATTAAAGTCTGGAGGAAAAACTCCTCACTACAATCCCATAACTGAAAGGAATAAACTGAAACAATAAATGCTAAAGTCTGAAAACTGAAATATAAAAGATGTCTCTAAATAGAAATGGGCAACATGCCCTACAACTGATAGATAGTGACTCTGGAATCCAAACGATAGAAGCGTCTACATGCAAATCCCTGTAGCTTCCACAAACAGCTACAGCTCGTCACCTGAATGAGTATCCTATGCTTGGTGTCCCTGTGGCCGGGCACCTAAAAAGGTTTTACAAAGAAAAAAGAGATTTGAAAAGCAAACGGGTCAGAGCCCGAATGTGGAGTTATATTTTAAAAACCTGCAAGTGCTTTAAAAACATTTAAAACATTAAATGCAAAGTACATGTTAGGACGTACACTCACATGATATTCTCACCTCTCGTCTAACTGTGCACTCCTAACGTAAGTACCCATCTATAACGACCAATACTACTAGCGAACTGACAACATAACTAGCTAGACTACCAAAGGTTCTATTCATATTACTCGGTTCATTTATTATAACAATGCTCGTAATTAAATAGAGGTTTAACGTAAACTCAGTTACAAAATATGCCATTGATATAACTATAAGTTAACTCATTATATAACTCGAAACAATACCGTAATATTTTTTTACAACATTAACATGAGGATTCTATTAATATAATGTATATTATTCACATCATACATATACGATACAAGCACCCCGCAATCGAAGCTATGGTGCACACATACTCTGCTATCCATCCCGGTACATCACGTACATAAGGATCACATATTCCGAATCTCTCAGGAATAGTTCAGATAACACAAATCACAAATAGTGGAGGCGAACATAGTCACCATCACATGGGTCACGCACATACCTACGCTCCCATGGTCAGCGAACTTATTAATATCACAATAAGTCTTTCTATGACCTATGATCATCGAGGTAACCAATCTAAATCGGGGCAACACAAGGATAAGAAGGCCCTAAGCGAACGTAAACCTCCCATGATAGCAAGTATGGTAGGTATGTCATACACATAAGATTTTATGCTAAGCATTCACACATCTTAGATATCTCAATATTAATAAAGTTATACTCTACATTATAACATTATTCCAAAACCATATATTTCAAGTATCCCGATAATATATAATTTAAATGGTCGACACGTCTCACGTCGTAATTCCTTAAACTTAAAACCTATCTCAAATAGACTATTAAGTCTCCCATAATTCCCACATATGACATCTTTATACCTAAGGTCTTTGCTTCTGCCCCAAACCTTATTTCATCAACTTTTTCAAATTTGTACTATTATCCCAAATATTATCTCACATGACAAATTTCATTTATTTAGAATAATTCCTCAAATTACATTCATATAAAGTCCCATCTCATAATCATGCCTACTGGTCTTCCTTAAAGTTAAGGGTATTCATAAAGTCTCTAATAATATTATCCAAGGGTTAACACCACTAAAATTCAATTAAGGGAAAACTTCATTTATTCTGGGAAGGTCGATCGATCGACCTTGACCTTCGATCGATCGATTTTGTCGATCGATCGACTGATGAATGTCGATCGATCGATTACACAGGTGTGGTTACGGACTGTTTCGATTTGCAGATTTGAAAACATCCCAAAACTTATTTTTTTACGCATGATTCTCTAATACAACGTTATAGTAATGTCATATAACCATCCTACAATATTACTAAAGTCCATAAATCAATATTTCAACAACTAAAGGCTACATATGGATCACTCTTCATCAAAAACCTAGTTTTCTAATTTATCTCAAGAACATTCATAAACCTCATCTTAAATCCGTTTTTGGTATCACAAAAATCAGTAATTCTCTTAATATGATCTTCCAGTAACATTCTACATGCAACCTATATCCCAAAAATTAAACTAATAACTCCAATCTTATGGGTTTTTCATTATCTTCCAAGAACACATAAAGTTTTTGAATAATCTAACATTGAAGAAGCATTCTCTGAAATTTAAATGGAATAAATCACTTGCCTTGATTGTCTCTGGATTTGGTGTTGGATTTGTAAGCTCTTTCTGCAGATTTTCTGCAGAATTCCTCCTCTTTCCCTTCCTCTCTAAGCTTTCTTCTTCCAAAGGTGGCTATGGTGGCTAGGGTTTCCTTTGGGAGAGTTGGAAGACTAAATGATAACCTACGTAGCTTTCTAGGTTAATAAGGGTTGGTTATGGGCTTAGTGGGTCTTATCCACATCAGATTTAATTAACCAAATTTTCGTCACTTTTAATTCCTTAAAACGTGAAATTACCAAAATACCTTTTAAGTTGCCGGTATGGCCTAAAAATACCCCGGGACCCAAATTATACCCCCGGCTAGTGTTTTCTGACTATCTCGACCCTTCCGGACGCGATGGCGCACTCAAAACGACCATACGGATTATAGATTTTAAATTCACTTTTAATATCAAAAATATTATACCGTGACGCGACGGTCCCACGCGTCTCAACAAAATTTCTAAAATGCCGTATATAAATCTCACGGCAAATTTTATAATACCAAGTACATATATAATCATATATGCACATAATCAAATACCAATACGTATCTCATTAGTATTTATAACCCGAATTAATTTTCCAATTAATACGCATTTAATTAATTAATCCCAAAAATAAATATAGCCAAAAGTACAGGGTATTACATACTTCCCCCCTAATAACTGAATTTCGTCCCGAAATTCGAAACTAGAAAGTACCTGCTAAAAATAGCTCTGGATAACGTTCGCGCACCTCATCCTCGCGCTCCCATGTGGACTCCTCATCATTGTGATGTCGCCACTGAACACGGACTAACGGAACTATCTTTGACCGCAGTTTCCTCTCGCTTCGGTCCAAAATAGCAATTGGCCCCTCCTCGTAGGAGCTATCAGGCTGGAGATCGATGTCCTCCATAGCAATGTGAGAATGAGACAAATTATCTCTAAGGTATTTCCTCAGCGAGGAAATATGGAACACGTCGTGAATCCGATGCAAGTGCTCCGGTAGTCCAAGTCTATACGCAACCGGTCTGATCCGCTCAATAATAGGAAACGGCCCCACATACCTCGGTGCCAACTTCCCCTTCTTCCCGAATCGCATAATCCCCTTCATCGGAGAAACCCTGAGCAAAACCTGGTCCCCCACTTGGAACTCCCTGAAAAACCTCTTTGCATCAGCATAACTCTTCTACCTGTCTTGAGCTACCCGAATGCGACTCCGAATCAAATCAATCCTTACCGAAGTATCCTGAATCACTTCCGGCCCAAGTAATTTGTTGTCCCCCACCTCCAACCAACATGCTGGGGAACGACAAGGCCTACCGTACAATGCCTCAAACGGAGCCATGCTAATCGTGAACTGATAGGAGTTGTTGTAAGCAAACTCCACCAGTGGAAGGTACTGCTCCCATCCACCCCCGAAGTCAATGATGCACATGCGTAGCATGTCCTCCAACATCTGATTGGTGCGCTCTGTCTGTCCATCGGTCTGCGGATGATAAGCCATACTCAACCGCAATTCCGTGCCCATTGCCTCCTGGAAACTCTCTCAAAACCTCGAAACAAATATCTTGTCTCTGTCAGACACGATATTTAGGGGCACACCGTGAAGTCTCACAATCTCTGAAATGAAGAGCTGGGCATACTGTCCCGTAGTGTAGTCAGTCCTTACGGGTAAGAAGTGAGCGACCTTGGACAACCTGTCCACAATTACCCAAACGGAGTCATGACCCCTCTGCGACGTAGGCAACCCCGTGATAAAGTCCATGGATATGCTCTCCCACATCCACACCGGGACCTCCAATGGCTGTAGCAATCATGTCGGTCTCTGATGATCCACTTTTACAAGCTGACAAGTGGCGCATTTCGAGGAAAACTCAGCGATATCTCTCTTCATACCGCTCCACCAATATTGCCATCTCATGTCTTGGTACATTTTGTCCCCTCCGGGATGTACCGCGAGCCGTGCGACTCTGCCATAACATCGTGTCGCAATTCTTCCCCTTCCGGAACTACCAATCTCCCATTGAAGCGCAATCCCCCGTCTGAGCTAACGGTATAGGACTCGGCTCCCTCTGTAAGTAATCGAACTATCTACTCCTGACAGAACGAGTCATTAGCCTGTGCCCGTACAATCCTCGTGATAATCTGCGGTGTAACGGTCATCACAGACATGAAAGATCGGGCCACTGCATCCTGATGTCCCAATTCCTTTCACTTAGCTTTCCACACCTCTGCCACCTCCTCTGCTGGCCTGCGGCTCAACGCGTCTGCTACCACGTTAGCCTTACCCAGGTGGTACTGGATGTCGAACTGGTAGTCCTTCACAAATTCAAGCCACCTACGCTGCCGCATATTCAGTTCCTTCTGCGTGAACAGATACTGTAGTGACTTGTGGTCCGTGAACAGCTGAAACTTCTCCCCCAAAAGATAGTGCCTCCAAATCCGTAAGGCAAATACCACTGCTGCCAACTCCAAATCATGCGTGGGGTAATTCTTCTCATGAGGCTTAAGCTTACGGGAAGCATAAGCTATGGCCTGTCTCTCCTGCTGCAAAACACCTCCAAGCCCTTGCAAAGACGCATCGGTGTAAACCAAATACTCAACTCCCGGTCTCGACAATGCTAACACTGGTGCTGAGGTCAACTTGTCCTTCAATTCATCGAATGCCAACTGACAGGCATCACTCCAAATGAACGGCACACCTTTACGAGTAAGATGTGTCAAAGGACCTGCAATCTCTGAGAAACCCCGAATAAACCTCCTGTAGTATCCTGCTAGACCCAAGAAACTACGAATCTCCATTGGTGTTGTGGGCTGTCCCCACTCCCTCACCGCTGATACCTTCCCTGGATCAACTGATATTCCCTGGTCGGAAATAATGTGACCCAAGAACTGGACTTCCTTCAGCCAAAACCCCCACTTCTCGTATTTTGCATACAGCTCGTTCTGACGAAGTGTCTGCAAAACCTGCCTCAAATGCTCGGCGTGCTCCTCCTCTATCTGAGAGTAAACCAGAATGTCATCAATGAAGACAATGACAAACTGATCTAGGAAATCTCTGAACACCCTGTTCATCAAGTCCATAAACACTGCTGGAGCGTTGGTCAAGCCGAAAGGCATAACCCGAAATTCATAAGAACCATATCTCGACAAGAATGCGGTCTTCGAGACATCCTCCTCCCTGATACGCAACTGATGGTATCCCGACCTCAAGTCAATTTTCGAGAAGAAAGAAGCTCCCCTCAACTGGTCGAATAAGTCATCGATTCGAGGCAACGGATACTTATTCCGTATCGTGACCTTATTCAACTCTCGGTAATCCACGCACAATCTCAGTGAACCATCCCTCTTCTTCACAAACAAAACTGGAGCGCCCCAAGGTGAGGTACTCCTGCGAATAAAGCCCTGCCCTAACAGCTGCTCTATCTGATCCCGTAACTCTCGCATCTCAGCTGGAGCCATACGGTACGGTGCACGTGCTATAGGTCTCGTACCCGGTAGCAAATCAATAACGAAGTCTATCTCTCGACTGGGTGGTAAGCCTGGTATCTCCTGAAACACATCTGAATACTCCCTGACAACTGGGATCGAATCTAAAGGAATAACAACCTCCTTAGAGGTATCCTCCTCTATGTAATACACATGAGCGGTCGATCCTCCCTCTGGGCGAGGCATCGCCACTACAAACATCTCTTGTCCCGGAATGGCAAAAACAATGCTCCTGCTGAAGCAATCAATCATGGCCCTATAGGCTACGAGCCAATCCATACCGATGATCACATCGTGAACATACATGTCTAACACTAACATGTCTGCAGGCAATACTAAACCACCGATCTCTACCCCCACTCCCCGGTATATAAAGAAAATAAGTGACCCACTCCCTAATGGTGAGTCGACACACGTCACTGTGCTCTCTGCCGTCGCTAACAATCCTAAAGCTTTCGCGAAGTGTGTAGCTATGAAACAATGTGTAGCACCCGTATCAAATAACACCCGACCCATAGTGCCATGGATAGGAAACGTACCCTCGATCGCGGGCGGTGCCTGTGGAACTGCAGCCTGGTGAACGTTGTAGACACGTCCATACTGTAGCTGCCCCTGCTGAGCTGGGACTGCTGGAATGGGTGGCAAGGCTGCCATCTGTGGCGGTGCAGGAAGAGCGGAGGGAAATATAGGTCTCTGTGGCTCCTGGCGAGCACCCTGCTGCTGTGGGGCCCTGCCCCTATCAGGACAATCCTGCTTCTTATGGCCAGTCTTGCCACAAGTAAAGCACTTCCCTGGGAAGTTCCCTCCCCTCTGCCCCTGCTGTCCCCGGCCCTGGTGGCCGTTACCATTCCTCCCTTGGCCCTGCTGGCCCTGATGAAACTGTTGCCCATTCTTCCCCTGTTGGCCCTGATGGTCGTTTGGACCCTGATGGCCCTGACGGAAACCTCCCTGTCCCTGCCTGTAGTTCCCTGATCGGAACCTCTTATTATCCCCCTGCTGGGTACCCTGCTCAGTCTGTCTCTGCCCCTGACCGGTTTGTGCCCCGCTGGCACTATGTCCTCCAGTCCTGCCCTGATGGCTAGACTCCCCTGACCGCTTGCCCTCGGCCATATGAAAACGGTGGTCCTGGCAGTGTAATAATGCAGCGTTAACCACATCAGAATACGTGGCCAACGATAGGTTCCCTAGCAGATGTTGACGGATCCTCCAATTCAACCCATCAGTGAACTTCTCTATCTTCTTCTTCTCTGTTGGAATCTCGTCTGGAACGATATTCAACAGGTTAGTGAACTCGGCCTCATACTCGGCCACTGTCTTGCCCTCCTGCTTCAAACTCATCAGCTTCCTCCTCATCTCTGTATGAACTGGGGACTAAAAGTACTTGCGGTCGAACTGCACCCAGAACTCCTGAATCGTGAGGGTATCCCTCTCCTCTGCGGTGGTAATAGACTCCCACCACTGTAGTGCAGATCCCACTAGCTTGAAAGTAGCTAGCACCTGTTTCTGAACATCAGTGCACTCATGCATCCTCAAATGCCTCTGTATGTCCTTCCTCCATTGGCTCGAGATAACCACATCTGAGCTACCTGCAAACTCTGGCGGATGCGCTTTCTGAAAAGCGTCACGTACACGCTCCCAAGCAGACGGGAATGCATTAACCTGTACTGGCGCGGCAACCGGCGCCTAAGGCGGTGCCTGCTGAATCACGACAATCGCGGCATTTATCGCTTGGGCTACTATAGCAGCAACCTCAGCGGCGTTCAACATGCCCTGAACTGGAGCGGGCTGGGGTTCGGGCATTGCATTCCTGGGAACTCGTCGTGCACGTCGTGGAGGCATCTGAAATAAGAACAAAGTTTATAAGTTCACGGTTTATAAACTTAAAATAGCTGAAGAACGAAGCACACAAAAAGAATACAACAGTCCTAAAATATAGGGCTCTATATCAAAGAAAACGTAGCAGAAACATAATAGCCGTACAGATCCTAAAGGACACTAGAACCTGATGCTCTGATACCACCTGTGACACCCCGACTAATTAAATACCGGGTAGCTACTCCTTTATAAAATTAATTCAAAATGCCAAGTTGGCTCAGTTAATAGCATCACTGTCGAAAACATTTTTATTATCTCTAACCACCTAGTATTTAAAAAGCAAGTTGCCAAATTTTAATGTAAGTCTGATTAACATGCAACAAGTGTAAGGAAGAAATAAATAACACCATTCACCATACTGAAGTAAAACAAATAACCATCACATAACAGTAATTAAAGTCTGGAGGAAAAACTCCTCACTACAATCCCATAACTGAAAGGAATAAACTGAAACAATAAATGCTAAAGTCTGAAAACTGAAATATAAAAGATGTCTCTAAATAGAAATGGGCAACATGCCCTACAACTGATAGATAGTGACTCTGGAATCCAAACGATAGAAGCGTCTACATGCAAATCCCTGTAGCTTCCACAAACAGCTACAGCTCGTCACCTGAATGAGTATCCTATGCTTGGTGTCCCTGTGGCCGGGCACCTAAAAAAGTTTTACAAAGAAAAAAGAGATTTGAAAAGCAAACGGGTCAGAGCCCGAATGTGGAGTTATATTTTAAAAACCTGCAAGTGCTTTAAAAACATTTAAAAGATTAAATGCAAAGTACATGTTAGGACGTACACTCACATGATATTCTCACCTCTCGTCTAACTGTGCACTCCTAACGTAAGTACCCATCTATGACGACCCATATTACTAGCTAACTGACAACATAACTAGCTAGACTGCCAAAGGTTCTATTCATATTACTCGGTTCATTTATTATAACAATGCTCATAATTAAATAGAGGTTTAACGTATACTCAGTTACAAAATATGCCATTGATATAACTATCAGTTAACTCATTATATAACTCGAAACAATAGCGTAATATTTTTTAACAACATTAACATGAGGATTCTATTAATATAATGTATATTATTCACATCATACATATACGATACAAGCACCCCGCAATCGAAGCTATGGTGCACACATACTCTGCTATCCATCCCGGTACATCACGTACATAAGGATCACATATTCCGAATCTCTCAGGAATAGTTCAGATAACACAAATCACAAATAGTGGAGGCGAACATAGTCACCATCACATGGGTCACGCACATACCTACGCTCCCATGGTCAGCGAACTTATTAATATCACAATAAGTCTTTCTATGACCTATGTTCATCGAGGTAACCAATCTAAATCCGGGCAACACAAGGATAAGAAGGCCCTAAGCGAACGTAAACCTCCCGTGATAGCAAGTATGGTAGGTATGTCATACACATAAGATTTTATGCTAAGCATTCACACATCTTAGATATCTCAATATTAATAAAGTTATACTCTACATTATAACATTATTCCAAAACCATATATTTCAAGTATCCCGATAATATATAATTTAAATGGTCGACACGTCTCACGTCGTAATTCCTTAAACTTAAAACCTATCTCAAATAGACTATTAAGTCTCCCATAATTCCCACATATGACATCTTTATACCTAAGCTCTTTGCTTCTGCCCCAAACCTTATTTCATCAACTTTTTCAAATTTGTACTATTATCCCAAATATTATCTCACATGACAAATTTCATTTATTTAGAATAATTCCTCAAATTACATTCCAAATAAAGTCCCATCTCATAATCATGCCTACTGGTCTTCCTTAAAGTTAAGGGTATTCATAAAGTCTCTAATAATATTATCCAAGGGTTAACACCACTAAAATTCAATTAAGGGAAAACTTCATTTATTCTGGGAAGGTCGATCGATCGACCTTGACCTTCGATCGATCGATTTTGTCGATCGATCGACTGATGAATGTCGATCGATCGATTACACAGGTGTGGTTACGGACTGTTTCGATTTGCAGATTTGAAAACATCCCAAAACTTATTTTTTTACGCATGATTCTCTAATATAACGTTATAGTAATGTCATATAACCATCCTACAATATTACTAACGTCCATAAATCAATATTTCAACAACTAAAGGCTACATATGGATCAGTCTTCATCAAAAACCTAGTTTTCTAATTTATCTCAAGAACATTCATAAACCTCATCTTAAATCCGTTTTTGGTATCACAAAAATCAGTAATTCTCTTAATATGATCTTCCAGTAACATTCTACATGCAACCTATATCCCAAAAATTAAACTAATAACTCCAATCTTATGGGTTTTTCATTATCTTCCAAGAACACATACAGTTTTTGAATAATCTAACATGGAAGAAGCATTCTCCGAAATTTAAATGGAATAAATCACTTGCCTTGATTGTCTTTGGATTTGGTGTTGGATTTGTATGCTCTTTCTGCAGATTTTCTGCAGAATTCCTCCTCTTTCCCTTCCTCTCTAAGCTTTCTTCTTCTAAAGGTGGCTATGGTGGCTAGGGTTTCCTTTGGGAGAGTTGGAAGACTAAATGATAACCTACGTAGCTTTCTAGGTTAATAAGGGTTGGTTATGGGCTTAGTGGGTCTTATCCACATCAGATTTAATTAACCAAATTTTCGTCACTTTTAATTCCTTAAAACGTGAAATTACCAAAATACCCTTTAAGTTGCCGGTATGGCCTAAAAATACCCCGGGACCCAAACTATACCCCCGGCTAGTGTTTTCTGACTATCTCGACCCTTCCGGACGTGATGGCGCACTCAAAACGACCATACGGATTATAGATTTTAAATTCACTTTTAATATCAAAAATATTATACCGTGACGCGGCGGTCCCACGCGTCTCAACAAAATTTCTAAATTGTCGTATATAAATCTCACGGCAAATTTTATAATACCAAGTACATATATAATCATATATGCACATAATCAAATACCAATACGCATCTCATTAGTATTTATAACCCGGATTAATTTTCCAATTAATACGCATTTAATTAATTAATCCCAAAAATAAATATAGCCAAAAGTACGGGGTATTACATAAGGCCCCCTAAAACCTGTTGAGTCCCAATCTTTAAATCCAACATCTCTTCATTGTGTTTGTATGTTCAAACATGCACTTTTGTGTTTGTAGTTGGAATATGTATAAATTATGCTTTATTTGTGTGCATGTAGATCTTTTGTATAACGGCCCTAAGTGCATTAGTGATAAATTATGCCCTATTCTATATAGAAATGGAATATTGCAGATTATTCCCCAGTTCACACTTGCCTAAGTGCATTGGTGTCGGATGTGAGCTAATACCTCTCTCTCATGCTGGATATATCTATATTAGTGTGTCGTTGAGGTAGTGGAGCTCCAAAAATGAAGATACAAAGTGTGTCATTTACTCGATACAACCGGAGAAAAAATTACAACCATGAGTTTAGTTTTTGTGTTTAATTTTGGATACACCATCGGCATCGATGATACCAACACCACATGGGTCTATAAAGCCCAATTGATGATACAACTACGCCTTTTAGGTACTCTCTGTTGATTCCTCTCTTTAGTTGATATTATTTGGTTACTGATTTTTGGGTATACTTAAGGCTTACTTCTCTTAGTTGCACTTTATATTATGTCCATAATTAATGATTATATTACCTATATATTTGATTATGTTAGTGTTTTGTCTTACCTTTAATTTGGGTTAAGTATTTTGTCTACTAGGTTTTGAACATTAGAATTACCACCGTCTTTTAGAGGCCAATCCTTTTGAGAACCCATCATCAAATTTGATTATTCTTTTAGGTTACATCATTACTTTAGTTCATCGGTTTACTAGTGTAACAACCCGCCTAATAAGATACCGGGTGATCACTCCAATATTAAATTAAAACAGGAGTCACATGTGGATCATCCTTAGCATCACTGTCGAAAATCCATTTAATTACTAATATCCTATTAGGTGGCCGTTAAAAACTTTTACTTAACTACTCTTTTTAGCGCAGAAATTAAAACATCCACAATTAAATGCGTAATGAACTGAAATGAAAATGAAAGGAACTAAAATAACCGAACACTCGGTCCAAAAATACAACCATATCGAATGTTGTACTGAAAGAATAAATAAATGCCATAGAGCCATTGGCTCGAATGTTTATACAGTACCTCCTATCTAGAGTACAACGATGGAAACGGCTATCAAAAACCTGCACGCATCCACAGCTGCTGCAGCTGACGTCTGACTCGAAATTTTCATCCAGGCGTCCCTGTGTCTGGACACCTATGTATATATATAATATAGCAAGAAAGGAAAAGTAGATAAACGGGTCAGAGCCCCGAATTTTGAAAATATTTTGCAAGTGCATAAATGCCTTATTATTTTGAAAAAGGTTTTATCTCATATTTAAGGTTTGTATCGCACTCCCATGAGATACCCCTCACCTCTCCGCTAATAGTGCACTCCTAGCGCATCTATCTAGAACATTCTAGTCAAGCTACCCTGCTAAACTAGTCTATCACCCAACCACTATCTACCCTAGATAGTCAAACAGATGTACTATGGGCTAGACTTCACTTTAATCTCGACGATATGCCATGTTCGTGCGTGGGGTGTCTCGCGAAGCGAAATCCAAACAAGGAACCCCCCCGATACACTACTATGCAGCAAGGTCGATCTTTGAGATCCGCCAGTCCCTCAGTACAGAAAGATATATAATATATACACCATAGACATTTAATAATAATAGAGCACTAAGGATTAAAATTCTCCCCAGTCTCAACACAGTGCCATATTCGTGCGTGGGGTGTCTCGCGAAGCGAAATCCAAACAAGGAACCCCCCCCCCCCCCGATACACTACTATGCGGCACGGTCGATCGTCGGGATTCATTAGACCCTCGGCACCCAATTTATACATATACATACATCTACAATATACTTCCGGATAATATAAATATCTCCCGGACTGAGGATTTCTTGATATATAAAGTATTTATAAATACTTATCCTTTTCATTGCAAAAACTTTCATTTTCCTTCTCATATCCAGGAAATGTATTTATAAAAGCCAATTCATTATCATGAATTGCTTTAACAAACCATATACTTTTTGAAAGCAAATTTTATTAACATAAAAAGCTTTTCCTTTATCAATTATCCCATTTACCTTTTTATACTCAGGAAATGTATACAAAGACATTTTCATTAACATAAAAATGCTTTGATCAAAACATATGCTTCCACATCCCTTCTTCCATCCGGGAAGTGTTACCGAAGCCAATTTGTATATAACCCATTTCCCTTCCTATATCCAGGAAATGTAATTAAAGCAAATCCATTATTATGAACTGCTTTAATATAAACGCGTTCTAAGACCGCCCGTCCGGATTTCTCCACTGTGCGCGCCCCTAAATGGCTATCATCTTCCAGGGCCTCCAAGACAACCTGGGATCCTATATCGAAAGACGTCGGGAAGCGACCATGTGCCTGCGGGACAGTCAAGACCACACCCGGAATCTCCTAACCAGCGCAGAAAATATAACAACAAACGCTCACATGGCCTATAGGACTATATCCCCCCTGCATCATTAGCCAGGGGGCTTCACCATACGAACGCAACTTCCCTTATGATAGAAATTTAGAGAGGTGTGTTATCCATATTTTATTAATTATGAAAAACATTTATTTTTTTCATTTTAAAAATATTCATTTTTATATTTTCAAAATCATTTACATCATATCATATATACTTTAATCACATAGTATATACATATACCATATATTCATCCTCGAATGTACACAAATGGCCATATTTGCCAACTATATATAGCGATGACCATTAATCCCAAAGATTCCCTCGAGGAATCATAACCATTCTTTCATATAAGCATGATACTAAACCCAAAGTATTTCCTTACTTTGTTCAATACTAATTACCTCAATCATCTCTTAAAGGTTCATTTATCCTCAAACCCCTTATTTAGGAATCCCCATAAAAATCCCAATTGGTAATTCAACTCCCCATACTCTTAAGGGGAGAAAACTAGAAATTCTGACCTAAGCGAATCGATTCGCCCCTTTAGCGAATCGATTCGGGTGGGCGAATCGATTCGGTTCCCAATCCGAATCGATTCAGAAAGTATTCTGCAAACAGGTCTGTAAATGGCGAATCGATTCGGTCTGTACCCGAATCGATTTGGCCCATTGCAGAAACCCAATTTCCTTTAGGCGAATCGATTCGGCCTGTACCCGAATCGATTCGGCCAGTTCGAGGGCTACAGTTTGGGCGATCTTTCAATCTCCAAAATACCCAAAATTCAATCCAATATCCATTTAAATACTAACTTGGTTTTATTACTACAAACCCAAAGTTTTTATATCTCCTCAAATTCTTTAGAGGTCCTAACAATCCTTTTGAGAACCCCTAATATCTATCTCCAATAAGTTTTAACTAATGATTTTGATCTCGGACAGCTTTCCGTAGAAAAATCACTATAAATCCAAAAAAATCATAAAAATACACGGTTGGCGCCCACGCGACCGCGTCAAAAAGATCTACAATTTTTATTTTTTGACCAAGAGCCGAATCGATTCGGATTAGGGCCGAATCGATTCGGAAAGCCCGCTGCTCACTATTCATCATCATCTCCAACGATCCCAAACCTCCATTAATACCCCTCTAAGCTTTTTATCGCCTCAGCCAATGTCCTACAACCTCAACCAACTATAGATACACATATATTAAGGGCTCTAAACATCCTAGAACCCTAAATCACCAATTAATTTTAGGTTATAACCTAAGTTCCACAAATTGAAACATTATTGGGGTTTTAATTGTTTTAACTCCCAAAAACCCGTTTTATCCACGAAAACCCAACCCAAAACATATGCGGTTTGTTTATACCAAACTACGATATGAGATTTATGCTCAAAAGTAAATAAAGCAAGTAAACACTTGCCTCGTGGATATAATCCGACGACCTCGAGCTGAATCCCGCGGAGTTTGGCCGGAACCTCCCTTTTCTTCTCTTTTTCTTCCTCCTCTCTCTCTTCTCTCTCTTTTCTTTCTTTTCTTTCTCTTTTCTCCCTCTCCTTCTCTTTATAAAGAAAGAAAAAGGGGTTATACCCTTTAAAACCCAAAAATGACTCGTTTACCCATTTACGAGTTACTTTTACGTCTAAAATTACCCGAAACTCAATTTCGACAATCGGACACTCTTTTCCGACTATCTCGGCCATTCCGAGAATCATGGGGCAGTCGAAATTCCCATCCGAGGTACTTGACCGCAAATCACTATTCTAACCCAAAATAATTAAATGCAGTGTTCTACTCAAAATCTTACCTCTTTTGTCGCTAAACTCCACGGCGACATATAAATAAAATATTTCGACCTATTGGTCCCAAAATAATTGATAACACCCTTCAAAAATCATTAAATCATCAAAAATCCCAAAAATCACTATTTCAAGAAATTCTCTAAATTTCAATTTATATCCAATTATGGAATTTAATCGTCTCCAAAAGGGCGGGTTATTACATACTCCCCCCCTTACAACAGAATTTCGTCCTCGAAATTCAGATGTAACCTACACCCTCTAACTAGGATTACTACAAATCCTAAAACCTCAAGGAAAAAGATACTAACCTAATGGTTCCTAACCATACACTATGCGTCTACCGCAATCATAAAGTAACTCTAATACATCACTCAATACCCATCCTCCAAAATGCCTCTTGGCATGGATTTCAATCTCGTATACTACTCCTATCTTCACTAGGTGGTACATCAAACCACCCTACCAAGGTGCCCATACACCTTTCTAACTTGTGCATATCAGCACAAACATTAAGAACGTCTGACACGCATCACTCTCTCCCAATAAGGGTCTCCTTTCCTCGGTGTAATACTCACCTATGGGTCCTCCGAACCCGCGCATTTCAAAACTCCTAACCTCGGCGCTGCTAATACTAGCGAACCTATATCCTAAAAATTCTACGATCTATGCTTTACCCTACCTACACGAAACTAATATAATCCTAAGTATGTCCCTAGTGCCCAAGGCCTCTCTCAACTCCCGACAATTGCTTGGTTTCATGCGTGGGACGTCTCGCCAAGGCGAAATCCAAACAAGGAACCCTCCCGTTACACTACTCCCTCGCATAGTTGGTCATCGAGATATAGCGACCTAAGGCACACAAGCGGGACGTCCTAAATCCTACTAGGCTAACCTATGAACGCATTCCTACTATCTTATCCTTTCGCCCATACAGAAGGAAACCTAACTAATCAAGTGCCCACTTTCTGTAGAAAGTGTCACGAACATAATACCCAAAATTGTATCTCCTCAAAATTTGCCTTTTCATTAAGGCTGGTTATATTCCTCAACCCAATTTCTCTAAATTTGCCTTCTTATTAAGGCAGGGATATCATCCTCAAATCAAATTCTCTAAGTCCCACTCCACCCAACTACTTGTGGTGAGAGGACCAATTTAGTGCTTTTCCATAGCACAATATCTCCATAAGTATATCAACATCATGTGGCTCATAGCCTATAGTGGTTCATCCACACTATAAGACCTTTCCACAAAATCAACCTCCATGCATCCCATAACAGCTCCCCACTCCCGACGCCGTTAAGAGTCATGTGTGGAGTGTCTGGCAAAGCAAAATCCAAACAAGGAACCCCTCCACACATTAACCCTTGACTTCGTTGGTTGTGGAGTTCCGTTATTTCAACATGCAATCGGGATAACCCTATCCCCTAATCCAATAAAAAGGTGATCTGAACTCCTATCTCTAACTAAGAGTCATACCACCCTGAGCTAGCACTCGTTTAGTCCTTGTGCAAACAATAATGAGCTAAATCTTACCTCTCAACAACGATTCTGTGGGCCTTAAATTATATCTATAAGGTTGCCACATATACCATCCAAAATAAGGAAGCCTCTGCTCATCGAGGTTCCATAAATCCATAATAACAAAGGTGTACTCAACCTATATCAAGGTGAGACACCACAATAACAACATGTTCCCTCCAGGAACTGCGGACACGATAGACTTGCCATCGTTAGCCTGCTATCGCTCCGTTACACCATATACCGTATACGTATATATATACAAAATATATTCACCCGCCTCTATGGCAAATGAAGGGAAATAAAATTCCTCTATTGCGGAAAACACATAGTCAAACATTAAAATGTTATCGAGACCGCCACAACTCAAAATACACACACGAGTCTAGGGCTAACTAATACCGCGACTTTATCTAGTCACGCCAAATACTCACACCATATACCTCTGCTGAACCTTAGGCGAATAATTCCCAAAGTTTCATTCTTCTCATCCTGCTGATTCATGGGGACTCACGGTTAGAACTATCCGTAAGATCCCTTTCTAATCCTTATCTCCACGGTGAAATCCAACTTTAGTACCACACTCTATTACGACGGAACTATGGTACTCGTAACTACTATGCTTTAGTAGTCATTGAGATAATTCTTAACAATTACCATAGAGAGAGTGACCTCTAATAAGGTACTCATCCCAACCTTCTACCAGCTACACCAGCTAAGCCTCACCTCCCGCTGCCAACCAATCTCCGCACACGATATTCAAACGAGCGCGCAAAAGATTTCTATAATCTTCTAATATGGCAGGAGAACGAAATCTCACAATAGAAATCAACAATCCTAGTCCTGAGGCTCTATAACAAATGAGAGCAACGCTGAAAGCGTAGTACGTCCGCACAGATTCCTAAGGACACTAGAATCTGATGCTCTGATACCATCTGTAACAACCCGCCTACTAAGATACCGGGCGATCACTCCAATATTAAATTAAAACAGGAGTCACATGTGGATCATCCTTAGCATCACTGTCAAAAATCCATTTAATTACTAATATCCTATTAGGTGGCCGTTAAAAACTTTTACTTAACTACTCTTTTTAGCGCATAAATTAAAACATCCACAATTAAATGCGCAATGAACTGAAATGAAAATGAAAGGAACTAAAATAACCGAACACTCGGTCCAAAAATACAACCATATCGAATGCTGTACTGAAAGAATAAATAAATGCAATAGAGCCATTGGCTCGAATGTTTATACAGTACCTCCTATCTAGAGTACAACGATGGAAACGGCTATCAAAAACCTGCACGCATCCACAGCTGCTGCAGCTGACGTCTGACTCGAAATTTTCATCCAGGCGTCCCTGTGTCTGGACACCTATGTATATATATAATATAGCAAGAAAGGAAAAGTAGATAAACGGGTCAGAGCCCCGAATTTTGAAAATATTTTACAAGTGCATAAATGCCTTATTATTTTGAAAAAGGTTTTATCTCATATTTAAGGTTGGTATCGCACTCCCATGAGATACCCCTCACCTCTCCGCTAATAGTGCACTCCTAGCGCATCTATCTAGAACATTCTAGTCAAGCTACCCTGCTCAACTAGTCTATCACCCAACCACTATCTACCCTAGATAGTCAAACAGATGTACTAAGGGCTACACTTCACTTTAATCTCGACGATATGCCATGTTCGTGTGTGGGGTGTCTCGCGAAGCGAAATCCAAACAAGGAACCCCCCCGATACACTACTATGCAGCAAGGTCGATCTTTGAGATCCGCCAGTCCCTCAGTACAGAAAGATATATAATATATATACCATAGACATTTAATAATAATAGAGCACTAAGGATCAAAATTCTCCCCAGTCTCAACACAGTGCCATATTCGTGCATGGGGTGTCTCGCGAAGCGAAATCAAAACAAGGAACCCCCCCCCCGATACACTAATATGCGGCACGGTCGATCGTCGGGATTCATTAGACCCTCGGCACCCAATTTATACATATACATACATCTACAATATACTTCTGGATAATATAAATATCTCCCGGAATGAGGATTTCTTGATATATAAAGTATTTATAAATACTTATCCTTTTCATTTCAAAAACTTCCATTTTCCTTCTCATATCCAGAAAATGTATTTATAAAAGCCAATTCATTATCATGAATTACTTTAACAAACCATATACTTTTTGAAAGCAAATTTTATTAACATAAAAAGCTTTTCCTTTATCAATTATCCCATTTACCTTTTTATACTCAGGAAATGTATACAAAGACATTTTCATTATCATAAAAATGCTTTGATCAAAACATATGCTTCCACATCCCTTCTTCCATCCGGGAAGTGTTACCGAAGCCAATTTGTATATAACCCATTTCCCTTCCTATATCCAGGAAATGCAATTAAAGCAAATCCATTATTATGAACTGCTTTAATATAAACACGTTCTAAGACCGCCCGTCCGTATTTCTCCACTGTGCGCGCCCCTAAATGGCTATCATCTTCCAGGGCCTCCAAGACAACATGGGATCCTATATCGAAAGACGTCGGGAAGCGACCATGTGCCTGCGGGACAGTCAAGACCACACCCGGAATCTCCTAACCAGCGCAGAAAATATAACAACAAACGCTCACATGGCCTATAGGACTATATCAACCCTGCATCATTAGCCAGGGGGCTTCACCATACGAACGCAACTTCCCTTATGATAGCGATTTAGAGAGGTGTGTAATCCATATTTTATTAATTATGAAAAACATTTATTTTTTTCATTTTGAAAATATTCATTTTTATATTTTCAAAATCATTTACATCATATCATATATACTTTAATCACATAGTATATACATATACCATATATTCATCCTCGAATGTACACAAATGGCCTTGTTTGCCAACTATATATAGCGATGACCATTAATCCCAAAGATTCCCTCGAGGAATCATAATCATGCTTTCATATAAGCATGATACTAAACCCAAAATATTTCCTTACTTTGTTCAATACTAATTACCTCAATCATCTCTTAAAGGTTCATTTATCCTCAAAACCCTTATTTAGGAATCCCCATAAAAATCCCAAATGGTAATTCAACTCCCCATACTCTTAAGGGGAGAAAATTAGAAATTCTGACCTAAGCGAATCGATTCGCCCCTTTAGCGAATCGATTCGGGTGGGCGAATCGATTCGGTTCCCAATCCGAATCGATTCGGAAAGTATTCTGTAAACAGGTCTGTAAATGGCGAATCGATTCGGTCTGTACCCGAATCGATTTGGCCCATTGCAGAAACCCAATTTCCTTTAGGCGAATCGATTCGGCCTGTACCCGAATCGATTCGGCCAGTTCGAGGGCTACAGTTTGGGCGATCTTTCAATCTCCAAAATACCCAAAATTCAATCCAATATCCATTTAAATACTAACTTGGTTTTATTACTACAAACCCAAAGTTTTTATATCTCCTCAAATTCTTTAGAGGTCCTAACAATCCTTTTGAGAACCCCTAATATCTATCTCCAATAAGTTTTAACTAATGATTTTAATCTCGGACAGCTTTCCGTAGAAAAATCACTATAAATCCAAAAAAAATCATAAAAATACGCAGTTGGCGCCCACGCGACCGCGTCGAAAATATCTACAATTTTTATTTTTTGACCAAGAGCCGAATCGATTCGGATCAGGGCCGAATTGATTCGGAAAGCCCGCTGCTCACTATTCATCATCATCTCCAACGATCCCAAACCTCCATTAATACCCCTCTAAGCTTTTTATCGCCTCAGCCAATGTCCTACAACCTCAACCAACTATAGATACACATATATTAAGGGCTCTAAACATCCCAGAACCCTAAATCACCAATTAATTTTAGGTTAAAACCTAAGTTCCACAAATTGAAACATTATTGGGGTTTTAATTGTTTTAACTCCCAAAAACCCGTTTTATCCACGAAAACCCAACCCAAAACATATGCGGTTTGTTTATACCAAACTACGATATGAGATTTATGCTAAAAACTAAATAAAGCAAGTAAACACTTGCCTCGTGGATATAATCCGACGACCTCGAGCCGAATCCCGCGGAGTTTGGCCGGAACCTCCCTTTTCTCCTCTTTTTCTTCCTCCTCTCTCTCTTCTCTCTCTTTTCTTTCTTTTCTTTCTCTTTTCTCCCTCTCCTTCTCTTTATAAAGAAAGAAAAAGGGGTTATACCCTTTAAAACCCAAAAACGACTCGTTTACCCATTTACGAGTTACTTTTACCTCTAAAATTACCCGAAACTCAATTTCGACAATCGGACACTCTTTTCCGACTATCTCGGCCATTCCGAGAATCATGGCGCAGTCGAAATTCCCATCCGAGGTACTTGATCGCAAATCACTATTCTAACCCAAAATAATTAAATGCGGTGTTCTACTCAAAATCTTACCTCTTTTGTCGCTAAACTCCACGGCGACATATAAATAAAATATTTCGACCTATTGGTCCCAAAATAATTGATAACACCCTTCAAAAATCATTAAATCCTCGAAAATCCCAAAAATCACTATTTCGAGAAATTCTCCAAATTCCAATTTATATCCAATTATGGAATTTAATCGTCTTCAAAATGGCGGGTTATTACAACTAGCTATGAAATTCGTTGAATGTATCATATGTTGATAAGATCTTTGGAACTATTAGGTGTACTAGGTAAACGTTTTGGAACTATTTAGGTAAAGGGTCACAAAGTGTTTCCTATCATAAGTATATTTCTAGTACACATTTATCCCTGTTCTCTCTTTCTACTAATTTGGTTTTGAAGGCTTTGTATCTTTCTTATGATTTGCTATACATCGTACTTTCCTGGAATGTTACACAAATATTTCATACCATGGATTTAAATTCCTTTTATAATTTACTCATAATATGGCGTGATATTCGTTTTTACCCTCTTCATTCATCATTGGAAGTCAATTTGAGCTTCTACTGCTATCTTTTATTGAGAGCACAACGACTCAATATGTACCTAAAGTTTATGTATCCTATAGAAATAGTGAATTAATTTGTTAACTTTTACTATGCTATGCATATGACTGTGACTCATGTACTTTGTTCTTTACAAGGTAGTTAGAAAAAATTCAAAATTTGATTTTAAGGTTTTAAAATTTATTGTTCTAAAATTTATTTCAAACGGCTTTTTTTCATGCCTGATATTTATGTTTTTTTTTATTATTTTGGAGGTTTGAGAGTATGAAACTCTTTTTTAATTGGGTTTTGGGCTTATGTATGTTAACTAGGGGCGCTAACAGAGGTTTTGATATTATATACAATTTGATACATGTTATAGATGTGAATGCAATGACATGTTTATATAATCATATAAGTCTGAATATTTAGTATGTGATTATGTATTGTGTTTCATGTTCCCTATCATAAATTTCTTTTCATTATTTTGGGGATGTTTGGTCTTTTGAAACTCTATATTTTGTATGGGGATTGGGTTTGGATGTTCCCCAATGGTATTGGAAAAAAAAATTCAAGATGATTCTAATATTTGTTGGTTTATAGCTATAAATATAAATTCTTTAATTGTGCTTATATGTTTTGGGTTGCCTCTCCAAAAATCACCAACGTGGTAAGAGATAAATTGGTGGCTACATGTTTGGTGTCATGAAAAAGAGTAGTGGAGAAGAGGGTGAGGGGTGTTGACATAGAGTATGGGGTTTGTATTAAAGTGAAATGTACGGAATAATTTGTTTTGGGACATTTAGGCTTTGATTATATTTTGGTTAGAAAACTCACATTATAAGAGTTTAGTGTTCTGTCATTGCAAAGACTGCACATTAAAGGTTTTTAGAATATATCTTGGAGAATAGGGTGGTGCCCCAGTACAGTGTTTTAAAATTTTTTAAAGAGAAGATATTTCTCAAGACTAACCTCACTTTTTATTCAGCTATATGATATACGAAGTCGAAGTTTGTAGAGGATTTTGTGGTGCGCTACAAGGATGAAATACCTGATTTACATGAAAAGTACACCGAATAACACGAGATGTTAATGGAAGATCAAACCAGTTACTTTATAATAATAGGTGTTGAATGTCATTTAGTTAATTGAGCTCAATTTATATGGTTTATATAACTCAAGCTCTTGCTTATTATAGTTATTCCTATTTATTTTCGCAATAGTATTGTGTTTTTTTCTCTATGTTGCTGTCGTTGTATTGTTGTCTTCATGGTAAGGAGTGGAGGTTAAAATTGTTATTTATTCAAGAGTCAAAAGCGCTTTAGATTCGGGGGAAAAGATTACAACAATTTAGAAATTTCTTATGGCTATTACAGATATAATGTTAGTCTTCAAAGAAATGTGAGGAGTAGTTTGTAATAATTGTAGTGGTTGGACTTTTCACTTTTATTTTGCTCCCATCAATAACTTGCATTTTTCCAAAATTAACATCAGTTACATGAATTTTTACAGTATCAACATAAGTTATTTGCATTTTCCAGCATTAACATCAAGTATGAACATCAGTTACTTGCATTTTTTGAAAATTAAGATCTCATCCCATTGTAGTCTAGATGATTAACGATAATGCATCGGGGATTCGTGGTATGTAATTAGAGTGACATTATTAGGACAACCAATAACACATTATATGCTTTCATGTATTGTTCTATATGTGCTCTCAATGCAAAAAAGGTCAGAGGAATCAGGCTTTCCATTTGACAAGTTTTATTTTAAATTCTATGGTGCATGCCCCTTTTTAGGCAGGATTTTCTATTGTTTCCATAAACAATTAGCAGTGGGTACTCTGTTTCTCACATTTTATAGTCACATTTTTTAATTCTCTTTGAATCCTGAATTTAACTTCCCATTTTTGGCAGTGTCTCTTTAATGTTGTTAAGCTACCTCTTTCTTTGTCCTATGATGGATCCTTGGAATTAATTTCTCGACTATTTATCGGACAACCTTCAAATATGTGTTTGTTCCTACTTTTCCATATTTTCCATAATATAATTTGACAAAAAGCTAATGTAAATGAAGATATCTTATATTTCTATATTAGATATTCTAATTGCACTTCTATTCAATGTTCTGTTTTGACTATTTGCAAGAACTCTCCTGGATTATCACAGTAATTGGAAATATTTCTCCCAATTATCATTAGTAATTTCATAAAAATAATGTTGTGTTTGGTTAGTGACGATAATGATGAATTTGTTGAGGCTGAAACAGATGGTGATGAAGAGGCATTGTCTTGGGACGGAGCAGTCACATGGGACGAAACCATTCACAAATGAACTTTCGGCTATAAGTTGAGGTCAAAACACCAGACGAAAACTCAAACCTCTCCCGTAAATGCTCCTCATAATAATTGAATTCCCCTGCATAGAATGCCAAGATCACAGGTTACGTGAATTAGAGTCAAATTCAAATATAATCCCAACATAATAATATGATTAGTAACTTTTTTAATAAAGATGGACACAGAAGATTAGTACCTAATGAACATTTTGCGTGCATTTGGTACTAACCGCAAGTGTCACTGCTGTTTCTTTTCTTTTCTTTTTGGCTGAAAAGTAAGCTTTGTGAACGCTAAGCACTGTAAGATGAATGCTCAATGTTGTAGCACTGTAGGATGAACCTTTATACTCACCATTGATTTTACAGACTGGTTTCTCTTTATGTTTTGTACTTCTTGGTCTAACTGTCTTAATTTTTGGAATATTTACCAGGAATAGGGTAAATTCGTAGCACCTAATCAATCCAGATCATTAAACTGCTGAAGGTATGGGTTTATTCCATCTCCTTATAATTTATTTTTTTAGGATAGAGTTTCTTAATTTATTTTTTGTAAGGGGTCGCTGAGATTTACATAGGATACTTGAATATTTAGAAGATTTCCCTTTTAAATATTGCACTAATAGACTACTGCACTAATAGACTAAACTGCATTAATAGACTCTCAGGTTATATAAATTTGTATGCTTTATGGATGGTGGTTTTTTAGTTACACAGTGTATTTTCTTTTGTTAGTTTTTATCTGCAGACGAACCATTTGACTGATCAATATTTTTGCTTCCATCAACAATTTAATAGTTGAAATGACTTTTTTTTTCGATTTCCACTTATCCATCATTAAGTATCCCAAGAATTTGAAAATCCAGATATATATGTTAAGCAAATATGCATGTACAGATATTTATGTTTATTGTTTACCATTCACTGGACTATGGTTTTAGATATGTTTTTTATTGTTATAGATCTATTTTTTAAAGAGGTTGTGCATAACAGGCGTTGTGATTACACACTGATTCAACTTTTACTAAAGTTTTTCATACTCGATCTTTATGGTAATTTTTTCATTTTCCCATACAATATTGTTTGGAGATACTTATAGGGTAGGGTTAAGTGGATCAAAGTGATACTTACATTAAGGGTGTGTAGGAGAACAAGTTGTAAACTATTAGTTTGGGTAAAATTCTTTGAAAATTGTATTCAATTTTGTTTTCTCAATATTACTGATTTATTACAGATATTCAAAGTTTATATACCCAATTTTTTGAATCAGGTATACACTTTGAGTTTTGAATCAGGTATACACAATTAAGGTGGGGCTGACCAGTGTAAGACAGAGGCAGTTCTATTTTTGTAGTGCAACATGCCATATACATAGTTATTGATGCCATCGACATGAGACGTGCTGTGAACACAACTCATAACCAAATCGAACTCAAGGGTTTAGATTGTTCTTTTGGTACTCGAGCAATAAGCGTAAATATTTTCTCAGTTTAATATGGTATGCTTGGTTATTTTATTCCTAATATTTATTGGTTAATGTAATAAGATACTACCATTTTATTAAACTTCTATTTGAGGTGGAGGGAGGATGAAATTGTGTTGGATTACTTTACAATGAAATCACTATAGCACAATGTGACACCCCGCCTAATTAAACCTTGGGTGATCAAGCCTTATTTTAATATAAACAGGTTTCTTAAATGGTTCATTCTTAGCATCACTGTCGAACGCCTTTTTATTTACTAACCACCTACATGAAATTAAACGCATGCCAGATTTTATCCTTCTTAAAACAGAACATTCACCATACAACCACATTACAAATTCTAGCAATAAATAAGCAGTTTGTAAAAATACTTTGAAAGCAGGTAAAGTCTTGCCGAAAACCACGGCTAATAAAAGACAACTACAAATCCATAACTAGAATAAACTGTAATAGTAAAGGTAAGACAACATGTCCCAACTAAGAATATTAGGACTGAGATCCTGCACTAGAACTGAAAAAGAGGAAGCGTCTAAACAATCCCTGCAACATCCACACTTGCTGCAGCTCCCAAATCTCTGGAATGAAATCATGCTGGGTGTCCCTGTGGCTGGGCACCTAAAAGGTTTTTTAAAATTTTACATAGCAAGAGTTAGTACTCAAAACATTTGAAAATATTTTGCAAGCAATTATCACAATTAAGTTATTGATTACACATATTAAGGTTTCGCACACTCCCTTGAACTTCCTCACCTCTCTTACGTAGTAGGTAACTATCAATGATACTTAGTCTTCCTAGTTATACTAGCCATAACCATAGTTGACTTATTTACTGTTCGTTATCCTTATTCTTGTAATAATTTCCTCACGCTATAAATTATTACTAAGATATTTACATTTCATTCCACTATCTACTATTCTAAATTAGCAGATTATGCACATAGAATACATTTTATCTCACAACAATGTATTTAATATTAGTTACCACTAACATATCCTTTTATTACATATAAAGGACTCTTGGTTTGGAATAATTCATCGACCCCGAGTGAAGGTTGGTTCAGAATGATCCATCGACCCCAACTATTTAAAAATATAAATATATACACATATTCTGGTTCGGGACTCTTTCATCGCGACACCAGTTAAAATTTTGGTTCGGCATTTTTCATCGACCCCAAATATATAATAATTTTATGTTAGTTCGGAATGTCACATCGACCCTAACATAATCAATTTAGGTAATATTCTCTTAACCCAAACTTTTTATATAATTTAGTAGGTACACACCCGACCTAACAAATCATACCCGTACGTAATATATTTTACTTATATTCTCCGTACTTATTAATTACAATTTATTTCACTATTGTATTTATTCGAGTATTCACACAACTCTAAGGGCCCTAGTTACCCCTCCCTTAATTCAGTAGTTAAGTCAATTTTAACCTACTGGTATTTTCTTTCCGGAATTAAATCTCACTCTTTCCGTAATTAAATTCTAAAAATCTCAACGTACGGCTAAATCGATCGTTCTTTCGTCAATCCATTTCTCCAAAATTTCCACTCAATCATTTGTGGAGAAACCTAATGATACACCTACTGGTAATTATAAAGTCCCCTCAAAGGTAAAATATCATTTCTAAGGTTCCCATTAAGCGACGGTAATTAAAGAAATTTTTCACAAAATTCTCTAAAGTCCAGCCAGGGTCGATCGATCGAGGGGATATGGTTGATCGATCGACTGCTCGATCGATCGACATTCAAGGGTCGATCGATCGATCAAGCAGTGACAGACCCAGTTCATCTTCTTCCTACGGGTTTCACCATTTTTAATTCTCTATCTTACATGATAATCCACCATATTCACAACCAACAATTTCTAATCATTCTTACATGTTCTGGGATGATTACTAACGATTTAAAACAACAAAATCATTACAAATCTTGGCCCAATTAACTACAAATCCCTTTAATATTCAAGAACCCTAAAACTGCATTCTTTATATCTTTCATCCAAATTCCACATTTTCTTACGAATTTATCATCAAGTTTTCTATGATATCAACATTCTTGGAAACCTAAAAACGTCCTACATGCAATCCTTATTAATCATGAATCATAATTAATTGTTTTATTCCCAAGAATATCATAAAAATCATGTTCTTACCAAAGCTTAATCATGGGTATTATAATTCAATTATTTTGTAAATAACCACTTGCCTTATGATTTGTAGGGTCTGATTTCGTGGTTGTTGATGATGGTTGATGATTTTGATACTTCAATCCTCCTTCCCCAACAATCTTTGTCGTGAAATGTCCTTAAAAATGATCCTTCCTTCCTTCTTTTGCCTTAGGAATTTGTATCTCTCCCTCTTCTCTAATGGCTATGGTGGATATGTTTTTGTCTAACCCTAGCCTCCACTCTTATAATCTGATCTAGGGTTACAAAATTCGTAGGTCTTCTTTCCCATAATTGTAAAGAGACCAAAATGCCCCCGAATGGTCCCGGTTTAGCCCGAAAATGACCTGGCACTCAACTAGTACACCCGGGTACACTATTTTGACTAATTCGACCCTTTCGGGATCAACTGTGGACTCTAAATTGCCGTTTGAGTCTCTTAAATATTTTTCTACTTTCATCCTTAATTTTTGTCCTACGCGCGACACTCGGTTGAGATAACTCCGGTACGTCCATATAGTCACTAGACCGTACTTATCAACATTGAAAATTTAATACTCACATTTAGTAAATTTTTAATCGTCGTATTCATATTTATTAACATAATATCTCATTAAATTACTCTTCTCACGTAATTTAAATAATGCGTATTTAATCACATTAAATTACTCTACTCACGTAATTTAAATAAAACTCACATTAAATTACTCTACTCACTTAATTTAAATAAAACGTACTTAGTCACATTAAATTACTCTATTCACGTAATTTAAATAAAACGTATTTTCCTAATTAAGCAGAATTATGGGGTATTACACACAATGTGGCAAAATTTGTTGTTCCCGGAAATTATGTTACAAATTGTAAGTCAAAGTAGATAAAAAATTAGATGAGTAATCCTAATGTTCACACGTAAGTAAATGATTTATTTCAAACTGGATATTTGATTGAATTTGAACCAAATAAAGATATATATTGGAGCCACAGTTGCCCCCACCCCCATTTTTTGTTATTTTTTATTTGGCTTCCACATTTTGGTTTATTTATGTGATTGGTGATGCGTACATGCCTCTTAATTTTGACAGGAACACAATATGATTGTTGATTCGTGTAGATAATGAAGGGGATTCATTCAGTTCATAGGATGACGATGATGATGACGAGGATTCGTTCAGTTCAAGGGACGATGATGAGGATTGTTCATGCAGGTTTAAAATAAAAGTAGTGGAGCATATTGAATTTGTTATATCATTCATCATATTTAATGTTTTAACATCAGCGTGCTTCAGCATATCCTTAATTTATCTTATCACATAGCGATTGATATGCAGCGCTGCAAACCTTGAACTTCTCCTCAACAAGAAACTTGGATGAGTCCTGATGATGATCAGGATGCCATTTCAATGCACATGTTAGGTATGCATTTTTAACATCGTCGGGAACTAAAGGAGGAGAAACACTCAACTCGAGGTTCATCTGATGTGAAATCAAATCTGAGTCTGAACTGTCAGACTCAGTTAGGGAGTTAATTCATCTTCATTCTTTTGCCTCCAATTCCAAGAGGTTGTAATACCCCATATATTTATTGATTTATAATTATGGGATTAATTAAATTAAATGAGAATTAATTGGAAATTAATCCGGATATGAATACTAACGAGATGTGAGTTGGTATTTGATTATGATGCGCACATATGGTAATATATGAATATTGAAAATATTAAAATTGTCGCGAGACTGAAATACGACAATTTGGGAAATTTAGTTGGGACGCGCGTGCCAGTTGCGTCAGGTATGAAATTATTTGAATTAAAAAGTGAATTTTATTTTTATCAATCGAATGGTCATTTTGAATGCGCCAACGTGTCCAGAAGGGTGGAAATAGTCAGAAAACACTAGCCGGGGGTTTAGTTTGGGTCCCGGGGCATTTTTGGGCCATACCGGCAACTTAAAAGGATATTTTGGTAATTTTAAAAATTAGGGAATTAAAACCCACGAAAATTGGAGTTTATATTTATAATTTTAAAGGGGCCACTAAGGCCATTACCAGCAAAAGTTTAGAGAGTGGGCTACGGGAGTTTTGAGAGAAGTTGGAGAGAAGTTACAAGAACCAAAACTAAGCCATCTTCAACCTTGGGAGAAAATCCATAGAGAAAGGATTGAATCAACATTCATTCACCAACATTAATCCTGAAGAATAATCTAAGTCAAGTGATTTGATATTTTTAACGCATTGAATATTTCTTCCATGTTTAGTGTAGGAATTTCTCTTATCTTGAAAGTTTTGAAGAAAACCAATGAAATTGTTGGAGAAACTTTGAATTTGGGTTAGGATTTGTATGTAGAATGATAATGGACTGATTTAATATTCGAAGAGTTGTATATGATGATTTAAAAATGGATTTTTGATGAGTAATTGGTCATAATAAAAATTATGGGTTCATGTTCATAGGGTTTGGGGAATATTTGGAGATTTACATTAATTCCATGATGATTTGTAAGATTTGACCCCTAAAATATGTTAAGAGATGATCTAGGGTGATTAGAAATGGTTTATATACGTTAAAACATAAATTTGATGGACTTAGGGTGGATTTAGAGAAGAGAAGAATTGAGAAAAATGGACTTGGGAATTTCTGGGCTGAAACTGCCATCTCGTTAGAAGACCTGCCCATGTCGTTCGAACAACCTCATTCGAACGAAATTCTAATGGGATGACAATATGACTTCTAACGAGTTGGAATTTCGTTCTAAGCCATTAGTTCGAACAAAACTCGTTTGAACGACCTCGTTCGAATGAGACTTCTAACGAGTTGATAGAATGGCCTTTTTGACCTGAATTTATTTCTAGTATCCCGTAGACTTATTTAAATGGTATAATAACCTTCCATTATTAACTAGTGGGTATACTTGGGTGATTGGGGTACATGGTATAGTGAAACTTAGAATCTTGTAGTAAACCGGATGACAATTGTGGATTGGGAAGCGAGTACCTAATTACGACGTGAGAAGAGTAAATAACTTAATTACATATAAACCGGGGACTTGTGAGTTGTAAAACACTAAATGTTGGTATAAGAACGAGATGTATACCACTAATGAAATATTATGATATCTAAGATGTGCGAATGCTTAGTAAGTAGTTATCTGTGTATAACATACCTACCATACTTGCTATCATGGGAGGTCGGCGTTCGATCAGGTCCATCTAATCTTTGTGTGCCTACGGGGGGGATTTAGATTGGTACCTCGAGGACATAGGTCGGAGAAGGACTTATTGAGAAGTTAATAAGTCTGATGATCATGGGAGCGTAGGTATGTGCATGACCCATGTGATGTGAACTATGTTCAACTCCATTGTTTGTGATTGTTGTTAATGAAACGTTTCCTGAGAGATTCGGAATACGTGGTCCTTATGTATGTGATGTACCCGGATTAGATAGCAGAGTATGTGTGCACCGCAGCTTAGTCTCGGGGTGCTAGTATTGTATATTTATGATGAGAATAATACACCGTTAATTGAAATGTATTATCATGAATAAATGTGATTATTAATAATAGCAACAGTTTGTCAAGTGAAAATGAAAGAACTCTAGTAATTAGTAGTACTAATAAGGGAAATTGTGTAGCAAGGCATAACACTCTGAAATAGAAGATGTTGGGAATTTAAATTGGATATCGTATAGTAATGTTGGATTTTGTAACGGACTAGTTAGATATGGAAATAACTAGAATGGGTACGGGTACGATAGAAGTGCACAATTAGTTGAGAGGTGAGGAACTCATGTGAGTGCACACACTATCATGTACTTTATATTCACTGTTTAATGATATTAAACACTTGAAAATTTTTAAATTATTTTCACAATCGGGCTCTGACCCGTTTGCTTCCAAATCTATTTTTGTAAAAACCTTTTAGGTGCCCAGCCACAAGGACACCATGTATAGAAGTTCTATTCAGGTGACGTGTTGTAGCTGCTGTGGAAGTTACAGGACCTTGACAGTAGACGCCTCCATTATCGATCTTGACTCCATTATCAGATTTTTCTCATTTGTTGGGTGTGTCGCCCCATTCCTTTTAGAGACATCTTACTTTTTCAGTTATTTCAGACTTTGGGTTGTAGTTAATTTAGTGATACAGACTTGGAATTTATTTATTTCAGTATTCGGATTGTTGTGAGGAGTATTTCCTCGAGACTCATTATTATTTGATGGTTATTCTATTGTGACTATATTGTGGTGGTTATGTTAGCATTTCATAATTTACTTGTTGTATGTTAATCGGATTTAATTAAAATTGACAACTCACTTTTTAAATATTAGGTGGCTAGTAATTGTTAAAATGCTTTTACAGTGATGCTATGAACTGAGCCAACTTGGCATTTTGTATTAATTTAATAAAGGAGTAGCTACCCAGTATTTAATTAGTCGGGGTGTCATAGAGGTCCTATAGAAATTATAATAACCTGATGAGACACTCTGTGGCTCTTTAGTTCTAAAAGACCAGCATAAGTGTCCGTTCGCACCAAAGGCGAAACGAAAAATGGTCTCGATTTCAATATCATTATCACAGAACTGGAAACCGCTTCTACCCCCGGCCTGGGGTCCTTTATTGTTGTTCACACCCTCTCTAAATCCCCTAGGCTGGAAATCATGTCTAAACTAAAAGATACCTTGACTCGATGATGGGCCGGCCATATTCATGTCGATCATACTACCAGCTCTGAAATAAATGCTCTGCAAACTACCTGACATTGTAAAGTATTGATTGTAGTCTACATTGTGATTACAATATTCCATGAACTATATTACAATATATTATTATTTTCTATTGTGACTTCCAATTTGTTTGGTTTGGTGTATGTTTTCTATTCTGACTTACAATTTGTTTTCAACGCTCTGTTTTTCCCTGTTATTTATGGAGTTTAAGAAGTTCATAGTTGTCTCTGCTTATTGAAAACCCACTGGAAATTAAAAAAAAAATCGAGGGTAATTATGTCCAATGCAAGTATTTTTGGAGTCATGTCAGAGGATATAATACTACCAATGCATTTATGAGTCTAGGTGCAGATTGATTACTGATCGACGAACAACAATCACACTCAGCATAACCACTATGACGTTGAGGGCATATATGATGTTTAACACTAGGCGTTGAGGTGGTGAATGTTTACTATTTAAACATTTTATTTTTTTGGTGCAACTTAAGTTGATAATAAACTCATGTTAACTGTTTTAGTGTTATAAATTTAATTTGAGAAGGGAGGGTCAAAATTAGTCACGATGTAGACCAAACCGCCATTTCTAAATGTTTTTCGTAATTATTATTTCAAGATTTTATTTTTTAGTTTTTTAACTTTGCTGTCCCCAATAACTTATCTTACCATATATGTTATACATTTTCCATATACGGAGGTTCAGAAAAGTTCTGATTTGTTTCACCCATCTCTCTCTCTCCACTTTAACCTCCGCATCCAAGCTGAGACAAATTATGTTATTTTTTTTTATAAAAGGCTTTTATCTTACAAGTTTGATTGTGTTTCAAGATGTACATGCAAATTTAAGATGCATGGAAGCAAAATTGTGAAAATTCTTGATACTTTTCAACACTTTCCTACTTATTTTTATGGTTGATAGTTTCCTATTTAAGTACATGTTGAGGTGATATGGATACATATCAAGTGGGGTTTAAAGAAGGAAATTACTACTTTCCTAATTGGATGTCCCATGATACATTGTTATTTATTTATTTCTTCATAGACTACAATAGCGACAAATATGACTTCTATATAAATGTTCCCATTAATGCCTATATGAATGTTCTCATTAATGCTTATATGAATTGACATTTTCTTCATATGTGTTTTCCTTCTAAGGTATTAATATAGAAATTGAAGAGTTAAAGTAGCGACTTTGCCGCAAACATTATCATTATGACCCTTGGGTTTAATAAAGTCGCCACTGTTAGGTATTGTTTTAGGAACCTCCTCGATACACTACTACTTGGCAGCGTCGATCGTCGAGATCCATTAGACCCTCACCACATGACGTAAATATAAGACTCATATATATATATATATGAATATACTACAGCTTTATATTCATTATCATATACATCCGGATCCAAATTTACGGGAAATGGGGAAAATACACTTTATTAGGCTTTTCACTTTATATACATGAGTTTACTATATGATGACTTGTCTTCATATACAAATAATATACTATACTCATCTAGTGTATAATTATACCTATTGCACACACAAGTATAATAACCATACCAATGAGCTATAACTCGAGGATGCGGTCTCTCAATGCTATTATCTTCCAGGGCATCACTCACATACCATCCTGGGGACCTGCGATCAGACTCAATATAACCGACATCACGGATAACACATTCACACAACGTTTTGGAAGAGATCATAGTTCCTCCTCGGCAATGAGATGAAACATACCCACCACATCTCACCCCTCATAAAAATCACACAATATAACAATGGACGCTCTGACCTGGGAATATCCACACCCTGCTCCTCGAGCCAGGGTGCTCACCCTCATCGTGCAACTTCCCAATGATTGCATTAGAGGGGGTATGCTTCACATATATGTATACCATCCACACATAGATATATATACATATCCGTATCATATTATATATATATATATATATATGCATTTATTAATCCTCAAATGTAGATATGGCTACAATTGCCACTAATAATATTTAAATACCTTACAACTTCAATACTAATCTCATAAGTATTCTGTGACAACCCGGATATAATTATGATAAATTATATTTAAATCATGCTTATCTTATGTGATATGAATAATTTGTTATTAGTATATCTAATGTTAAATAATTATTTTTATAATAATCCTACTTTCATAAATCATGAATGGTCAAATTATTTACAAACACAAAATTTTGATATTTTCGGTAGAAATGTCCCTGTTAGAGACTAGTTTTGACCCTTATCACATTACAATTGACTTGAGGTAAAAACTAGATAGTTGTAGACATGTGAGTTAGGGTTTTAACACAACAAACGATGCATCAAACAGATGTGCGATTAAGAAGTTAGACCAAAATTACAAACAAGGGGCAAATCTGTCAATTCCCTCTAAGTAGTAAATTGTCTTTTATTAAACCAAATGATTTAATTTGATTGGTTGGCTTGGGAGGCAGACTTGGACGACTTAAAACTTTCCCTCTAACTTATTTCTTCATCAAATTAAGCCCTGGGTTCAGTTTCAAGTGTTTTTATCTTGAGGAAATAGAAAGTTGATGTTTAGGAATAAAAAGTGAGGAGAAAAAGTGTAGAAACATCTGTAGAAATTACGTAAAAGCCCTGAAGGTAATCCTAATTGAAATTCTTGTTATTTATCTTATATTACTTATTTATATGATATAAATCATCATAGGTTTACTAAAGTTTCAGCCCTTTATATGTATGTATGGTTAGATGCAAGTTTATGTTAAGTTGAATGTAGAAACCATTAAAATTGCATTGTATTGAAACCACTTGTATTCAAACTTGCGTATCTCTTTGTGTGCTTATTGTAATTGAGAAATTACAATTGGATATGAAATTAAACTCATATATTTACATCATATCCGAAAATTAGAATTAATCTCCTTGTGTTTAGGCCGTAATGATGATTTCAAGTTGGTACAAAGTTGCTATTTGTATACTTGATTTCGGTATGCCCTAAGTTTAGTCATGCTTTTGAGATAGCAAATGAAGTCAAAAAATTATGAAACTTTAATTATGTACTATTCAGTATGTGTACTATAAATGGTTTGAAAATAATGGAAAGTTATTCTCTATAAAAATTATGAAAATTCTTGCAAGTTGAAGGAACAATAGAGGAGCTTGTAGGGCAGATTTCTTGTGTTGTAAAGAATTGGTCATAACTTGCTCTAGGAAGCTTGAAAAATTACACCGTCACTTTTGAGGGAAATTATATTCATATATGTTTTCATATTGATAAGTTTGTACCCCTGTATTTATAAAATTTAGTAATATAGGATGGTTAAGTATGTAGTACAATAAATTCAGGTCATACTGGATACCCCTTGGATGAATGTTTGTATTTCATCCTTATAAAGGGTACTTTGAGTACATGTTTCATGTCTATATACCTTGAGAAGTATAATTTCCTGTTTACTTGACTTTGTTTATAAATTCCTTATAAGGTATTTCCTACGGTTGAATGTCCGTAACCTTATCAACATGTATATCATTGTTTTGCCTTTACTTATGTTTTATGGAATGTGACTTAATTGGAATTATATTATTGATGTATAGTCATGAAAAGTTACATAATTATGTTAGGATAATATTTATGATTGAGGTTTAGTACTGATTTAGTTGGATTGACAGGTGTAAGGTCTAATCAGCCCAGTTCAGCTCCACCAAAAGGAAACGTGAATACATAGCTATCAACCAAGGTGAGTGTACTCACTGGAAAGAGATATTTGTATCGTGTTGTTGATATGATCATAATATAATGAATATGAGATTGTTCATTTCAATTTACCGAAATGGGAGGTTACTCCCCAACCCGGAATGGGGGAGATTTATCTATTAATGACAAGGGGTTACTCCTCGACCAGGAATGGGGGAGAATTGTCTATTTAGACAGGATATGTGAATCATGATTCGGAAAAGTTGGTCATTCATTATGAATGAGACGGATAAGTTAATACATAATTATATGGACATGATTTATTGCATTTAAATCCATGCATTAGTATAGTAGTGATGCATTCACTGGGCTATTTTGCTCACGGTTCCTATGTTCACATTGTTCAGGTAACGCGATGTCACTGCCAAATCTAGGAGGTCGGGTTGGGTTAGCCAGGAATGGGAGAAACAACGATTTTGTGTAAATTTAAGTGATGTAATTAAGTTATCTTATCCTTTAAGAAAGTTTTTATGGACATGACTACTCTGATGTTGTAAAAAGGCTTTCAGTTACATGGTTTTACAATGATGACTCTAAAATTTAAAACTCATTTTTATGGTTTGGTTAAATTAATTATGGTTTGACTCACTTTGACTTTCAGAGCTAATTATAAGTAACTGGGTTGGGGTGTGTCATCTTTTGGTATTAGGGCCTAGGTTTTAGAGGTTCTAGAGTGAGAAGAGTCTAGATTTAGCAGTGAATTTTAGAAATATATTTTATTTGATACTAACGATTATGTTGGGAAAGATATGTATATCTACATGTTGTTATATCTTTGATCCATTTTAGATATTAAATAATGGAAGGAGGGAATGTGAATGTGAGAACAGACGATGAGGCTTCAAATATGGCAGCATAAGCGGAGGTTGAGCAACCTGTTTATGGAAATATAGAACCCGAGCCAGAATAATTAACAGACATACAAAAAATGGTGTGTGCTATGACTCTAATGATAGAGCAACAAGCTAGATTTATGACTCATGTGGAAGAACAACATACCAGACAACTGGAGGCACATGCATTGGCTAGAGCTGAGGAGGTGATACACCAGGAAGAAAGGAGTACTTCACATGAGAAATTTATTAAGATGAACCCACCATCATTTGAAGGAGCAGTTGATCCACCAGAGACAAAAGCATCGGTTAAAGAGATTGAACTTATTTTTGGGGTAATGAGAATGCCTAAAAATCAACGAGTGACCTCGGCAACGTATATGCTGAAAGGAGAAACTAAGTACTGGTGGGATGCCACAAAACATTTGTTGATTACTCCAGGAGGTGGGAATGTGATCTCATGGGATGCTTTTGTTAAAGCATTGTATGATAAGTATTTTCCTCCGATGTATCGAAAATAAAAGGAGAAAGAATATTTCATGTTAAATCAGGGGAGTATGACAGTTAGAGAATACGAAGCTGAACTTACAGCTTTATCTCGATTTGCTTCGAGGTTTATATGGAATGAGGAAGATATGTGCAGTCAATTTCTCGATGGGCTTGAGTTAGTCATTAAATCACGATTGTCGGCTTTAGAGACTGTTAATTATTCAGCCTTGGTGAACAAAGCCATGTTGGTAGAAAAGGACGTGAATGAAGCTAGAGGGAATCGAGAACGAGGTGTAAAAAGAAGCAGATTTGATCCAAATTATCAAAAGAGTAGTGGTACAGAATATTCAAAGTTTGGAGGACAGAAATTCCAACAGGGTAGAGGTGGAAGTAGTTTGCAAAGGGGTGATTCTAGTAGTGGGAGAGGTTCAGCAGTTGCAGTACAATGAGATTCGAATGTTTGTTTCTTTTGTGAGACATTGGGTCATATAAAGAGAAATTGCCCAAAGTTACAAAATATAGAATGTTTTAACTATCACCATAAGGGCCATCTGAGAAAGAATTGTCCTGTGTTATCAAGACCGGTTTCAGTTATTAGTGTGGGGTCTCATAAAGGATCCTATCCAGGCAGTGCCACCAGGGGAAGAGGTACAGAACAAGAAGCTGGATCGAGGGCAGGAGGAAGAGTGTTTGCAATGACGCTGCAAGATTCCCATGCTACACCTGAAGTGATTACAGGTAAACTTTCTATTGCAAACAAAGATTTATATGCACTCATTGATCCTGGATCTACACATTCATTTGTGGCATTACATATTGTTTCATATTTGGGTAGACCATGTTCATTTCTCAATTGTGCCTTATATATTTCTACCCCAATGGAAAGTGTGATTCTGGTTGAGCATGTTTATAAAGATTGTGTCTTACGAATGAGTGAGCGATATTTCTATGTTGACTTGATACCATTGGCCATTCGGGATTTTGATATTATATTGGGTATGGATTGGTTATCTTCGTATCATGCTTCCATTGATTGTTTTCGAAAAGAACTTACGTTTCATCTTCCTGGTGAACCTAAGTTCCAGTTTATAGGAGAAAGGAATGTTGTCCCTAATTGTCTTATCTCAGCAATTAAGAGCAGAAAGTTATTGAGTAAAGGTTGTACATGGTATTTAGCTTATGTTGTTGATACTAGTAAAGAAACAGTTAAGATTCAAGATATACCAGTGGTTAGAGAATTTTCTGATGTCTTCCCAGAGGAATTGCTAGGATTGCCACCTGATAGGGAAGTAGAGTTTTCCATTGAATTAATTCCAGGTACTGGTCCAATTTCCCTTGCTCCATATAGAATGGCACGGACAGAGTTGAAATAATTGAAAGTGCAATTACAAGATCTGATAAGCAGAGGTTTCATTGGTCCTAGTGTTTCACCATGGGGAGCCCCGGTGTTATTTGTGAAAAAGAAATATGGGACAATACGATTAGGTATTGATTATCGGTAATTGAATAAGGTGACCATTAGAAACAAGTACCCTCTACCTCGTATCGATGATTTGTTTGACCAATTACAGGGGCCACAGTATTTTCGAAGATTGATTTGAGATTGGGTTACAACCAATTGAAAGTAAAGGATAGTGATATTTCCAAAACATCTTTTCGGACTCGATATGGGTACTATGAGTTTTTAGTGATGCCATTTGGATTGACTAATGCTCCGGCAGGTATTATGGACTTGATGAACTGGGTATTCCACCCTTTCATTTATTCATTTATGAGTGAATTCATAGACGATGTGTTGATTTACTCGCGTAACATGAAGGAACGTGAGAAACCTTTGAGACTTGTATTGCAAATTTTAAGAGAGAAGAAATTATTTGCTAAATTCAGCAAGTGTGAGTTTTGGTTGAATGAAATTGTGTTTTTAGGGCACGTTGTCTCGGGAAATGGGATATATGTTTATCCAAAGAAGGTGGAAGAAATTATTGAATGGGAGAGTCCTAAGAATGTGACAGAAATTAGGAGTTTCCTAGGATTGGCAGGTGACTATCGCAGATTCATTAAAGGATTTTCAGCAATAGCATTACCATTGACAAAGTTGACTCATAAAGAAGTGAAGTTTGTATAGGATGAAGAATGTGACAGGAGTCTTAAAGAATTGAAGAATCGATTGGTTTCAGCCCCTATACTTACTATTTCATGTGGGAATGAGTCTTTCGTGATCTATATAGATGCTTCATTTCAGGGGTTGGGATATGTTCTTATGCAGAATGGGAAGGTAATAGCATATGCTTCCAGATAATTAAAGACACGTGAACGAAACTCCCCTACACACGATTTGGAGCTAGCAGCCATTGTTTTTGCTTTAAAGTTTTCGAGACATTACTTGTATGAAGAAACTTGAGAGATATTTACTAATCATCAAAGTTTGAAATACTTGTTTACACAGAAAGAATTGAATTTGAGACAGAGGCGTTGGATAGAGCTGATTAAAGACTATGATTGTATCATCCATCATTATCCTGGGAAGGCCAATGTAGTAGCATATGCTTTGAGTCAAAAATCATCAGGGATTCTTTGTTGCATACGGTGTGCCCGTGTTGGAAATATTCTTGACTTGGCATCGATGGGGATGGAATTGAAGTTTTCAAAAAGTGGAGGATTATTAGCACATGTCACAGTGAGACCTTTATTGGCCGAGAATATACGAAATTTGCAGACCAGTGATCCATTCCTTGAGAAGAAGAAACAATATGTCCTAGATGGTAAAGAGAGTGACTTTGAAATTAAGAATGATGAATCGTTGTGTTATAAAAACAGGATTTATGTACCGAATGATCAATCCTTAAAGAAGGATATATTAGAAGAGGCACATAGTTCTATTTATTCTATGCATCCGGGAGGTACCAAAATGTATAGATATTTGAAAGAGTATTACTGGTGGAACAATATGAAACGTGAGATTGCAGAATTCATAGCTAAATGTTTAGTATGCCAGCAAGTGAAGGCTGAGCATCAGAAGCCGACGGGATTATTGCAGTCATTGCTTATTTCGGAATGAAAGTGGGAGCATATAACGATGGATTTTGTTATATGATTATCAAGGTCACCAAAGGGGCATGATTCTATTTGGGTAATAGTAGACTAATTGACAAAGTCGGCCCATTTTCTTCAAGTTAAGACCACCTACACTGTTGACAAGTATGCACGTATGTACGTTGATGAGATTATCCATTTACATGGGGAACCAGTGTCAATTGTATCAGATAGAGATCCAACATTCACTTCTAAGTTTTGGCCTCGTCTCCAGAATTCCATGGGCACAAGTTTGAAGTTTAGCACTGCGTTTCATCCACACACTGATGGGCAATCAGAAAGGACAATTCAAATATTAGAAGACATGTTACGAGCCTATGTATTTGACTTCAAAGGTAGTTGGGATGATCATTTGTCATTGATTGAATTTTCATGTAATAATAGTTATCGGTCGACTATTGGTATGGCTCCTTATGAAGCTTTATATGGGAGGAGATGTAGAATGCCTTTGTGTTGGAATGAAGTAGGTGAAAGGAAAATTTTGGGCCCTGAATTGATAGATATGACAACTGATAAGATCAAAATGATTCGAGAACAGATAAAGATAGCGCAAAGCAGGCATAAATTCTATCCAGATAAGAGGAAGCATCCATTGGAATTTCAAAAGGGGGATTTTGTATTCCTACGTATTTCACCATGGAAAGGCGTTATGAGATTTGGGGAAAAGAGGAAACTAAGTCCAAGATACATTGGACCATATGAAGTGTTGGAAAAAATTGGGGCACTGGCATATAGATTAGCATTACCTTCAGAGTTGTCTCGTTTACATGATGTTTTTCATGTATCGATGCTTCAAAAGTATTTGGCAGATCCATCGCATCAGTTGAAAACACAACCAATTGAACTGAAGGAAGACTTGTCATACATCGAGGAACCAATGAAAATTATTGATCGTAAGGAGCAAGTATTGAGAAATAAAGTTATTCCCTTAGTTAAAGTTATGTGGATGAGCCATGGAGTTAAAGAAGCAACTTGGGAAATAGAGGATAGCATGAGGAAACAGTATCCCCATTTGTTTGGTAAGTGACCTTTATATTAAATTTTGGGGATGAAATTTTCATGGGGGGGGGGGGGGGGGGAAGTTGTGACAACCCAGATATAATTATGATAAATTATATTTAAATCATGCTTATCATATGTTATATGAATAATGTGTTATTAGTATATCTAATTTTAAGTGATTATGTGTATTATAATCCTACTTTCATAAATCATGAAAGGTCGAATTATTTACAAACACAAAATTTTGTTGTTTTCGGTAGAAATGTTCCTGTTAGAGACTAGTTTTGACCCTTATGACATTACAATTTACTTGAGGTAAAAACTAGATAGTTTTAGACATATGAGTTAGGGTTTTACCATAATAAACGGTGCATCAAACGGATTTGCGAGTAAGAAGTTAGGCCAAAATTACGAATAAGGGGCAAATCTGTCAATTCCCTCTAAGTAGTAAATTGTCTTTTATTGAACCAAATGGTTTAATTTGATAGGTTGGCTTGGGAGGCAGCCTTGGCCGACCTAAAAACTCTCCCTATAATTTATTTCTTCATCAAATTAATCCCTAGGTTCAGTTTCAAGTGTTGTTATCTTGAGGAAGTAGAAAGTAGATGTTTAGGAAGAAAAAGTGAGGAGAAAAAGTGTAGAAAAATCCGTAGAAATTACGTAAAAGCCCTGAAGGTAATCCTAATTGAAATTCTTGTTATTTATCTTATATTAATGATTTATATGATATAAATCATCATAATTTTACGAATTTTTCATCCCTTTATATATACGTATGGTTAGATGCAAGTTTATGTTAAGTTGAATGTAGAAACCCTTAAAATTGCATTGTATTGAAACCACTTGTATTCAAACTTGCATATATCTTTGTGTGCTTATCGTAATTGATAAATTCTAATTGGATATGAAATTATACTCATATATTTACATCATATCCGAAAAATAGAATTTATCTCCTTGTGGTTAGGTCGTAATGATGATTTTAAATTGGTACATAATTGTTGTTTATATACTTGATTTCAGTATGCCCTAAGTTTAGTCAAGATTTTGAGATAGCAAATGAAGTCAAAAAATTATGAAACTTTAATTACATACTAATAATTATGTGTAATGAAATGTTTTGAAAATTATGGAAATTTATTGTGTAGAAAAATTATGAAAATTCTTTCAAGTTGAAGGAACAATAGAGGAGCTTGCATGGAAAATTTCTTGTGCTGTAAAGAAATGGTCATCACGTGCTCTAGGAAGCTTGAAAAATTACACCGTAACTTGTACTCGAAAGTATATTCATATAAGTTTTCATATTGATAAGATTGGGCCCCTGTATTTATACAATTTAGGAATATAGGATGGTTAAGTATGTAGTACAATAATTTCAGACCATACTGGATACCCCTTGGATGAATGTTTGTATTTCATCCTTACAAAGGGTACTTTGAGTACATGTTTCATGTGTATATACCTTGAGAAGTATAATTGAATGTTTACTTGACTTTGGTTATAAATTCCTTATGAGGTATTTCCTACGGTTGAATGTTCGTAACCTTATCAACATGTATATCATTGTTTTGCCTTTAGTTAAGTTTTATGGAATGTGACCTAATTGGAATTATACTATTGATGTATAGTCATGGAAAGTTACATAATTATGTTAGGATAATATTTTTGATTGAGGTTCAGTACTGATTTAGTTGGATTGACAGGTGTAAGGTCTAATCAACCCAGTTCAACTCCACTAGAAGGAAACGTGAATACATAGTTGTCAACCAAGGTGAGTGTACTCACTGGAAAGAGATATTTGTATCTTGTTGTTGATATGATCAGAATATAATGAATATGAGATTGTTCATTTTGGTTTATCGAAATGGTATGTTACTCCCCCACCCGGAATGGGGGAGGTTTGTCTATTAATTACAAGGGGTTACTCCTCGATCAGGAATAGGGGACAATTGTCGATTTAGACAGGATATGTGAATCATGATTCGGAAAAGTTGGTCATTTATTATGAATGAGCCAGATAATTTAATACATAATTATATGGACATGATTTATTGCATTTAAATTCATGCAGTAGTATAGTAGTGATGCATTCACTGGGCTATTTTTCTCACGGTTCCTATGTTCACATTTTTCAGGTAACGCGATGTCACTGCCAAATCTAGGAGGTCGGGTTGGGTTAGCTAGGAATGGCAGAAAAAATGATTTTGTGTAAATGTAAATGATTTAATTAAGTTATCTTATCCTTCAAGAAAGTTTTTATGGACATGACTACTCTGATGTTGTAAAACGGCTTTCAGTTACATGGTTTTACAATGATGACTCTAAAATTTAAAACCCGTATTTATGGTTTGGTTAAATTAATTATGGTTGACTCACTTTGACTTTCAGACTTAATTATAAGTAACTGGGTTGGGGTGTGTCATATGCTCTCTCCCTTATGTATAACTCTCACCTTAATCACTAATTAAGGACTTGTACATAAACCCTAATGTACCAATTCGTACTAATTAGATAAGTATACCGTTGACTTATCTTAATTCTCATAGGTATTGCACCACCTATAATAACCGTTGTCAATAGACGTATCGGAAAACTGCTAAATCCCCTTTAGCATATATCCCAATTTCATCCCATCCAGTTTTTAGGATTTTCTCACACATAATTTTACACATAATTACATTATCTTCGTGCTTAATTATATACGCACCATCCCCCACTAAAAGATCAACTCAAGTGTTACTTGCCCTAGACACCCATTAAACAAATAAGTCATGGATTCCATTTTCCAAGAACCCAAAGTCAATATATCACTTAATTAATAGAAATTTACATGCCCCCACTCTATTTTAGGAATCCTAAACTTTTAATTTCTTAATCCATTATTTTCCTCGAAAATATGATTTTTAGTTCCACACCAATTTAGCACCCTCCTAGCCCCTATAAATTTCCTCAAATGGCTAGTGCTAAATTACTAGATAAATACTTATTTCCTCAAATGAATAAGCTAGAACCAATTAAAATTGGAATTCATCCCATGTAATTAATCCTAGGAAAAAAAATTCAAAAATCCTCAAGGGTCGATCGATCGACCCTTGGCCCTCGATCGATCGATTGTGAATCGATCGATCGATGGCTTCGGATAACTTCTTCTTCGAGAAGCTATTTCAACCATTAAAGCTTCTCCCAAGCTTTTATCTCCTACCCCGATGTCCTTCAACCTCAAACAACAATATATACATATATAAAATGGGTTCTAAACATCCTAGAACCCAAAACCAACAAATGATTTCAATAATTTCCTAAGTTCTCGAATTGGATAAAAGTCGAGGTTTTCTCGTTTAACTTCCGAAAACCCATTTTGATTCATAAAATCCCTTCCCGAAAATCTTCTTATTTGTTAATACGAAATTTTGATATGAGATTTATGCTCCGAAATAAATAAAAGAAGCAAACACTTGCCTCGTGGATAAAATCCGATGATTCGGAGTCTAATCCCGCAGAGTTTGGCCGGAGCCTCCCTTTTCTTCCTCTTTTCTTTCCTCCTCTCCTATCCTCTTTCTTTTATTCCTTTTCTTTCCACCTCCCATGCCTTATATAGGGAGAAAAATGGTTTATCCCTTAATAAACCAAAAAATGACTCGTTTACTCAATCACGAGTCCCTATAAGCCCAAAAATTATCGGAGCCTAAACAATACACCTGGATACTCTATTCAGACTGTCTTGGCCATTCCGAGACCAACCGCGTAATCGAAATTTCCGTCCAAGGTACTTGGTCGCAATTCACTATTTTAACGCAATACATCTCTACGCGGGTTTTTCCATTAAAATATTGTCTTCTGTTTCTTTACTCAACTGCGACGTGTAATAAAATAATCCTTCTTGTCTACTTATTCCCAAAAGTTGTTATAACATACATCAGAAATCCTCTAACACTCCTAAACTCCAAAAATTATTATTCCGAGAAATTCCTCAAATTTCCAAATTACACCCATTTGTGAAAATTTAATTTCCCATAAAAGTGCGGGGTATTACATACTTCCCTCCTTACAACGGAATTTCATCCTCGAAATTCAGATACAACCAATACTACCAACACTATCCTAGGATCACTCCACATCCTAATGCCTCAAGGGGAACGATACTAACCCAATGCCTCTCAACCATACACTCACTAAGCACTCACCTCTAACTAGTTTTGTATGATACTATACTATTACCACATCGTAAGGTGACTCTAATAACGTCACATCGCACCCATCATTTCTAGTGCCCCACGTAGAAAGACAAGCCTACAGCCGCCACTCTAATGTATAAATACGATTCTAAACATCCGCTCGTCTACATCTGGATATCTAATTTCCCCAAAAAAGAAATTACTCTAACGCTCGACCACTCTCGTCAGTGTCATCACTTATCTTGGGCATGCTACCTCTTATTGCCATATAAAATTGTATTATCGACTACATCTCACGACGTTCCTTTCGACCCATACCAATTCCACTTATACTGCCTCACTTCATAATATTTAACTTATATACTATACCCCTTATATATATCATACGGTATATAAAACAAATTTACCAATGTGCCCATACACCTTTTAATTCATGCCTATCAGCACAACCATTGTAAATGTGACACACGTAACACTCTCTCTAAATATGGGCCTTATTTCTTCGGTGTAATACTCACACATGGTTCCTCCCAACCCGCGAAATTAAATTTTCCTCAGGGTTAATCAACCAATCTTCTTGTGGTTTACATCCCAAAATCTTCTTATATCGGCGCTACCAACTCTATTGAACTTACTCCCTAATAATCCTATGATATATGCGTTGCCTACCAACGCAAAATGAGTATAATCCTAAGTATATCCCTAGTTCCCAACGCCTCTCTCAACTTCTGAAATTTGCTCAGTTTCATGCGTGGGACGTCTCACAAAGCAAAATCCAAACAAGGAACCCTCCCGTTACACTACTCCCTCGCATCGTTGGTAACCGAGATATAACGGCCTAAGGCACATCAGCGGGACATCCTAAATCATGCCTCACTAACCTACCCACATACATATACCACTCCATACTTCACCTTGGCAAAAAAAAAGTCTAATTAATCAAGGTGACTACTCCCTTCAAACCTGTTTTAAACATCACACCCAAAACACACTATCTTCGAATTTGACTTCTCATCAAAGCCTAGCTACAAGACTTAAATCAATTTTCCTTCACCTTGTATCACCCTCATACTTCGGTGAGAGAACCATTTTAGTTCTTTTCCATAGCACTTCCATCTCTAAGCATACCATCATCACACGACTCTCAGTCTATAGTGTTTCATGCACACTATATCACTGATTCAAGAAATCAACATCCTTGCATGCCTTAAATCATCTCTAAAAGCCCGCCACACACTCAAATCATAATAATGAAACCTCTACTTACCAAATTTCCATCTACCCATAACAACATAGGAAAACTCAACCTATAAATAGGTGAGATATTGCAACAATAACCGGTTCCAATCTGGATCCTCGGACACGATAGTCTTTTAGTCATTAGCTTGCTATCGCTCCAATAATACAATAATCCAACACTTATCATAGTACTATACTCGTATAACACATGCAAAACGAGTAGTATAAATCAGATACAAATCCAAAATAGTACCCCGCTATCGCGAAAAAACATAGACATACCCCATACAATGTTATCGATACCGCCACAAAGCTCAAATTACACACACGAATCTAGGGTTAGCGAAATGCCACGACTCTTTCTATTCACACTAAATATACCCCCCTCCTTTCGAGGTGAAACTCATAAGAATAACTTTTCCAGTCTTCCTGACTTCTCCAATTGGTTCCTCGACCTAGCACATTTGTCTTAATCGAACCAAAGCTATTTTATTTGATGCCCCACCTCGGCACTCTATTCTTATCCTTTAATTTCTATTGGGAAAAGACTACCCATGTGGTTCTATACTGCACATTGCGACCATTCCCCATCTCTGGCCATCCCAACCATGTTAAAGTTATCAGTATCATCAGACTTTATAGCCTCGATCCTGACAATCACCTCCCAAATTCCCCTTACCTTCTTCATTATGAGGAAACTCCAGTACCATCTTCAACGGCCCTGCTTAAATAATTCCCCGGGTGGATGTCCACCAATGGTGTTCAATAAACTCGAATTATTTTCAAGTGTTAATAACACTTACCTGTGAGCCTATCACTCCTTTGAAGGACTCTCTCTTTATTGTACCTACCTAACTTCGGAGCAGGGTTCATTTCTCCATATCACTCCTTATTCATTGTCGTCCTGTGATCAATCCTAATTTGAATTATTAAGGAACTGCATTCTCTTCCTATCTAATAAACCAAAGGAGATCGCGGTTAAAACTATACATAAGATTCTTCTACGAGCAAAACATCATGCTCCCCTTAATATGGTGACTACCGTTCCCACTAATTCAACATTTCTCCTATGAGTGAGACAAAATTTCCTCAAATTTTCACATACGGTTGTTTTTCCATAATTCTCTCTAAGCCAAAGCTACACCGACTTCGTATAAATTTAAATCTCGACGTATCGTCTTTATCAAATACCTCTTTTAGACCCTTAGCTTCATCGGGTAATTCAACTTTAGTACCACTCTCTACTACAGCGGTACTTGGATACTCATGACTACTATACTCTAGTAGTTGCCACAACTATCCTTAGCAAATTCCATATGGGGAGTGACCTTTGCTCCAGTCCTAGTCTCCAACTTAAGATCCCATTAAGCCCCACCTCCTGCCGCCTTCCTTGCTCCGTACGCGAATCTCGAACGAGCGCGCAAAAGATTACCATAATCTTATACTATGGAAGGAGACCAAAATCTCACAAAACAGGAGTCGCATTTGGATCATTCTTAGCATCACTATCTAAAACCAATTTAATTACTAATAACCTATTAGACTGGCGTTAAAATTTTATCTAAGTAATCTTTTTAAACAAACCAACAAAGTAAAACCATCGTACATCTTAAATAAATGAAACTGAAGAGAAATGAAATAGCTGAACACTCAGTTCAACAATAATACAATCATAATGAATACCGCACTAAAAGGAGGTAAAAGAATTAATAAATGCAATTGGGCTTTTATCCGAGTGTTTATGCAGTACCTCCTATCTAGATAACAAGGATGGAAGCGTCTACAATGAACATGCATGCATCCACAGCTGCTGCAACAGACGTTTGACTCGAAGGAATCATCATCTGGGTGTCCCTGTGTCCAGACACACACACACACACACATATATATATATATATAGCAAGAAAGGAAAAATAGGAAAACGGGTCAGAGCCCGAGTTGTAAAAATATTTTGCAAGTGCATAAATGCTTTATTTAAAAAAATAAGTTTTGTCACATATTTAAATTGGTATCGCACTCCCATGAGATACCCCTCACCCCTCTTCTAATAGTGCACGCCTAACGCGCTCGTTTAAAACATCCTAGTTAAGCTACCACGCCTAACTAATCTAATTGACCCGTCTGATAGAAACCTGACAACCCGAGTACTAAGGGATAAACTTATCTCGATTCTCAACACTGCACTAAGTTTGTGCGTGGGGTGTCTCGCGAAGCGAAATCCAAATAAGGAACCTCCTCAATACACTACTACTTGGCAGCATCGATCGTCAAGATCCATTAGACCCTCACCACATGATGTAAATATAATACATCCGGATCCAAATTTACGGGAAATGGGGAAAAATACACTTTATTAGGCTTTTCACTTTATATACATGAGTTTACAATATGATGGCTTGTCTTTATATACAAACCATAAACTATAATCATCCAGTATATAATTATACCTATTGCACACATAAGTATAATAACCATCCCAACGAGCTATAACTCGAGGACGCGGTCTCTCAATGCTATCATCTTCCAGGGGATCACTCACATACCATCCTTGGGACTAGCGGTCGGACTCAATATCACCGACATCGCGGCCAACACACACACACACAACGTCTGGGAAGCGGTCATAGTTCCTCCTTGGCAACGAGACGAAAAATACCCACCACGTCTAACCCCTAATAAAAATAACACAATATAACAATGGATGCTATGACCTGGGGAATATCCACAACCTGCTCCTCGAGCCAGGATGCTCACCCTCGTCGCGCAACTTCCCAATGATAGCATTAGAGGGGGTATGCTTCATATATATATATATATATATATATATATATATATATATATATATATATATATATATATATATATATATATACATTTATCACTCCTCAAATGTAGATATGGCTACAATTGCCAATAATAATATTTAAGTACCTTACTACTTAAATACTAATCTCATAAGTATTCTCTTTCTCTTAAGTTTAACTCTCACCTTAATCTCTAATTAAGGACTTGTATATAAACCCTAATGTACCAATTCGTACTAATTAGATAGGTATACCCTTCACTATTCTTAATTCTCATCAGTATTGCACCTCCTATAATAACCGTCGTCAATAGACGTATAGGACAACCGCTAAATCCTCTTTATCCTATATCCTAATTTCATCCTATCCACTTTATAGGATTTTATCGCACACAATTTTACACATAATTACATTCTCTTCGTTCTTAATTTTATACGCACCATCCCCACTGAAAAATCAACTCAAGTGTTACTCGCCCTAAACACCCATTAAATAAATAAGTCATGGATTCCATTTTCCATGAACCCAAGGTCAATATTTCACTTAATTAATAGAAATTTACAGGTACCCACTCTATTTTAGGAACCCTAAACCTTTATTTTCTTAATCCATTATTCTCCTCGAAAATATGATTTTTAGTTCCACACCAATTTAGCACCCTCCTAGCCCCTATAAATTTCCTTAAATGGCTAGTGCTAAATTACTAGATAAATTCTTATTTCCTCAAATGAATAAGCTAGAACCAATTAAAATTGGAAATCATCCCATGTAATTAACCCTAGGAAAAAATTGTCAAAAATCCTGAAGGGTCGATTGATCGATCCTTGGCCCTCGATCGATCGATGTCTTCAGACAGCTTCTTCTCCGAGAAGCTGTTTCGACCATTAAAGCTTGTCCCAAGCTTTTATCTCCTACCCCGACATCCTCCAACCGCAAACAATGAGATATACATATATAAAATGGGTTCGAAACATCCTAGAACCCAAAACCAACAAATGATTTCAATAATTTCTTAAGTTTCTCGAATTGGATAAAAGTCGAGGTTTAATCATTTAACTTCCGAAAACCCATTTTGATTCATAAAATCCCATCTCAAAAATCTTCTGATTTGTTAATACCAAATTCTGATATGAGATTTGTGCTCCAAAATAAATAAAGCAGGTAAACACTTGCCTCGTGGATAAAATCCGACGATCCCGAGTCGAATCCCGCGGAATTTGGCCGGAACCTCCCTTTTCTTCCACTTTTCTCACCTCCTCTCCTCTCCTCCTTCTTTTCTTCCTTTTCTTTCCCCCTCCCTTGCCTTGTATGGGGAGAAAAAAGGGTTTATCCCTTAATAAACCCAAAAATGACTCGTTTACTCACTCACGAGTCCCTATACGCCGAAAAATTCTCGGAGCCTAAACAATACCCCCGAATACTCTATTCTGACTATCTCGGCCATTCCGAGACCAACCACACAATCGAAATTTCCATCCAAGGTACTTGATCGCAATTCACTATTTTAAACCAATACATCTCCATGCGGGGTTTCCCATTAAAATATTTTCCTCTGTCGCTTTACTCAACTACAACGTGTAATAAAATAATCCTTCTTATCTACTTATTCCCAAAAGTAGTTATAACATACATCGGAAATACTCTAACACTCCTAAGCTCCAAAAATTATTATTTCGCGAAATTCCTTAAATTTCCAAATAACACCCATTTGTGAAAATTTAATTTCCCATAAAAGTGCGGGGTATTACATTATGTTACTGTGATGCATGGTATATATCGGTATTCTTTTGGGAGTAGTTAGTGACAAGATAAAATTTGGACATCACCCTTTTTAAATAATAGGTAGCTAGTTTTATTAAATTAAAAATTGAGTTTTCGACAGTGATGCATTATCTAAACCAACATGGTATTCTGAAATTAATTAATTAAGCATTGATCACCCGGTAATTAATTAGGCGGGGTGTCACAGGTGGTATCAGAGCATCAGGTTCTAGTGTCCTTTGGATCTTTACGACTTAGTATATTTCCGCGTAGCATCCTTTAATATAGAGCCCTATATTTTAGGATTGTTGTACTATTTATATGTTTTACATTCTTCTATTAATTTGAGAATATAATTGCAGACTTATGAAACTTTTCTCTATTTTCAGATGCTTCCTAAATGTGCACAATGAGTTCCCAGGGAAGCCCAGCCATAGGATCAGCCTGCACCTGCTTAGGGTATGATGAATGCCGCTAAAGTGGCAGCCATTGTATCTCAGGAGGTCAACGCTGCTTTGGCCGTAGTGCAACAGACACCACCTTAGGCACCGATGGTGGCTCCAGTTCAGGCCTATGTTTTCCCTTCTACTTGGGATCGTGTTAGGTATTCCTTCTAAAAGGCGCATCTTTCGGAGTTTTTAAGGATCTTCGATGTAGTCATGGCGAGCCAATGGAAAAAGGACAACCAAAGGCATTTGAGGATGCACGAGTGCACGAAAGTACAGAGTCAGATTTTGGCCACGTTCAAACTAGTGGGGGCAGCACTGTAATGGTGGTAGTCCATCACCACCACTGAGGAGAGAGACACACTCAATATCTGAGACTTTTGGGTGCGATTCGATCGCAAGTACTTTCCCTCGGCTGTCCAGACAGAGATGAGTCAAAAGTTAGCAAATCTGAAGAAAGAGGGAAGGTCCATCGCAGAATACGAGGCAGCGTTTACTAATCTTCTCGACATTGTACTGAGTGATATTATGACCGAAGGGAAAAATATTCAGCGCTTCATGGATGGGTTGACATGGAGGATCCGCCAACATTTAATAGGCAATCTCTCTTTGTCCACCTATTCAGATGTGGTCAACGCAGCACTACTCCACTACCAGGACCACCTCTTCCACTTGTTCGAGGTTAAGAAGGTGGGAGACTTAAGCCAGCAGGGCAAGGAAGGAGGGAATGGTGCCGGTGGGGCTTAGACAGTTCAGGGCCAGCATAGGCACTGTGATCAGGGTTCCTAGTAGGGGGGTCCTAAGAGGTTCAGGTCATGAGGTTTCAGACATGGGAAGGGAGGTTTTTGAGATGGCCATCAGGGCCAACATGTCCATCAGGGCCAACATGTCCATCAGGGCCGTCAGTAGTTTTAGTAGGGCCAGAATGGCCAAGGGAGGGGTGGTAACGGGTAGCAAGGCTGGGGACAGTAGGGACATAGTGGAGGAACCTTACCAGGGAGATGTTTCACGTGTGGAAACACTGGCCACAAATGCTAGGACTGCCCTCAGAAGGGTAGGGGCCAGTAGCAGTAGCAGGGTATTCGTCAGGAACCCCAGAGACCGTTATTTCCTGCAGCCCTCCCAATACCTCCACAGATGGCAGCATTACCACCCATTCTAGCCACCCCAGTTCAACAAGGACAGCTTCTGTATGGACGAGTTTATAATCCACACTAGGCCACAGTCCCGCAGGACCCACCAACGATTGACGGTACATTTTCTATCCAAGGGACTTTATGGTGCATTTTATTTAACACGGGAGCCACACACTATTTCATTACCACGGGATTTGCACGTACCACGGGGTTATTTGATATGGTAGAGGGTACAACCACTTGTGTGGATTCGTTATTATGATTGGGAGGTTTGTCTTACCCAATGACATGCTCGTATTAGACATGTACGAGTACGATGCGATTATGGGTATGGATTGGCTTATCAGGTATAGGGCCATGATTGACTGTTATAGTAAGAGTATAGTTTTTTCCGTACCCGGGCAGGAGATGTTTCTGGTGGAGATGCCTCGCTCTAAGGGAGGATCGTCCACGCATTTATACTATATATAGGACGAGACCTCTACGGAAGTTGTGGTACCGCTTGATTCGATTCCTATAGTTCGAGAGTTTGCCGATGTGCTTCAGGAGATTCTGTGGTTACCACCGAGTAGAGAGATAGAATTTGTTCTTGATTTAGTGCCAGATACTCGACCGATAGCACGCGCACCTTACCATATGGATCAAGCAGAGATGAGGGAGTTACGTGACTAGATTGAGCCATTGTTGGGGCAGGGGTTTATCCATCGGAGTACTTCTCCGTGGGGTGCTCCCGTATTTTTTGTTAAGAAGAGGGCTGGATTGTTGAGGTTATGTGTTAATTATCGATAATTGAATAAAGTCACGATACGGACCAAATATTCGTTGCCTCGAATCGATGACTTATTCGACCAGTTGAGAGGAGCGAATTTCTTCTCAAAGATTGATTTGGGATCGGGGTACCATCAGCTACGTATAAGGGAATATGACGTGTCAATGACTTCTTTCCTAACGAGATATGGTTCCTATGAATTCAGGGTTATGCCCTTCGGTCTAACCAATGCCCCAACCGTGTTCATGGACTTGATGAACAGGGTGTTCAGAGAGTTCTTGGACCAGTTCGTCATCGTATTCATAGATGACATCCTGGTTTTCTCATAGATCGAGGAGGACCATGTCGAGAACTTGAGGCAAGTTTTGCAGACACTGGTCCATCATCAGTTGTATGCAAAATACGAGAAATGTGGGTTTTAGCTAAAAGAGGTACAGTTTTTGGGGCATATCATCTCCGATAGAGGGATATCCGTGGATCCGAGGAAGGTGTCAGCGGTGAGGGAGTGGGGGCAGCCCATGACACCGACCGAGATATGCAGTTTTTTGGGTTTAGTCGAATACTACAGGAGGTTAATTCAAGGGTTTTTTAAGATAGGGGGTTCGTTGATGCACTTGACTCGCAAAGGGGTGCCATTTATCTAGAGTGACGCCTGTCAGCTAGCCTTCGATGAGTTGAAAGATAAGTTAACCTCAGCACCAGTGTCAGCATTACCCAGGCCAGGAGTGGAGTATCTAGTCTACACTGATGCGTCCTTATTAGGACTTTGAGGTGTACTTCAGCAGGAAGATCAGGCTACATCTTATGCTTCTCGTAAGCTTAAGCGTCACGAGAGGAATTACCCCCCCCCCCCCGACTTGGAATTAGCAGCAGTAGTGTTCGCACTTCAAATTTGGAGACACTACCTCCTAGGGGAGAAATTTTGCTTATTCACAGACCACAAATCACTACAGTACCTCTTCACACAGAAGGAGTTAAATATGCATCAACGTCGGTGTCTTGAGTTCGTGAAGGATTATTAATTTCATATCCAATACCACCCGGGGAAGGCTAACGTGGTAGCAAACTCGTTGAGCCGAAGGCCAGTTGGTGAGGTGGCTGAGGTGTGGAAAGAAAAATGGAAGGAGTTAGGGAACCAGGATGCAGTGGCTCGATCATTTATGTCTATAATGATGGTTATGCCCCAGGTTATTACGGGAGTAATACAAGCTCAGGCAGATGATCCGTTCTGCCAAAGTCAGATAGTGATGCTTCTAGCCGAGGGGGCCAAGTCTTACACCGTGGGTTCAGACGGGGGCCTACATTTCAATGGGAGATTGGTTGTCCCTGCGGTTGAAGATCTGCGACACAAGGTGATGATAGAGTCGCACAGTTCTCAATTTGCAGTGCATCCCGGCGGGGATAAGATGTACCAGGACATGCGTAGATAGTACTGATGGAGCGAAATGAAGAAGGATATGTAATACTCCGTATTTTTATGACTTTTAATTTTAGGGATTTATTAAATTTAATTAGAGATATTAATTTAATATTAATCCATTAAATCATTTAAATACATTATTGCGTGACAAGAGTTAGTAATTATTGAAATTTTGTTGTAAGTTACTTTATGAGTAAAGTAAGAGATGTAATTATTGTGACAACCCGCGATCCACGATAAGGGGTGGCCAGCCCGACACCTAAATGTAATAGGAATCATGGATGGATATCATCCTCATCATCACAAAATATAAACTGAGTATACGGGAAACCACCCAATAAATCAGAAAAACGAGTTGCCAAAAAGTTTAGAAATTTAAAATGCAGTTAAGAATTATAATTAAAACAACCCCGTCTGATAAGCAAGTGGAATTACACAAGAATATATATAATACAACTAAGACGAATGTATACAAAGGGACCGAATAGGCTGTCGGTCCACAGCAACATACAATGAAGTACAACACTTTAATATCGTATGTAATACATTCATTTGGCTTCCTATGCCCTCACCAATTTCTCCGACGGGTTTTCTACTCGACGCACCTACTACCCCAATCGCATTCCCTTAGCAAATGAGAAAAATATCCAATCACTAGTCCTTCTAAACTCCGAGCACCAACTCGATTTCTCCCACGACATATTGCAACAACTTGTTGCTTGCGAGAAAGACCAAATTTCCTGCCCAGGAAGTAGTGCCTTATCTATTTAAGGTGATCACTACCACGATGAATTTTAATTCAAGCATGGGATAATACTTTCCACAAGTTTAAGCTTGTGAGATGCATAAACAATGGGTCTATGCTCCAGTATTATTACTCCCCAACCTGCCAGAAACTTATTCATTAAACCCACTCTCGAGCTCACTATCATGGACTCAGGAGTGAAGTCACCACATCTAAGAAAGACCTCATCTCCTTCAGCTTAAACTACCAAACCTCTCGAGACCCCAGAAATCTCGTTCCTAGGGATCAAACCCCTCATAGAGTTAACCCACGACTTATTTCGTGGTCAACTCCTTACCACCTTCCTAAATTAACATCACAAACCCCAAAGACCTAACGTCCTAATAACCGTAAAGTCTATCTACATATATACTATCTAAATCGTAGGCATCTAATACTAAATATATCCCTAGTGCCCAAGACCTTACTCAACTTCCGACATTCGCTCGGGTTCATGTGTGGGATGTCTCACCGAAGCGAAATCACTAACAAAATAAAAAATCGTATTTTCATTAACTCCCCCAACTAGGCACAACCTCTTCTACGTGATTCTCGGCTAAACCTTCCAATCCAACTCTCCACAACAAAATTAAAAAAAAAAGAAAAGAAAAAGAGTAGCGCCTCTCCACTCACAACCTCGTTAAGTGTTCATGCGGCGGAGTGTCTCGCAAAGCGAAATCCAAACAAGGAACCCCTCCGACACATGCCTACTTAACTAGATGATCATGGAGATAAAGCGTAACAAGCATAAACAAAGCAAATAAACAATCATACACTCATACAAGAGAACTAAATAAATAACAAAAATCTCTTAACCACCTCGATCCACCTTTATAAAGTCTCAACTCGTATCCAGGAGAGAAATTATATAATAACTAGTTCCATTTTGAACTAGAAGTGTGATAGCCTCGCAATTTTAGTTGCATGCTATCACTCCAAACTAACCATAATATCTTTACTCGCATTCTATACATAAAATAAGAGAAAGGAAAAAAATGGCATCTCTCCACTCCCAACGTCGTTAAGGTTCACGTGTGGAGCGTCCCGCAAAAGCGGAATCCAAACAAGGAACCCCTCCTATGCATTACTACTTTACATTGTTGGTCATGGAGATAAGTCATAACATCCACATACAATGAAAACAAGCAATAAAACACTCAACCCAAGTAACACATATGACACATATACATTTAAAATATCATCACTCGCTACATAACGAGTGAAGAAAAGATAGAACTTCCATACCACGAAAGTCATATAATTACTCTTCTATAATCGCGTCAATACTACTACAAGCTCAATTTACACACCCGAATCTACAGCATATACAATACTACTAAATCTTATCCTAAGGAATACACGACCCACTAATAAGGTGGAATTCCCACCAACAATTTAAGCCAAGCACTCCGGGTCAATACTAATGGCTCTCAGACTCCATATTCGAGCCTTCCATGAACCAACATTATTTTCATTAACTCCCCCAACCAGGCACTTTACTCTTGCCCTCGTTCTCCACTCAACGAAGTTTAAAATGAGCGGTTCTACGCTCCACGTCATCGCCATTATTCCGACTCTGGCCGACGACAATTTCCCACGTAGCCCCTCTTACTTTCTCAGTAAAAGACGACATGCTCTCGACCTCCTCTTCCTTATTTCAATGAGTCCTCCCCAGGGCGGATAGCGAATATCCACCAAAGGGTTTTCATGAACACAGTTCCTTCATAAGTGTTAGCGACACTTGTTCTGGAACCTATCATTTTATGGTGCACGGTATCCCTAACCGTACAACACTTTATTCACCATCGGTCTTTAACCGAGCATTTTGTGAACATTTGAGAATCCAACTTCTCATCAGTCCAGTTTTTTTTCCAGAGAAACTTGTTGTTGCATCCACCGGGCTTCTCAAGAGGCCAAACTTCCAGCACCCACGAATATGGTGTCCACATAGATTCCAATAGACTCTAGAACCTGATGCTCTGATACCATCTATGATTCCGTTATATTGGATTATTGGGCTTACCACCCCTTATTTTGGTGAGTGGGTTGTCACAATTATAATTAGTAAAATTATCACGGGAATCTAATTTGATAATTTTGAAAATTTATCGGGATGCGCTTGTGTCGTGTCAGGATTAAATTCTAACTATTAAAAGTGAATAAATTATAAGTCACCCATATGGTCATTTTGAGCGTGTCAATGTGTCCGTAAGGGTCGAGATAGTCAAAATAATGTACCCGGGGGTTTAGTTTGGCTCTCGGGGCGTTTTTAGGCCTAATTAACATCTCGGGACGGGGTTTTGGACATTTTTCATTTTTGGGCATGAAAACCCATGAAAATTATTAGAGTATATCAGATGGTAGGAGTCATATTCTAGGGTTAGAACAAACAAAAACCAAAGACGGCCATTGGAGAGGAAGAGGAGAAGTTTTCCAAGAATTTCTAGGCAAAGAACTCCACCGTTTGCACCGCCGTCGCCGCCAAACGTAAGATCGCGCAACGAGGAACACCACCACACCAATCTCTCCACAAAATCTGAACCTAAAATTCCCTGGAAAGTATCTATCTTGCTCTATTTCAGTTAATGCTTCATTAATATTAGTCTATGATTGATTGGGACTAGTTTTCGTGAAAGAAAAACATATTTTGGAGACTTAGATTTGCATGACGTATAGGTTAGAGATGTATTCCGGAAACCAAACTCACATGTAGAGTTTAAATCAGGAAATTATAGTAAATTAAGAGTATGAAATCTGGTAAAAGAATGGGAAGAAACTAAACAAAGAAAGTATTAGGTTTCTTGATAATTCTATGGATTATGCCCCATTTAATTCATTTTTCAAGATGAAAATCCGCATGCCTGACGTAAAATATCACTTGTTTGAGGATATAACACTTGTAGTATAAATTATTGGGAGTTTGGTAATAAAATATATTGGTTTGGATGAGTTTGGAAGAAGAAACCCGTAACTGGAAATTCTACAGATTTTCCATACTTGCTTGATCGATCGATCGAACCCAGATCATCGATCGATCCATCGATCGATCGATCGAACACCAACCATAGATCGATCGACCCCTCCAGGTAGACTTATATTTTCCTTTTTGAATGATTAACTTCAATTTAAGTGAATAGAAATCTTTGGTCATTTCTATTAAAACATTTTGGGATATAAAGAAGACCAGTGGGACTTTAGAAATATATGGAACCATTAATGTAAGACGAGATTAACATTTCACGGGGGTGTTTTACGTATAAGGGACAATGGGAACATGTGTTAAAGGGTGAGACTCTTAAAGAAGTTACGTTGTAAAATAAATGAGTACCTACTGAAATTACACTTGGGGAGATAGGAATTCAAGAGTGTTACGTAGTAAGTCGGAATAATTTCGTAATTAAGAATAAGAGGCAAACCGTTATACGTGATAACCTGGTAATGTGTAATAGGGATAAATATCATAATTATGGGTTGTGAGAGTGTACCTAAATTTGAAATGGGAATAGTAGTATGCATATATGATTGTGTTTGTGTATATACTATATACGTGTAAAAAGCATTCCCACGCTACTTGTTATCCATGAGGTTACCGCGCTGGGACAGTCTTACCTCGATGGGACCTTTACGGGGGATATTGACTCATACCCTAGAACATAGGAATCCTTGGTACAGTCTATCGGATCGATAGTCGGACCGTCCTAAGAGACGTGTGGGTATGTGTTGACCTCTTAGTGACTTGGAACTATGCTTCGCCTCAATTTGTATGTATTTTGTGCTAATACAGTTCGAGAGTGATTTCGAACTAGTATTTCCCCTTAGTACAAGTGATGTGGGGACTGGATAGTAGAGTATGCCCACACCATAAATTTTATGTGGGGTGTCGTAGAATATATATATATATATTATATGAGTATTTGATATATATATTTAAACTTGGAATTTGGGAAATATCTACTGTGACTATGGTAAGTAAGAAATGAATAATTATTTCATCTTGGGAATAAGTGTTTGAAAAGTATGATACGTTAGTGGGAAACTTTATAATCAAATGAGGGTTATGTGAGAACTTTGCTTTTAAACAAAATTAACTTTCATAACATTAGAAATTTTCAGCATGAGATCTTATGAGTAACTTAAGATAAGTTAAACTATTTGGAGTATTAGTGCGATAAGTGTTCACATTAGAAGAGAGGTGAGAATTTCTCAAGGGATGATTGTTGCATTAGCTGGTAAGCATTTTAAATACTTGCTAAACTGAATTTTAAACTCTTTTATAATTGGCCTCTGACCCATTTCATATTTTCTATTTTCTATTCTCTCTTGTATATATATATGTATATATTACAGGTGCCCAGCCACAGGGGCGTCTTTCATAGGATCCTTTGTGTGGAACGTGCTGCAGCTTAGGTGGGAGTTGCAGGCCTCTTGTTTAGACGACCTCATTATTGATTCCAATTTTACTCTATTTTATCCACTTGGGCATGTGTCGCCCTTTTCCATTATTCAGTTGTTTTTATCAGAGATTGCTATTTGTTTAGTTCCAGTATTTACATTTTGGAATGATTATTGTCAGGATGTTTTTCCTTTATGTTTTAATGTTGGACTTATTTAGTTGAATGTTTAAATTCCTTGGATTATATTTTCCAGTTAGATTGTTGTGTAATTTTTAAACCATGGATTATGTAAGGTTTTAAAATATTGGTTTTAAATTAAATTTGGAAATTGAAGTCTAAAAATGGTTTTGTCACTTAGCTTAATTATTTAGGGTGTTTAATTGGAAAATTTATTTTTGCGACCGTGATACTAAGAATGAACCAACCGTTCACCTTGGTTACAATTTAATAAAGGACTGATCACCGGGTATTTAATTAGGCGGGGTGTCACATGTGGTATCAGAGCATGAGGTTCTAGTGTCTTTAAGGATATGTATGGCTTATTTCGCTTTCAGCTTAGCGTTCTTGCTATAGAGCCCTATTTTAGGATTGTTGTATTCTTGCTTTTACAATTACGTCTTCAGTTATTTGAGATTTGATAATAATTGCAGACTAATAAATTTGTTTACATTTTAGATGCCTCTGAGACGTGCACCTAAGGATAGGCGTGCCCAAGTCGATCGGCCAGTAGCTCCGGCTCAGGGAATGATGAACGCAACCGAGGTAGACACTATCATTGCTCAGGTTGTAAATGATGCGCTAGCGGTAGTGCAGCAGGCTCCACCCCAGGTTCAGGTAGTGGCGCCAGTACCGGCATAACTTCCATCTGCATGGGAGCGAGTTATGGATGCCTTCCAGAAGGCGCATCCCCCAGAGTTTGCGGGTGGTTCTGATATTATTGTAGCCAACCAATGGAAGAAAGATATCCAGAGGCATCTGCGCATGTACGAATGCACGGACGTGCAGAAATAGCTGTTGGCTTCCTTTAAGCTAGTGGGGGCCGCTTTGCAATGGTCGGAATCCACTAACACCTTGGAGGAGAGGGATGTTATCACTATTTAGTCATTTTCGATGCGGTTTGACAGCAAATACTACCCATCCACCGTGCAGTCTGAGATGAGGAGGAAGTTACTGAGTTTGAAATAGGAGAATTCGACTATTGCTGTGTATGAAGAGGAGTTACCTAGACTTCTCACTATAGTGCCAGATGAGTCACCCACTGAGGGGAAGAAGATATTGTTGTTTGTAGACGGGTTGGTTTGGAGGATCCGTCAGCATCTCATAAGTAATTTGTCACTGAGTACCTACATGGACGTACTCAATGCTGCTTTACTACACTATCAAGATCACCGCTTTTATCTGCAGGGAAACAAGCGAGCAGGAGAGTCCAGCCAGTAGGACAGGACAGGGGGTAGTGGTGCTAGTGGGGCCAGTAGGGCCAATGGCGGGGTGGTAACGGCCAGCAGGGCCGTAATTAGTAGGGATAGAAGGGAGGAAATTTTAGGGGCCGATGCTTCGGGTGTGGTAAGAATCGCCACAGGCGCTAGGATTGCCCAGAGGGTGATAGGGCCCCACAGCAGCAGGGTGCCTGTAAGGAGCCACAGAGGCCACTTTTTCCAGCCGGCCTCCCAGCACCAGCTCAAGTACCAGCCATTCCAGCCGCTCTAGTGCAGCAGGGACAGTTACAGTACGTACGTGTCTATAACGTCCACCAGGCAAGAGCTCCACAGGTACCACCCACGATTGAGGATATGTTTCCTATCCATGGTATTATGGGTCGGGTTTTATTTGATACTGGGGCGACACACTATTTTATAGCTACTCATTTTGCGAAGGCCTTAGGGTTATTAGCCACAGTAGAGAGCACCGTAACATATGTAGACTCACCACTGGGAAATGGATCATTAATTTTCTTTATATGCCGGGGTGTGGTAGTAGAGATTGGTAGCTTGATCTTACCAGCAGACATGCTAGTATGAGCATGACATTATTATTGCTATGGATTGGCTCGCAACATACATAGCCATGATATATTATTTATGTGGGAGAATTATCTTTGCCATTCCAAGGCAAGAGATATTTGTAGTGGCGATGCCTCGCCCAGAGGGAAGCTCTACCGCTCATTTGTATTACATAGAGGAGGATACCTCTAAGGAGGTCGTGATTCCCTTAGACTCGATCCCAGTTGTTCGTGAGTATTCTAATGCATTTTAGGAGATACCAGGCCTACCCCCCAGTCGAGAGATAGATTTTGTCATATATTTATTATCGGATACTCGACCGATATCACGCGCTCCATACCATATGGCTCTGAAGAAAATGTGAGAGTTAAGAGATCAGATAGAGCAGTTGTTAGGTATGGGCTTCATTCGTAGGAGTACCTCACCTTGGGGCGCTCCAGTTTTGTTTTTGAAGAAGAGAGATGGTTCACTAAGGCTATGTGTAGACTACCGGGAGCTTAACAAGGTCACGATACGAAACAAATATCCGTTGCCTCGAATCGATGATCTGTTCGACTAGCTGAGGGGAGCAACTTTCTTTTCGAAGATAGATTTGAGGTCAGGATACCATCATCTACGTATTAGGGAGAAGGATGTTTCGAAGACTTCTTTCTTGACGAGATATGGGTCCTACGAGTTCATAGTGATGCCATTTGGACTAACAAATGCCCCATCCGTATTCATGGACTTGATGAACCGAGTGTTCAGAGAGTTCTTGGATCAGTTTTTCATCGTCTTCATAGATGACATCCTGATATATTCACATACTGAGGAAGAGCATGCTGAGCACTTAAGGCAGGTTCTTCAGTCTCTATGAGAGAATTAACTATATGATAAGTATGAGAAGTGCCGGTTCTAGTTACGGGAAGTACAGTTCTTGGGGCATGATGTTTCTGAACTGGGGATAGCGGTTGACCCAAGTAAAGTGTCAGCAGTGAGGGAGTGGGAACATCCCACGACACCGATGGAAGTGCATAGTTTCTTGGGGTTAGTCAGGTACTACAGGAGATTCATTCGAGGGTTCTCCAAGATAGAGGGTCCATTGACGAACCTGACTCGCAAAGGGGTACCATATGTTTGGGACGATACTTGTCAATTGGCTTTCGATGAGTTGAAATGCAAGATTACTTTAGCATCAATCCTTGCTTTTCCTAAGATGGACGTGGAGTATCTGGTTTACACTGATGCCTCTTTATGGGGACTCGGGGGAGTACATCAGCAGGAGGAGAAGGCTATAGCTTTTGCCTCCCATAAGCTTAAGCCGCACGAGAGGAATTACCCCACACACGACCTAGAGTTAGCAGCGGTCATCTTTGCATTGAGGATATTGAGACACTATTTGTTGGGGGAGAAATTTCACTTATTCACAGACCATAAGTCACTTCAGTACCTGTTCACTCAGCGAGAGCTGAATATGCATCAGTGCAGGTGGTTAGAGTTTGTGAAAGACTATCAGATCGATATATAGTACCATTCGGGGAAGGCCAACGTAGTTGTTGATGTGTTGAGCCGTAGACCAGTAGACGATGTAGCGGACGTCTGGAAAGCAAAGTGGAAAGATTTGGGTCACCAAGATACGGTAGCCCGTTCCTTCATATCTGCCATGATAGTGACACCCGAGATCGTTACGAGGGTAATACAGGCATAGACAATAGACCCATTTTGCCAGGAGAAGATTATACGACTTTTAACTGAGGGTGTTGAGTCCTATTCTGTTAGTTATGATGGGGGTTTGAGGTTTAATGGGAGATTGGTGGTTCTCAGACTTACGTCATGCAGTAATGACCCAGTCTCACGGGTCTCGATTTGCAGTGCATCCTGGGGGAGATAAGATGTACGAGGATATGAGGCGACAATACTGGTTGAGTGGGATGAAAAGGGACATTGCTGAGTTCCTGTCCAAATGTTCTACTTGCCAGTTGGTAAAGGTGGACCACCAGAAATCGTCGGGGTTACTTCAGCTGTTGGAAATACTTGCGTGGAAGTGGGAGAGTATTTCCATGGATTTTATTACTGGGTTGCCTACATCACAATGGGGCCATGACTCCATTTGGGTGATTGTGGACCGTTTGACCAAGGTGGCTCATTTTCTGCCAGTGCGAACAGACTATACCACGGGTTAAGATGCTCAGTTGTTCATTGTTGAGGTTATTAGATGACATGGGGTGCCCCTGGATATTGTGTCAGATAGAGAAAAAAATTCGTATCGCGTTTCAGGGAGAGTTTTCAGGAAGCCATGGGTACTGAGTTGTGGTTGAGTTCAGCTTATCACCCACAGACAGATGGACAGACAGAGCTTACCAATTAGATGTTAGAGGATATGCTACGCATGTGTGTCCTTGATTTTACGGGAGGTTGGGAGCCACATCTTCCACTGGTAGAGTTTACGTACAATAACTCTTATTAGGTCACGATTGGCATGGCTCTATTTGAGGCATTGTACGGCAGCCCTTTTCGTTCCCCAACTTGTTGGCTAGAGGTGGGTGATAACAAGTTGCTCGGACCAGAGTTGATTGAGGAAACATCTGCTAGGATTGAAATAATCAGGAGTGGCATTCGGGTAGCCCGGGACAGGCAGAAAAGCTACGTCGATGCAAAACGGTTCTTTCGAGAATTTGATGTGGGGGAGAAAGTATTGCTACGTGTATCTCCTATGAAAGGAGTGATGAGGTTTCGAAAGAAAGGGAAATTGGCCCCGAGGTACGTAGGACCATTTCCCATTATCGAGAGGATTGGTCCGGTAGCATACAGATTGGGACTGCCAGAGTACTTACACCGCATTCACGATGTATTTCACATCTCGTCGTTGAGACGATACCTTTGGGATGACATGGCCCACACCCACATCGTGATTGAGGAGATTGACTTACAACCCGATAACTCTTATGAGGAGAGACTAGTGGCTATCCTAGACCATAGCGAAAGGAGATTGAGGCCAAAGGTAGTCCCACTTGTCCGGGTCCAATGGGAGCATCATAATATGGAGGAATCCACTTGGGAGCATGAGGTAGACATGATTGAGAAGAACCCAGGACTATTCTTGCCAGGTACTACTTATTTTTTTTGAATTTCAGGACAAAATTCCATTATTAGGGGGAAGTATGTAAAACCCCGTATTTTTATAACTTTTAATTTTGGGGATTTATTAAAATTAATTAGAGATATTAATTCAAAAAATCATTTAAATACTTACTAGCGTGATGAGAGTTAGTAATTATTGAAATTTTGTTGTAAGTTACTTTACGAGTAAAGTAAGAGATGTAATTATAATTAGTAAAATTATTACAGGAATCTAATTTGATAATTTTGGAAATTTATCGTGACGCGCTTGTGTCATGTCGGGATTAAATTCTAACTATTAAAAGTGAATAAATTATAAGTCACTCGTATGGTCATTTTGAGTGCGTCAATGTGTCCGTAAGGGTCGAGATAATCAAAATAATGTACCCGGGGGTTTAGTTTGGCTCTCGGGGTGTTTTTAGGCCTAATTAACATCCCGGGAGAGCGTTTTGGACATTTTACATTTTCGGGCATGAAAACCCACGAAAATTATTAGAGTATATCAGATGGTAGGAGTCATATTCTAGGGTTGGAACAAACATAAACCAAATACGGCCATTGGAGAGGAAGATGAGAAGCTTTCCCAGGAGTTCTAGGCCAAGAACTCCACCGTTTGCACCGCCGTCGCTGCCAAACGTAAGATCGCGCAACGAGAAACACCACCACACCAATATCTCCACAAAATCTGAACCTAAAATTCCCAGTCAAGTATCTATCTTGCTCTATTTCAGTTAATGCTTCATTAATATTAGTCTAGGATTGATTGGGACTAGTTTTTGTGAAAGAAAAACCTATTTTGGAGACTTGGATTTGCATGATGTATAGGTTAGAGATGTATTCTGGAAACCAAACTCACATGTAGAGGTTGAATCACGAAATTGTAGTAAATTAAGAGTATGAAATCTGGTAAAAGAATGGGAAGAAACTAAACAAAGAAAGTATTAGGGTTCTTGATAATTCTATGGATTATGCCCCATTTAATTCATTTTTCAAGATGAAAATCCGCATGCCTGACGTAGAATATCACTTTTTTTAGGATATAACACTTGTAGTATAAATTATTGGGAGTTTGGTATTCAAATATATTGGTTTGGATGAGTTTGGAAGAAGAAACCTGTAACTGGAAATTCTGCAGATTTGCCATACCTGCTTGATCGATCGATCGAACCCAGATCATCGATCGATCGATGGATCCATCGATCGAACACCTGCAATAGATCGATCGACCCCTCCTGGCAGACTAATATTTTCCTTTTTGAATGATTAATTTCAATTTAAGTGAATAGTAATCTCTGGTCATTTCTATCAAAACATTTCGGGATATAAAGAAGACCATTAGGACTTTAGAAATATATGGAACCATTAATGTAAGACGAGATTAAGATTTCACGGGGGTGTTTTACATATAAGGGACAATGGGAACAGGTGTTAAAGGGTGAGACTCGTAAAGAAGTTACGTTGTAAAATAAATGAGTACCTACTGAAATTACACTTGGGGAGATAGGAATTCATGAGTTCTACGTAGTAACTCAGAATAATTTCATAATTGAGAATAAGAGACAAACCGTTATACGTGATAACCTGGTAATGTGTAATAGGGATAAATATCAGAATTATGGGTCGTGAGAGTGTACCTAAATTTGAAATGGAAATAGTTGTATACATATATGATTGTGTTTGTGTTTATACTATATACGTGTAAAAATCATGCCCGCGCTACTTGCTATCCCTGAGGTTATCGTGATGGGATAGTCTTACCTTAATGGGACCTTTATTGGGGATATTGACTCGTACCCTAGAACATAGTAATCCTTGGTACAGGCTATCGGATCGATAGTCAGACGCTCCTAAGAGACATGAGAGTATGTGCTGACCTCTTAGTGTCTTGGAACTATGTTTCGCCTCAATTTGTATATGTTTTGTGCTAATACAGTTCGAGAGTGATTTCGAACTAGCATTTTCCGTTAGTACGAGTGATGTGGGGACTGGATAGTAGAGTATGCCCGCACCATAAATTTTATGTGGGGTGCCGTTGAATATATATATTATATGAGTATTTGATATATATATATATATATATTTAAACTTGGAATTTGGGAACTATCTACTTTGACTATGGTAAGTAAGAAATGAATAATTATTTCAACTTAGGAATAAGTATTTGAAAAGTATGATACGTTATTGGAAAACATTATAATCAAATGAGGGTTATGTGATAACTTTGCTTTTAAACAAAATTAACTTTCTTAACATTAGAAATTGTCGGCATGAAATCTTATGAGTAACTTAAGATAAGTTAAACTGTTTGGAGTATTAGTGCGATAGGTGTTCACATTAGAAGAGAGGTGAGAATTTCTCAAGGGAGTGTCGCACTAATATGATTGTTGCATTAGCCGGTAAGCATTTCAAATACTTGCTAAACTTAATTTTAAACTGTTTTATAATCGAGATCTGACCCGTTTCCTATTTTCTCTTCTCTCTTGTATATATATGTATATATTACAGGTGCCCAATCACAGGGGCGTCTTGCATAGGGTCCTTTGGATGGAACGTGATGTAGCTTATGTGGGAGTTGCAGGCTTCTTGTTTAGGTGACCTCATTATTGATTCCACTTCTAGCTCGATTTTATCCAGTTGGAGATGTGTCACCCTTTTCCATTATTCAGTTGTTTTTATCAGAGATTGTTATTTTTTTAGTTCCAGTATTTACATTTTGGAAAGGTTATTGTCAGGATGTTTTTCTTTTAAGTTTTAATTTTGGACTTATTCAGTTAAATGTTTATATTGCTTAGATTATATTTTCCAGTCAGATTGTTGTGTGATTTTTAAACCATGGATTATGTAAGGTTTTAAAATATTGGTTTTAAGTTAAATTTGGAAATTGAAGTCTAAAAATGGTTTTGTCACTTAGCTTAATTATTTAGGGAGTTTAATTGGTAAAGTTATTTTTGCGACAGTGATGCTAAGAATGAACCAACCGTTCACCTTGGTTATAATTTAATAAAGGACTGATCACCCGGTATTTAATTAGGCGCGTGTCACATGATATTATCGAGTTTGTCTAGAAATGTACCACTTGTCAGCTAGTTAAGGTGGACCATCATAGACAAGCGGGACTTCTACAGCCATTAGAGGTTCCTATGTGGAAATGGGAGAGCATTTCCATGGATTTCATCATGGGATTACCTACATCGCAGAGGGGTCACGATTCGATATGGTTGATAGTGGATCGGCTGACCAAGGTAGCGCACTTTCTGCCATCCAAGACAGACTACGTCGCAGGACAGTACGCCTAGTTATTCATAGAAGAGATTGTTAGACTCCACGGAGCGCCTCTCAATATCGTGTCTGACAGAGATAAGGTGTTTATTTCTCGATTTTGGGCGTGTTTTTAGGAGGCGTTGGGTACGGAGTTGCGGCTGAGCACAACCTATCACCTACAGATGGATGGTCAGATAGACCGAATGATCCAGATGTTGGAGGGCATGTTACAGATGTGCATCATTGATTTTGGTGGAGGTTAAGGGTAATACCTTTCACTGGTGGAGTTTGCCTATAACAACTCCTACCAGTTTACTATCGGCATGGCTCCATTCGAAGCCCTATACACCAGACCTTGTCGTTCCCCAGCACGTTAGCTAAAGGTGGGGGACAAAAAGTTACTAGGTGCGGAGGTAATTCACGATACTTCGGTAAGGATAGAGTTAATATGAAGCCGTATTAGAGTTTCTCAGGATCAGCAGAAGAGTTATGCTGATGCAAAATGCTATTTTCGAGAGTTCAACATTGGGGATCAGGTATTACTTCGGGTGTCTCCTATGAAGGGAGTTATGCATTTTGGGAAGAAGGGAAAGTTGGCGCCGAGGTATCTAGGGCCATTCCCCATCATCGAGAGGATTGGGCCAGTTGCTTATAGACTTGGGTTACCGGAGCACTTGCATAGAGTCCATGACGTGTTTCATATCTCTTCACTGAGGAGATTTCTTCAACATGATTTGTCCCATACTAATATTGCGTTAGAGGAGATAGACCTACATCCTGATATCTCACACGAGGAGGGGTCGGTTTCTATCTTAGACCGTAGCGAGAGCAAGTTGAGGTCGAAAGTAGTACCACTAATACGTATCCAATGGCGACACCATAATGTTGAGGAATCAACTTGGGAGCGCGAGGATGACATACGTGAACCTTATCTAGAGATATTCTTGCCAGGTATATATACATATTCTTTTCCGAATTTTGGGGCGAAATTCTATTATTAGGGGCGAAGTATGTAATACCCCGTATTTTATGCATAATTATTTTTTTTATGGAAAATGGGGATTAAGTAAATTAAAGGGAGAAAATGAAAATTAAATTAATCTAATTTTATGATAATAATCACTAGCAGGATGAGGGTTACTAATTATTGAAATAATAGGATGGTCGAGAATGAGATACATGACAGTTATGTTATAAATAATTGGGACGCGTATGAGTCGCGTCATTTATATTTATTTGGAGGGTCAAAAGATAATTTATTTTTGTATAACTTGGACGACTATTTTGAGTGTGCCAGAGTGTCCAGAAGGGTCGAAATAGTCAGAAAACACTATTTGGGTATTTTATTTGGAGTTCAGGGCATTTTAACCCAAAACGGCACCCCGAAGGAGTATTTCGGTCTTTATGAATTTTAGGGTAATTAAATGGACGAAAATTTGGTTTAATTAAAAGGCATTTAGGGTTAGTGGCCGTCAGTTTCAACCTACGTGAGAAGAGAGGAAAAGAGAGAGAGAGAGAACCAAGGAAGAAGAAGGAGACTCCATTAGAGCCTTAGCCAAGAACTCAACCTTTCACAACAAAAAGTACACCGGTGCGTAGATCGTGTCAGGAGGATCGTTCCTATACCAATTTCAACTCACGAATCAGAAGTTCATTTTTAAGGAAAGTGATTATCTTTCTCTTCTCTTAGCAATTATTACTCCTGTTAATATATGTTGAGGTTTTAGAAAAACAAATACCAATTTGGGTTTACCTATGTTGAGATCGTGTAGGAAAGTTAGAAAATCTGATCGGGGTTTACATGTAAAGGATTTTCCCCCTTAATAGGAACGAGAAATCGATGAATTAGATGAACTGTTCAACTTCAAAAATTTCGTTAGAAGTCCAGCCCAGGTAGTTAGAACGACCTTGTTCGAACGAGACATCTAACGAGATTCTAGTAGCCCTTCTAATGAGTTTGATGGTTTGTTTGAAGTACCTTCGTATGAATGACACTCGTTCGAATGACCTCATTCGAACGAGATTTTTTGGTCTTCTAATGAGATTCTAGAATGACCTTTTTAAGCTCGATTTTTGTCCAAACTTCCCGTAGGCTTATTTAGATGAGTTTTAAACCAGTATGATTGTCAAGTGACTTATATTAACAATTATTAATGAGCGAAGAATAAGTCGACCCTAGGAAAAGTATAAAAACCATGAGAATTAAGGAGGTGAGAAAATAAAAGCGAGAGAGTATATACGAATAGGGTTCGGGTTATAATAAGATAGATATTATACATACTGCAAATACTAGACTATGGGGAAGCTAATGAATTTATATAAGTTGTGAGCATGCTTATTGTTAAAAATATTATTTGTATTACATACCTAGATATTAGTTATCGAACGGAGGTTAACGCATTGTGGACGACCGAATCTTATGTTCTTTCGGGGGATTTAGAGTTGTACCACTAGAGCATGGAACCTAGGTACGGGCTATCCGTGAGAATGATAGTGATGACGGTCGTTTGGGTGCGTAGGTATGTGCATAGCCCATCGTCTTGGGACTATGTTCGCCTCTAATAGGTGTTTATTTTTTATTGGTTCTCGAGAGATTGAACCTATTGTCCTCTATGCGTGATCTTTGCAAATGGACTAGATAGCCGAGTATGCATAGCACCAAGGGTTTCTCAACTAAGGGTGAATACTGTTATATTTATGTAATTTAATATGTATACATTAAGTGAATAATGTGTGTATACCGAAAATCATGTTTGGTGTCTTATGTTGTTGACGCTACTTTTATATGTACACTTATGATACTATCAGTTGGGAATTTACAAGAATACGAGAATAAACTAAAGAAATCCTAATTCTATATCGAAATCATATGTACGTCGGTTTTGAGTTATTTAGGGAGACTTTCAAAGACTATATTATACACTTAGTAGTCAGTCAGGGTATCAAGACTAGTATGGGTAGTTAGGCTCGTTAGACGTGCACACTAGATCGAGGGGTGAGTATCTCAAGTGAGTACGCTAAGTTAACTTGATTAATAATTGTGCTAATTGAATCAATTTAAGAAGTTGCTATTTTAAACAGTTTTCAACTCGCGCTCTGGCCCATTTTTCTGTATATCTTTCTATTGCTCCATTATTTTAGGTGCCCAGCCACAGGGACACGAGCCTTAGGAGACTCTTTTTCAGTTGTCGTCTTGTAGTTGTTGCGAAAGCTATAGGATTATTTCTAGTAGACGACTCAACTCATTCTTTCCTTTTCAGTTATCCATTCTGTTGGACATGTTGTCCTTACCTATGTTTACTTTCAGATATTTAGTCTTTTTAAATTCTCTCTTAGATTTGATTTCTTTCATTGAATTTATTGTATGTGATTGTACCTAGAGATGTTTACTCCAGACATTTACTTCACTTCAGTTATACTTTACTTATGTTACTGTGATGCATGGTATTTATCGGTATTCTTTTGGTAGTAATTAATGACAAGATAAAATTTGGACATCACCTTTTTTAAATAATAGGTGGATAGTTTTATTAAATTAAAATTTGAGTTTTCGACGGTGATGCATTATCTGAATTAACTTGATATTCTGAAATTAATTAATTAAGGACTGATCACCCGGTAATTAATTAGGCGGGGTGTCACAGCTTTTACGAGACTTTTTATGGACGTGGGAATCCATAGATCTTCGACTAAACTCCCTCAAAACTCACATATTGAATATTTTTCCCAACTCTTTTGTTTTGAAGAAATCAATGTCCACATGTAGCGAAGCATCAATGTTCTTTGAAATTTTTCTCGCACTTTATATTTTTTCTTTTTATGTGCCTTTAAGATTTTAGGCCCTTTTCTTTTGCAAATGGTGGATATTCATGCAAAGATACTTTGTCTTTCACAGCCCGAATCCATTTCTCAATATATAACACATTTTAGCGGAGATATAATTTTCCAATTTGTCCAATATGTGCAATGGTTCTTACAAGAACTAATTTCATTATGTCATTTTGTTGAATTTGTTTCATTTTAAAAGCAAGATTAAGATGAAAACACTACAACCGACAAGTGAAAGGTAAGTGAAATGCTCAAATAAGTTCCTTCTCGTGTTCATTAAAAGTGATAAGGAGTCAAACATGTGGAAAGTAGTCATCATATCACATCTTAATGACTCCACACATTATAAAGTACAAAATGAAATGATGTCACGTCTCAAAACACTACAAAATGGTCACATGGATATGGAATGAATTAGTGAATTGAAAACCTTAATGTTCATCCACATATGGTGTAAAAAGAAATATGAAACTCTTTTTGGATTTTTCAAAAAATTTATCAAAAATAAAATCTTTTTGGCCTTTTCACTTTCCAAACAAGAAACCAAATTTTTTTTTTCAAAATTTTTCAGGAAAGAACAAAACTCTTTTTGAATTTTTTGAAAACATTATCGAAATGGAAAAATAAATACAAAGATAATACAATGGTAGTACACATTAGCAATGCGCATGGAGATATGAACATGAAAAGCGTCTTATGCTAGCAAACAAGTCTAAACCTCAATCATTATGTCCGGAGGAGTTCTCCAAAGGAGATGGCATCCTATGAAAAATATCCATCAAATCATGTGAAGTTTTGACTAAGCACTCAACTTTCTCCTGAAAGCTCTCAAAATCTCTCATGTGATGTGCAGGAATATGCAGAGTAATATGTGTGGGAGTGCATGTGGCAACATCTATAGTAGCATATCATCGAAGATACCTATGAGATACACTATCCAACTTTAAAAAAAATTCCCTAAGGTGTCCTCTTTGCTTGCAATGGGAACAAACATACATGGGCTTAGGAAAGCCTCTCTTAAAACGTCTATCTTCTCAATATTACCCAAAGCGAGACGGGGGAGCATCTTTCCAACCTTATTAAATGTGTCCTCTAAAGTAACCTTGACCTCCTGGGCACATTAGAGATCTCTCTCGAGATGAGATACACTGTCTTTAATTTTATCATGAGTCTCTAATGAAAATTGAAGATCTCTCGTGAGACTAGCCACATTATTGGTCAATTCCTCTTTTCTTGGCCTAAGACAGTCAACTGCTCACACAAAGAAACTTTCACCTTCTCGAGTTAACTCCTCGATGCCCCACACACCCTTAAAACTTTTACTTCTTTCTCCAAATCTAACACCCTAAGACTAAAATCTTTATTCAATTTTTTTTTCAATGTATCGGTGTATAAATCACTAAATGATTTTTGGAGATCCCCTTCTCCCTCACATCCAATCTCATCCTCACACTCACTCGAATGGCATAAAACATCATCGAGGCTCTCAAGTTTTCATGTGTCATCATCGTTGTGGGAAAAAATAGAAGTACTCGCATGACTAGCCATGAAAGGAATGGATTTTTCCTATGGTGATTCTCCCCTTGAATCAACCAACTCGATGTCAGTATCTCTAAGAGTGTCCTTATTAGCAATCTCTTTTACCTTTTTCTTTAGCCTAGTGGTGCAGTCATGTTCCTTGTGCCCTTAGCCCTTGTACTCAAAACACACTTATCTCTTCCTCTTTCTCACTGATATCCTTAACCTCATATTTCTTTTTGTTTTTCTTCAAAACCTTTTCATTGGAATAATTATTTTTGGAAAATTTGAGAAAATTTTAAAAACAAATCGAAAACAAGGCCAATTCATCAACATGGAACTCTCCCTAAGATTCAAACTCATAAACTTTCTCTTTTTTCTTTCTCTTAATTTGAGTCTTTAAAGCTACCCCTCTATCCTTAGGCTTAATGGTTTTTGGAAGCATGTCGATCTTATAAGTTTCAAGGTCTCATATGAGTTCTTCTAACCTAAGAGAGTCTAATACACCTAAAGCGTTAAGCACAGTGAAGTTAGGAATAAATCGGGATGCGAGTGACCTCAAGATATTTTTCATGACCCTCGAATAATCAATTTTCTCACCCAAATTAAAACTAATGTTAACAATGTTCGACAACCTAACATAAAATTCATCAAATGACTCGGACTATAACATAGTGATGGTTTCGAATTGTGTGGTGAAATATTAAACATTATATGCCTTGACAACGTTGGTACCCTCATGTGTCAACAAGAGGGTATCCTATGATTCCTTAAACGTAGTACAAGTCATGATGCAGTGAAAATCGTCAGGGGTTACGTCTCTAGAGATTTCATTAAGGCCACTAGAGTTATAGGTACTCCACTTAAATTCCTCATTAGTCTATGAAGAAATTGGTTTGGGATTCATGACATTAGCAACGATGATCATGGGATGAGTCCACCTTCCCATGATGAAAGTTACGGGATATGTCATATTCGATGTAAACTAGATTCTATGGATAAGCCCTAGATACTAGGGGCATTGATAGAAAATTTTCCATTACAACAAGTCATGTGAATCCTAAGTGAGTGGTGAAGAGAATGAGGAAGAAAAATAATAGGAGGAGGAAAGTGGTCTTCAAGTTGCCTTTTGTGAGTTATATGCAGAGTCATTTAAGTTGTAAAGCTAAATCGAAGTTTGAAGTTAAGTTAAAAGAAATATGTGACGCGACTAAGAATTTGTCACAAAAGTGCGTATTCTCTAGTCTCAAGTGCAAGCCTGTCGCGTTAGTAATAATCCGACAAGTCGGGATCGTATCCACAGGGATTAACAATTGGCACGTGTGTAGGAGAAGTTATTAAATCTTGAAATGATTTCTCAAAAGAAATAGGAAGGTGTAATACCCCGTATTTTTGTGATATTTATTTATGGGATTAATTGAATTAAATGCGTATTAATTGGAAATTAATCCGGAAAAAAAATACTAGCGTGATGCGAGTTAGTATTTGATATTAATGAGTATATATGGAAATATATGAATATTGAACTATGAAACTTGTCGTGAGATTTAAATACGGCAATTTGGAAATTTTGTTTAGACGCGTGTGACAGTCGCGTCATGGAATATAATTATGATAATTAAAAACTGAATTTTATTTCTATAAACCGTATGGTCATTTTGAGTGCGCCAACGCGTCCGGAAGGGTCAAAATAGTCAGAAAACACTAGCCGGAGGTTTAGTTTGGGTCCCGGGGCATTTTTAGGCCATGCCGGCAACGTATAAGGGTAGTTTGGTAATTTTAGAATTTTAGGATTTTTGATTAACGAATTTTAGGAGTTTTGAATGGAAAATTAAAAGACCCACTAACCCATTACCATCCATTAACTGATTAGAGGGCTACGGGGGTTATTAGAATTAGCCCCAAAAGTTTCTAAGACAAACCCTAGCCTCCATTGCCACCATTAGAGAAGAGCTTGTAGAGGGAGAGAGAGAGGAGAATTCTGCAGAGAAAGAAAGAACAAATCATCAATCCAACACCGAAATCAGAGAAATACCTAAGTCAAGTGGTTTAATTTCATTATTTTGCAGAGAATGCTTCTTCCATGCGTAGGAAATTCAAATAAATTGTATTGTTCTTGGAGTATGATGAAAACCCATTTAATTGGATGTAGAGATTTAAGAATCTATTGAGGAAATTGCATGTAGAACGTTGATAGGATGATTAGTCAGATGAAAATACATCTTTTACATCATAAAAACGGATTTAGTTATGTCTATGAATGACTTGATTTTTCTAGGGTTCATGTTCTTGAGATTTGGAAAAAAAATGTTGGAGATTTGATAAATTGATGTAGTTTAGGGTGATTTGAACCCATATAAATGTTGTAATACGGTTGAAATATGTTTAGGAAGGATTAGATACGTTGAAACATTGTTGGAATGACATTTAGGTGAGATTAGAGGTGAAGAAAAGTTGGAAAAACGAGTTAAGGAAAATCTGGGCTCGAATCTGGCCACTCGTTAGAAGACCTACCCAGGTCGTTCGAACGAGCTCGTTAGAACGAGCTTCTAACGAGTTGATAGTTTGACTTCTAACGAGGGTCATGTTCGTTCAATGACTTTCGTTCGAACGAGATCTCGTTAGAAGCCCCACTTCGTTTCGAACGAACTCTCGTTCGAACAGCCTCGTTCGAACGAGACTTCTAACGAGTTGACAGTTTAGGCTTTTTAGCCTGTTTTGATTTTGCGTGTCCCGTAACCTTACTTAATGGTAGAGATAACCTTCCCTTCATGATAAATTGATATAGTAGGGACATTTGAGATATATAGAGAAGTAAAACCTAGAAGTGTGATTCGAACCAAATGGAAAATATGGAGTAGGACGTGAGTGTCTATTACGATGCGAGAATATTTACGGCCTAAATAATTATATTAACCGGGAACATATAAATTGTGTAGCATTATATGTCGGTACGAATGAGAAGTGTACCACCAATATATTATGGTGATTACTAAGATGTGTGCATACTTAGTATATGTATTGATTTTATGTGTATGACATACCTACCAAACTTGCTATCACGGGAGGTTTACGTTCGCTTAGGGCCCTCTAATCCTTGTGTTGCCCGGATTTAGACTGGTACCTCGATGAACATAGGTTAGAGAAGGACTTATTGGGATGTTAATAAGTCTGCTGATCGTGGGAGCGCAGGTATGTGCGTGGCCCATGTGATGTGACTGTGTTCGCCTCCATTATTTGTGATGTTGTTATCTGAGAACGATTCCTGAGAGATTCGGAATGCGTGATACTTATGTACATGATGTACCGGGATGGATAGCAGAGTATGTGTGCACCGCAGCTTAGTCTCGGAGTGCTTATATTTTATATTTATGACGTGAATAATATACACTTAATTAATGGAAATTTCATGTGATATTGTGTGTATAAATATGGGAACGTTTTGAGAAAACATAAAGGGATAACCTGAAATGAATTGTATTACTAATTGAGAATCTGAGTTTAAGTAAAGCCCTCTATGGATTTGATAACGCTAGAATGTAATATGGGAATCGAGTAGTAAGGGGTAGAAATTATTATGGTTTGGTTAGATATGTATGTATTTAGATGGGTGCGGTATGTTAGGAGTGCACATGTAGTCGAGAGGTGAGAATTTCATGTGAGTTCACGTCCTAACATGTATTTTGCATTTAATGTTTTAATGTTATTAAAACACTTGTTGTTTTTAAAATCATTTCCTCTTTCGGGCTCTGGCCCATTTGCTTTCAAATCTATTTTTGTAAAAACCATTTTAGGTACCCAGCCACAAGGACACCATGCTTAGGATCCTCATTCAGGTGAGGAGCCGTAGCTGTTTGTGGAAGTTACCGGACTTTGCTTGTAGACGCTTCATCTATCTTGACTCTATATTCAGCATTTATCAGTTGTAGGGCATGTCGCCCATTTCTTTTAGAGACATTTCATTTATTTCAGTTATTCTGACTTCGGGCATGTAATTAATTCAGGATTCAGACTTGTCATATTATTTTCAGTTGTGGGATTGTTGTGAGGAGTTTTCCTCCGGACTTCTTATTATTATTTGTTGGTTATTTCATTACTTCGTTATGGTGAATGGATTATGTTGTTCTTCCATTATTCTTCTATTGCATGTTAATCAGACTTATATTAAAATTTGGCCACTTATTTTTTTAAATACTAGGTGGTTAGTAATTACTAAAATATTTTCGTCAGTGATGCTATTAACTGAACCAACTTGGCATTTTGTATTGATTTAATAAAGGAGTAGCTACCCGATATTTAATTAGTCGGGGTGTCACTGGTGGTATCAGAGCATCAGGTTCTAGTGTCCATTAGGATCTGTACGCCTTATTATGTTTCCGCTGAGCTTTCTTTGTTGTAGAGCCCTATATTTTAGGACTGTTGTATTCTCTTGTTTATGCTACGTTCTTCAGATATTTTAAGTTTATAACTGCGAACTTATAGACTTTATTCTTATTTCAGAATGCCTCCACGACGTGCACAAAGGATTCCCAGGGATGCAACGCCAGAACCACAGCCTGCACCAGTTCAGGGCACGATGAATGCCGCCGAGGTTGCAGCCATTGTGGCCCAGGCGGTAAATGCCGCATTAGCCGTAGTTCAGCAGGCACCACCTCAGGCGCCGATAGCCGCGCCAATTCAGGCACATGCATTCCCGTCTGCTTGGGAACGTGTACGTGATGCTTTTCAGAAAGCGCACCCTCCGGAGTTCGCTGGTAGCTCCGATGTTGTGGTTTCGAGTCAGTGGAGGAAGGATATTCAGCGGCACTTAAGGATGTATGAGTACACCGATGTCCAGAAGAATATACTAGCTACCTTTAAGCTAGTGGGGTCTGCACTGCAGTGGTGGGAGTCTATTACCTCCATGGAGGAGAGAGATACTCTCACTATCCAGGAGTTTTGGGTGCGGTTCGACCGCAAGTACTTTCCGTCAGCTGTTCACACGGAGATGAGGAGGAAGTTGATGAGCCTCAAGCAGGAGGGTAAGACTGTGGCCAAGTATGAGGCCGAATTCACTGATCTTCTGAATATTGTTCCGGATGAAATACCAACAGAGGAGAAGAAGATACAGAAATTCATAGATGGATTGACTTGGAGGATCCATCAGCATTTATTGGGGAACCTCTCGTTGGCCACTTATTCTGACGTGGTTAACGTTGCATTGCTCCATTGCCAGGACCACCGCTTTCACTTGACAGAGGGGAAGCGATCAGGAGAGTCCAGCCATCCGGGCAGGACAGGGGGAAATGGTGCCAGCGGGGCACAATCAGCTCAGGGTCAGTATAGGCAGAGTGATCAGGGTTCCCAGCAGGGGAATCATAAGAGGTTCCGATCAGAGGGTTTCAGGAACGGTCAGGGAGGATTCCAGAATGACCAGCAGGGTCATAACGGCCAGCAGGGTCAAAATGGTCAACAACAGTATTTTCACCAGGGCCAGCAAGGCCAGGGCAGAAATGGTAATGGCCACCAGAGCTGAGGGCAGCAGGAACAGCGAGGGGGAAACTTTCCGGGGAAGTGTTTCATTTGTGGTAAGATTGGCCACAAACGTCAGGATTGTCCTGATAAGGGCAGGGCCCCACAGCAGCAGCAGCAGGGTGCTCGACACGAGCCACAGAGGCCTATATTTCCCGTCGCCCTCCCATCACCACAGCAGATTGCAGCATTACCACCCATTCCAGCGGTCCCAGTTCAGTAGGGACAGTTTCAGTATGGGAGAGTGTATCAGCTTCAGCAGGCCGCAGCCCCACAGAATCCGCCAACTATTGAGGGTATGTTCTCTATTAAGGGGACTTTGGGGCGCATTTTATTTGACATGGGGGCTACACACTGTTTTATTGCTATGAGATTTGCACGCACCATTGGGTTATTAGACACCGCAGAGAAAACCGCTACTTACGTTGACTCACCGTTGAGTAGGGGTTCCATGATTTCGCTTATGTGTAGAGGTGTGGGTATAGAGATCGGGAGGTTTACTTTACCCGCCGATATATTAGTGTTAGAGATGACCGAGTATGATGCCATTATTGGTATGGATTGGCTAGTAGCGTACCGAGACATGATTGACTATTTTAGTAGGATTATTATCTTTTCCATTCCCGGGCAGGAGATGTTTTTAGTGGCGATGCCTCGTCCTGAGGGAGGATCGTCCACTCATTTGTACTACATAGAGGAGGAGACCTCTAAGGAAGTGGTGATACCACTTGATTCGATTTCGGTTATTCGAGAGTTTGCCGATGTATTTCAGGATATACCTAGATTACCTCCGAGTAGAGAGATAGATTTCGTGATTAATTTGACGCCGGTCACTCGGCCTATTGCCCGCGCACCTTACCATATGGCTCCAGTAGAGATGCGAGAGCTACGAGATCAGATTGAGCAGTTGTTGGGTCATGGGTTTATACGGAGGAGTACTTCGCCGTGGGGTGCCCCTGTGTTGTTCGTGAAGAAGAGAGATGGTTCACTGAGACTGTGTGTGGATTACCGAGAGTTGAATAAAGTCACGATACGGAATAAGTATATGTTGCCTCGAATCGATGACTTATTCGACCAGTTGAGAGGAGCTTCTTTCTTCTCGAAGATTGATTTGAGATCGAGATACCATCAGTTGCGTATCAGGGAGGAGGTCGTCTCGAAGACTGCATTCTTAACGAGATATGGTTCTTACGAGTTTTGGGTTATGCCTTTTGGTTTGACCAATGCTCCAGCCGTGTTTATGGACCTGATGAATAGGGTGTTCAGGGATTTCCTAGATCATTTTGTCATTGTCTTCATCGATGATATTCTGGTTTACTCCCAAACAGAGGAGGAGCACGCAGAACATTTGAAGCAAGTTTTGCAGACGCTACGTCAGAATGAGCTGTATGCAAAATATGAGAAGTGCGGGTTTCGGCTGAAGGAGGTCCAGTTTTTGGGACATATTATTTTTGACCAGGGGATATCTGTTGATCCGGGGAAAGTATCCGCTGTGAGGGAGTGGGAACAACCCACGACACCGATGGAGATCCTTAGTTTCTTGGGATTAGCAGGATACTACAGGAGGTTCATTCGGGGATTTTCGAAGATAGCAGGTCCTTTGACACATCTGACTCGTAAGGGTGTGCCGTTCATCTGGAGTGATGCCTGTCAGTTGGCATTCGATGAGTTGAAGGATAAGTTGACCTCAGCACCTGTGTTAGCATTGCCGAGATCGGGAGTTGAGTATCTAGTATACATCGATGCGTCCTTACAAGGACTTGGAGGTGTATTACAGCAGGAGAGTCAGGCCATTGCTTATGCATCCCGTAAGCTAAAGCCTCACGAGAAGAATACCCCACTCATGACTTGGAGTTGGCGGCAGTTGTATATGCCCTTCGTATTTGGAGACATTACCTTTTGGGGGAAAAGTTTTGATTGTTCACAGACCATAAGTCCCTACAGTACCTATTCACGCAAAAAGAGTTGAATATGCGGCAGCGAAGGTGGCTTGAGTTTGTGAAGGACTATCAGTTTGATATCCAGTATCACCCGGGGAAGGCTAACGTGGTAGCAGACGCGTTGAGCCGTAGGCCATTAGATGAGGTGGCGGGGGTGTGGAAGTCCAAGTGGAAGGAGTTGGGACACCAGGATGCAATGGCCCGATCGTTCATGTGTGTGATGACCGTTACACCTCAGATTGTCACGAAGGTAGTAAGGGCACAGGCAAATGACTCATTCTGTCAGGAGAAGATAGTTTGATTACTAGCAGAGGGATCCGAGTCCTATACCGTTAGCTCAGACGGGGGATTACACTTCAATGGGAGATTGGTAGTTCCGGAAGGGGAGGAATTGCGGCACGAGGGGATGGCAGAGTCGCACGGCTCACGGTTCGCGGTACATCCCGGTGGGGACAAAATGTACCAAGACATGAGACGACAGTAATGGTGGAGCGGGATGAAGAGAGATATTGCTGTGTTTGTTTCAAAATGCGCCACTTGTCAGCTAGTAAAAGTGGATCATCAGAGACCGGCAAGACTTCTACAGCCGTTGGAGGTCCCTATGTGGATGTGGGAGAGCATCTCCATGGACTTTATCACGGGGTTGCCTACGTCACAGAGAGGTCACGACTCCATTTGGGTAATTGTTGACAGGTTGACCAAAGTCGCTCATTTTCTACCCGTAAGGACAGACTACACTACGGGACAGTATGCCCAGCTCTTTATCGCAGAGATAGTGAGACTTCACGGTGTGCCCCTAAATATCGTGTCTGACCGAGACAAGATATTTGTTTCACAGTTTTGGGGAAGTTTTCAGGAGGCCATGGGCACGGAGTTGCGATTGAGTACGGTGTATCACCCGTAGACCGATGGGAAAACCGAGCGTACGAACCAGATGTTGGAGGACATGCTACGTATGAGTATCATTGATTTTAGGGGTGGATGGGAGAAGTATCTTCCACTGGTGGAGTTTGCTTACAACAACTCCTACCAGTTCACCATTGGCATGGCTCCATTTGAGGCGTTGTACGGTAGACCTTGTCGTTCCCCAGCATGTTGGTTAGAGGTGGGGGACAACAAACTACTTGGGCCAGAAGTGATTCTGGATACTTCGGCGAGGATAGAATTGATTCGGAGTCGCATTCGGGTAGCTCAGGATCGGCAGAAGAGCTACACTGATGCGAAGAGGTTCTTCAGAGAGTTCTAAGTGGGGGACCAGGTTTTTCTCAGAGTATCTCCTATGAAGGGGATTATGCGTTTCGGGAAGAAAGGGAAGTTGGCACCGAGATATGTGGAACCATTTCCTATTATTGAGCGGATTGAACCGGTTGCGTATAGACTTGGTTTACCGGAGCATTTGCATCGGATTCACGATGTATTTCATATTTCCTTGCTAAGGAAATATCTTAGAGACGATTTGGATCATTCTCATATTGCTTTGGAGGACATCGATCTCCAGCCTGATAGCTCCTACGAGGAGGGGCCGATTGCTATTTTGGACCGAAGTGAGCGGAAACTACGGTCAAAGATAGTTCCGTTAGTGCGTGTTCAGTGGCGACATCATAATGTCGAGGAGTCCACATGGGAGCACGAGAATGAGATTCAAGAACATTATCCAGAGTTGTTCTTACCAGGTACATTCTAGTTTCGAATTTCGGGACGAAATTCAGTTATTAGGGGGGAAGTATGTAATACCCCGTATTTTTGTGATATTTATTTATGGGATTAATTGAATTAAATGCGTATTAATTGGAAATTAATTCGGGAAAAAAAAATACTAGCGAGATGCGAGTTAGTATTTGATATTAATGAGTATATATGGCTATATATGAATATTGAACTATGAAACTTGTCGTGAGATTGAAATACGGCAATTTGGAAATTTTGTTGAGACGCGTGTGACAGTCACGTCATGAAATATAATTATGATAATTAAAAAGTGAATTTTATTTCTATAAACCGTATGGTCATTTTGAGTGCGCCAACGCGTCCGGAAGGGTCGAAATAGTCAGAAAACACTAGCCGGGGGTTTAGTTTGGGTCCCGGAGAATTTTTAGGCCATACCGACAACGTATAAGGGTAGTTTGGTAATTTTAGAATTTTGGGATTTTTGATTAACGAATTTTAGGAGTTTTAAATGGAAAATTAAAAGACCCACTAACCCATTACCAGCCATTAACTGATTAGAGGGCTACGGGGGTTATTAGAATTAGCCCCAAAAGTTCCTAAGACAAACCCTAGCCTCCATTGCCACCATTAGAGAAGAGCTTGTAGAGGGAGAGAGAGAGAGGAGAATTCTGCAGAGAAAGAAAGAACAAATCATCAATCCAACACCGAAATCAGATAAATACATAAGGCCAGTGGTTTAATTTCATTATTTTGCAGAGAATGCTTCTTCCATGCGTAGGAAATTCAAATAAATTGTATTGTTCTTGGAGTATGATGAAAACCCAATTAATTGGATGCAGAGATTTAAGAATCTATGGAGGAAATTGCATGTAGAACGTTGATAGGATGATTAGTCAGATGAAAATACATCTTTTACATCATAAAAACGGATTTAGTTATGTCTATGAATGACTTGATTTTTCTAGGGTTCATGTTCTTGAGATTTGGAAAAAAAATGTTGGAGATTTGATAAATTGATGTAGTTTAGGGTGATTTGAATCCATATAAATGTTGTAATACGGTTGAAACATGTTTAGTAAGGATTAGATACCTTGAAACATTGTTGGAATGACATTTAGGTGAGATTAGAGGTGAAGAAAAGTTGGAAAAACGAGTTAAGGAAAATCTGGGCTCGAATCTGGCCACTCGTTAGAAGACTTGCCCAGGTCATTCGAACGAGCTCGTTTGAACGAGCTTCTAACAATTTGATAGTTTGACTTCTAACGAGGGTGATGTTCATTCGATGACTTTCGTTCGAACGAAATCTCGTTAGAAGTCCCACTTCGTTCAAATGAACTCTCGTTCGCACAACCTCATTTGAACGAGACTTCTAACGAGTTGACAGTTTAGGCTTTTTAGCCTGTTTTGATTTCGCATGTCCCGTAACCTTACTTAATGGTAGAGATAACCTACCCTTGATGATAAATTGATATAGCAGGGACATTTGAGATATATAGAGAAGTAAAACCTAGAAGTGTGATTCGAACCAAATGGAAATTATGGAGTAGGACGTGAGTGTCTATTACGATGCGAGAATATTTACAGCCTAAATAATTATATTAACCGGGAACATATAAATTATGTAGCATTATATGTCGGTACGAATGAGAAGTGTACCACCAATATATTATGGTGATTACTAAGATGTGTGCATACTTAGTATATGTATTGATTTTATGTGTATGACATACTTACCATACTTGCTATCACGGGAGGTTTACGTTCGCTTAGGGCCCTCTAATCCTTGTGTTGCCCGGATTTAGACTGGTACCTCGATGAACATAGGTCAGAGAAGGATTTATTGGGATGTTAATAAGTCTACTGATCGTGGGAGCGCAGGTATGTGCATGGCCCATGTGATGTGACTGTGTTCGCCTCCATTATTTGTGATGTTGTTATCTGAGAACGATTCCTGAGAGATTCGGAATGCGTGATCCTTATGTACGTGATGTACCATGATGGATAGTAGAGTATGTGTGCACCGCAGCTTAGTCTCGGGGTGCTTATATTGTATATTTATGACGTGAATAATATACACTTAATTAATGGGAACTTTCATGTGATATTGTGTGTATAAATATGGGAACGTTTTGAGAAAACATAAAAGGATAACCTGAAATGAATTGTATTACTAATTGAGAATCTAAGTTTAAGTAAAGCCCTCTATGGATTTGATAACGCTAGAATGTAATATGGGAATCGAGTAGTAAGGGGTAGAACTTATTACGGTTTTGTTAGATAGGTATATATTTAGATGGGTACGGTATGTTAGGAGTGCACATGTAGTCGAGATGTGAGAATTTCATGTGAGTGCACGTCCTAACATGTATTTTGCATTTAATGTTTAAATGTTATTAAAACACTTGCTGTTTTTAAAATGATCTCCACTTTCGGGCTCTGACCCATTTGCTTTCAAATCTATTTTTGTAAAAACCATTTTAGGTGCCCAGCCACAAGGACACCATGCTTAGGATCCTCATTCAGGTGACGAGCTGTAGCTGTTTGTGGAAGTTACAGGACTTTGCTTGTATACACTTCATCTATCCTGACTCTATATTCAGCATTTATCAGTTGTAGGTCATGTCGCCCATTTCTTTTAGAGACATTTCATTTATTTTAGTTATTCAGACTTCGGGCATGTAATTAATTCAGGATTCAGACTTGTCATATTATTTTCAGTTGTGGGATTATTGTGAGGAGTTTTCCTCCGGACTTCTTATTATTATTTGTTGGTTATTTCATTACTTCGTTATGGTGAATGGATTATGTTGTTCTTCCATTATTCTTCTATTGCATGTTAATCAGACTTAAATTAAAATTTGGCCGATTATTTTTGTAAATACTAGGTGGTTAGTAATTATTAAAATATTTTCGTCAGTGATGCTATTAACTGAACCAACTTGGCATTTTGTATTGATTTAATAAAGGAGTGGCTACCCGGTATTTAATTAGTCGGGGTGTCACATAAAGATGATTAATGATTTGGAAATTTCTAGTGAAATAAAAAAATTCTTTCAAGAAAAAGAAACTAAAAATTGTGAAGAAATTAGATTGACAAATGAGAGAAAATAGGGTAGGGTACAATCCCTCAAACCTTAACGAATTATCGTGTAAAATACTAGAATTTAAAATTAAAAATCTTGACTAAATCCAGCCTTTATAAATCCTAAGCATTACATATATTAAGGATCTATCCCTCATCATATGAAATTAAAGGCAAATATAAAGCGGTGAATGAAAAATTGCACTCGCAAAGCGTTCTTAAACATCTCAAGTACCTAGGGCTAGAGAGATTAAAAGATTGACTATGTTTGTATAATTTTCATTCACGATTCGGTCAGAATTTAATTTACCATCTATTTTCTATATAAGTAATTTGCCTCGGAGTAAGTTCATGTACCCTAGCCCTTAAGAATTTAGCTAGACATGATTTGATTAAAGAACAACTTCATACACAGAATTATAGATCTAACAACTATTGAAAATAATTTGCAAAACAATTTAAATTTAACTAACATAGATACCAACTAAGAGAATGGAATTGTAATACTTGATTTCAGCAACAGGAAAAGACTTGAATCCAGAAATTGTAGTCACTCTCTCAGCCTTACAAACTAGGGTTTATGAAAACTCCTATGAAAATTTCCTAACTTCTGAATTTCTCTCTCTAAAATTGACCTAAAATCGACCTCTTTAGAATGAGGTAGGGCATGGGCTTTTATAGCTCCAAGTACTACGAATTAGACAGCTAGAGTTGCTTGTGGCGCAAGATTTCACCAGCTACGCACATCAAAATCTTCACAATAAATGCCAGGATTTCGCATGACCGGACCGGTCTGGATATCCCTCGGATCGGTCCATTGTTTAGCCACCGGATCGGTTCTTTTTTTATTCTACCGGATCAGTTCTGTTGTCATCAGTTTGTCATCCATCCGGGGTCTACTGGACTTGGATCATGTAATACCCCGTATTTTTGTGATATTTATTTATGGGATTAATTGAATTAAATGTGTATTAATTGAAAATTAATCCGGATAAAAATACTAGCGAGATGCGAGTTGGTATTTGATTTTAATGAGTATATATGGCTATATATATGAATATGGAAATTATGAAATTTGTCGTGAGATTGATATACTACAATTTGGAAAACTTTATTGAGACACGTGTGACAGTCGCATCAGGAATATAATTATTTTAATTAAAAAGTGATTTTTATTTCTATTAATCGTATGGTCATTTAGAGTGCACCAACGCGTCCGGAAGGGTTGAAATAGTCAGAAAACACTAGCCGGGAGTTTAGTTTGGGCCCCGGGACATTTTTAGGCCATACCGGCAACGAAAAAGGGTAGTTTGGTAATTTTTGAATTTTGGGAATTAAAACCCACGAAAATTACAGTTAAAAATCTGACTTAGTCTTAAACCACTAAGCCATTTCCAACCCCAATCTAGGTAGTGGGCTACGGGAAGCTTAGAAACCTTAAACTTGCCAAACCAACCTCCACCTCCATTGTCATCCTTAGAGAAAAGCTGGTAGAGAGAGAAAGAAAGGAAAACTCTGCAGAGAGAGAGGGAGAACAAATCAACCTTCATCAATCCAACACCAAATTCAGATATATATCAAAGGCAAGTGGTTTAATTTCTTTTATTATAAAGAATGTTTCTTCCATGCGTAGGAAATTGACAAAATTTGTATTGTTCTTGGGAGTTTGATAAAAACCCATTAATTGGAATTAGAACTTTATATTTTGATGAAAGGGTTGCATGTAGAATTGTGTTAGGAGAATTATTCTAATGGAAATACACCTTGTTCATAACAAAAATGGATTTAATTATGCCCATTGGTGACTTTAAAATTTTAGGGTTCATGTTCATATGATTTGGGGATAAATGAAGGGATTTGATGATTCAATGACGTTTAGGAAGAATTGGCCCTATATAATTGTTTAATTATGACCTATGGTTGTTTGGAATGGATTAGAAACCTTAAAATAATGTTGGGAGTAATTGTATATGAGATTAGAGATGAAGAAAGTTGGAAAAACGAAAAAAGGAATTTTTGGTCTCGAAACTGGCCTCTCGTTAGAAGACCTGCCCAGGTCGTTCGAACGAGCTTCTAACGAGTTGACAGTTTGACTTCTAATGAGAGGGATGTTCATTCGATGACTTTCGTTCGAACGAGATCTCGTTAGAAGGCCCACTTCGTTCGAACGAACTCTCGTTCGAACAGCCTCGTTCGAACGAGACTTCTAACGAGATGACGGTTTAGGCTTTTTGGCCTGTTTTGATTTCGCATATCCCGTAACCTTGATTAATTGTAGAAATACCATTCCCTTGATGATAAATTGATATAGGTGGGATATTTGGGATATAATGAGGAGTAAAACATAGAAGTGTGACTTGAACCAACGGAAATTATGGAGTAGGATGTGAGTGTCTATTACGACGTGAGAACAATTGACGGCTTAAATAATTATATTAACCGGGAATATGTAGATTATGTAACATTATAAGTCGGTACGAGAATGAGATGTGTACCACAAATAAATTATGGTGACTACTAAGATGTGTGTATACTTAGTATATGTATATGATCTTATGTGTATGACATACCTACCATACTTGCTATCACGGGAGGTTTACATTCGCTTAGGGCCCTCTAATCCTTGTGTTGCCCGGATTTAGATTGGTACCTAGAGAACATAGGTCAGAGAAGGACTTATTGGGATGTTAATAAGTCTGCTGATCGTGGGAGCGTAGGTATGTGCGTGACCCATGCGATGTGACTGTGTTTGCCTCCATTGTTTGTGATTTGCTATTATCTGAGAACGATTCTTGAGAGATTCAGAATGCGTGATCCTTATGTACGCGATGTACCGGGATGGATAGCAGAGTATGTGTGCACCGCAGCTTAGTCTCGGGTGCTTGTATTGTATATTTATGACGTGAATAATATACACTTAAATAATGGGGACTTTCATGTTGGTATTGTGAATACAATTATGGTAATGTTTTGAGAAGACATAACGGGTTAACCGGTAGTGAGTTGTATTGCTAATAATTGAGAATATGAGTTAAGTATAGCCCGCTATTAAATTTATAACACTAGAATATATAATGGGAATTGAGTAGTAAGGGGTAGAACTTATTACGGATTGGATAGTTATGTATGTCACTTAGATGGGTACAGTACGTTAGGGGTGCACAATTAGTCGAGAGGTGAGTACTTCATGTGAGTGCACGTCCTAACATGTATTTTGCATTCATTGTTTTAATGTTATTAAAACACTTGTTGTTTTTAAGATGATTTCCACTTTCGGGCTCTGACCAAAGCTTTCAAATCTATTTTTGTAAAAACCATTTTAGGTGCCCAGCCACAAGGACACCATGCATAGGATTTTCATTCAGGTGACGAGCTGTAGCTGTTTGTGGAAGTTATAGGACCTTGATAGTAGACGCTTCATCTATCTTGACTCTATATTCAGATTCCATCAGTTGTAGGGTATGTCGCCCATTCCTTTTTAGAGACATTTCATTTATTTCAGTTATTCAGACTTCTGGCATGTAATTAATTCAGGATTCAGACTTATTTTATTATTTCAGTATTGGGATTGTTGTGAGGAGTTTTCCTCCGGACCTATTATTATGTTGTTGGTTATTCTATTGTTTCGTTATGGTGAATGTTGTTATTCTATCATTACCCTTTTATTTGCATGTTAATCAGAGTTAACTTAAAATTTGGCAACTCACTTTTTAAATACTAGGTGGTTAGTAATCATTAAAATGTTTTCGACAGTGATGCTATTAACTGGATCAACTTGGCATTTTGTATTAATTTAATAAAGGAGTAGTTATCCGGTATTTAATTAGTCGGGGTGTCACAGATCATTTCGGATCGGTTCGGTTCCCACCGGATCGGTCCGATTTTCTTCCATGTTGACTTTTCTCTTTCATCTTTGACTGGCCATAACTTTTTATCTCGAGCTCCGATTTGAGTGTCGTTTCTTCCGATATTCTTGTGAAATTAAGCACTTCAACTTCCCTTTTGGTGTCGAATTCGAATTCTGGATAGAAATTTACGCTTTTGCCCTTTGACTTTTCTTCCTTTCCTTTCTTCCGGTTTCTTTCTCTCTTTTCTTGCACTAAATTCCTGTAAAATCCATTAGAAATACACGAAACTCGGGGAAATTGTTAGAAACAATCAATGGCAATGATGTGGAATAAAAATGATTCAATTACCTTGTTCGGGATATCAAAATCACTAACTTAAGGGGATAAATTCAGAAAAATTTATGCTTGGTCAAATCCCCCTAACTTAGGACTTTGCACGTCCCAGGCAATGTAAAAGAAATTAGTTTAATGCTCCACTCTTTTATTAGGATAGAATACCTTTTTTCACAGGCAAGCGATTGCATTTAGCGTATGCAACAAGCCTTTAAACCCCTAGGTTACCCTAGTAGGACGAGTTTTGTCTCGTGAGGGTTTGCACTGAATATACCCACAAAATTTTTTATTGACTCAAATAAATATCAAAATACTTAAAAATTGTACAATTTAAACTTTTCAAAAAATACTCACCATAAATTCATATCCAATTATCTCAAACCATAGTGTGTGTGTGCAAAGCCAAAAATTAAACTTCAAATTTCCACCGATTGAGCATTACGTTACTTTCCGAAAATTCGTTTTAATTCAAATTCTTACGGATGCACTCACAAACTAATCACTCGGATTGTGGTTATTTTCTCTCGGTATGCATGATATAAAGAGTCAATATAATGGACACAAATTCATGCATACAAAATTGAAAAGAAGGAAATATATGGTGAAAAGATCTCATCATCGGAGTACAGTTATTAGGAAAAGGGAAACATCATCTCTTAATCACACAATTTTAATCTTTTTTATTATCTTTTGATATTTTATCTCTCCACGCAGTAATAAATTTCTCCATTCGGACTCGGTTAGGACTTTTCGGGTTAAAAAATGTAAAGGGTAAAAATGAAAATGGACGGAATGTTCGGAATTGGAAAATGTCCTGATGACGTCCATTAGTGCTTTTTCTGGCATTTGCTCATTTTTCTCTTTCCTTTTCTATTTTCATTTTTTTTTCTTTTCTTTTTTCTTTTCTTGCTATTTTTGTTGAGCATATCTATTTTTTTTTCTTTCTTGCACATTTTTGTTGCAATTTTCGGACTTAATGAATATTCCATTTTTGCAATTCCGGGCTATTTGGTTTTTTCGGGTTATCAAACGAAAGGGAAATATTATATTAGGCTCAAATTCGGTTGCAAAGGGATAATTTTTTTTTCACAACTTTATTATGGCTAATATTTTTGGGTTAAACAAAAGAGGGCCTACTTCATTGTCCAACTTGCTAATCACATTATCATATGCATCTCGAGATTAATTAAGTTCAGAGATATATTTAGCACGAATTTCGAGACAACATTTCACACATTTCCCATAACCGATCAAAATAAAGGATTGAGATCATGAACGACTTATTAAAACGCTGAAAATAACTTTGAGTTAATCATAAACTCGGATTGATTTAAAAACTCATAAAAAATTGAAAGGCCCGAAATCTCACCGGGTTGGACTAATCTCCACACTTATTCGTAAAGTCGTCAAATTTCTTTCAATTTTCATCTTTGGTCAATTTTGGCTTAGTGCAATTGAGATTTAACAATTTGAGACTTAAAATAGTATAAAGTTGATATTTTTGAAAATTTTAAATTCCAATTTTTATTTATTTTGACGAAAAATATTTTTGATTTTTTTTTTTTTACATATATGGGAAGTTTTATGAATACGCACTTGTCATCCCCCCTAACTTAGTGATTTGCATTGTCCTCAATCAAAGGGACAAGAGAGATAAAGAAGACAACATTAGGAGTGCGATAAATAAAACAAGCAAATATCATAATGAAAATTGTATAATACAACACAACTGTGTAAACAAAGCATCACAAACATAAGTAATAAAACATAAAGGGGTAGTGGGGCATCCTAAGGGGAGGGTGGGGGACGGGAAGGTCCGGGAGCAGCAGGATCATAAGGATTGTAATAGTAAAGAGGAAGGGGGGCCTCGGGACCCAACTTAAGACGGTATAAGTCCGCCTGCATATGCAGGACAAAACTCATATCCCTCTCGTAGGACATCACGAACCCGTCGAAATGTGTTTCAAGGGAAAGAACGCGCTTAGTCAAACCCGTTCCAACCGGAACATAATCCGGATCAGCGGTTTCATCATATTCTTCCTCCTCCCCTTCTGCCATCTCAACATCCTCATCAGCAACATCCTCTTCCTCATCGGTGTCCTCATCACTCGAATCGTCGCCGCGCCTTGCACGGATTAGCTAAATTTGCCTTTCACTTCGAGTGCGGGATTCTTGCCCTAATGGCTTAGGCAACTTTATAAGATCTTGGGATGCTTCAATCCCGGCATCCTTAAGCAAGGATGTAATGAGACGACCATACGTAAGAGGTGCCCGACCCTTTTTATCGTAAGCCACAAAGAGAATATCAGTGTAAAATGTACGGGCCAAATTGATAACAGTTGCATGGTCAAACAAGTGATACATCATTGTAGCTTGACGCGGGCGCATTGATGAATCATTGGAGGTTTGCAAAATATTAGCACAAATAATGTGAAATGTGAACCGTGCCTTGTCGGATAACCGACCAACGGGAATGGTCTCGATATTCCAAACTGCGCTGGGCTCGATTCTTGAGATGCAAACTGCCTTGGTGAGAATGGGATCGGGACTAGGATAATCAAATTGATCCGGAGTGGTCACAGCGTAAGACTCGAGTTTCTGGGCCCGAATTTCAAGTGAGAACGGTATTGGTGTGGAATCCACAAAAGCTTGAGATTCGAATTCAGTGGTACGGACAAGCGAACCATAAAATTAACGCACTTCATTTTCCCAAACTTCTTCATATGGTTCATTAAAAAATCTGCACCAGCCTCTTATCATGAACATGGTTGTGACAGAATTAGGCAGTTCATCCCAAAGTATTTGACGCTCAATGTGAATTTTTTGGGTTGGGCTGAAAAACCGCCGGCACCAATTGGCTTCACGGCGAGAACGGTATTAGCCATTTTCGTCGGGCAGGACTTCAATGGAGGTATATTTCTGGGGAGCAACCATGGGTATGGAAGGAGTAGACAGAAAGTGAGAGAGAATAGTGGATATGGAGGTGTGAAGGAAAATGGGGTGTGGGATGGATGAATTTATAGGATTGATAATGAAATAGGAGGGAATGTATGGGGGGGAAATAGGGGGATGAATTTTTTTAGGGAAAAGAAGGGATTGGGGGAGTGAATTTGGTTTGGATTGAAGAGGTGTGAACCTCATGAAGTAGCATTCTGCAGATTACCGGACCGATCCGGTTGTAGGACCAGACCAATCCGACTTAACCGGATCGGTTCTTTTAATTCAGGACCGGACCAATTCGGTCTGCTGAATTCTCAGAATTTCCTTTTCTCTATTCTTCTCACTGTTTATGCTCCTTTTCTCCATTCCAATGATTCCTTTACAACTTCTCTCACTTCAAAAGTCCCGTAATGCTCATCAAAAACTTAACACCCCTAAAATCATTGGATTCCCTACCCCGTGCCTAACACGTACTTACGACTCCTAACTCCTAACTCCTAAGACTCTTATGTACAACAATCACCCCATACATGTCGGGGGTGCGACGACCTCACCTTTCTTTTTTAGTCAATCCCCCTAAATGGGGTCCGACAACCAGATTGTGTCGGCTTCAATGATGATTGCTTCCACATACGGCTTGATACGATGCTCGTTGACCTTAAATGTGTTTCCCCCTTTATCATCTTTGAGTTCAACAGATCCATGGGGAAATACCTCTTTCACAATGAATGGACCCGACCATCTTGACCGCAATTTTTTGAGAAACAAGTGCAACCTCGAGTTGTAAAGAAGTACTTTTTATCCCGAATAAAACTCTTTCCTACGAATGATTCTATCATGAGCTAGTTTCATTCGATCTTTGGATATTTTAGCACTTTCATACGCATCATTGCGTATTTCTTCCAACTCGTTCAACTGAAGTTTACGTGTTTCACCGGCTTTATCCATATTGAAGTTCACCCTTTTTATATCCCAATACGCTTTGTGTTCGATCTCAACTGAAAGATGACAAGGCTTGCCATACACAAAATGAAATGGGGACATCCCAAGGGGATTCTTGTATGTTGTTCTATATTCCCAAAGCGCATCATTCAATCTGAGAGACCAATCTTTTCTATTAGGTTCGACTGTCTTTTCCAAGATATTTTTAATTTCCCGATTGGCGAGATCAGCTTGGCCATTCGATTGAGGGTGATAAGTTGTTCCAACTTTATGGACAACTCCATACTTTCACATTAGCTTCTCCACAGGTCTATTGCAAAAATGGGTTCCATTATCACTGATTATGGCCTTAGGCATTCCAAAATGAGAAAGTATATTTTCATGAATGAATTTTATCACCACCTTATTGTCATTCGTCCTTGTAGCTATGGCCTCTACCATTTTGAGACGTAGTCTACAGCGACGAGGATGTATAGAAAACCAAAAGAAGGTGGAAAGCGCCCCATGAAGTCAATACCCCAACAATCAAATAACTCCAAGACTAGAATTGGGGTTAATGGCATCATGTCACGGCGAGTAATAGCTCCCATTCTTTGGCATCTATCGCATGATTTACAAAAAGTATTCACATCCCGGAAGATTGTTGGCCAATAGAGACCGCTTTGAAGGATTTTCGCAGCAGTTTATTTTTGGAAAAATGACCTCCACATGCTTCTGAATGACATAATCGAATTACCCCTTGGATTTCTTCATCAGGTAGACATCTCCGAATGATTTGATCAGCATAATACTTAAACAAATATGGATCATCATAAAAGAACATGTGTGACCATGTAATGAACTTCCTTCTCTCTTGCGGAGTCTAATGAGAGGGAACAATTCCAGTGACAAGGTAATTGACTATATCCGCAAACCAGGGGAGAGAAGAAGTAGCAAATAGATTTTCATCCGGAAAATACTCGTCTATAGGAATGGGATCAATAGGTACGTCGGACGAGAGTCGTGACAAATGGTTAGCAATGACATTTTCTACTCATTTCTTATCTTGAATCGAGAGATTAAACTCTTGTAAGAGTAGGATCCACCTGATTAGACGGGGTTTGGCATCTTTCTTACTCAAGAGATATTTGAGAGCCGAATGATCAGTGAAACAAATGATGGGCGACCCAACAATGTAAGAGCGGAATTTGTCTAGAGCAAAAATGACTGTTAGTAACTCTTTCTCTGTAGTAGAGTAATTAAGCTGAGGGCCAGATAATGTTCTGCTAGCATAGTAAATAACATGAGCTTTCTTGTCTTTTCTCTGTCCAAGAACGGCCCCAATCGTGTAATCACTTTCATCACACATAAGCTCAAATGGGGGTGACCAATCAGGAGCTTGCATGATAGGAGCGGAAATTAGCATGCTTTTAAGTTTATCAAAAGCCTCTTGACATGCTTTATTCCATTAAAATGGAGTGTCCTTCATGAGAAGATTACTCAAAGGTCTAGCGATGGCGCTAAAGTCTTTGATAAATCTTCTATAAAATCCAGCATGGCCTAGAAAGGACCTCACATCTTTAAGTGATTTCGGTGGGGGTAACTCAGCTATTACTTTGATTTTTGCTCGATCAACTTCAATCCCCCTAGATGAGACTATGTGGCCTAAAACTACGCCCTCGGTAACCATAAAATGGAATTTTTCCCAATTGAGGACTAAGTCTTTTTCAACACACCGGAATAGAACTCTTTTAAGATTAACTAAACATTGGTCGAAAGATGGACCGAAAACACTGAAATCGTCCATGAACACCTCAAGACCTTTATCAATCATGTCGCTAAAGAGACTTAGCATGCACCTTTGAAAAGTTGTTTAGCATTACATAACCCAAATGGCATACGTTTATAGGCAAACGTACCAAACGGACATGTAAAAGTCGTCTTTTCTTGATCAAGTACATCCACTTCAATCTGATTATAACCAGAATACCCATCTAGGAAATAGTATTAAGGATGGCCCGCAACTCGTTCAATCACTTGATCGATGAAAGGTAAGGGAAAATGGTCTTTTCTGGTTCCAGCATTGAGCTTTCGGTAGTCAATTCATACGTGCCACCCGGTGGTGGTGCGTTGAGGTATTAATTCTCCCTGGCATTTTCAACCACGGTCATACCCGATTTTTTTGGAACGACCTGAATTGGGCTCACCCATTTACTATCAGAAATGGGATAGATAATCCCAGCATCTAGCAATTTGATGATTTCCGCTTTTACAACATCTTTTATGGTTGGATTTAATCGCCTTTGCATCTCACGCGAGGGCTTCACCTCTTCCTCAAGATGGATTTTACGGGTATAAATCAATGGACTTATACCTTTCAAATCTGCTATAGTCCAACCAAAAGCATTTCTATGCTTTCGTAACACATCCAACAACATACCCTCTTGCTCTTTTTTTAAACTGGAAGAAACAACAACAGCAAATGTATCATTATCTCCCAGAAAAGCATATTTGACATGTGAGGGTAGTTTCTTCAACTCAAGACTAGGAAATTTATTTTCAGAGGGAATCATGGTTGTCTCCCTCGAAGGCAATTCTTTAAACCTAGAAATCCTGTCAACATCTCTTAAACTCTCAAAACTCTCTTCTTCTTTCCAACTCTTCCACCTCACGCTCAAACGTAGTATAACGACTCTTTTTCTCACCACTTTGCACTAAACACACTTCCTGTGCATTTCCTCCTATGATTTTTTCGATGTGTTCATCCACCACTTCTTCAATAAGATCAACCTTAAGAATTTCATCCTCATCACCCATTTGGTTAGCGACATTGAAAATATTGGTCTCGAGAGTCATGTTTCCAAAAGTGAGTTGCATTTGGCCATTCCGTGTATTGATCAAAGCATTAGAAGTAGCTAAAAATGGATGGCCTAATATTATTGGAACATGATTTCTCGCATGGGGAGCAGGCTCAGTGTCCCAAATGACGAAATCAACAGGGAAGTAGAACGTGTCCACTTGAATATCACATCCTCTACAACCCCACGAGGCACTTTCACTGTTCAATCAGCTAACTGTAGAGTGATTCATGTAGGTTTTAAATCACCTAAATCAAGTTGTTTATAGATGGAGTATGGAAGGATGTTCACACTCGCACCTAAGTCAAGCAATGATTTTTCCACTCTTTTTTCTCCTATGACACATGAAATTGCGGGTGCACCAGGATCCTTGAATTTTGGTGGAAGATCTTTGATAAGGACCGAGCTTACATTTTGTGCCAAGAAAACATTATTCTTCACCTTGAGCCGTCGTTTGACAGTTAAAAGATCTTTGATGACCTTAGCATATCCTGGAATTTGTTGAATAGCATCAAGGAACGACAAGTTCAATTTTACTTGCTTCAAGACATCCAACACTTCTGTACGCGATGCCCCTTTTTTGGGTGAGCTAAGCGTTGAGGGAACGGAGCAGCAGTTGGCAGTTTGACTTCAATTTCAGATTCAACTCCCTCATCTTTGTCTTCCGTATCCGATGGAGTCTCAGCAGACTCGAAAGTTTTAGATTACTTGGGAATTTCAGGTTTAACTCCCTCATCTTTCTCCTTTGGAAGTTTTGGTGCTAGATCAATTACGCGGCCACTACGAAGAGTAGTAACAGCTTGACATTGTTCTGGCAAATTTGATGATGTGGAGATAACCGTGGGTTATCCTTGAAGAGGAGGTCTTTGTCCTTGGGCTTGGAATTTACCTTTCTCCTGAGTATTCACTGCAGATTGCAACCTAGAAATGCTAGTATGAATTTCAGCGAACATTCGATCATATTTAGCATTTCTCTCTTTTTGAGATTGGATGAATTAATTCAGGTTATCTTCAAGAGATCGCCTAGGTGGAGCAACATAAGGACTAGGAGGTGGTACCTGCATAGGATTTGGCATCGGAGGAGCCACTTGCTGAAATTGAGGAGGTGGTGGTAGAGTCATATGTGGGTTAGGAGCCATCCCCCCTTGTGGTTGTCCATAGTTGAAACCAGGGTGATTTCTCCAAGATGAATTGTACGCATTCCCTTGCAGTGCATTATAATTTCCGCGAAACCCCCCTATTGCCTCAACTTGTTCAGTGTAGAGCTTTGGAGATTTTTATTTTATTCTCTAGTTAGTTATTGTAATTTTAATTCGAGAGACTTGTTATAATTGAAGAGATTGAGATTAGTGGATTTATATTATTGTGGGTTTATTTAGATGCTCTATACCTTGTCACTTGTGGATTTGGATTTATTTTATCGCATTAGCGCTCCGTTCGCTCTCCCCGGGTGGGTAGGGTGTTACAAATGGTATCAGAGCTTAGGTATACGGAAACCCTCGGGTCTTGGGTTTTGGGTTCATTGCGTGGTTAGAAATTTTTGGAGATAGAAAATTTTAGGTGATATTCGTGTTAGGCATCTAGATTAGATGTGAGGAAATTATTTTTGGATACGAAATTATTTTTGGAGATTGTTGGCCTGATTTTTTAGAGTTTGGCATTCGGCGAATTTCGAGGGCGAAATTCCATTGTTAGTGGGGAAGTGTAACAACCCGCGCAATTTTTGGGTGCTATGGAGATTGATTTTAGCAAGGATTTTTTGGGAAGGATTTGTATTATTTTGATGTATAGAGCATTGGAGATTTGTATTTTATTTTCGAGTTAGTTGTTGTATGTAATTCGAGAGACTTGGTATTTATTTGAAGAAATTGAGATTTGTAGTTTCTCTTTTGTTGTTGTGAGATTTAGACGCTCTATACCTTGTTATATTGTGGATTTAGTTTAGTTTTATCGCATTAGCGCTCCGTTCGCTCTCCCCGGGCGGGGGGGGGGGGGGGTGTTACAAATGGTATCAGAGCTTAGGTATACGAAAACCCTCGGGTCTTGGGTTTTGGGTTCATTGCGTGGTTAGCAATTTTTGGAGATAGCAAATTTTAGGTGATATTCGTGTTAGGCATCTAAATTAGATGTGAGGAAATTATTTTTGGAGACGAAATTATTTTTGGAGATTGTTGGCCTGATTTTTGAGAGTTAGGCATTCGGTGAATTTCGAGGGCGAAATTCCATTGTTAGTGGGGGAGTGTAACAACCCGCATAATTTTTGGGCTATTTTAATTAATTTTTGAAAAATGAAGGAAAATAAAGTTTTTGATAAAATTATTTTTATTACTCAAACATGATGGTTATTATTTATAAAGGCAAGAGTTTCAAACAGTTTTGAAAACGGAGTTAAAACGGATTTTAAAATGATTTTTAAATGTTTTTAACTCTTGGAGTTGTTTTGACTTCCAACTCTTCATTTCTTTGCCTTATTTAAAGGAGTCTTTTGGATTCCAACTCTTCATTTCTTTGCATTATAAAAGGAAGTCGTGGGCAAGCCTTTTAACATACTTTTGGCACAAATTTTGGCAGCAAATATATTTTATATTCCTCTTCTTTTTATATATACTAGGCCCTTGAGATTTGTGACTTCCAACCTTACATTAGAGGTGTTCTTGGGGCTATTTTGTTGGAGGTTCTTGGAGGAGCTTTTGTAGATCTTTTTTGTTGATCTTGAGGATATGATCATTGGTTTCTCATCATGGTTTGAGGTATGGGGTTTTACACAATATGCTCCTTAAATCTCGCGAGTGTCATTCTCTTTGAATTCTTGTTAATTGAACTCATATTTGAATTGATAAATCCATTGAAATCTGGAAAACAATTGTTGAAATTATTTTGATTCATGTGGTATCATTATATTGTTGATGAGCACGTTGTCATGAGATTTTAATATGGCACAGATGTTGAGTACCCGCCAAAATACCTATTTTCGGGCTATGGCTTGATAAAGCATATGCGAATGGGGTGAGGCCTGGTGACCCATTGATGTGTTGTTGAGAAATTATATTGATAAATGCTTTTAGATTCACATTTTGATTTGGATATTCGTACTCGTGTTGTTACGTTTTATTCATTGCTAATCCATATTTGTTGAGCATCTTTCTTGTCGTATTGTGTACTTCCCCATATTTTCTTGTAGTGGCAGGTTAGTGCGGATTTTGGGGCGCTATGGAGATTGATTTTAGCGAGGATTGTTTGGGAAATATTTGTATTATTTTGATCTATAGAGCTTTGGAGATTTTTATTTTATTCTCGAGTTAGTTATTGTTATTTTAATTCGAGAGACTTATTGTAATTGAAGAGATTGAAATTAGTTTATTGTGGGTTTATTTAGATGCTCTATACCTTGTCACTTGTGGATTTGTATTTATTTTATCGCATTAGCGCTCCGTTCGCTCTCCCAGAGCGGGAGGGGTGTTACAGGATGGTAGGACATCCTTTGGTAGAATGACCTGCAGCACAAATGGCACACACTTTCTCCTTCCCGGCTTGCACGGGTCCAACTACTTCTCTCAATCGCACTTCAAGCATGTCTCTGAAATTCTTCTCCAATTGGTCAAATTTTCGATCTAACAAAGTGTCCTTGTCCAAGTGATAGATACCGGACGCAATAGGCACATTGGACACTTGTCTATTTCTATTTTGACTATTGGGATCAGAAATATCCCATGCTTGGGTAGTCTCTGCTACATATTTCAGATGAGCCTCAGCATCGCTTTAGTCTAACTCCCAAAAAGGTCTTTCGCACATGGTTTGAACAAGTTGTTTAGATGCTAAAGTAATGCCTTGATGGAAAAATAAAATCAAATGATGTTTTTCAAATCCATGATGTGATCAAGCATTAACTAACTCCTGAAATCTCTCCCAACACTTGTCGAAGGCCTCATTCTCATTTTTTCGAAAAGATTGTATTTGGGCTTTAACATAATTGGTTTTGTGTTGAGAAGAAAATTTGGAGAGAAACTTGGTTTGCATATCTTTCCAGGATAATACGGAATTAGGGGGTAGCGACCATAGCCAGGTCTTAGCTTTATCCTTTAAGGAAAAAGAGAAAAGCTTTAACCGGATAACATCTTGTGGGCAAGCTTGGTCACCAAACGTCTCACATGCTTCCTCGAACTCTCTAATATGGAGATATGGTTTTTTCGAATCCATCCAGTGAAATGTGGGAAGAATTTGAATCATACCATTTCGAAAGTGGAACTCACCGGCATTATACGGGAGTAAAATGCAACCAGGGGTAACAGTTATCTCTGGAAATAACAAATCTTTCATGGGAAGGTATGGTATCTCATCCTCTCCAGCACCAACACCAACACTACCGTGTACCGACATATTACTACCGAAAGATTCAGAATTCTCACTCAGTGGTTGACTCGATGAGTGAGTTGTGATTGAATTGTTAGGCGAATGAGGTGGAACCCAAAAATGAGGAGAGTCAGTGGTATGAGAATTTTCAAAATTCGCTTCGGCAATAGGATTTTCATGAACTTGGGTAGAAGATGAATTCTGCATATAAGCGCATAAGAGATGAGATGTAAAAAGAATATTTTTTTTAAATCACTTGTAGATAAAAATCACTTTCCTAATTTATACCAATTGATAATCCCCGGCAACGGCCCCAAACACTTGGTGCGACTAAGAATTTGTCTCAAAAGTGCGTATTCTCTAGGCTCAAGTGAAAGCCTGTCACGTGTAACAACCCGCGTAATTTTTGGGGTATTTTCGAAATAAAGAGGAAAAATAAAGTTTTTATAAAATTATTTTTATTACTCAAATATGTTGGTTATTATTTTTAAGGGAGAGAATTTCAAACGGTTTTGAAATCGGAATTAAAATGGAGATTTAATTGAATTTTTATTATTTAGAAGAGTCCTAAAAACATAAAACTCTTAAAGAGTCCTCAGAACATAAAACTCTCTAGTAAAAGTAATATTTTTAGAAATCCGAATGTCCGATCAAGCTGAATTTTTGTCAGAAGTCCTGTCTCGCCGTTCGCTACAACATACTAAAATTTCAAGCGATTCCAATGGTTCGATCATCCGGAATAAAATTTTTAGTGTTTGTATCTGATTAGAACTCTTTTCTTAATCAAAATCTTAATCCTTTATATATCAACAAATTCGTGGATGGACTTTTAAAATCAATTTTTCTCAAACTTTTCAACCAGTAGACCTCTCCAAAATTACTCCCTTTCATCTACAAACCATAGCCCCAAACCTATTCAAGATTTCAACCTTAGATTAGAAAGCTTATTTGGTGTTTTCTCGAGTTTGGGCTAGAACGAGATTTGATTATTTTCACGAGAGGAACGTGATGGTGTGATTAGATTTTGTGGCTGAATTATGCGATGATTCATGTGATGATTTTGAGGTATGGGGTTTTACCCAATATGCTCCTAAATCTCGTGAGTGTTTATTCCGTTGAATTCTTGTTAATTGGACTCATATTTTGAATTGTTAAATTCTTGGAAATCTGGAAAAATAATTGTTGGAATTATTTTCATTCACGAGGTATTATTCATGTTGTTTTGAGCACGCTGTCATGAGATTTTAATATGGCACTGATGTTGGGCACCCGCCAAGACTCCTTTTCCGGCTACTTGATAAAGTATGGCGCGGTATGGTGAGGCCTCGTGACTCCGGTTAATGTGTTGTTGAGAAATTATATTGATATAATTGCTTATGAGATTCGCTTTGATTTGAATATTCGTATTCGTATTGTGAAGTTTTATTCACCGCTAATATTTGTTGAGCATCTTTCCTCTCGTATTGTGTACTTCCCCATATTTTCTTTTAGTGGCAGGTTAGCGCGAATTTTTGGGCACTTTGGATTTATTTTGGAGATGGATTTTAGCGTGGATTATTATTGGGACGGATTTTTAATACAAGATGAGAAGATTGTATTATTTTGATGTATAGAGCATTGGAGATTTGTATTTTATTTTCGAGTTAGTTGTTATATATAATTCGAGAGACTTGGTATTTATTTGAAGAGATTTGGGATTTGTAGTTCTCTTTTATTGTTGTGGGATTTTTAGATGCTCTATACCTTGTTATTTGTGGATTTAATTAGTTTTATCGATAGTAGCGCTCCGTTCGCTCTCCCCGGGCGGGCAGGGTGTTACATCACGTTAGTAATAATCCGACAAGTCGGGATCGTATCCACAGGGATTAACAATTGGCACGTGTGTAGGAGAAGTTATTAAATCTTGAAATGATTTCTCAAAAGAAATAGGAAAAGATGATTAATGATTGGGAAATTTCTAGTGAAATAAAAAATTTCTTTCAAGAAAAAGAAACTAAAAATTGTGAAGAAATTAGATTGACAAATGAGAGAAAATAGGGTAGGGTACAATCCCTCAAACCTTAACGAATTATCGTGTAGAATACTAGAATTTAAAATTAAAATTCTTGACTAAATCCAGCCTTTATAAATCCTAAGCATTACATATATGAAGGATCTAGCCCTCATCATATGAAATCAAAGGTAAATATAAAGCGGTGAATGAACAATTACACTCGCAAAGCGTTCTTCAACATCTCAAGTACCTAGGGCAAGAGAGATTAAAAGATTGACTATGTTTGTATAATTTTCTTTCACGATTTGGTCAAAATTTAATTTACCCTCTATTTTCTATATAAGTAATTTGCCTCGGAGTGAGTTCATGTACCCCAGCCCTTAAGAATTTATCTAGACATGATTTGATTAAAGAACAACTTCATACACAGAATTATAGATCTAACAACTATTGAAAATAATTTACAAAACAATTGAAATTTAACTAACATAGATACCAACTAAGAGAATGGAATTATTATACTTGATTTCAGCAACAGGAAAAGACTTGAATCCAGAAATTGTAGTCTCTCTCTCAACCTTACAAACTAGGGTTTATGAAAACTCCTATGAAAATTTCCTAACTTCTGAATTTCTCTCTCTAAAATTGACCTAAAATCGACCTCTTTAGAATGAGGTAGGGCATGGGCTTTTATAGCTCCAAGTACTATGAATTAGACATCCAGAGTTGCTTGTGGCGCAAGATTTCACCAGCTACGCACATCAAAATCTTCACAATAAATGCCAGGATTTCGCATGACCGGACCGGTCCGGATATCCCTCGGATCGGTCCGTTTTTCAGCCACCAGATCGGGGTTTTTTTTTTCTACCGGAACGGCTCTGCTGTCATCGGTTTGTCATCCATCCAGGGTCTACTGGACTTGGATCATTTTAGATCGGCCCGGTTCCCACCGGATCGGTCCGATTTTCTTCCATGTTGACTTTTCTCTTTCATCTTTGACTGACCATAACTTTTGATCTCGAGCTCCGATTTGAGTGTCATTTCTTCCGATATTCTTGTGAAATCAAGCACTTCAACTTCCCTTTTGGTGTTGAATTCAAATTCTGGATAGAAATTTACGCTTTTGCCCTTTGACTTTTCTTCCTTTCCTTTCTTCCGGTTTCTTTCTCTCTTTTCTTGCACTAAATTCCTGTTAAATCCATCAGAAAATACATGAAACTCAGGGAAATTGTTAGAAACAATCAATGGTAATGATATGGAATAAAAATGATTAAATTACTTTGTTCGGGATATCAAAATCACTAACTTAAGGGGATAAATTCAGAAGAATTTATGCTTGGTCAATATGATTCTAAATTGATTAAGGATTCTAGTTTAATGGAGTATACTCTTAGGGAGAATATCACACTCATTGAAAGGTGGGATAACCTTCAAGGATTGAGAAAGAGTCTGAAGAACGGGCCTTTGTTTTTTTATAAATCTTGTCATTTTCTTGAGTCAAATATTTAGGAGTTTTAAGAGAGATTAGGAGAATCGAGTTTTATCATACTTGATTTGGAATCTATGCAAAAAATTTCGATAAGCCCATATGAAAAATGAAAATTTTGGAACTAGCTTTGATGATCCTATTGCTTCCTCTACTTAAGATAATACAACCATTTTGAGAGTGTCAACCACTTCCAAGGATGTTAGAAAAGGTCAAACCTTTGGCAACACCACTCATCATGTCTAGACATTCATACGTCGTGGTAGGAAGGGTCACCTTAGGAAGTTCCATTTTGATCTTCGAAAAGGTCCTCGAAAGTCTATGTCCAAAGTCACCAAGATTACCCAAACCCCAGATCATCATGTTACACCTATGTGGGTTAATAAATCCTATTTGGAATTTTTGAACATTAGATTTTTTTACTCTCCCATGCTTGCATAAGATTCTTACCATGCAAAATCTAATTGATGATTGTGTTGCATGTTTTCATATACTAGCTTTTGCGCTTCATGTATTATGTTATTTTTAATTGTATGATGTTTGTCTTTTGTCTTTTTATTTTTCTTTTTATTGGGTCTTACTGAGAAAAGTACAAAAAATATTTTTTTTTTTATTTTGGAGTTTTTTTTTTATATTCATGTTAGTGTTAAAAAAATGTTTAAAAACTCAATCTTATTTTGTGTAGTTTAGTTTTACACATTTTGTGTGGCATATTGGTGTATTAGAATCCCATTCGTTCCACGTTTCCATGGGCATAGGAAATTTTATTATGGTTTATAGTGACTAGAATTATTTAATCATGCTTGCTTGGATTTGTGCAAATTTCATTTGCTTAATGGATTCTTTTTCGATATGTCTCTGAACACAAGTTCACTAGCTCGTCTAGAGTATCACTATTGTTGTTGAAAGAGCTAAGTGAGATGTTATCCTATAAATATTGTCATATACATACGTATTTGACTAAGGGGGAATTATGCACGTAAGAACCGTTTCCCAAGAGTTTGATTTGATTGAATAATATGAGGGTGCAATGGAAAAGGGTTATAAAGGGAGGAATCTTCTTTAAGTGAAATGAAGAAATTGGCAGGGTCCAAAAAGAAAAGAAATGAGGGCTCTCTTAGGGTATATTTTGGGACTTAAATGAGGGCTTCTACTTATTAAACCCGAAATTGGGTATATACCCAATTGTTAAGTGACTCGTGTACTCATTTACGAGTCCCCACTAGCCCAAAAATGCTCGGAACCCCAAATACTACCCCCGGGTAGTCTATTTTGACTATATCGGCCCTTCCGAACCCAATGACGGAGTCAAAATCTCCATCCGAGTCACTTAGCTAAAATTCACTATTTTGACCCAACACGTTCAATATGCCTGTTTTCCAATTTAAATTACTTTCCTTTGTCGCTTTACCCAACTGCGACATGTAACAAAAATAATCTACTCATATACTTAGTCTCGAAATATAATCCACGTAAATATTAATCTATCACTCGAAAACTAATATTTACTATTCACTTTATAATATTGAATTTATTTAATTTCACTCATTAATTTCATAATTACTATTCACAATAATTCTTCAAATTACATCCACAATGTAATTTAAATATCTTTAAAAGTACGGGGTATTACACTCCTATACGGGAATGATATAAAATACTACTTATTTTACATTTTTCATAATCTCTTAACTTTCGTCATTTATTAAATCAATTTACAACATTAATAACTGGGACTCACAACTTTTCTGTTTTGATATAGTTCCCACTAATAAATGGGAAAACATGGTGGGGGAATAAGATTTTTTAAGACTTGGTACTATGGTTAGGAAAGTGGACGACGTTTGAACAATTTCTAGTACTTCCATAAAGAAATTGGTGGTGATTAATCGAAACTATAGTAAATCCCAGGTGATGAGGAAAATGCTAGAATACATGGATGACCCAATTATTCTCCAAGAGTCTATTAATCTCTCATGAAACGATATTGTAACAAACCAGACTTTTGCTTGACTATTTTATATTATTTTGTCTAAGGGGCTAATTTTGTAAAATAGAGAAGGTTGAGGTAAATATTATTTTAGGTGATTTAAGAGATAATATTTACCATGTTTTTGCCTATTTACTGTTATGAGAAAGTAAATAGCATTACATTGTGTTTTATTGCATCGTTGTGCTTTAAGCGATGGTTATGACTTATATTCAAATTTGAGTATTGTTAATGAATTAAAATGATGTTGGACCCTAAAATATTATACGATACTCCGGATGCAAATTTAGAGGGTACGATTAGTTTTAGAATAGTTGAGATAGTTAAAATAAGTGCCAAGTTGTATTTTTGAGTTTCGGGCCCTTTTGGCAGGTTGTGACTCAATTATGTAGTTACGAGTCATTTTTATGGTGTATCAACATTTAAAAGAGTGGAATATAGGTTTAAGGCCCATTTAAGTCTTTCAATCCCTTTTATTTCTCATTTCATGTTATAAGCCAAGATAAGGAAAGAGAGAGAGAAGAGAGAACTTGGGAGAAATGGAGAAAAGAGAGAGAAATGAAGATTTGGAGCTGGAAATCATTGATACGGGAAGAAAATTCGAGGCTACGAACTGGAGGCAAGTTTCTAACTTGCCAGTATATGGTTTAATGTGATAAATTTCATGTATAGTTAGTTTTTGGAGATTTAAACCATTTAAGGGTTTGGAGGATTGTTGGTGTTTAAACCCTAAATCTTGTAGTTTAATTTGATTTAAGGAAAATAAATTAGTTAGTTGATGTGTAGAAATGATTTTGTAGAATTAGTTGTTGTTGATGTGGGAGAAAATAGAAGATTTGGGTTTTGGGGAAATTTAGGGTTCTTAAACCCGTAGCCCAAATTGGGCAATTTTGCAGGGCCGAAATAATTCTCCCCCCAAGCGAATCGATTCTCCTATAGGGAAGGTTATAAGTCTGGGAGACCGAATCGATTCGGGTTAGGGCCGAATCGATTCGGGTTGATGCAGTAGGTTGGTTTCCTCACCGAATCGATTCGAAAGCCCTGTTTTTGTGAGATTTTTCTAACTTTATTTTTTGTCCTTTTCTTTTAAGTTCAAGGATTAGGAACCTTCTCTTGGGAAGTAATAAAGAGTTTTAGAGGTTTGTATTGAGCATACAAATATCGTAGGATAGTATAGGGTTACTTGGGCTTATCCCAAGGGTTAGTTCATAGGGGTTAATATTTCTTTTGATACAGAAGATAACCTATAACTAACGACAAGTATAATGGTCATGTTTGGGTCTTTTGGGAGGCTAGTATTGTGGGAAATTACCTTTGATGAACTATGGTATTATTTTAAACCCTTGGAGACTAGTGTGAGGATAATAGCACTTCGGGTCCTATGCCATTAATAAAAATATGTCTTTAAGAATAAGAAATTCATATTCTAAAATTTGGTACTTAATGGTTAAGTATAAATGGTTTGAGAAGGTAAACAAAAGTGAATGTTTTCAAAATGGAAAAATGGTTTTTGAAAATGATAATTTATATATACACACCTCTCTAAATCGCTATCATAAGGGAAGTTACACGAATGAGGTGAAGTCCCCTGGCAAGTGAATGCAGGGTGAATATAGTCCTCGGCTATATGACTGGTTATTATATTATATGTTTATTTTGGGAAGTGAGGTAATTCTGGGTGTGGTTATGACTCACTGTCACAGTAAATGGCCGCTTCACGATGTCTCGCATTGTAGGATGCCCAGGTTGTCTTGTTTGATAGGCCATGGAAGATGTTAGCCATTTAGGGGCGCGCACAGTGGGAAAATCTGGATGGGTGGTATTAGAATCGTTATATGATATGAAATATAACTATTCATAATAATGTGGGATATTATTGATGTTAAAGCATTTATGATAATAAATTTGCTTTAAATACATTTCCTCGAGGTAAGAAGGGAAATGGGAAGTTATGAGATGAAAATGAATTGGTAAAACATTTTGTAAAATGAATTGCCAAATATATATTTCCTAATGAGAAAAATAGGAATTATGCATGTAAATTGTGAATAATTGATATGAAGTTTCATCGAGAAAGTAGATGAGTTCTCCCATGCTTATATGATCATGGAGCATTTTCATTGATATTGCGATTGGTTGTTCTTTTAGATTGAGGGGTGAGAAAGTTTATGATAAATTGCGAGAGATAGTTAAGTTCATGATTGAGATTATATATTCATAACTTTCATGCATTTTATTCACATGGTGATCATATCAAACCGGGCCCTTACCCGTCTATAACTCTTTGTTTTGCATGAACTACTTGTCAGTCCAGGTGCTCCTCCGCAAGGACGCCCATATTGACCTTTCCATTTCAGTTGTCCTGGAGCTATAGCATTTTGCGGATGTTGTAGAATACTCGTCATAGACACTTCTATCTTTGTACTCTAGCTATGTTCAGTTTACTTATTTGGGCATGTTGCCCATGCTTTGTACTCATTTATTATAATGTGATATTAAATTGTAATACTCGGTGTAACCTGTTTGTAATAGTTTATAACCGACATCTTATTCGGTTATTACTTTATGAATATTGTTACTCTTATACTCGTTCAATTTCGGTATCCACCTTCTTCTCTAATTGGATTGTCTAAGTGTTTTTATTTTAACTTACAAAATTTCATTTGACAGTCCGTTTTCTAGAATAATTGGTGGTTATCTCATACTATTATTTTAATAATAATGATGCTAAGAATGGACCATCTATGATTCCTGTGATTATTGGAGTATCGGGCTGGCCACCTCTTATTTTAGTTGGCGGGTTATCGTTGGGAGTGGAGAGATTCTCTTCTTTCTTTTTTTGTTGTTAAGATGTTGGTTTTGAGGGGTTATAGCAGAAAATCACATGATTGAGTGATTAAAGGGCTAAGTTAATGTGCGGCATAAAGCCACTATAAATAGTTCTCTCCTCTGATCGATGTGAGGAAGAATAAGATAAGAAAGTCGGATTGAGACTTATGGTTATGCCTTGATGAGAAGTCCATTTAAGAGGGTGTATGTATATATATTGGGATAAAACATTTGTAACACTTTACAGAAAGTAATCACCCTATTAGTTAAATTTTCACTTTGCCGAAATGGTAGGACATAGAAGTAGAACGTATAACTAGGGGTACGAGTTAGAATTTTAGCTGTCCCGAACATGTGTCGTAGGCCGTTATAACTTGATGACCGACGATGCGAGGTAGTAGTGTAACGGGAGGGTTTCTTGTTTGGATTTCGCTTTGCGAGACGTCCCACGCATGAAACTGAGCGAATGTCAGAAATTGAGAAAGGTCTTGGGCACTAGGGATATAATTAGCAATATATTTGTACGACTTGAATAGGATATATATCAACCTTAGGATTGTTAGGACGAAAGGCCCTTTGGGCTGTGACGCGGTTTTCGGAAGGCGGTAGGGAGTTGGCCATGAGTAGGTTTGTCGGTTAACTCTAACAAGGATTAGGTCCCTAGAAAGAAGAAGTATGGAATATCGAGTGATTTGGAATGTTAGTCCAAAAGAATATGAGGCCCCTCTTAGAAAGAGCGTTACGTCGGTAACCTAACTTTTGGGGAATTAAAGGATGAGTTGACTTTTACTCCTGCACTCACATTGTCAATATCAAGAGTTGATTTCTCGGTATTAATAAAGGAATATCGGCCAGGAATGGGAAGTAATAATACTGGAGCATGGAACCATTGTTTATGTGCCTCACAAACTTAAACCCATGTGAGAAGTATTATCCCACGCTTGATTTAATGTTCGTGGCGGTGGTATTCGCCTTAAAGAAATAGAGGAACTACTCCCTAGGCAGGAAATTTAATCTTTTCGCGAACCACAGGTTGATGCAATATGTTGTTGGAGCAACAGAGTTGGTGTTTGGAGTTCGAAAAATAACCAATTAGATATTCAGTATCACCAGGGGAATGCAAATGGAGTAGCAGATGCACTAAGTAGAAAACCCATGGGGGAGACTAGCGAAGGCATGGAAATCCAAAAAGAACGAGCTTAACCAAGAGGACTTTGTAGCAGGAGAATTTATGTCCGTGATTGACCATTTTACCTACTAGTGTGAAGACAGTAGTGGTGGAACGAGGAAGGGTATATCCATGAACATTTTCATCGAATTGCTGGCATCGTAACGGTCATGATCTTATTTGAGTAATTATTGATCATTTGACTAAATCGATGTTGTTCCAACTGATATGGGCAGACTACTTGCATAGGAGTACGCCTAGATCTTTATGATGGAGTATGGACCTGTATAAGGTTCCTATCAACATAGCTATTGGACCGAGACTAGATTTTCGTGTCAAGGTTTTTGGTAGAGTTTCTAGGAAGCGATGGGAACCAAATAGAAGATGGTTACAACCTACCACCCGTAAGTGGTTGAACAAACGGAAAAATTTAACCAAATGTCAGAAGGTATACCTCGAATGGGCGTGTCTGGCTTAAAGGAAGGATGGGGCAGTAGCTTTTATGAATCGAATTTTTGTATAATAATTTGGATCATTTCTCTAAAGGTATGGCACCGTAAGTGGCCTTGTGTAGCCGGCTAAGTAATTCGCCTACTCGTTGGGTGGAACCAACGGACAATAAGTTCCTTGGACTTGGAATGGTCCAGGAATACTTCCTTGATGATTAAGTTCATTGAGCCGCATACCTTGAAGGACTATGCCGACGAAAATAGAGGTCATGTAGTATTGGAAGTGGGGGATCAAGTTTCAGTGAAGTTATTCCCTAGGAAGGGTATAACATGATTCAAGAGGAAAGGAAACTTGTGTTGAGTTATGTAGGCATTTTCTTCCATCGTAGAAAAGTAGTATCGATAATTCATGCGGAACAACCGGATGCTAATTTTAGGGCACGAGAAGTGTGGACTGATATCGAAAGTGGTAATCTTAGTCCAAGTCCAATGGGGACATTGTCATGCCTAGAAAATTTTAAAGATGATAGAATGCTAGTTTATAATAGTGCATTATATGGTTATGTGGTACGCCTGAATTTTGAGGACAAAATTTCCTTATAAGGGGGGGAGTGTGTAACAACCCAGACTTTTGTGTGACTATTTTATATTATTTTGCCTGAGGGGCTAATTTTGTAAAATAGAAAAGGTTGAGGTAAATATTATTTTAGGCGATTTAAGAGATAATATTTATCATGTTTTGCCTATTTACTGTTATGAGAAGGTAAATAGCATTATATTGTGTTTTATTGCGCCGTTGTGCTTTAAGCGACGGTTATGACTGATATTCAAATTTGAGTATTATTAATAAATTAAAATGACGCTGGACCTTAAAATATTATACGACACTCCAGATGAAAATTTGAAGGGTGCGGTTTGTTTTGGAATAGTTGAGATATCAAAATAAGTGCCAAGTTGTATTTTTGAGTTTCGGGCACTTTTGGCAGGTTATGACTCAATTATGTAGTTACGAGTCATTTTTATGGTGTATCAACATTTAAAAAAGGGGAATTTAGGTTTAATTCCCGTTTAAGTCTTCCAACGACTTTTATTTCTCATTTCATGTTATAAGCCAAGAGACAGAGAGAGAGAAGAGAGAGACCTTGGGAGAAATGGAGAAAAGAGAGAGAAATGAAGATTTGGAGCTGGAAATCGTTGCTACGGGAAGAAAATATGAGGCTACGAACTTGAGGCAAGTTTCTAACTTTCTAGCATATGATTTAATATAATAAATTGCATGTATAGTTAGTTTTTAGAGATTTAAACCATTTAAGGGTTTTGGGGATTGTTGGTGTTTAAACCCTAAACCTTGTAGTTTAATTTGATTTGAGGAAAATAAATTAGTTAGTTGATGTGTATAAATGATTTAGTAGAATTAGTTATTGTTGATGTGGGAGAAAATTGAAGATTTGGGTTTGGGGGAAATTTAATGTTCTTAAACCCGTAGCCCAAATTGGGTAATTCTGCATGTTCGAATCAATTTTCCCCTCAAGCGAATCGATTCGCCTATAGGGAAGGTTACAGGTCTGGGAGATCGAATCGATTCGGGTGAGGGCCGAATCGATTCGAGTTGAGGCAGTAGGTTGGTTTTCCTCACCGAATCGATTCGTTTTTGGGCGAATCAATTCGGAAGCCCTATTTTTATGAGATTTTTCTAACTTTATTTTTATTCCTTTTCTTTCAATATCAAGGCTTAGGAACCTTCTCTTGGGAAGTAATAACGAGTTTTAGAGGTTTGCATTGAGTATACAAATATCCTAGGATAGTATGGGGTTACTTGGGCTTACCCCAAGGGTTAGTTCATAGGGGTTAATGTCGATTTCGATATAGGAAGATAACCTAGAACTAACGAAAAGTATAATGGTCAAGTTTGGGACTTTTGGGAGACTAGTATTGTGGGAAATTACCTTTGATGAACTATTGTATTGTTTTAAACCCATGGAGACTAGTGTGAGGATAATAGCACTTCGGGTCCTAGGCCATTAATAAAAATATGACTTTAAGAATAAGATATGCATATTCTAAAATTTGGTACTTAATGGTTAAGTATAAATGGTTTGAGAATGTACACAAAAGTGAATGTTTTCAAAATGGAAAAATGATTTTTGTATGATAATTTACATATACACACTTCTCTAAATCTCTATCATAAGGGAACTTACGTGCATGAGGTGAAGTCCCTTGGCTAGTGAATGCGGGGTGAATATAGTCCTCGACCATAGGACCGGTTATTATATTATATGTTTATTTTGCGAAGTGAGGTAATTCTGGGTGTGGTTATGACTCACTGTCATAGTATATGGCCGCTCCACGACGTCTCGCATTGTAGGATGCCCAGGTCGTCTTGTTTGATAGGCCCTGGAAGATGATAGCAATTTAGGGTCGCGCACATTGTGGAAACCCGGACGGGCATTCTTGGAATCGTTATATGATATGAAATATAACTATTCATAATAATGTGGGACATTATTGATGTTAAAGCATTTTATGATAATAAATTTTCTTTAAACACATTTCCTGGAGGTAAGAAGGGAAATGGGAAGTTATGAGATGAAAATGAATTGGTAGAACATTTTGTAAAATGAATTGTCAAATATATGTTTCCTAATGAGAAAAATAGGAATTATGCATGTAAATTGTGAATAATTGATATGAAGTTTCATTGAGAAAGTAGATGATTTCTCCCATGCTTATATGATCATGGAGAATTTTCATTGATATTGCGCTAGGTTGTGCTTTTAGATTGAGGGGTGAGAATGTTTATGATAAATTGCGAGAGAAAGTTAAGTTCATGATTGAAATTAGAAATTCATAAGTGTCATGCATTTTATTCTCATGGTGATCATATCAAACCGGGCCCTGACCCGTCTATATATATTTGTTTTGCATGAACTACTTGTTCGTTCAGGTGCTCCTCCACAAGGACGCCCATATTGACCTTTCCATTTCAGTTGTCCTGGAGCTATAGCATTTTGCGGATGTTGTAGGATACTTATCATAGACGCTTCTATCTTTGTACTCTAGTTATGTTCAGTTTACTTATTCGGGCGTGTTTCCCATGCTTTGTACTCATTTATTATAATGTGATATTAAATTGTAATACTCGGTGTAACCTGTTTGTAATAGTCTGTAACTGACAGCTTATTCGGTTATTACTTTTTGCATAATGTTACTCTTATACTCATTTTTCGGTATCCACCTTCTTCTCAAATTGGATTGTCTAAGTGCTTTTCTTTTAACTTACAAAATTTCATTTGACAGTCCATTTTCTAAAATAATTGGTGGTTATCTCGTACTATTATTTTAACGACAATGATGCTAAGAATGGACTGTCTATGATTCATGTGAGTATTGGAGTATCGTCCTGTCCACCTCTTATTTTATTGGGCGGGTTGTCACAAATATTCACTCTACACCCCCGCTCCAACCTAGAGCCACCTCTAATGGAGAACTTTTTATTGATATTTCCACAGGATCTTGTAGTAGCTCCAGCAATGATGACCTATCTGAGATGGGCGACGTTGATCTCTTTCTCGACTCTGATCCATCTGAGACCGTCGTCGTGGTTCCTAAATGAAGAATAAAATTACCTACCTCTTTTTATTCGTAATGTATTTAATAAGTAGTTTGTAAATATTGTGGAAATACTACAAATATAGGTGGAGTAAGATACCATTTGTTGTATTAAAACCTGAGTGCTTATGAAATGCTTAGGTTATATAATAGTATGCTATCACAGAACTGCTAGTTGTATCAACCCTTTTGTATGATATAACTTCCTTAAAGGAACTTTTATATGATCTCTTACATAAACTCTATATTATGCTCTAAGATGGTTAACACTCCCACTCCTTCCACCGGAACTCGAACCGAGCAGACTCACACTGAAGGAATTATGAAATTCCTTCAAGAATTAATATATCTAGCTAGACAACTCCAAGCACCAGTTCCACACTCATTTTAGGAATAAATTATAGATGAAGCACGTCGAATAAATGCTCTTAAATAATTTTTGAGATAAAAAATTCCCTCCATATCTTTGGAAGTCGGGATCAAGTGAAGCTGAGAAATGGGTACATCAAATTACGAAGATATTCAACGTGGTCGGAATTATTTCTAATCTCTGAGTAGTTTTATCATCTTATATGTTTTAAGGTGAATCCAATTTCTAGTGGCAAGATATAACCCTAAGTCATAGTGTAGCTGCCCTAACCTGGGAATAGTTTGAATAAATCTTCTTTAAAAAGTACTTTCCTAAAACTCAAATAGACCAGTTGACACTAGATTTTTTGAAATTACATCAATCTAATCTCTCTGTAGCCCAGTATGAATCCAAGTTTACAGAATTATTCTTTTATGAAACCGAGTATGTGAGCACTGAGGTTATGAAATGTCAGCATTTTGAAAGAGTATTTCACCCAATCATTAAAACCACTGTTACCCTTTTAAAAATCAAAGACTTTTCCAAACTCATTGAAGTTGAATCGATTATTTAATGAAATACCGCAATCGGGTGGATACGTACACCCACCCAATCCTATGAATACTAACAACTACGTTTCTATATACTTACCTATGTCCCGAACCTAGCCTTATCCCAGCTCTAGTGGATAAGTTTATTCCTAAATTCACCACATCACTAACTATCACATACTTCGATGCCATGAGTGTTTAGAGGTAGGAAATATCTATTGCGATGTCCTAAATTGTACCCCTCGGTGATACGAACTTGATTAGGTAGTTCCCCAAGACAGAAATTAATAGCTCATTCCTATAATCAACACATGACCTATAACGATAGTAAAAAAACAACAGCCAATCCCTAATCGTGGGAAAAATTATGGCATATTTTCCCTACGAAATTGTCATGTCGTGGTAGAAGTTGCAATATTCTTTTATAATTATCACGCTCATGTTTTATTTTATTCCTGTTTGACTAATCCATTCATTGGTCCTTAATTAGCTCAAGTTTTGCAAACAAAACCAAAATCATTAGACACTCCCTTAAAAATAAAATTACCTACCGGTGTGGTTAGCACAGCTACTTAATGGTATGGTAATTGTAAAATTCATCTAGGTTTGCATATAATCTTTGCAAAATTAATAATCCTAGGTGTACATTGATTCGATATTATTATCAGAATAGATGTGTTATCAAAACACCACACTTGTGTAGATTGTTTTTTAAAGAGAGTATACTTTCGAGAGCAAGAAAACTATCCCTTTGTGTTTCAAGAAACGGATGATTCCGAACCTTCAACTTCTTATATCCAAAATACCACCTCCCCTATATTTTCAACAATCTTAGAACAATTTGGTGATGTTTTTCCAGAAGAAATTATAGGAATACCACCCTCCTAAGAATTTGAGTTTAACATCATTTTTTTCCCGAATACTTCCCCGATTTTGTTATCCCCGTATCGAATGACTCCCCTTGAACTTATTGGACTTCTTACACAACTAGATGATCTACTTGAAAAAGGTTTTATTTGACTTGGTTCATATCCTAGGTGAGCACCTATTTTTTCGTGAAAAGAGTGAGGGATGTTTTAGTTTATGCATAGACCACCGTAAGTTAAATTCAATAACAATTAAGAATATATATCATTTATAAAAAATTGGAGATTTATTCAATCAATTTAGGGGTTAAAGGATATTCTAAAAAATAGACATGTGATTTGGTTACCAAAAATTACAAGTAAGAGAAGAGGACATTCCAAAAATCGCATTTCGAACTCTTTATCTACTATTTTAATTTACCATGATGTCATTTGGATTAACCAATGCCCCTACAGTTTTCATGGATCTAATGCATTGAATATTGTGACATTTTCTTCATTAATTTTTTATCATATTCATTTATGACATCGTTATTTATTCCCAGGATCCTTAAGAACATGCCCAACATTTATAGACAGTATAAGGTACCTTGAGAACCCACTGGTTATATGATAAGAATAGCAAGTGAATGCTCGATGAAAGAAGTGAAATTATTAGGACGTGATTTCTGAAAGTGGAATTCTAGTCGAAACATCTAAAATCGTAGCCATTTTAGAATGGAAAAATCCCACCAATATCATTGATATAAAGAGTTTTCTTGGATTATAATGTTATTATCGCCCTTTTGCAGAAGGATTTTTCAAAATTTCTATTCTATTAATGAATTTAACTAGGAGGGAAATTTCAGTTGTGTGGACTGGTGAGTGTGAGTAGGAATTCCAAAGTCAAAAGGATAAGTTGACCACTTCCCCAATCCTAATCATTCCTTCTAGTAACATAAGATATTGCATCTACATCAGTTCCTTGTTTTAATATTTAGGTTGTGTCCCAATGCAAAAGGGACAGGTAGATGAGTATGGATCTCGACAACATAAGATTCATGAATGTAATTATCATGTATATGATCTTGAGCTAGCAACCGTAGATTTTTCTTTAAAAATTTGTATCTGTTATCTATATGGTGAGAAATTCCAAGTGTTTTTAGATCACAAAAGTTTGAAATACATTTTCACCCAAAAGGACTTGAATTTGAGATAGAGATGTTGGATTAAATTTTTGAAAGATTACAGATTCAAGTTAGGCCACCATCTAGGAAAGGGAAACTTTGTAGATGATGCCTTAAGTTGTAACCCTATTAGAAGACTTAACAACCTTATTTCTTATGATATTACTGCTACCATAGAGAAATAGGATCTTCAGCCAAACCTGCCTTTTTCAAAATCCTCCAATATCATTGCTTACCCAAACCTGAGGAAGAAAATTTTAGAACAAAAACTCCAAGATCCCATTGTGATAAAATAGCAAACCATAAGTAAGATCAAAGAATTAACATACGATAAGGATACATGTCCATGATTTAAAGGTAGATTGTATGTACCTCATGAGTCGTCATTACGAGAAGAGGTATTACAAGAATCTCATAGTTCTAAATTCATTATACATCCCATAGGATAAAAAAATATATCATGTATTGAAGAAACAGTATTGGTGGAAAAATATCTGAGATGATATTATGAACTTTGTGAAAAGATGTCTGACTTGTCAGTAAGTAGAGATAGAACACCAGTGTCTTATTAGGCTTCTCCAACCTCATATGATCCATATATGGAAAAAGAATTATATCACAATGGACCTTGTTATTGGACTGCCTTATACGTACAAAGGATATAATTTTGTTTGGGTGATAGTAGACCGACTCATTAAACCTATCCATTTCCTTTGAGTAAAAATGATATCCTACCGAGATTATCATTTCATGGCTAGATTTTGGCAATCACTCCAAACTGCAATGGGTACTAAACTTCATCTCAATACCTCACTTCAACTCTAGACCAATGGACTATTAGAATGTATTATCTAAAGACTGGAGGACATATTTAGAGCATGTGATTTAGATATGACCAACAATTAGAGTGAGAATTGTCATTAATTGAGCTTTAATATAACAATAGTTACCAGTCAAGTATCAAAGCTTCCCCATTTCAAGCCTTGTATGGAAAACCATGTCGATCACTACTATGTTGCATCGACTCAGGAAATAATAAGAAATTTGGTCCTAACATAAGCCAAGAAACAACCTAAAAGATACAACAAATCAGAAAAAGACTAAAGAAGGCCTGAGATCGATAGAAGAGTTACCCTAAGCGCCGTAATAATCTCTTAGATTTTAAATTTATAATCAAGTATTCCTAAAAGTCTCACCCCAAAAATTAATTTTGTGATTCGAAAATAAAGGGAAACTAGCACCAAGATATATCAGACCCTTTAGCATCACTAAATGTGTTGGCCTTATTTCATATGAATTAAACATACCCCCGGAGTTATCTAGTAATTCATAATGTATTCCATGTGTCTCAACTACGTCGATACATTCCAGACCCGATATGTGATTACGTGGCACGAAATCTCTATTTAACCCATTCATGAGTTTGGAGAATACCCTATTCAAATTCTAGACCGTTAGGTAAATGTTCTTACAATGAAGGAATTTCCCTTGTAAAAGTATTTTAAGAAAAAAAAATAAACAAGAAGCCATGTGGGAAGACCATGAAAAAACAATATCCCAAGCTTTTTGTAGGTAAATTCGAGGACAGTTTTTTTTAGGTAGGTAGATTGTAGTAGCCGCATACTGCTAAACCCTAGAATAATAAACTAAGATTCGATAATTATATATATTTCCTCATATCCCCCTCATAACTTAGTAAAATTAAAAAACACTAAATAAGGTTGAAACTACAAATAAAACCCTACAACTTTGCTTCATTACCTATGTACCCTCTAAGGTTACAAAACAACAGAATTACCCCTTTAAACCTTAAAAGAAGTATAACTTAACCTCTATTTCACCCCAAGACCCAATATTTATACGAAATTGTACCTTTAGACCTCAATTAATTTAATTTTAAATCCTAACCCTTAAACTTTCATAAAATTTCATAGAAACCCCTAAAAATGAAAATTTGTTATCTTAAATACCAAATAAGTACAAAACATTCTCTTTAAGGATCAAAACCAAAACTAAACTATTTAGACTTTCCTCCCCTGTAAACAAAGCATTCCCATCAGTAGAAAATTACACAAATCAGACACTCAAAACCATTTCTCCATGTCATTTTCTTTTCCCCAATATTTATCTTCTTAAAACTAGGGATAATACACCTCCTGAAGCACCAATCAACTTCCCTTAGAATATAGTATTACACCCCCTCAAATCTAGCCTTAAACCCCACTAGTTCAGTAGTGCCAAACTTATATTTTTTTCCATACCAAATTGGTAACCTATGATTTTATGCATCAATTCTTATTTTTGCTATCTAATTTTTTTTTTTGCACCATCATAATACCCAACCTGATTTGAAAAACCTAACTCTTACATGTTGAATAGTCTGTATTGGCAGAAACCTTCAAAAACTCCATTAAAGATGAGCTTTAATGCTGAGACTTCATTCTTTCACTTTAAACATATTTCAGTACGAGGAATTAGTTTCTTATGAACCCAGGAGCTCAAGTGCAATGGCCATTTTCAAAAACATATATGTTTTGAAACCTAATTTTTCAAAAGTGTTTCATATTGCAAAAAAAATTATACACCAAAATTCCCTTCAATCAGGACACCTCAATCCATCAAACCAAAACCAAAATCTTCCTTAGGATAGTAGAAACCTAGACATAAGCTCAAAACCCAATGCCATATTCTCTAAATCCACAAATGTTTGGCCAAATTTTCTGAAAAACATACATTAGTTGGAACTCGATGATATTGAACCTCAATCCATGAAACCCGTTTTATTCCTTAAGAAAAATTAGGTTCAATTGGTTTAAGCATCATCTTAAATGGTTTAGGAAATCATAAGTTATTTAAGGGAGAAGTGTTATCGAGACTTGGGCCTATTGTCCAGAGGTTGAAGATGAACTTTTGAACCAAAAACATTTACCAGGCGCATGAGGGTGCATGACCAATAATTTTTTTTTTGTATTTTTTTCCTATATTTTTATTAAAACTTTCTAATAAAAATGGTATAAGGTAAGGCAGTGTTTGGTCAAACCTAGACAAAATCAAAGAAAACCACGTTTTATGTTAAAATTATTTTTCAAAGATTACAAATTGACCCCTCCTATTTTTTCAAACAATTTTTACCCGAATATTTTTCTACATTCTCTTTGATAAATTTTACGAAAAAGAGTATATACACCACTTTTCAAATATGACCTTAAGCCTTACAATTTAAACTTTATAAAATAATTAAAAAAACCTTTGAAAAATACACTTTTTTCATTTATTTTTCCAATTTAGTCCTATTACACACATTATATACATACAACTAAGTTGATTGACATATAATCAAGCATTTGACCTTCCCGATCCCGATCCCGATCCCGACTTCAATCAATTCTAATCACGTTATTCACAGCTAACAAGTAGGTTTTCCCTTTTTATAGTACTTCCATCATATTTGATATAATTGTTATTGATATCACACTGTGATAGCCCTAAATTTCCCTTAATATGTGCATGTTATGATACTGCCACGCTACGTATATTGATGAATATCATTGATACTATAATATGGATCAGTTAGATCAATTTAAGCCCTTTCTTATCTAATAACTGATTTTACGAGATTATTTCAACGATTGACTCAGTTCATCTATGCACTTATATGCGAATTATCTTTGTTATAAGCATCAGTATTAACTAGGGAGTAGACTGCCATGTTATCATATGAAATTTTTCTACATGTTTGAGATCCTGGATTTATCGCTACATGCGTATGACTACCACTCTAGATTATGTCCTAGCTATTTATCCCCCCCCCCCCCAAAAAAAAAAGTTTTGGGTTGATATTAGTATTTGGTTATACTGACCATGCTTAATTATTACTATACCCATTATTAAACTGGTAAGTATAGGATTATCGATTTAAAAATCCTTGACATTCTTTAAGAAAATAATTGTCTAGGTTTCATTTAGCAAATAATTAATTCCATATGCACTTAAACTTATATTTGTATATAATTTTTATAGAACTGGTTAAATTGTACTTAGCATACTTATGCTAATTCTTTTTTGCTCCAGATGTTCTAGGTTAAGGAAGTCGTACCCCCTCCCTTTTTATGATTTGCACGGATCATATGTACACATATATAACTATATGGAAGGAGATTAAGAAAGATGGGAGCAAATAATGGCCATTGTTGATGACCTATGTCATTTTTCAATTTTTAGAATAAAATGTAACAAGAATAATTCACCTCTTTGGTGGTAGTACAATATATGTAATATATTATTAACCAATAAAGTTATGCTTTTCCGCCTTGACTTTAGGTTCATTGCTTTGTTACTATCTTCTACATTCATACCAAAAACAGGGTGACTCACACACACACACACACACACATATATATATATATATATATATATATAAGTTAGAAGGGTGAAATCAGAATTGGCACCATAAGCTCTACATCTCACCGCACCTAATTTTTTAATTTATATGATATTTATAATTTTAACCCAATAAAACTTTCTTGCCCGCACATTTAATTCTTAGATTTGCATTTCTAATTCGAACGAAGAGGGTGCTTTGATAACACAAGCAGAAAAGTACATTGGTGTTGTACTATACCAACTATCATACGATCCTACCCATAATCTTTTTGCCCCTACAAGCGCCGACTCTCTCTGTCTCATAACCTAAGCTATAATAAAAAAAAATCGGATAAAGCAAACACAGATCTCTTCCCATTGATACCAAAACCCGACCTTTCACGATCTATGCCCCATACTATGGATTGCGGTTGCTCCTACCTCCCTCATCAATGTTGTGGAGGTAATAATACCCTATGTACTTTAATTTGAAAACATCAATATAACATTTCCCCCTCTATCACAACTACTTCTCTCTGCCTCAAAACAAAACCGATGAGTTTCTGAGTTGTTGGTGTGGAGTACGATCAAAGTTCAAAGAGGAAAATGAAAACCATTGAACTTTAACTATTCAATGGCTTTGGTGTGTGGTACTGCGTTAGGACTTCGTTCTCTTTTCACTCTGGCTTAGAGGTTTCTAAAGACCCCAGTTGCACAATCGACAAAAAATCATATAATTTTTTAATACTATTCAAGTTTACAAACATACAGGAGAAGATATGATTGACCCATTTTTCGGCGTTTCTTATTGGCCATCCTCCCTCTCCTCCTCTGTGTACAAGATCGACGGATGTGGGGCTTCGTATTTCTCCATCAACTCCTGTGGCAATATATTTGTCCCTCCGTATGGTGCAAATACTCTCTCACCAGGAGATCGATTTAACGAAGGTTGTGAAAAAAAATTTAGATCCGAAATCCATGGGTGGGCATAGTTTACAACTTCCTTTAATCATTCGTATCCCGGGTGTTCTCAAGAATCATCTTGAGTGTCTTCAATCTGATAAAAAAAAAAAAAAGTAGAATGATCTTATGACTTGATTGGTTTTAAATTAATGGGATTTAAGAGTATAAATTAATAGCCCTATAAATGATGACTTTTAATTATACAACTAATTTTTCAAATTCTTATTCACTGTATGTAACTTTTAAAAGTGGGAACCTTTTTTTGAAATTTTGTTAATGAGAGTAGGATTCTAGCCTTGCTCCCGGTGCATATTAGGAACTATGGTTGTGGTCTTGCTCTTTGTAATTGTTATATCCCAAGTGATTAAAGTTCAACACCATCCAGTGGTATTGATGGTAATAATTTTGAGATTTTGTGTTTCTGAATTTACAATTTGCATTGGAATTGATTTCTCTCCCCAGCTTGTGACAACCCGACTAAAAAAAATCGGGTGATCAGTTTTATACCAAATTAAATAGGAATCTCAAATGGTTTCATTTTCAGCATCACTGTCGAAAATCATTTAATTACTAATAACCTATTAGCCCTAACATCAAATTTTAAACTTTCTAATATTTTTAACCTAAACGCACAAGTAAAACCAACCGTAAAAAGATATAAACAACTGAAATGAAAGAATAAAGAATAACCAATAACTTCTCGGTAAAAAATTTATACAACCAGATCGAATGGGTGTAAAATAAAAATGTCGTAAATAAAAGAAAAGACGAGAATTGGGTAACATGCTCGAATATAACTCGCAGTACCTCTTATCTAGATCACAAGGAGAGAACCGTCTATACAATTTCTACACAACATTCACTGTTGTGGAAGCAACGTCTGACTCGAAGGGATAATCATCCAGGTGTCCCTCTATCTGGACACCTAAAAAGTATAACAAAGGGGAAACAAAAAAAAATTGATACAGGTCAGAGACCGGGTTTTAAAATATTTTAGCAAGTGCTCAACATACTTTAATATTTAAAATATGATACTCTCCATATTTAAACTGGTGTCACACTCACATGAGATACCCCTCACCTTTCATCTAACAGTGTACACTCGACGCATGTATTTTAAAACACCCTAGTTAGCTACCCAACCCAACTAGCACCTCGCAACACTCCCAAGTCATCATACGCTAGCTCGTACCCCGCGTTATATAGAATATTCTAAGATATCGCCCGAGCTAATACATTATCATCTCTAGCTTATACTTCATCTTTATGTTATGGATAATTTTCACTAGTTATAATACGCTTACTCACATTTAATGTTTTTTTATCTCGTATATAATAGTATCATCATTATACAAGTATCTCACATTCTTATTTCGTATATTATACTCATGGATAGTCCAGAATTTTTCTCACGTTTCTTTCCTTATTTTAGGCCATATACATATATATGATATACTACACACATCAAGTATATCTATACTACATTCTTTATCTTAGCCCATTTATATATATGTTTTCACATCTCTCTCTCTCTCTCTCTCTCTCTCTCTCTCTCTCTCTCTCTCTCTCTATATATATATATATATATATATATATATATATATATATATATATATATATATCTATATAATATAGGACAATGGTCTTATGAATAGTGCCATCTTATCTTATCTTATCAAAAAAATCAAAGGGTCTACATTTTGCCACATCACTCGCAAATGAAGGGCTGCGATCATTTTACCCTTAATCTCCCTTACACTCAATTTGGAACCCTAGTCGTCTTCTCATTTTTCTCTCTCTCTCTCTCTCTCTCTCTCACGATGCCTCTCTAAGTTTCTTCCCTCAACCCCTGTGCTGCCGCCCTCATCCCTGTGCTGCCGCCTTCCACCTCGCCCAGCTCCGCCTCCCCTGCTCCATCTCTCATTTCCCCCGTACTCCTATTCTTCCTCATCTTTTTCCTCCGCCCCTCACCCGCCTCCCTCCCTCAACGACGGCTGCCGTCGCTGCCTCCCCATCCCACGATACCGCCCCTCGCTGCCGCCCTCATCCTGCTGTCGCCGCCCTCATCAGGTAGCATTTGTCTCTATTTCCCCCACTCCTACACACGTGCGTACACACTCACGAATATAGGGTTAATTTTTAGATTTGTTTCTCAAATCTAATATGTATTTATTTCTTTTTCTGCTTTCATGTTTGGTAATGCAGATCTAACATTCTGATCATACGTTTTTAGTTTTATTTTTTTATTTTTTGACTCTGTGCACTGTTTTGCAGAACCACCGCCTTGCTTGATTTTCATCCTGTGCTTTTTTTTACTCTCATTTCGTCTTCATTTTAGGGAAAATGGGTTCTTTTTTTTTTTCATTGCAGACCTATTGCTTCATTCATAGGCAAATCAAGCAGGGTGGTGGTTCCATATTTCAGGCTATAGAGTATTTGGTATTTCTCATGTAAATTCCCCGAATTTTTTAGCTTTTAGTTTGTTGACAATTTTTTTTTATCTTTGGTTTCATTATTTGCAGAGGTTGAATTTTGCAAAGGTTGTTAAGTTCTTATTTTGCAAAGGTTGGAAAAAATGTTTTGTTACATTGAACCTTAATGTAATTTTGTATGACAATACATGGTGCAATCCGTGTTTTACGCTATGGTAACATAGATATGCGGTGACATTGTTTAGCATTATGGATTTGATGGCATGAGAAGATCTTTTTAGTGACACTTTTATTGCATATTGTTTTCCATTTCTCAGAGTTTCCTTCTATTGCTTTTATTGCATATTGTTTTCCATTTCTGAGAGTTTGCTTCTATTAAACTTGGTTTGGCAGTTCTGGGGGTAAAGAGAAGGATGTCTCAGAAAATATAACTCAATATACTAGATATGAATATTCCCCCCACCCCCTTTTATAAATATACCATTTAAGGGATATTTTATGAAAGGTGGACATTTACTATTTATGGCTTTTATTTGGTTTGTTTGGTTTTATGCAGAATCTTGGCTTGGACATATTCGGGTAAGAGGTTGGGTTGAAATGGATTTAGGCAGCTCTGGGTATGGGTGTGGGAAGATCCAAGGGATGTTCATGCCAGAGGTAAGGGGGTTAATTGTCGACGGCGGTTGACTCATACAATCATTAATGAAGTTCTCCATTCCCACAGTTGCTGTGTATTAACGGCACCATACATTGCATTTGCTATTTTATTTCACTTACATTAAGTTGCAACTATGCTTTAATGTTTATTGGCTTTACGCGTCAACATGTTTATTCTTTCTTTAATTTGGCCAACTAATGTGCCACCTTCATATTCATGCTCACTTCTTTTTTTTTTGGATTGATTTCATTTTTTCTAGGGGTCACGACCTAAGACTTAAAGACAATGTTGTTCTAAAGGAGGTCCCATGAAGCAAAATACTTAAAGAGCAAGTAGGTTATTAAGAACTCCTCATTTCTCGAAACGCTAAAGAGAAGGGCTATGAGGTTCTTTTCACGGTTGTCGCGATTGACGAGTATGTTGTGGGTCAATTGAAAGAATTCGAGGGAAATAAGGTACTTTCTGCAACAATTAATTCATTTGTAGTCGAGTTTGATTAAGTGTACCCCTTTGGAAATGAGTTGGTTTAATTATTATTTTGTAGTCATGTTTGTTTTTGAATTTCTGTTTCATATATTATTTTTCTTCGATTTGTTAGTTGTAGCATAAGGGTGTTTTACGATTTGAATTTCTGTTCCATATCAAATGCAAGAGAGTTTACAACACCTTATTTTGGTTACAACAACTTCTTAATGTCAGAAGGGTGTTTTACGGTTTCAATAACTTATTAATATGTCACCACTTCTTAACCGTATATATGCAATCTTTACTTCATATAAATAATGTCTGCATTTTTCGAATGGGACATTGACAGATATATAACTCTGATTAAAACTAAAAGCGTAATTCTACTTCTATTCAAAATTTTAATATTTTGTAATTTTTTGGTGGACAGGGATGGCTGTGGGATGGGATCTATAGGCGATGAACAATGTTGGGTACCTAGATTCCGATATGAAACGATTAAGATGGAGAGCAGGGAGGATGAGCTTGGTTGTTGGAGAAAGATCCGACGATGGTGAATGTTTTTGCTCAAAAGTTTTTTTTTACATATTTATCATTTCTGAAAAAATATCCTATATCATTTGGTAGTACTACCTCTAATATGATCTCTTCCTCACTTCTTTTTTAATTAGTTAATTTCTTTATTGTTTTTACCTTTTTAAAGGTGGGCTTTGTCCCCTAATGGCTTGCACTATCGATTTTAGGTACCTGGATGAAGTATTTGGGGGAAAATGATATTAAGGCAACAAAGAATCGTCAAAGGTACGTCTTCTCGATCATATATTTACACGAGAATTCAGCCCCCGTTTACACAACCCTGTTTTACACAGGTACGTCTTCTCGATCATATATTTACACAACTCCTGTTTAAAGAATCAGCCCCTGTTTTAAAAAATCTCTGTCGATTGCACAAAATGACAAACCTACTCTGAATAAAACCCTTCCCCCGCCCCCTCCGCAGCCCCCTCCCGCCCCTGGTAAAATCCCTCCCCCGGTAAAATCACACACATGCACACACAAACACGCTCGCTCACACACACACACACACACACACACACACAGATCTCCCTCTTCTCCTCCTCCTCCTGTGCCGTCCCCTCCCCCTTCCCCACTCATACACGCAGAGCATATATGCGATGCATATATGCAGCCCTCCCCCGCCCCCTCTGCCGCCCCTGTTAAAATCCCCCCCCCCCAACACACACACACACAACTCTCCCTCATCTTCTCCACTGCCCCGTCCTCTCCCCCGTTCCCCACTCAAACATGCGCGCGCGCGCACAACACTCCCTCATCTTCTCCCCCTCCGTCGCCCCCTCCCCCCCCCCCTTCCCTCTTCCCCACTCACACGCACATCATATATGCGACGCATATATGCAATCTGCATATATGCAGCCCTCTCCCCCGCCCCTTCTGCAGCCCCCTCTCGCCCTGTTAAAATCCCTCCCCCCTTCCCCACGCGCACACACAGACAACTCTCCCTCATCTTCTCCCCCTCCACTACCCCCTGCCCCGTCCCCTCCCCCCTTCCCACTCACACATGGATACACACACACACCTCTCCCCCTCCGCCGCTCCCTGTCCGCCCCCTTCCCTCTTCCCCACTCACACACGCACAACATATATGCAGCCCCCTCCCCCTCCACAGCCCCCTCCCGCCCCACTCACACACGCACAGCATAAAGATTTAGAATCATAGGTTTGTAGTTATTTTTGAGTCATATTTTCACTTTCGATGTTTTTTTATTTATGTAACGTGTTTTAATTTGGTTTATTTTGTTATAATTTGTAGGTACTTAAAAGTTACAATATGATGATGAAGCACTTTGGAGGCATCACATAAACCATCTCCTCAACTACCGCCTATCCCGCCTATGAATAACAAGAGGTTGGTACTGCAATAACACAACTCCCGCCTATAAATCCAGCTGCAGTGTGTTTAAGAAGGGTAGTCACAAGTGAAACAGTGGTTGGTACTGCAATAACACATCAGACCTTTGATGTTCAATTTTCTTTTGAATTGTTCAATTTTCTTAGTTTAAGTTTTTGTCATTCTAGCTGTTGTGAATTTTTAGTTTGATTCAGCATTAATGTAGAATGATTTCGAGTTTTTAGTTTTCAGTCTTCGATTTTTTGGTGGATGCAGGGTGTTGAATAATTCGGGACATGGAGAGGCAAACGCCTACATTATATAGGTGTTACTTACCTTTTGGTTTTAAGCCAGCCTGCCTACATCAGGTAGGTTTCACAACTGTTTTGATTTTATCACTTACATTCAAAACATTCGTTAGGATGATCCTACCGAATTCTGTAATTAACTAACTGTTTGAATCATGTTATGCAGATTCTGTTTGAATGCTCTTTTTTGAATAACTGTTTGAATAATGTTTAAATCAAATTCTGTTCGAATACTGCAAGTAATGTTGATTCACAGCTTGCAATCGCCACGGGAGTCTGCATCAATCGATGACACCGGTGACACTAGAATCAATGACATGTGATCTATTACGATCATTTGATATGTATAAAGAAGCATACAATAGTGTTGAAATTCTGAAGTACGTGGACGATGTCACTTTGAAGTACTGGTGGTGAAACTGAATAAAGCAGAGGCGCAATCCTTTAAACAGTCTCAAAGCTATCTTTATTGATAGATATGGTTATGGTAAGAACCAAATCTTATTCGTTTCTTTTTTGGAATTCAAATGTTTGGTACTCAACATCTGCGTCAAATTATGCATTCATCTTGCTTCAAATCTCAAATTACTTTCAGCTTTTTAAAAGTTGTTTAAGTTGGACTAAATCTGAATATGTTTTTTTTTTCAGTATAGGGACATTCTTTTTTTGAATCAAGGTGAAGGAAATAGCATTAGTTGATTGCAACTGGATGGGAGAAATTAGCTTCCATTTCTTCTGGCGGTGGTGTCACGGTGGCTGCAGCTGTCGATGGGGGTGGTGCTGTTGCACAGTGTCGTGGTAGCTGCAGCTGTCGATGGGGGTGGTGCTGTTGCACATGCTGCATTTCGGCCCCACGAAGACGAGAAAAATGAAGAGAATCACTTTCTCAAATTTTTCACTTTTGTGAATTATTTTTGGACTATTAGTTTTGTGAATTATTTTTGGACTATTACTTTTGTGAATTATTTTTGGGCTCTTTGAATATTGTTGGAAGTGATGTTTTGTCCCTTAAGTAGGGTGGATAGTCCAATAAACATAGGGGATTGTGTCCATTTTTTTTAAAAATCAACATTTTGTTTATTTGAGGTATAATGTGAATTGGGTTGATTAATATTGTATATTTCATGAATTGTGTTGAATTGATGATTTTGTTTGTGCGATGTTTAAATTTGTATTTGATGTCTATGATGTTTATTTGAGGTCTAAGATGGACTATTACTATCTGTATTGTGGACTATTTTTATTTCTTAACAGGGTGGATAGTCCTATAAATAAATGAAGTTTTGCGAAAATTTTCTAAATTGTTTTTAGTTTTGTGTTAAATTAATGCAAATTGTTTACACATTCAATACTTTAGATTGCACTATGTTTTGTCGGGAAACGGAATTTTTTCCATTTTGCAATTGCTTACTTTGAATCCTTTTTGCCGTTTTGTGATTACTTACTTTGAATTTTTTTGCCGTTTTGCTATTACGTATTTTTGAAAATTTTCGCTGTGCCTTCAGGCACGGGCATATACTAGTATATATATATGATATACTGTACACATCAAGAATATCTATACTTATATATCACACACTATATAAGTATATGTGACACCCCGACTAATTAAATACCGGGTAGCTACTCCTTTATTAAATTAATTCAAAATGCCAAATTGGTTCAGTTAATAGCATCACTGTCGAAAACATTTAATGATTACTAACCACCTAGTATTTAAAAAGTGAGTTGCCAAATTTTAAATTAAATCTGATTAACATGCAATAAATGAAATATAGAAATGTAACACAACCATTCACGATAAAGTCTCAATAGAGTAACCAACAATTAATGATGAGTCTGGAGGAAATACTCCTCACAACAATCCCAATATGGAAATAAATGAAACAAGTCTGCATCCTGAATTAATTACAAACCCAAGTCTGAATAACCGAAATATAAAATGTCTCTAAAGGAAATGGGCGACATGCCCTACAAATATTAAAACTGAATGTGGAGTCAAGACAAAAGAAGCGTCTACTAGCAAGGCCCTGTAACTTCCACAACAGCTACAACTCGTCACCTAAATTGGAATCCTATGCATGGTGTCCTTGTGGCTGGGCACCTAAAAGTTTTTTACAAAAAAAAATAGATTTGAAAGAAAACGGGTCAGAGCCCGATAGTGGAGGGTATTTTAAAAACAGCAAGTGTTTTAATAACATTAAAACAATGAATGCAAAGTACATGTTATGACGTGCTCTCACATGAAATACTCATCTCTTGGCTATTTGTGCACTCCTAACGTACCGTACCCATACAAGTGTTTCTCATATCTAACTAGACCAAAACAAATACTGTCCTTTCTACTCGATTCGTACTATAAGTCCCAACATTATCAATTTAATAGAGAGCTTTACTTAAATTCTCAAATTTCAACGCGTCTGCTACCACGTTAGCCTTCCCCGGGTGATATTGGATATCAAATTGATAGTCCTTCACAAATTCAAGCCACCTCCGTTGCCGCATATTCAACTCCTTCTGCGTGAACCGGTACTGTAGGGACTTGTGGTCCGTGAACAATCGAAAATTCTCCCCCAAAAGATAATGTCTCCAAATCCAAAGGGCAAATACCACTGCCGCTAACTCCAAGTCATGGGTGGGGTAATTCTTCTCGTGAGGCTTAAGCTTACGGGAAGCATAAGCTATGGCCTGACTCTCCTGCTGCAATACACCTCCAAGTCCTTGTAAGGACGCATCGGTGTAAACTAGATACTCAACTCCCGGTCTCGGCGATGCTAACACAGGCGCTGAGGTCAACTTGTCCTTCAACTCATCGAATGCCAACTGACAGGCATCACTCCAAATGAATGTCACACCCTTACGAGTCAGATGTGTCAAAGGACCCGCTATCTTTGAGAATCCCCGAATAAACCTCCTGTAGTATCCTGCTAAGCCCAAGAAACTACGGATCTCAGTCGGCGTCGTGGGCTGTCCCCACTCCCTCACCGCGGATACCTTCCCTGGATCAACAGATATCCCCCGGTAGGAAATAATATGCCCCAAAAACTGAACCTCCTTGAACCAAAACCCGCACTTCTTAGAATTTGGATACAGCTCGTTCTGACGTAGTGTCTGCAAAACCTGCCTCAAATGCTCGGCGTGCTCCTCCTCTGTCTGGGAGTAAACCAGAATGTCATCAATGAAAACAATGACGAACTGGTGCAAGAACTCTCTGAACACCCTATTCATCAAGTCCATAAACACTGCTGGAGCGTTGGTCAAACCAAAAGGCATAACCCGAAACTCGTAGGAACCATATCTCGTTAAGAAAGCAGTCTTCGAGACGTCCTCCTCCCTGATACGCAACTGATGGTATCCCGATCGCAAATCAATCTTTGAGAAGAAAGAAGCTCCTCTCAACTGGTCGAATAAGTCATCGATTCAGGGCAACGGATACTTATTCCGTATCGTGACCTTATTCAACTCCCGGTAATCCACACACAACCTCAACGATCCATCCCTCTTCTTCACGAACAACACAGGGGCACCCCACGGCGAAGTACCCCTCCGAATAAACCCTTGACCCAACAACTGCTCAATCTGATCCCGTAACTCTCTCATCTCAGCTGGAGCCATACGGTAAGGTGCACGGGTAATGAGCCGAGTGCCCGGCGTCAAATCGATAACAAAATCTATCTCTCTACTCGGAGGTAGTCCAGATATATCCTGAAATACATCGGTGAACTCACTAACAACGAGTATCGAATCAAGTGGTATCACCACTTCCTTAGAGGTCTCCTCCTCTATGTAGTACAAATGAGTGGACGATCCTCCCTCAGGGCGAGGCATCGCCACTAAAAACATCTCCTGCCCGGGAATGGCAAAGATAATACTCCTACTAAAACAGTCAATCATGGATCGGTACGCAACTAGCCAATCCATACCAATAATGGCATCATACTCGGTCATCTCAAACACTAACATATCAGCGGGTAAAGTAAACCTCCCGATCTCTATACCCACACCTCTACACTTAAGAGAAATCATGAAACCCCTACTCAACGGTGAGTCTACACAAGTAGTGGTGCTCTCTGCGGTGTCTAACAACCCAATGGTGCGTGCAAATCTCATAGCAATAAAATAGTGTGTAGCCCCCGTGTCAAATAAAATGCGCCCCATAGTCCCCTGAATAGAGAACATACGTTCAATGGCCGGTGGATTCTGTGGGGCTGCGACCTGCTGGAGCTGATACACTCTCCCATACTGAAGCTGTCCCTGCTGAACTGGGACTGTTGGAATGGGTGGTAATGCTGCCATCTGTGGTTCTGGTAGGGCGGCGGGAAACATAGGCCTCTGTCGCTCGTGTCGAGCACCCTGCTGCTGCTGTTGTGGGGCCTTGCCCTTATCAGGACACTCTTGACGTTTGTGGCCAATCATACCACAAATGAAACACTTGCCCTGGAAGTTTCACCCTCGCTGTTCCTGCTGACCACGGCCCTGGTGACCGTTACCATTTCTGCCCTGGCCATGCTGGCCCTAGTGAAGCTGCTGCTGTTGACCATTTTGACCCTGCTGGCCCTGATGGCCGTTCGGACCCTGATGGCCCTGCCTAAAACCTCCCTATCCGTACCTGAAACCCCCTGATCGGAATCTCTTAGAATCCCCCTGCTGGGAACCCTGATCACCCTGCCTATACTGACCCTGAGCTGATTGTGCCCCGTTGGCACCATTTCCCCCTGTCCTGCCCTGATTGCTGGACTCTCCTGATCGCTTCCCCTCTATCAAGTGAAAGCGGTGGTCCTGGCAATGGAGCAGTGCAGCGTTAACCACGTCAGAATAAGTGGCCAACGAGAGGTTCCCCAATAAATTCTGACGGATTCTCCAAGTCAATCCATCTGTAAACTTCTGAATCTTCTTCTCTTCTGTCGGTATCTTATCCAGGACAATATTCAGCAAATTTGTGAACTCGGCCTCATACTCGGCCACAGTCTTACCCTCCTGTCTAAGTTTCATCAACTTCCTCCTCATTTCTGTATGAACAGCTAACGGAAAATATTTGCGGTTGAACCGCACCCAGAACTCCTGTATCGTGAGAGTATCTCTCTCTTCTGCGGTGGTAATAGACTCCCACCACTGCAATGCAGATCCCACTAGCTTGAAAGTAGCTAGTATCTGCCTTTGAACATCGGTGCACTCATACAGCCTCAAGTGCCTCTGAATATCCTTCCTCCACTGACTAGATACCACAACATCGGAGCTACCTGCGAACTCCGAAGGGTGTGCTTTCTGAAAAGCTTCATGAACGTGTTCCCAAGCAGACGGGAATGAATGTACCTGAACTGGCGCGGATACTGGCGCCGGGGGTGGTAACTGTTATACAACGGCTAGGGCGACATTTACCGCTTGGGCTACAATAGCTGCAACCTCGGAGGCATTCATGGTGCCCTGTACTGGTGCTGGCTGTGGCTCTGGTTGTGCATCCCTAGGAACTCGCTGCGCACATCGTGGAGGCATCTGAAATGAGAGTAAAGTCTATAAGTTCACAATTATAAACTTAAAATAGCTGAAGAGCGAAGCATACATAAAAGAATACAACAGTCCTAAAATATAGGGCTCTACATCAAAGAAGGCTCAACGAAAACATAATAAGCAGTACAGATCCTAAAGGACACTAGAACCTGATGCTCTGATACCACCTGTGACACCCCGACTAATTAAATACCGGTTAGCTACTTCTTTATTAAATTAATTTAAAATGCCAAGTTGGTTCAGTTAATAGCATCACTGTCGAAAACATTTAATGATTACTAACCACCTAGTATTTAAAAAGTGAGTTGCCAAATTTTAAATTAAATCTGATTAACATGCAATAAATGAAATATAGAAATGTAACACAACCATTCACGATAAAGTCTCAATAGAGTAACCAATAATTAATAATGAGTCTGGAGGAAATACTCCTCACAACAATCCCAATATGGAAATAAATGAAACAAGTCTGCATCCTGAATTAATTACAAACCCAAGTCTGAATAACCGAAATATAAAATGTCTCTAAAGGAAATGGGCGGCATGCCCTACAAATATTAAAACTGAATGTGGAGTCAAGACAAAAGAAGCGTCTACTAGCAAGGCCCTGTAACTTCCACAACAGCTACAGCTCGTCACCTGAATTGGAAACCTATGCATGGTGTCCTTATGGATGGGCACCTAAAAAGTTTTTACAAAAAAAATAGATTTGAAAGCAAACGGGTCAGAGACCGATAGTGGAGAGTATTTTAAAAATAGCAAGTGTTTTAATAACATTAAAACAATGAATGAAAAGTACATGTGAGGACGTACTCTCACATGAAATACTCACCTCTCGGCTATTTGTGCACTCCTAACGTACCGTACCAATACAAGTGTTTCTCATATCTAACTAGACCAAAACAAATACTGTCCTTTCTACTCGATTCGTACTATAAGTCCCAACATTATTAATTTAATAGAGAGCTTTACTTAAATTCTCAAATTTCAAAGTATTAGTAGTACAATTTACCAAAGTTTATCTCCCATTTTATATTCTCAATGCGTTACTATAATGATTCTCACATTCAAACCTAACAATTCTTTTCATTTAACCGTATATTATTCACATCATAAATATACAATATAAGCACCCCGAGGCTAAGCTGTGGTGCACTCATACTCTGCTATCCATCCCGGTACATCACGTACATAAGGATCACAAATTTCGAATCTCTCTGGAGTTGTTAGAATAAGCACATCACACGAAAATGGAGGCGAACATAATTCAACATATCCATGGGTCACGTACATAGCTACGCTCCATAGTCAGCTGACTTATTAACTCACAAATAAGTCATTCTAGCATTATGTTCTCTAGGCACCAATCTACATTCGGGCACACAAGGATTAGATGGCCCTAAACGAACGTAAACCTCCCGTGGTAGCAAGAATGGTAGGTATGTCATACACATAAAATCATATACATATACTAAGCATGCACATATCTTAGTACTTATCATATTTTATTAGTGGTATACTTCTCATTCTTATACCAATACACGTGTCCCCGGTTTATATATACACATCATCCATTATCCTCACGTCGTAATTAGTTATTCGCGTCCTGACCCACAATTACCATTTGGTTCAAATCATTCTTCAATATTTTACTTCCCAATATATCCCGAATATCCTAACTATCTCAATTAGTCATCAAGGTAATGTTATCTCTACAATTAAACAAGGTTATGGGACACTAGAAATCAAACCAGGCCAAAAGGCCAATCTGTCAACTTGTTAAAAGTCTCGTTCGAACGAGGTCGTTCGAACGAGAGTACGTTCGAACGAAATGGCCATCTAACGAGATCTAGTTCGAACGAAAGGCATCAAACAAACATCCCACTCGTTAGAAGTCAAACTGTCAACTCGTTAGAAGCTCGTTCGAACGACCTGGGTAGGTCTTCTAACGAGGTGACAGTTTAATGCCTAGAAATTTCCTATTACGTTTTTCACCAATTTTCTCACCTCAAAACTCCTCCAAAAATTATTCCAACAATATTTTAAGGTTCCTCAACATTCCTAAACATTCTTAGGTTGTAATCTAGCACATTCATGGGATCAAATCCTCCTATACAACACCTAATTATTTAAATCTCCCAAAGTTTTCCCCAAACCTTATGAGTATGAACCCTAGAATTTAAAGTCATCAATTTCCATATATAAATCCGTTTTTGTAACATAAAAAGTAGTAATTCTTTTAGTCAAATTACCCAATAAAAACTCTACATGCAAACCTACATCAAAATCTGAATTTATAACTCCGATTTCATGGGTTTTTATAAATCTCCCAATACAATGCAAATTTATCAATTTTCTAAGCATGGAAGAAACATTCGCTTGAAATTAACGTAATTAAACCACTTGCCTCGGATTGTTCTCTGAATTTACTGTTGAATTGATGATGGTTGGTCTTTCTCTTTCTCTCCCAAGGTTGAAGGTTGAAGATGGAGGTTAAGGTTCTCTCTTTAGAAACTTTTCTATCTTTTTCCTCTAACTCCCGTTGCCCTCTAATCACCTAAGTGCTGGTAATGGGTTAGTGGGTCATTAATTTCCTAATATTTAACTCCCAAAATTCGTTGGTTAATTATCCTGAAATTTCAAAATTACCAAAATACCCTTTTAAGTTGCCGGTATGGCCCAAAAATGCCCCGGGACCCAAACTAAACCCCCGGCTAGTGTTTTCTGACTATTTCGACCCTTCCGGACTCGTTGGAGCACTCAAAATGACCATACGGTTGATAAAAATAAAATTCACTTTTTAATTTAGATAATTACATTCCTGACGCGACTGTCACGCGCGTGCCAACAAAATTTCCCAAATTGCCGTATTTCTATCTCACGACAAATTCAATATTTTCAATATTCATATATTGCCATATATACACATTATAATCAAATACCAACTCACATCTCGTTAGTATTTTATCCGGATTAATTCTTAATTAATTCACATTTAATTTAATTAATCCCATAAATAAATATCGATAAAAATGCGGGGTATTACATACTTCTCCCCTAATAACAGAATTTCGTCCCGAAATTCGGAACTAAAAAGTACCTGGTAAAAGTAGCTCCAGATAACGTTCGCGCATCTCATCCTCGCGCTCCCATGTGGACTCCTCGACATTGTGATGTCGCCATTGAACACGCACTAACGGAACTATCTTTGACTGCAGTTTTCGCTCACTTCGGTCCAAACTAGCAATCGGCCCCTCCTCGTAAGAGCTATCGGGCTGGAGAGCGATGTCCTCCAAAGCAATGTGAGAATGAGTCAAATCATCTCTAAGATATTTCCTTAGCGAGGAAATATGAAACACATCATGAATCCTGTGCAAATGCTCCGGTAACCCAAGTCTATACGCAACAGACCCAATCTGCTCGATGATAGGAAATGGTCCCACATATCTTGGTGCCAACTTCCCCTTCTTCCCAAATCGCATAATCCCCTTCATAGGAGATACTCTGAGTAAAACCTGGTCCCCCACTTGGAACTCCCTGAAGAACCTCTTTGCATCAGCATAGCTCTTCTGCCGATCTTGAGCTACCCGAATGCGACTCCGTATCAATTCTATCCTCGCCGAAGTATCCTGAATTACTTTCGGCCCAAGTAGTTTGTTGTCCCCCACCTCCAACCAACATGCTAGGGAATGACAAGGTCTACCGTACAACGCCTCAAATGGAGCCATGCCAATAGTGAACTGGTAGGAGTTGTTGTAATCAAACTCCACCAGTGGAAGATACTTCTCCCATCCACCCCCAAAATCAATGATGCACATATGCAACATGTCCTCCAACATCTGATTTGTACGTTCGGTTTGCCCATCGGTCTGCGGATAATAAGTTGTACTCAACAGCAATTCCATGCCCATGGCCTCCTGAAAACTCTCCCAAAACCGTGAAACAAATATCTTGTCTCTGTCGGACACGATATTTAGGGGCACACCGTAAAGTCTCACTATTTCTTCAATAAAAAGCTGGGCATACTGTCCCGTAGTGTAGTCTGTCGTTACGGGTAGAAAATGAGAGACTTTGGTCAACCGGTCCACAATTACCCAAATGGAGTCGTGACCCCTCTGTGACGTAGGTAACCCCGTGATAAAGTCCATGGAGATGCTCTCCCACATCCACATCGGGACCTCTAATGGCTGTAGAAGTCCTGCCGGTTTCTGATGATCCACTTTTACCAGCTGACAAGTGGCGCATTTAGAAACAAACACGGAAATATCTCTCTTCATCCCGCTCCACTAATACTGACGTCTCATGTCCTGGTACATTTTATCCCCACCGGGATGTACCGCGAACCGTGCGACTCTTCCATCACCTCGTGTCGTAATTCCTCCCCTTCCGGAACTACTAGTCTCCCATTGAAGCGTAATCCCCCGTTTGAGCTAACAGTATAGGACTCGGCTCCCTCTGCTAATAATCGAATTATCGGTTCCAGACAGAACGATTCATCTGCTTGTGCCTTTACCACTCTCGTGACAATCTGCGGTGTAACAGTCATCACCGACATGAATGATCGGGCCACTGCATCCTAGTGTCCCAACTCCTTCCACTTTTCCTTCCACACCCCTGCCACCTCATCTACTGGCCTACGGCTCAACGCGTCTGCTACCATGTTAGCCTTCCCTGGGTGATATTGGATATCAAATTGATAGTCCATCACAAATTCAAGCCACCTCCGTTGCCGCATATTCAACTCCTTCTACGTGAACAGGTACTGTAGGGACTTGTGGTCCATGAACAATCGAAACTTCTCCCCCAAAAGATAATGTATCCAAATCCGAAGGGCAAATACCACTGCCGCTAACTCCAAGTCATGGGTGGGGTAATTCTTCTCGTGAGGCTTAAGCTTACGGGAAACATAAGCTATGGCCTGACTCTCCTGCTGCAATACACCTCCAAGTCCTTGTAAGGACGCATCGGTGTAAACTAGATACTCAACTCCCGGTCTCGGCAATGCTAACACAGGTGCTGAGGTCAACTTGTACTTCAACTCATCGAATGCCAACTGACAGGCATCACTCCAAATGAATGGCACACCCTTACGAGTCAGATGTGTGAAAGGACCCGCTATCTTTGAGAATCCATGAATAAACCTCCTGTAGTATCCTGCTAAGCCCAAGAAACAATGGATCTCAATCGGCGTCGTGGCCTGTCCCCACTCCCTCACCGCGGATACCTTCTCTGGATCAACAGATATCCCCCCGTCGAAAATAATATGCCCCAAAACTGAACCTCCTTCAGCCAAAACCAGCACTTTTCATACTTTGCATACAGCTCGTTCTGACGTAGAGTCTGCAAAACCTGCCTCAAATGCTCGGCGTGCTCCTCCTCTGTCTGGGAGTAAACCAGAATGTCATCAATGAAAACAATGATGAACTGGTCCAGGAACTCTCTGAACACCCTATTCATCAAGTCCATAAACACTGCTGGAGCATTGGTCAAACCAAAAGGCATAACCCGAAACTCGTAGGAACCATATCTCGTTAAGAAACCAGTCTTTGAGACGTCCTCCTCCCTGATACGTAACTGATGGTATCCCGATCGTAAATCAATCTTTGAGAAGAAAGAAGCTCCTCTCAACTGGTCGAATAAGTCATTGATTCGGGGAAACGGATTCTTATTCCGTATCGTGACCTTATTCAACTCCCGGTAATCCACACACAACCTCAACGATCCATCCCTCTTCTTCACGAACAACACAGGGGCACCCCATGGCGAAGTACCCCTCCGAATAAACCCATAACCCAACAACTACTTAATCTGATCTCGTAACTCTGTCATCTCAGCTGGAGCCATACGATAAGGTGCGCGGGCAATGGGCCGAGTGCCCGGCGTCAAATCGATAACAAAATCTATCTCTCTACTCGGAGGTAGTCCAGGTATATCCTGAAATACATCGGCGAACTTACTAACAACGGGTATCGAATCAAGTAATATAACCACTTCCTTAGAGGTCTCCTCCTCTATGTAGTACAAATGAGTGGACGATCCTCCCTCAGGGCGAGGCATCGCCACTAAAAACATCTCCTGCCCGGGAATGGCAAAGATAATACTCCTACTAAAATAGTCAATCATGGCTCGGTACGCAACTAGCCAATCCATACAATAATGGCATCATACTCGGTCATCTCTAACACTAACACATCAGCGGGTAAAGTAAACCTCCCGATCTCTATACCCACACCTCTACACATAAGAGAAATCATGAAACCCCTACTCAACGGTGAGTCTACACAAGTAGCGATGCTCTCTGCGGTGTCTAACAACCCAATGGTGCGTGAAAATCTCATAGCAATAAAACAGTGTGTAGCCCCCGTGTCAAATAAAATGCGCCCCATAGTCCCCTGAATAGAGAACATACCCTCAATGGCCGGTGGATTCTGTGGGGCTGCGACGTGCTGGAGCTGATACACTCTCCCATACTGAAGCTGTCCCTGCTGAACTGGGACTGCTAGAATGGGTGGTAATGCTGCCATCTGTGGTGCTGGTAGGGCAGTGGGAAACATAGGCCTCTGTCGCTCGTGTCGAGCACCCTGCTGCTGCTGTTGTGGGGCCTTGCCCTTATCAGGACACTCCTGACGTTTGTGGTAAATCTTACCACAAATGAAACACTTCCCCTAGAAGTTTCACCCTCGCTGTCCCTGCTGACCACGACCCTGGTGACCGTTACCATTTCTGCCCTGGCGTTGCTGGCCCTGGTGAAACTGCTGCTGTTGACCATTTTGACCCTGCTGGCCCTGCCTAAAACCTCCTTGTCTGTGCCTGAAACCCCCTGATCGAAATCTCTTAGAATCCCCCTGCTGGGAACCCTGATCACCCTGCCTATACTGACCCTGAGCTGATTGTGCCCCGCTGGCACCATTTCCCCCTGTCCTACCCTGATGGCTGGACTTTCCTGATCGCTTCTCCTCTGTCAAGTGAAAGCGGTGGTCCTGGCAATGGAGCAGTGCAACGTTAACCAAGTCAGAATAAGTGGCCAATGAGAGGTTCCCCAATAAATTCTGACGGATCCTCCAAGTCAATCCATCTGTAAACTTATGAATCTTCTTCTCTTCTGTCGGTATCTCATCCGGGACAATATTCAGCAAATTTGTGACTTCGGCCTCATACTCGGCCACAGTCTTACCCTCATGTCTAAGGTTCATCAACTTCCTCCTCATTTCCGTATGAACAGCTGACGGAAAATATTTGCGATCGAACCGCACCCAGAACTCCTGTATCGTGAGAGTATCTCTCTCCTCTGCGGTGGTAATAGACTCCCACCACTGCAATGCAGATCCCACTAGCTTGAAAGTAGCTAGTATCTTCCTCTGAACATCGGTGCACTCATACATTCTCAAGTTACTCTGAATATCCTTCCTCCACTGACTAGATACCACAACATCAGAGCTACCTGCGATCTCTGGAGGGTGTGCTTTCTGAAAAGCATCACGAACGCGTTCACAAGCAGGCGGGAATGCATGTGCCTGAACTGGCACGGCTACTGGCACCTGGGGTGGTGCCTTCTGTACAACGGCTAGGGAGGCATTTACCGCTTGGGCTACAATAGCTGCAACCTCGGCGGCATTCATGGTGCCCTGTACTGGTGTTGGCTATGGCTCTGGCTGTGCATCCCTAGGAACTCGCTGCGCACGTCGTGGAGGCATCTGAAATGAGAGTAAAGTCTATAAGTTCATAGTTATAAACTTAAAATAGCTGAAGAGCGAAGCATACATAAAAGAATACAACAGTCCTAAAATATAGGGCTCTACATCAAAGAAGGCTCAGCGAAAACATAATAAGCCGTACAGATCCTAAAGGACACTAGAACCTGATGCTCTGATACCACCAGTGACACCCCGAGTAATTAAATACCGGGTAGCTACTCCTTTATTAAATTAATTCAAAATTCCAAGTTGGTTCACTTAATAGCATCATCGTCGAAAACATTTAATGATTACTAACCACCTAGTATTTAAAAAGTGAGTTGCCAAATTTTAAATTAAATCTGATTAACATGCAGTAAATGAAATATAGAAATGTAACACAACCATTCACGATAAAGTCTCAATAGAGTAACCAACAATTTATGATGAGTCTGGAGGAAATACTCCTCACAACAATCCCAATATGGAAATAAATGAAACAAGTCTGCATCCTGAATTAATTACAAACCCAAGTCTGAATAACCGAAATATAAAATGTCTCTAAAGGAAATGGGCGACATGCCCTACAAATATTAAAACTGAATGTGGAGTCAAGACAAAAGAAGCGTCTACTAGCAAGGCCCTGTAACTTCCACAACAGCTACAGCTCGTCACCTGAATTGGAATCCTATGCATGGTGTCCTTGTGGCTGGGCACCTAAAAGGTTTTTACAAAAAAAATAGATTTGAAAGCAAACGGGTCAGAGCCCTATAGTGGAGAGTATTTTAAAAATAGCAAGTGTTTTAATAACATTAAAACAATGAATGCAAAGTACATGTTAGGACGTGCTCTCATATGAAATACTCACCTCTCGGCTATTTGTGCACTCCTAACGTACCGTACCCATATAACTGTTTCTCATATATAACTTGACCAAAACAAATACTGTCCTTTCTACTCGATTCGTACTATAAGTCCCAACGTTATCAATTTAATAGAGAGCTTTACTTAAATTCTCAAATTTCAAAGTATTAGTAGTACAATTTACCAAAGTTTATCTCCCATTTTATATTCTCAATGCGTTACTATAATGATTCTCACATTCAAACCTAACAATTCTTTTCATTTAACCGTATATTATTCACATCATAAATATACAATATAAGCACCCCGAGGCTAAGCTGTGGTGCACTCATACTCTGTTATCCATCCCGGTACATCACGTACATAAGGATCACAAATTTCGAATCTCTCAGGATTTGTTAGAATAAGCACATCACACGAAAATGGAGGCGAACATAATTCAACATATCCATGGGTCACATACATAGCTACGCTCCATAGTCAGTTGTCTTATTAACTCACAAATAAGTCATTCTAGCATTATGTTTTCTAGGCACCAATCTACGTCCGGGCACACAAGGATTAGATGGCCCTAAGAGAACGTAAACCTCCTGTGATAGCAAGTATGGTAGGTATGTCATACACATAAAATCATATACATATACTAAGAATGCACACATCTTAGTACTTATCATATTTTATTAGTGGTATACTTCTCATTCTTATGCCAATACATGTGTCCCCGGTTTATATATACACATCATCCATTATCCTCACGTCGTAATTAGTTATTCGCGTCCTAACCCATAATTACCATTTGGTTCAAATCATTCTTCTATATTTTACTCCCTAATATATCCCGAATATTCCAACTATCTCAATTAGTCATCAAGGTAATGTTATCTCTACAATTAAACAAGGTTACGGGACACTAGAAATCAAACCAGGCCAAAAAGGCCAATCTGTCAACTCGTTAGAAGTCTCGTTCGAACGAGATCGTTCGAACAAGAGTTCGTTCGAATGAAATGGCCATCTAACGAGATCTCGTTCGAACGAAAGGCATCGAACGAACATCCCACTCGGTAGAAGTCAAACTATCAACTCGTTAGAAGCTCGTTCGAACGACCTGGGCAGGTCTTCTAACGAGGTGACAGTTTCAAGCCCAAAAATTTCCTATTACGTTTTTCACCAATTTTCTCACCTCAAAACTCCTCCAAAAATTATTCCAACAATATTTTAAGTTTCCTCAACATTCCTAAACATTCTTAGGTCGTAATCTATCACATTCATGGGATCAAATCCTCCTATACAACACCTAATTATTTAAATCTCCCAAAGTTTTCCCCAAACCTTATGAGTATGAACCCTAGAATTTAAAGTCATCAATTTCCATATATAAATCCGTTTTTATAGCATAAAATGTCGTAATTCTTTTAGTCAAATTACCCAATAACAACTCTACATGCAAACCTACATCAAAATCTGAATTTATAACTCCGATTTCATGGGTTTTTATAAATCTCCCAATACAATAAAAATTTATCAATTTTCTAAGCATGGAAGAAACATTCGCTTGAAATTAACGTAATTAAACCACTTGCCTCGGATTGTTCTCTGAATTTTCTGTTGAATTGATGAAGGTTGGTCTTTCTCTTTCTCTCCCAAGGTTGAAGGTTGAAGATGGAGGTTAAGGTTCTCTCTTTGGAAACTTTTCTCACTTTTTCCTCTAACTCCCGTTGCCCTCTAATCACCTAAGTGCTGGTAATGGGTTAGTAGGTCATTAATTTCCTAATATTTAACTCCCAAAATTCGTTGGTTAATTATCCTGAAATTTCAAAATTACCAAAATACCCTTTTAAGTTGCCGGTATAGCCCAAAAATGCCCCGGGACCCAAACTAAACCCCTGGCTAGTGTTTTCTGACTATTTCGACCCTTCTGGACTCGTTGGCGCACTCAAAATGACCTTACGGTTGATAAAAATAAAATTCACTTTTTAATTTAGATAATTACATTCCTGACGTGACTGTCACGCGCGTGCCAACAAAATTTCCCAAATTGCCGTATTTCTATCTCACGACAAATTCAATATTTTCAATATTCATATATTGCCGTATATACACATTATAATCAAATACCAACTCACATCTCGTTAGTATTTTGTCCAGATTAATTCTCAATTAATTCACATTTAATTTAATTAATCCCATAAATAAATATCGATATAAATGCGGGGTATTACAGTATAATAGCCATCCTTCAGAGTTATAACACCGAACCCTAAATCTATCACAAATGTAGGAGAAGTTGTCATAGTTCCTCACCTGAATGTGAGACCGAATCATACCCAAGACATCTCACCCAGAATAAATAATCACATTGTATAATATCTGGATGACAATGACCTGGGGCCACCCTGCTCCTTAAGCCAGAGGATTCATCCACATCGCGTAACTTCCCATGATAGCACTAGAGGGGAATGTTTCACATAAATATATCAATCACACACATATATATTTATAATTATATCATATATACTGTCTCTATACCCGTATATATATCATCGAATTCGGCTATTAATGGCTATATCGCTTGGCATTAGCCTATAATCCCGAATATACCAATTCGTAATCATTTGTAAGTTTACACACAACTTATTTTAATCCCATAAGTATTCAGTCACTTATGCTACAATTCTCACATCTCTTATTTTCGAATAGGAGCGTATCACATCTAGCTAGTATTCTTATATCATCTTACTTGCACCTTAGTATTTTCTTGTTCATATATATATATATATATACATATATATATACACTACCCATATATAATCGACATATATATTCTACACGCATAAATATATATGTACAAACCTGCCGAATAATTCCACGAATGTCGTTTGTCCCAATCATTCCTAAATTTACACCCCAGATCTTTACCACAAACCCGAGACTTATATATCACCCATTTACTCTTTAGAGGTCCTCGCACTCTATTTAGGATCTCCTAATATCTATCTCATGAAAGGTAATTGTTCTCCAATCCTTATAGTCCCAAAAAACTTCTCCAGTCTTTCTGTCAAAATCGGACCGCACCGATTTCCAAGAAAAAACGAATCGATCTGGTCATAATCGGACAAAACTGATAACCTCAGTTTAGAACGGTTTGGTATATCCAGATTTTTGCTTTCTACAAAATTCACGAAAACTCTCATCCAATCCAATATTTAAGGTTTCTAATCTCCTAAACCAATAATGTAAATATCTACACACTTATCTACAACTAGCACAACCATTGAATTTCAAGCGATTCATCATGAATATAATGTATTAAATCCTAACCTAAAAATTAACCCATTTCATTATCTCACCAAATTTCCACGATAAAAATGCTTCAAGATAAGATTTTCATAAGAAATTATAATCAAACCAATTTTATATGAAAACCATTTCCAAAAATCCATCTTCATTCAAGAATCCCAAACCCAAAATCTTATAGTTTTTACACCAACTATAATATGGATCATAAATGCACTAAAATGATTAAAGCAAGTTAAACACTTGCCTGGTTGGATAAATTCGACGATCTCGTACCGGAATTCATCGGAGCTTAGCCTAAAATCTCCTATTTTCTCCATTTTCTTCCCTCCTTCTCATCTTTCTTCTTTCTTTTTCCTTCTCTCTTGACTTATAAGAGATAAATTAGGGTTTATCCCTTAATAAATAAAAAATTGACTTGTATACACAAATGTGAGTCCTTACTGATTCAAAAATCCCCCGGAACCCAAACACTATCGCTGGGTACTCTATTATGACTCTCCCGGCACATCCGATACCAACCGTGCGCTCGAAATCTCCATACGAGTCGCTTATAAAAAATTCATGTCTTAAACCCAACACATATCCACATGTGTTTTCCGAACAGAATAACATCACCTATCGCTTTTATTCACCCGTGACATGAAATATAATTAGTCCCTATTCATTCCAAATATTTATAATAGGATAAAATTCGAAATCAATATTCATTCCCCTTGTAAAAATAACCAAAGTGCCCTTTTGGTTGTCTTTTCATTTCCAAATGACCCCAGACCCAAAACTAACATCCAAATAGACTTATTTGACTATTTCAACCCTTCTAGACGCAACGACGCACTCGAAAAGACTATGAGGTTGATGTAAGAATAAGTTTCCTTTTTAATTTACTAAATTAGTCCCGACACATCCCATACCGCGTCCGACTAAAAATTCAAATTACTGAATTAATATCACACAGCCATATCAATAACATCACATTCATATATTACGTAAATATCTTTAAGTAATATTCAGAATCATACATTTAAATATCCATAATTCGGATAAAACCCAAATGAATTAATTTATAATAAAATCCAATTAATCCATTGATTTAAAATATAACCCATTTTAAAAGTCATTAAAATTACGGGGTATTACATACTCCCCCCCTTATAACATAATTTCATCCCGAAATTCGGAAAGATAAATCATACTGATAAGGCCAACTCTGAGTATAAATCTCACATCGCAAATAATCTATGTCGTACCGCTCATACAGTACATTATCAAAAATCCTCCATTGATGTTACACGCCAAGCCTCACCATATAGTTTCAACTGAATCGAATTTAAACTTTACGCAATCTTCTCTATACCATCCTCGTGATAAACTATGGGAAAAATGATCCTCACATATTAAACAAATAAATCTCTAAGTCACAACTTCTTACTATTTCACAATGATGAAAACTACTACAATCCAACCGTCCAGGGCGCCCATACACCCTATCGTACCACTTCCATTATAATATTTACCGCAAAGGTTATAAAATCATATCCTAAAGACCTATCTTATTTCGACTCCCAACAATTATTAGTTTCATGCGTGGTCTCGCAAGCGAAATCCAAATAAGGAACCTCCCGATACACTACTACCTAAAGTAGTCGGTCATCGAAACTCCTTAAGTCTTTAGTCAATATTTTATAACCTCTCTACAGGTTTTATCGATTTCAAATAAAAGTCTACTCATCTACTCCCTTATTGAAGATAAGATGTTGGCTGTACGCTCTCATATACAATAAATCAATCCATGCCGATAGTCACATCATGATCGGACATGCCTAAAGTAAGTAATTCCGTGATAAAAATCAGACCCACGCGATGACATGAAAAATATAGGTGTCCCACAACCCCTTGGTGAGTCTACGTAAATAAAGTTCCATAGCCTAAGTTTAGTAACCCTTTTTGCCCACACAATAGTAATCACTACAAAAATCAATATGCGCCTCATAACTCCTTAGATAGAAAACATACTCTCATTCGTGGGTGGTGGTTGTTCACTCCCACTATTATAACTTTGCACCGATGAGTTAAGAAAAATTTTACCCCAAATTTTCAGTTCTAGTTAACCACACTCCACTATATGCCCAAGCCTTTGAATATATTGCCTTCATTGGGTAACACACCCAATTCCCTCATTTCAAGAACTTCTACAGATGACTCTCCTCAATTTTCCATAATAGGGGTGACCTCGACTATGGTCATCATACTCGAACATACTTCATAACCTCCTAAGTACGATCTCTGATATCCGTCCAATGGCCCTCATTTTCCATACTTCTTGTACGAACACGTCCGAACGCAAATAAGATTCACTAATATATACGGAATCTTACCAAAGAAATTAACAATCCTAATCATAGGGCTCTACATCAAAGAACGCTAAGCTGAAAACAAAATAAGTCGTACAAACCCTAAAGGACACTAGAACCTGATGCTCTGATACCACCTGTAACATCTCGCCTAATTAAATACCGGGTGGCTATTCCCATACCAAATTAAAACAGAATATACAGTTGGCTCATTCTTAGCATCACTGTCAAAAACATTTACAACTCACCCAATACCCAATTAAGCCGGTGTTAAAAACTTTCCAAATTTTAATTTCAACAAAAACTATTTTTAGTTTACAAATAACACTACACATATTATTCTACAACACTAATAACCGAACAGATAACACAAAAGAATTTAGATGCATTTGGAATAAACATTCCCAAGTAATAAATCTAATACAATAATCCCATATAGTAAATGTATTAAAATGACACGAATACAATAGTATTTTACCCTGATAGAAAAGAGATAATTGAATCCTTTGGGAGATATGCCCTAACTAAAATATCAATGTGAATCAAATGAATATAAGCGTCTAAGCAATACTCCATAGCTCCATAGCTCGTCATAATCCTCTAAGGTTGTCATCCCTATTGTTGGACACATGATATAGAAGGTACAATAGAAAAGAAAATATGCAGTGAAACGGGTCAGAGCCTGATTGTGAAAATGATTTTGAAAACAACAAGTATTTAACAAGTGCAATAAAGCATTTATTAGGTACATGTTAGTATCCAACTCTCACTTGCTATTCTCACCTCTCATCTATAGTGCACGCTTAACATTTGCTATTAACCTCATAGTTAATGGTTCCTTCTAACTAGTATCCATAATATGATTCTATCCCATGTCATAACCCCGTATGTCCCATACCATACGTTGTACAATCATTCTTATACGTTTATCATTAACACGAATTAATCTTTCAAATCTATAAACATTCATTATCTTAATTCACTTCTTTTTCTTTATTCACCGTTATCTACAATTATCACCGTAGATAGATTTAACCACTACATACATTCATACAATTCATTATATATATATACATACATAATACGGCACCCCGAGTCCCAGCTACTGTGAAATGCATTACTCTGCTATCATGTCCCAATATTGTTGGTTGCCAAATAGGGGACTAAAGGTTCAGTAAGGATTCCTCGAACCACAAACAACAACACAAAAATTGGAGGCGAACATAGTTCTCATACCCACGGGCCACGCACATACCTACGTACCCACAATCAGCGGACTTATCAACTCCCCGATAAGTCTTTCATAGACCTATGTTCTCAAGGGACAAATCAAGGATCCCATGGATTCATCAGGATATGACTGCCCTCACGCGCAAACATCCCACCTATAGCAAGTAAGCTAGGTATGTCATACACATAAATTATCAATCAATCAAATAGGCATTATCATCTACCTATATAATATCAACAAGGTACTCACACTACCCTTAGATTATTCCCATACGTAGCATTATATCTCTTTAAATCCCACATATTAAAATATCATAACTTTACTTCTTAAATTTAATATTCCCGAGCCTCACTCATTACTAAAGGTTTAAATATGTTTTCCTCAACATTTTATTCAGTAAAAAATCACTAATATCCTACTGGTCCATATCATCATATCTCCCGAATCACTACGAATTAAACTCTCCCTTTAATTAGGGTTAAAACCGATAGTTTCAAATATCTTATAAACACATCTTCTTTCACTTAGATTGAATACCATCATCACATGACTCATAGTCTATAGTGTTTCATTCACACTATATGACTTATCAACAAAACCAACATCCTCGCATCCTATAACATCTCTCCACTCCCGACGTCGTTAAGGTTCATGCGTGGAGCGTCTCGCAAAGAAAAATCCAAACAAGGAACCCCTCCAATACACTACTACTTAACTTTGTCGACCGAGGAGGTCCGTTAACTTCAAATACGTGATCGGGATAACCTCATCCCTTCTTTCAACCAAATGTGGTCTGAACTCCCATCTCTAACCAGGAGTCATACCACTAAGCGCTTGTATTAAAATCAGTCCTTGTGCAATTAATAATGAGCTTAAACTCAGTCCTTGATGTTCAAATTTTAACCCTAAGGCTACCCAGGTGTTATATTAAATCTCCCCTACTGTACCTATCCTTAATCCCCATGCATACCAATTAGAATCCAACACATGAATCTTGCAACCGATTTTTTTTTTCAATTTAATTATCATATTTCTAATCAATTTAATCCCAATCACATTAATTCGATTCTCATCTAAGGCTCACTGATCTTCCCTAAGTCCCATAATATCCAATTAATGATCACCAAAGACTTACAAAAGGTTCGGGATAAGAACTAGCATTAAAAATAAACAACTTCAAAGATTCTGGGGAGGTCGATAGATCGAAGGCAGGGGGTCGATCGATCGATCGCCCAAATAACAACCCAGTTTTCTACATTTCTTCTACTACGGGTTTCATAACTTTTGATCATTCAAACCTTCATATTAACTACCCAAATTCCTTATAAACCTTACTACATAATATAGCAACATATGTGAATGATTTCTAATGCTCTAAACATCCTAGAATCATGAAGAGTTTGGATTAAAAGCATATGTTTATCCTCTTTTTCCAAAAAATTATATACATGATATCTTCAAGAACACAACAATGATTTTCAGAATTTCTTCAACAAATTGATGAATATTTCATGGATTACTAACTACCTACAACATGAGTTTGATTCCTATATATTTTCACATTCAAAAATCCATTAACAACTCTATCTTTTCATCTTCCCAACATGTAAAATCTCATTTTTATAACTATCCTAACATGTAAAATATACAATCTTAGATTGCAATTATCAAACACTTGCCTCTAATGAAGATCTGATCCTTTGGAGTTAAATAACACAGGTGGTTCTCCCTTTTTCGGCCAACTTCCGGTGGTGGTGACCTTTGGTTTTTGGTTCTTCTCCTTTCCAAGCAAGCTTTTCTGTTCCTAAGCAACCTTTCACTTTCTCTCAAAAGATGACCTTTCACTTTTGTGTGGAAGATATGAATGAACCCACGTACAACTAATCTCCAAATATTTATAATAAGATAAAATCAGAAATCACTATGCATCCCCCTTGTAAAAATAACCAAAGTGCCCTTTTGGTTGTCTTTTCATTTCCAAATGACCCGAGACTTTTTTGACTATTTCAACCCTTCTGGATGCAATGAAGCACTCGAAATGACTATAAGGTTGATGTAAGAATAACTTTCCTTTTTAATTTACTAAATTAGTCCCGACACGTCCCTACCGCGTCCGACTAAAAATTCAAATTACTGAATTAATATCACATAGCCATATCAATAACATCACATTCATATATTACCTAAATATTTAAGTAATATTCAGAATCATACATTTAAATATCTACAATTCGGATAAAACCCAAATGAATTAATTTATAATAAAATCCAATCAATCCATTAACTTAAAATATAACCCATTTTAAAAGTCCTTAAAATTACGGGGTATTACACAGTAGAAGTCCATGGACATACCCAGATTACACTTAAAGGCGCATCTCATTCAATATAAAACATAGAAACTAAGGTTTTAATCAAGGAAGAAGAAGATGAGGATAAATCCCTTACATTAGTGAATTAATCCGATGTACAATAGTAATCTTCCGCCTCTAGCACCACCTTCTTCTCCATTGAACATTAGTTATCCATAGTCTCATTCCGGCAACACTTCCTTCTTCACAAACAAACCTTACTTTCTCTCCAGAATGGATTTTAGGCTTTCTAATAGTCTTGAAAAGTGTGCTAACGATGGGTATTTATAGGTTTTAGTGGGGAACCTAGTGTTTTCCTCTTTTAGACATTTTTTTCCATAATTACCCTTTTACAAAGGTTTCTAGAATACTTTAAAGTTTCTCCTCAAGTCAAGACATAATAAGGTCACGTCATCACCCTACTTGTTGCTATATTGGAACAAGGATCTGTAGCCATCACCTTAGGTCGTCGCCTTTCATTACATGTCCATAACCCTTTCATAATAAGTCATAGCCTCTAGACTTCTTCAGTTCCAAAACACTGCCCTTTACCTAGGGGTGTTACAGGACTTAACTACAAATAGTGGCCTCCCTGTGGTCATTCCCTCTTAAGGTTTTCAGCTCGCTATAACCTCCCCAACTGAGGAAATAATGTCCTCATAATTTAATAACTTAAAAGAAGAAAAATAAATCAATTTATACCTTAGAACAATTATGTATACCTCTCTTTGATAACGAACTCCGGCTCCCAAGTGGCCTTTTTCGCTTCTTGTTGTGTCCAAAGCACTTTGATTAGGGAGATTGTCTTTGACCTCAACTACTTTTATTTCCTTTCTAAGATCTGAAATGGGGCCTTATTATAGCTTAAGTCTCTACGGATCTCAATAGGTTCGGGATTGATTATATAGTCATAATATCTAATGTAATTATGAAACATTGATACATGGAACACATGGACAAGTTTGGGGTCAGAGCCAGCCTATACGAAGACTTACTAATATTCTCAAAGACTTTAAATAGCTCAATATATCATGGGATTAACTTAACCTTCTTTCCAAAACTCATAACTCCCTTCCATGGGGAAATTTTAAAAAAGGCATGACCTTCAACCTCTAACTCCACATCTCTTCTTTTGACATTAACTAAATTCTTTTGTCTACTTTGATCACTCTGTAGTCTTTCTTGGATTAATCATACATTGGTCATGACCTCTTCTACTAATTCAGGCCCTAACAATTTTCTTTCCCCCACCTTGTCTGAACACAAAGGGCTATAGCATTTTCTCCCATATAATTATACGTAAGGGGTCATTTAAATACTCTCTTGGTAACTATTGTTGTACATGAATTCACTATCCCAACTGTCGTGGAAATATAAAACACATTCCCTCAACATATCCTCAGGGGTTTATTTTCTCTCTCCATTTCTCCATTTGTCTGCAGATGGAAAGTTGAACTAAAATCTATCCATGACCATATGACTATTTGTAAGCTATTCTAAAAGCCTCATGTAAATGTAGGGCCTCGATCAGATGCAATTGTCATCAAGACTCCATGGAGTCTTATAATTTCCTTAATGAAGAGTTCACCCCACTGATCAACATTTGTCTTGGTTTTAACAAACAAAAAGTGCACGGACTTAGTCAATCTAACCAAAATTACTTAAATGGAATTCATCCCTCACTGCGTCCGCGATAATCTAACTATAAATTCCATGGAGATATTTTCCCACTTACATTCTGGGATAGGGAAAGTTTGTTACATTCCTCTGGGTCTGTAGCGCTCAGCCTTAACTTATTGTCACACTCTACAATCTCTCTCTCATGTTAGGCCACCATAAAACCTCCCTCAAGTTTTGGTACATCTTGGTGCTTTCGGGGTGAGTTACAAAGGTTGAGGAACACCCTTCCACCAAAACCTTAGCCTTAATCTTATCGTTTTGTGGTACACAAATTATTTTCCCAGATCATATGGTTTCATGATCATATATTCTAATGGTTGATTTTTCTTATTTCCCTATTAACCCACTGATCTTTTGGAGGTTAGGGTTTGTGGCCCTACATCGCCCTTATCCTCTTAATTAAACATGGTTCAACTTTCAGTGCCCTACGACATATGTGGCCTCCATGGTTTATCACCTCAATTACCATTTCCTCCAAGTCTCTCATACTGTGTTCTTAGCTAGTAATCCTAAAATCACTAAGGGAACCTTTTATACTAAGAGCATCGACCACCAAGTTGGCATTTCTCGGAGGATACTTGATTAAGCAATCATAATATTTCATCAATTCCAACCACCTTTGTTGCCTCATGTTCAAATCTCTTTGGGTGAAGATATTGGTTAAACTCTTATGGTCCGAGAATATCTCACCACTTTCCCCATATAAACAATGTCTCCAAATTTCAAGGCAAGTACTATAGTGGCAAGCTCTAAGTTATGGGTGCAATATTTTTTCCCATGAGGACTTAGTTGCCTAGAGTCATAAGCAATGACCTTTCCATTCTGCAGTAGCACATAACCAATACTGCAACCTGAAGTCTCACTATAAATCACATTGCCTCACACTTCCATAGGTAAGTTCAAGATAGGCGTGGACACTTTTTCTCCTTGAATTTCTGAAAAATACTTTCACACTCCATGGACGATGAAAATTTATTGCCCTTATGTGTCAATTGGGTCAAGGGAACGACTATCTTGGAAAATCCTTCCATAAAAATTCTATAATACCCTTCTAAGCTAAAGAAGCTTCTATCCTCAGTAACTGTAGATGGTATTTCCTAATCAACAATGATCGCGACCTTTCCCGACTCCACTTCTAAGATGTACTTATTTACTACGTGGCCAAGGAAGGCGCTCTTCTAGAGCCAAAATTCACACTTAGAAAACTTTGAATATAATTTTTCCTTCCTAAGAACTTCAAACACTCTACAGAGGTTTTCCTCATGAAACTATTGTGATTTAGAATAAATCAGTTATTGACGAATGAAAACAATTACAAATTTATCCAAGAATGGTCTAAATACCCTATTCATCAAATCCATAAAATCAGTCGGGGCGTTGGTTAACCCGAAAGGTATCACCAAAAACTCATAATGACCATACCTAGTTATAAAGGTTATTTTATGAATGTCCTCAATTCTAATCTTAAGTTGGTGATATCCCGATCTCGAAACAATCTAAGAGAAATATCTAGCATCCTTAAATTGGTCAAACAGATCATCAATTCTAGGCAAAGGGTATTTATTCTTCAGTGTTGTTTTGTTAATTTATTTATATACTATGCACATGCTCAAAGAACCATCATTCTTCTTCACAAATAACATCAGCGCATCCCAAGGAGATATGTTAGGCCTAATAAAGTCACGACTTAACAAATCCTATAACTTCTCCTTTAATTCCTTCATATTCGTGGGGGGGGGGGGGCATTATGTATGATGCCTTAGAAATGGGCGCGACCACCGGCACAAGACATCTGCTAAAGTAGCCAAGGTCTTCTCAATACCCTTGACAAACGCTAAGTTTTAACAACTCGTACTTTTTAGGAAAAATAATTTATTTAATTTTGAAAATTAGAATATAAACTAAACTGGTGATTTGGAGAAATAATTTAATTTGGAGAATTTATTTAATTTGGAAGAATTATTTAATTTGATGAATTTATTTAATTTGGACGATTCAATTTAATTGGAGAATTATGATTTAAATTAATTTGGGTTATTTCTTTTAAGAATAGATGTGTCGTAATTTGAGGTTGAAATTGGAGATTTTAGTTCAGTAACTTAGATGGTGATTTTGAGTGCACGGTTGAGTCCAGAAGGGTCAAAATAGTCAAAGAAGAGTACCCGAGGGTAGTAATTGGGTCTCAGGGCATTTTTAGGCATAACCGGGGGTGTTTAGATCATTTTAATTTGGACCATATGCTTAATTTTGGGATTCGCCTAGTAAAACCTAAGTTAGGGAGTTGGTGCCATAGACAATTCAATTATGAAAACCCTAATTGCAGAGGAGAAAAGAGGGATCAAATGGGAGAGCTTTTGGGAGCCGAACCAAGAAGAGATTGATGTGTTCTTCATCAAATTTTGCCTACAAGAAAGGAATCAGACACTACGAATTATCTAGGTAAGTAGTTAAACTTGCTTTCAATTTAATTACGGTACTGCGATTCATATCATAGTGGGTGTAATAAAGAAATACATTTTTTTAGAGTGGGTTATTATAAGAAAATGGGTTTTGGGCGAATTGGACATGTTATGTAAATTGATGGTCCAATTGAGGTTATAAGATCATTTAGTGTCAATGTAATTCAAACTATAATTGAAACTTATTTGTAGCGACATTGCACATCGTTCGAGAGAGATTAGTATCTCATTCGAATGAGACTGATATCTCGTTAAAACTACCCTAGTTTTCTACATGGAGATAAAAAAAATCGTTACGAACGCGTGGCCTCCAGTTTCGATTTTTTTTGATTTTTTTTAATTAGTTATGAATTTATTACGGAAGGGTGTCTGAGACCGAAAACTTTAGTTGGAAATCAAATTTGTACTACTTAGGGATGTCTGTAGATGAGTGTAGGACCCTGGAAAATATTAAGGAACATTATTTGTACTTTGAAATTGGATGAAATTGGATGGGAATGAATTCTGGGTATGGATTTAAAGTGTTTAAGATGAACAACACTCGAAAATAAATGAACGAATTCGAATGGAAAATTCGAATGAAATTAGGATACAGTCTGGATTGAGATGTGTTTTAGTATCTTGAAATAAAAATATGAATGTGAGTTTTTTTTGGTAACTAAGAAATAACATTAAAAAATGCATATATACAAGTATTAGGGGGGCATACCCCCCTAGGACACAATTTCGCATATGAATATTGGCCCAAGAAGAAGAAAAACTCCTAGAATACTTGTTACAAAGTACTTTGGAGTCATCAAGACCCCATTTCATACAAATAAGCCAGTTGGAGAAGCTTCTTCTAGACTTGGTCCATTTATGGGACTTGTATCTGAGAAAGAAGGAAATATCTTTCATGATATCATCGTGATTAGCCTTTATGTTCCTGAAAATTATGTTGTTACTGTAACACCCCACCTAATTAAATACCGGGTGATCAGTCCTTTATTAAATTAACATCAAGGTGAACGGTTGGTTTATTCTCAGCATCACTGTCGTAAAATAATTATTACCAATATAAACACCCTAAATAATTAAACTAAGTGTCAAAACCATTTAAAACCTCATTTTTCCTTTATTAAATACCAATAAAAAACTTTTTAATACCCAACAGTTAAGAATTACATAAATACTATGGATGGCAATTTACACACAAGAATTAAACCATCTATATAATCCAAACCATGTTTAAGAACCATAAATGAAATCATCCTGACAAGAGTTAACTCCCAAGGAGTATTGAATACCGAAAACATAAATGAACATAAATGTTTGATAAGATCTAAATGGAATAGGAAATCGGGCGACACATGCCCTAACTATGAAGATCTAAAGTAGGAACTGATTCAATGATGAAGTCATCTAAAGCAAGGGCCTGCAACTCCCACATAAGTTGTAGGACGTCCAATCCAAAGAACCTAAGCATGATGCCCCTATGGCTGGGCACCTGTAATACATATATATATATATACAAGAGAGAAAGAAATAATAGAGAACGGGTCAGAGCCCGAGTGTAAAATAGTTTAGCAAGTATTTAAAATGCTTACCGGTTAATATCAGAACCATGTTAGTATACGACAATCTCTTGAGAATCATCACCTCTCATCTAGTGTGCACTCCTACCGTACCTCTAGGACATCCTAGTTATAGTTCCCACACTAACTAGATTATTCACACATATCCATTCTTTATAGCCCAAATTATTCCGACGTATTAACCTTATAATACATATAATGATGTTATAAACATATATATATATATATTTAGATTCAACATGGATAAGTCCCTTATTAATTCAATTCAACTAAGTGTTTTTATACATAACTATCTTAGATTTCTACTTTAGCCACATAGTAGATATCATTACATGTATATATATATTCACTATATTATATATATATATATTATACTGCACCCCGAGACATAGCTGCGGTGCTGCATTACTCTGCTATCGTGTCCCAATACATCATGTCGCTGTATAGGGGACTATAGGTTCGGTAAAGATTCCTCGAACCAAAAATATCAACACAAAAGTTGGAGGCAAACATAGTTCTCATACCAATGGGTCACGCACATACCTACGTTCCCATAGTCAATGGACTTATCAACTCATCGATAAGTCTTTCATAGTCCTATGTTCTCGAGTGACAAATAAAAAATCCCATGGATTCATCAGGATATGACTGCCCTCACGCGCAAACCTCCCATCGATAGCATGTAAGCTAGGTATGTCATACACATATACATAATATATGCACAATCACAAAGTCATACATATAAATATTCATATGTTCCAAATTAGGTTCGCCCACGGCCCATAATTGTTATTATCCATTCTTATCACAAATTTTACTCAATTATTTCTCATAACGGATTCGTCTCTTTTATTCTCATTTATTATTTACTTCGTTCTTACTTCTCATCTCTTGAAGTATTATTTCTCACTAAGTATAAATTTCAATAGGTATACCCTCACTTACCTTCTAGTCTAAATCTTTCACGAGTCTCAATCTTTTAGTAAACGTACGCACAATTCCCAATGTATAAATAACTCCCCGTTAACCCAAAATTTCATATCATATTAATTTCACTCAACTGAGTCTACTTATACCCTATTGGTCATATTCATAACCCATTATACTTTATCAATGATAATCAAGGGTTCCTAATCATTTTAACCGGACTAAATAAAAAGGGGAAAAATATGCAGTTTTCCAGGAGGGGTCGATCGATCGAGGAAAGGGGGTCGATCGATCGATCATCGATCGATCGATGTTCTTGAGTCGATTGATCGATCAAGCAGTTCTTGCCCAATTTTCTGCAATATTCAACCTACGGGTTCAACCATTTTAACCCCTCCAAACCTCTATAATTTCATCCCAAACTCCCATGAAAGTAATCCAAGTGTATAATCAATTTACATAAACAAGTTCTAACGTAACGACATCAATAAATCCTCAACGAATCAATCAAAAAGGGGTTTAATCTCAAATCTCTTTATAAAACCAAATTTTTGCATGAATAATCACCACCCTCTAATTTAATCATGATTTTCTTCCCAAATAATATAATAAATCCATGGGTAATCCTCTACATATGATCAAGATTTTAGACTACATGGATTATCCCTACAACATATATGAATTCTCTTCCAAAACATATAATTCTTCAATTAAAATATGTGATTTTCATTCCTAGACTGACATGGAAGGTATATTAACATGGAAATTAGCAAGATAGATACTTATCTGGGATTCAAGGATATGATTTGTTGATGAAAATTATATGGATGCATTCCTCGTCATGCGATCTATGTTTTGGTGGTGGTGGCGGTGCAATCAAGTGAGTTCTAGGCCTTGGATTGCTTGAAAAACTCTTCACCTCATTCTCAAATCTCTTCACCTTCTCCTCTAATCACTTCACCTTCTTCTCTAATGGCTGGCTTAGGCTTTGTGTTTGTTAACCCCAAGAGACAACTCTAAATGGCTAATAAATACTAAGAAAATTCGTGGGTTTAATTACCCAAAAACACCAAATGTCCAAAATACCCTCCCGGTGTGTCAATTAGGCCTAAAAATGCCCCGAGACCCAAACTAAAGCCCCAGTACACTTTTCTGACTATCTCGACCCTTCCGGACACTTTGGCGCACTCAAAATGACTATACGGATGACTTATAATTTATTCACTTTAATAATAATAATTTAGTCCTGACACGACACAAGCGCGCCCTGAATTAAATTTCCATAATTGCCATTTTATTCACTCGTGAAAATTTTAATAAAACCAATCTCATATATTACTCTTCTCATCCAGTAATATTCAAAAAATTCCCAATAATTACTAACTCTCGTCACGCTAGTAAATATTTAAAATAAAATGCCGAATTAATATTAAATTAATATCTCAATTAAATTCAATAAATTCCCAATTTTAAAAGCCATAAAATATGGGGTATTACAGTTACGTTACATTTATAAGAAATAGATGGCATCACCAAATGAAGACCTTCTTATCTTGTCAATGAGAGTCTTCCCTTTGAAATTTCTAGCAGCTTCCGACAACACCTCATTCCAATTAGTGGCAGTGTTAACGTATGAGTTATTGAGCTTTGTTTCCTCCTAAATGTAATACCCCAAAATTTTATGGCTTTTAATTATGAGATTTATTAAATGAAATTTCTTTTAACTGTGGGATTAATTAAATTAATTTGGGATGGAAATTAATTCCGATTTAAATATCTAGCGAGACGACAGTTAGTATTTAAATATGATAATAATGTTGAATATTACTGAGTGATTATGGTAATATGTGATTACTGAATTTATTAAAATTGTCGTGAGTTGAAAATACGATAGTTTCGGTAATTTAGTTGGGACGCGCGTGTCAGTCGTGTCAAGACCCAATTTAATGGATTTAAAATTAGTTTATTATTATGTCATCCATATGAGGATTTTGAGTGTGCCAACGTGTCCAGAAGGGTCGAGATAGTCATAAAACACTAGCCGGGAGTTTAGTTTGAGTCCTGGGGCTTTTTTAGGCCTAACCAGCAACCCGAGGGGGGTATATTAGTCATTTTTATTTTTGATGAATAGTGACCCACAAAATTTAGAAAGCTTTATCAGCCAATAGGTTAGAGCCTTAGGGTTTCCATCACCAAGATTCACAGACTGCCATTAGAGATGAAGTGGAGGAAGTTACCAAAGGAGAACCACCATCTTTGGACTTTTTGCGCCACCGTCACCACCATCGGATAGATCGTAAAGAGAGAAGCATTTCTATATCATCTACTTTAGAGGATCAGAATCTTCATTACCAGTCAAGTGATTTAACTTGCAATAAATTAGTTCATATATCATCCATGTTAGGTTAGAATTGAAGAATAACCTTGAATAATGATAATTGAATGGACTTAAAGAATTTAAATCATAATCTAGGTAGGTTTTGCATATAAATTAACTTCTGGGATTTTAGTAGCCGCGAAATCATGATCCATGTGTAGAGAATTATGAATTTGTAATGAATTATATAGTTTTCTTGAAGAAATAGGAGAACTAGGGTTTTTATATGAAATTTATGTGAATTGATCCAAGAATTTGATGTCCCATTTTGATTTGTTGATTCTAAAATGTTGGAAATTATGCAAACAAGTTGGTATGATTATTAGTATACTTGGTTGGGAGTTTGGGACGTTATAATGAAGAATTGGAGGTGTAAAAAGAGAAAACCAGTAACTGTTAAAGAAAATTCTGGGCAAATACCTGTTTGATCGATCGATCGACTCAAGAATGTTGATCGATCGACTGATTAATCGACCCATTTTCTTCAATCGATTGACCTTTTGTGATTTTTTGTAATTTTTCCCTTTAAGGTTTAAGGAAAATCCCAAAGCTGATAATGATTCTTAGGGTGATTAATATGATATTGTGTTACTTAGTTCAGGTCAGTAGGGTCTTAGTTGAAGCCCAAAAAAATGGATTACCTTAGGGAATTGAGTACTATGGCTTACGAGGGACTACGGTGTGAGGTACGGTTAGAAATCATTAGAATTGAAACTATAATGGGAATAAATGCTGATGTAAGGATAAGAACAGAAACGGAGGGGCTTTAAGTTAATGAGATAACGTTAGAAACTAGTAGGAGGCATAGTAACCTTTTGGGGTAGGTTTAGGTACTCAAATTGATACGACGAGAGAGTTATCAAGTTAAGTATATAATTATGTATGATGTTCGGGATAATCTTACTACATACGAGACTTACTAGATAAAATGTGAATATATATATTGAAATATGATTACTAAGGTTGTGTGAATGCCTAGTGAATGGATTTCTTATGTGTATGACATACCTACCATACTTGCTATCATGGGAGGTCAGTTTTTGAGAAAAGGGACATCTTATCTGTGTGTGACTTTGGGGGGGATTTCGATTGATACCTTAAGGACATAGGACTGTGAATGACTTATTTGTGAGTTGATAAGTCAGATGACCATGGGAGTGTAGGTATGTGCGTGACCCATGGGTATGTGAACTATGTTCACCTATAATATGTGTGATTTGTTTTGAGACAGTTCCTAAGTGATTCGAAACACGTGATCCTTACGTACGTGATGTACATGGATTTGATAGCAGACTATGCGTGCACCGCAGCTTAGCCTAGGGGTGCCATATATATATATATATATATATATATATATATACTATGAGTGATTTATATATATACTTGTGACTGGTTCACTATTGCTTAGTAGATGTGAATAACTAAGATATTTGAATGAACTAAGAATGTGAGTATTTAATTAACACTTGAGATAAGTAATATAATGAATGTGAATATGGGTTATGAATATAACTTGTTTGGGTGTTACGAGTAGATACCCTATGATAGTGTGCGAAAGCAGGAATAATACATACTAGTCAGTTAGCAGCATAACTAGGATGGGTTAAGGGAATACGTTAGGCGTGCACATTAGTTTAGAGGTGAGAAACTCATGTTAGAGTACACAAGTAACATGTTTATAATACATGTTGTTTAATTGTAATTTAAAAACTTGCTAAACTTTTAAACTGTTTTCACCTTGGACTCTGACCCATTTTCTTCCAAATCTATTTTGTTTTGTAAAAACATTTTAGGTGCCCAACCACAGGGACGCCAAGCCTAGGAGTTCCATTACATTGACGTGCTGTAGCTGCTGTCGAAGTTACAGGATCTCGGTATTAGACTCCTTCATATTCTGTACTTGATTCTACTCAGGGTTACTCATCTGTTAGGGCATGTCGCCCATTTCCATTTAGAGATAGCATTCTCAGACTTAAAGTTTTATTTATGATGTTAGTTTATTTATTCATACTCTTGTATCGGGACTTTATTTTGCTCTGGTGTTATTATTGGAGTGTTTACTCTAGACTCAGTTTATTTATTTTTGTTTATTATTCATTTGAGATTGTTTATGTGATTAATGGTTGTTTACTTAATTACTTGGATTATGTTAACTTAAGTAAAAAAAATTTGGCATCTCACTTTTTAAATATTAGGTGGATAGTAATAAATTATATGTTTTCGATAGTGATGCTACAACTGAACCAACTTGATATTCTGTATTAATTACATAAAGGAAAAGCTACCCGGTATTTAATTAGTCAGGGTGTCACACCAAATTTACATAGAGAATTGGCAATTGAAGAACAGATGGTCACGGTCTTCAACAACATTGCTACAAAACACACAGTTATTATCAAGGCCACTACCCCAGCTGAACGTCATCTCCTTGGTGTTAATGGCATCATTAAAAACAAGCCATAGGATGAAGGCACACTTTGGAATGTTTCTATTATTTGAAACCAAACCTGGCCAGTTAGGATGAGGGGAGTGGTGTCGAATTGCGTTCTAAGAAGACCTGGTAGAGAAGAGCCCATTTTTCGTGGGTAACCAAATATTGATATAATCAGAAGAAAGGTTGATGATGGGAAGGTTAGCATTATTTATCTCATTCAGTTCCCATTTTATTGTGGAAGGCCAAGCCCAGTTCCCATTAGAGATGAAATCATTCATTCTGTCAATGTGATTAATAGCACCATCATATATGCTTCTCTCTCCATAAAGTGTCCATAAGAGACCATTTGGATGTCAATTGCCATGCCAAATGAAGGTGTTTTTATCATTGCCAATGACCATTTTGATTAAGGGCCTAATTGTAATACCCCGTAATTTTATTGATTTTTATTTAGGGATTAATTGAATTAAATGAGAATTAATGGGAAATTAATCCGGAGGTAAATACTAGCGAGATGTGAACTGGTATTTTATTATGATGTTAAAATAAAACATTACTGAGAATATATGGTAATATACGAGTATTGAAAACATTAAAATTTTCGCGAGGCAGAAATATGACAATTTGGAAAATTAAGTTGGGGCGCACGTATCAGTCGCATCAAGAGTGAATTTAATTAAATTAAAAATTAAATTATATTTTTATCAGCTGAATGGTCATTTTGAGTGCGCCAATGCGTCCGAAAGGGTCAAAATAGTCAGAAAGCACTACCCGGGGGTTTAGTTTGGGTCCCGAGGCATTTTTAGGCCAAACCGACAACCCAGAAGGGTATTTTGGTAATTTTAAAAATTGTGGAATTAAAACCCATGAATTTTAGAGTTTAATTATATATTATTATAGAGTTCATTAAGGTGATTATCAGGCAAAAAAAAGAGAAGAGGGCTACGGGAGTTTGACAGAAGTTACAAGAGGTTCCAAACCAAAACCACCACCCACCGCCACCAATTGGAAAGGATTTGTGACCGAAAAGAGGAGAAATTCAGCCTTTAATCACCAACAATAAATCAGAAGAGCAAATCTAAGGCAAATTATTTGATGTTATTAATTTCAATGAATATTTCGTCCATGTTTAGTGTAGAAACTTTTTATACCTTGAAAGTTTTGAGGAAAACCCAAATACGATTGTTGTGGAACTCATAATTTTGGATAGGGATTGCATGTAGAATGGTTATAGACGAATTTAGTACCCAAAATATAACTTTTGATGATTTGAAAATGGACTAATAAAGAGTCTCTGTATGCAATTAAATTATGGGTTCATGTTCATAGGGTTTGGGGCAAGATTTGGGAATATATGGTTATTACATGTTGATTAGTAAGATTTGACCCCAAAAATATGTAAACAAGTGACCTAGGGTAACTTAGAGTAGTTTAAAAACATAAAAAATTAATTGGTATGAACTTATGATGGATTTGGAGAAAGGAATTTGGTGAAAAACAAAGTTGGGGAAATTTTGGGCATTCTCTTCCATCTCATTAGAAGACCAACCCAGGTCGTTCGAACAAACTTCTAACGAGATTCTAGTACCCCTTCTAACGAGTACGTTCAAAGCCCTTTGTTCGAATGACACTCGTTCGAACAAGATTTCTAACGAGTTGACAGAATGACCTTGTTCAGTCGATTTTTGTTTCGGACTTCACATAGGCTTAATTTATAGGTATTATTTTTGGGAGAACTTCCACAATTTTGACCCTAGAGAATTGATGTTAAGAACTTTGTGAACACCTAGACTCGAGGAAGACTAGTAGGTATATTTGAGAGACCGGAGTATAACTTAGGATTTAATTTTGGAGAAATTCATATAAGACTTAAGTACTTTAGATTTACGACATGAGATGTGTCGGAGGTCTATATTGTATATTATCCAAATACTTATAAATGTGCTAACTTAAATGACGGTATAAGGGGGTGGAATACACCTCTATTAATATTATAAGATATCTAAGATGTGTGAATGCTTAGTATATGGACTTATATGTGTAAAACATACCTACCATACTTGCTATCACGGGAGGTCGGCTTTCGATCAGGGCCATCTAATCTTTCTGTGCCTACAGGGGGATTTAGATTGGTAACTCAAGGACATAGGTCAGAGAATGACTTATTGGTGAGTTAATAAGTCAGCTGATCATGGGAGCATAGGTATGTACATAACGCATGGGTATGTGAACTATGTTCGCCTCCATTATGTGTGTTTGTTGCTTATTGAAACGTTTCCTGAGAGATTCGGAACACGTGGTCCTTTTGTACGTGATGTACTGGGATTCGATAGTGGAGTATGTGTGCACCGTAGCTTAGCCTAGGGGTGACATTATTGTATATTTATGATGAGATTAATATACTGATAATTGAGATGGACTGTTTATTAAAGTGTAAGTGTGAAAGATTGTAACATTTTTATTAGAGTTAAAGATGGAAATTTTTTAGTAATTCTTATAAATAATTCTGAGTATTAAAAGTAAGACTCGCAGTTTATATTAAGATGTCGGGAATTGAACTTTTAATTGCAAAGTAAAGTCAGTATATGGATTGGACTAGTTAGATAGTAGAATAACTAGAACGGGTACGGGTACGTTAGGAGTGCACAATTAGTTGAGAGGTGAGGAACTCATGTGAGTGCAATTACTATCATGTATTTTATATTCACTGTTTAATGATATTAAACACTTGTTATATTTTAAACTATTTTCACAATTGGGCTCTGACCCGTCTGCTTTCAAATCTATTTTCTTGTAAAAACCATTTAGCTGCCCGACCACAAGGACACCAAGCTTAGAAGTTCCATTCCAGTGACGTGATGTAGCTACTGTGGAAGTTACAAGATCTCGATAATAGACGCTTCCACTTTCTGCTTTGACTCCATCTCAACTTTATTCATCTGTTGGGCATGTCGCCCCTTTTCTCTTAGAGAAAACTTTATTATTTAGTTCTATTTCAGTTTTGGATTAAATTAATTAGTGTTTCAAACTTTGCATTTGTTTTTATTCAGTATTCGGATTATTCAGAGGAGTGTTCCTCCAGATTCATTTTTATTCCATTATTATTCTATTGTGATGGTGATGTGACCGTGGTATTATTATTTCATAATTTAACTTGTTGCATGTTGATGTAATTTAATCAAAATTGACAACTTAGTTATTAAATATTAGGTGGCTAGTAATTGTTAAAATATTTTTTGTTAGTGATGCTATGAACTGAACCAACTTGACATTTTGTATTAATTTGAATAAAGGAGTAGCTACCCGGTATTTAATTAGACGAGGTATCACAGGTGGTATGAGAGCATCAAGTTCTAGTGTCCTTAGGATATGAACGGCTTGTTATGTTTTCGTGTAGCGTTCTTTGATATAGAGCCCTATATTTTAGGACTGCTGTACTCTTTTGTGTATCTTACGCTCTTCAACTATTTTTGAGATAATAACTGTAGACTTATAAGACTTATCTTTCATTTCGGATGCCTCCACGACGTGCACAACGAATTCCCAGGAATGCTCAGCCCGAGCCACAGCCTACACGAGTTCAGGGCACCATGAATGCCGCAGAGGTTGCCGCTATGGTGGCCCAAGCGGTAAATGCCGCTCTAGCAGTTGTGCAGCAGGCACCGCCTCAGGCGCCGGTAGTAGCACCAGTACAGGCTCATGCATTCCCTTCTCCTTGGGAACATATTTGTTATGCTTTTCAGAAGTCACACCCTCCGGAGTTTGTAGGTAGCTCCGACGTCATTATGTCCAGTCAATGGAAGAAGGACATCTAAAGACACTTGAGGATATACGAGTGTATGGATGTACAGAGGCAGATACTGGCTACTTTTAAGCTGGTAGGGTCAACATTTCAATGGTGGGAGTTTGTTACCATCGCGGAGGAGAGGGATGTTCTTACTATTTAGGAGTTCTGGGTGCGGTTCGACTGCAAGTATTTTCCCTCAGCCGTTCACACCGAGATGAGGAGAAAATTGATGAACCTCAAGCTGGAGGGGAGGACAGTTGCGGAATCTGAGGCCGATTTCACCAATCTCTTGAACATCGTCCCCGATGAGATTTTGACAGAGGAGAAAAAGATATAGAAGTTCATGGATGGGCTGACTTGGAGGATCCGTCAGCATTTACTGGGAAATCTCTTATTGGCCACTTATTCTGATGTGGTTAACACACTACTTCTTCAATGCCAGGACCACCGCTTTAACTTGTCAGAGGGTAAGCGATCAGGAGAGTCTGACCATCAGGGCAGGACAGGGGAAATGGTTCCAACGGGGCATAATCAGTTCAGGGTCACCACAGGAAGAGTGATAAGAGTTCCCAGCAGGGGGATTCTAAGAGATTTCGATCTGGAGGTTTCAAAAATAGTTAGGGAGGTTTTCGTCATGACCAGCAGGGTTAACACGGCCATCAGGGTCAACAGGGTCAGCATGGACAACATCAACAATTTCAGCAGGGCCAGCATGGCCAGTGGAGGAATGACAACGGTCATCAGGGCCGTGGGCAGCAGGGTCAGAGAGGGGGAAACTTTTTTTGGAAATGTTTCATTTGTGGAAAGATTGTCCACAAGCGCCAGGAGTGTCCTGATAAGGGCAGGACCCCATAATAGTAGCAGCAGGGTGCTCGACATGAGCCCCATAGACATATATTTCCTGCCTCCCTCCTAGCTTTGCCACCCATACCAGCAGTCCTAGTTAAGCAAGGGTAGCTTCAGTACGGGTGAGTCTATCTGCTCCAGCAGGCCGCAGTCCCACATGATCCACCCACTATAAAGGGTAGGTTCTATATTCAAGGGACTATGGGGTGTATTTTATTTGATACGAGAGCCACACACTGTTTCATTGCCACGAGATTTGCACGCATTATAGGGTTGTTAGACACTGCAGAGAGCACAATTACTTGCGTAGATTCACAGTTGAGTAGGTGTTCTGTGATTTTTCTTATTTGTAGAGGCGTGGGTATAGAGATTGGGAGGTTTACTTTGCCTGCTGATATGTTAGTATTATATATGACTGAGTACATTGCGATCATTGGTATGGATTGGCTAGTTGCGTATGGAGCCATGATTGATTGTTTCAGCAGGAGTATTATTTTTACCATACCCGGGCTGGAGATGTTCTTAGTGGCGATGCCTCGTCCTGAGGGAGGATCATCCACTCACTTGTATTATATAGAGGAGGAGACCTCTAAGGAAGTGGTAATACCACTCGATTCGATTCCAGTTATTAGGGAGTTTGCAGATGTATTCCACGATATTCCAAGATTACCTCCTAGTAAAGAGATTGACTTTGTTATCGATTTGATGTCGGGCACTCGAACGATAGCCCGCGAGCCTTATCGTATGGCTCCAGAAGAGATGAGGGAATTACGAGATCAGATAGAGAAGCTATTGGGTCAGGGGTTTATCCGTAGGAGTACCTCGCCATGGGGTGCCCCTGTACTGTTCGTGAAGACGAGAGATGGATCGTTGAGGTTATATGCAGATTACCGAGAGTTGAATAAAGTCACGATATGGAACAAATATCTGTTGCCGTGAATCGATGACTTATTCGACCAATTGAGAGGACCACCCTTCTTCTCAAAGATTGACTTGGAATCAGGAAACCATCAGTTGCGTATCAGGGAGCAGGACGTCACAAAGACTGCCTTCTTGACGAGATATGGTTCCTACAAGTTTCGAGTTATGCCTTTTGGCCTAACCAATGCTCCAGCCATGTTTATGGACTTGATGAATAGGGTGTTCAGAAAGTTCCTAGACCTGTTCATCATCGTCTTTATTGATGACATTCTGGTTTACTCCCAGACAGAGGAGGAACACGCCGAGCACTTAAGACAGGTTTTGCAGACGTTGTGTCAGAATTAATTATATGCAAAATACGAGAAGTGTGGGTTTTGGCTAAAGGAAGTACAGTTTTTGGGACATATCATTTCAAATAGGGGAATATCAGTTGATCCGGGGAAGGTATCGGTGGTGAGAGAGTGGGGACAGCCCACGACACCAACTAAAATACGTAGTTTCTTGGGCCTAGCAGGATACTACAAGAAGTTTATTCGGGGTTTCTCTAAGATAGCGGGTCCCTTGACACATCTGACTCGTAAAGGTGTGACATTCATCTGGAGCGATGCCTGTCAGTTGGCATTCGATGAGTTGAAGGAAAAGTTGACCTCATCACCAGTGTTAGCTTTGCCCAAACCGGGATTTAAGTATCTAGTTTACATCGATGCATCCTTACAAGGACTTGGAGGTGTACTGCAATAGGAGAGTCAGGATATAGCTTATGATTCCCATAAGCTTAAGCCTCACGAGAAGAATTGCCCTACCTAGGACTTGGAGTTAGCGGCAGTCATATTTGCTCTTCGGATTTGGAGACATTATCTCCCAGGAGAGAAATTTCGTTTGTTCACGGACCACAAGTCTCTACAGTACCTCTTCACGCAGAAGGAACTTAATAAGCGTCAACGTCGGTGGCTTAAGTTCGTGAAGGATTATCAGTTTGATATCCAATAACACCCAGGGAAGGCTAACGTGGTAGCAGACGCGTTGAGCTGTAGGCCAGTAGGTGAGGTGGCCGAAGTGTGGAGACAAAAGTGGAAGGAGTTGAGACACTAGGATGCAGTGGCCCGATCATTCATGTCTGTGATGACTGTTACACCTCAGATTATTATGAGAGTGATACAGGCCTACGAAAAAGACTCGTTCTATCAAGAGCAGATAGTTTGATTACTAGCACAGGGAGCCGAGTCCTATACCATTAGTTCAGACGAGGGCTTACGCTTCAACGGGAGACTGGTTATTTCGGAAGGGGAATACTTGCGATACGAGGTAATGTCAGAGTCACACGGATCAAGGTTCGTGGTACATCCTGGTGGGGATAAGATGTACCAGGATATGAGGCGATAGTACTGATGGAGCGAGATGAAGAGAGATATTACTGAGTTCGTTTCTAAATGCGCCACTTATCAGCTGGTAAAGTTGGACCATCAGAGATCGACAGGACTTCTACAACCATTAGAGGTTCCTATGTGGAAATGGGAGAGCATTTCCATGGACTTTATCATGGGGTTGCCTACTTCACAGAGGGGTCACGACTCCATACGGGTATTCGTTTATAGGTTGACCAAAGTTGCTCATTTTCTACTAGCCCGAACAAACTTCACTACGGGACAGTATGCCCAGATTTTTATAGAGGATATAGTGCGACTTCACGGGGTGCCTCTCAATATCATGTCTGACCGAGACAAGATATTTGTTTCACGATTTTGGGAGAGTTTCCAAGAAGCCATGGGTAAGGAGTTGCGACTGAGTATGGCATATCACCACAGACAGATGGGCAAACCGAGCGGACTAATCAGATGTTGGAGGACATGTTGCGTATGTCCATCCTAGATTTTGGAGGTGGTTGGGAGCATTACATTCTAGTGGTGGAGTTTGCCTTTAATAACTCCTACTAGTTCACCATTAGCATGGCTCCATTCGAGGCATTATATGGTAGACCTTGTCATTCCCCAGCATGTTGGTTAGAGGTGGGAGATAACAGACTCCTTGGGCCGGAAGTGATTTCGGATAATTTAACAAGGATAGAGATGATATAAAACCGTATTTGGGTAGCTCAGGACCGATAGAAGAGCTATGCTGATGCCAAGAGGTTCTTCAAAGAATTCAAGGTGGGGGACCAGGTGCTACTCAGAGTATCCCCGATGAAGGGGATTATGCATTTTGGGAAGAAGGTGAAACTGGCACCAAGATATATGGGGCCATTTCCTATCATCGAGCAGATTGTGCCAGTAGCATATAGACTTGGGTTATCGAAGCACTTGCATAGGATTCATGACGTGTTCCATATTTCCTCACTAAGGAGCTATCTTAGGGACGATTTGACTCATACTTACATTTCTTTACAGGACATCGACCTACAGCCCGATAGTTCCTACAAGGAGGGGCTGATTTCCATTCTGGACCATAGCAAGAGGAAACTGAGGTCGAAGATAGTACCATTAGTACGTGTTCAGTGGCGGCATTATAACGCCGAGGAGTCCACATGGGAGCATGATGATGAGATGCACGAGCATTATCCAGAGTTATTTTACAAGGTATTATTTAGTTCCGAATTTCGGGATGAAATTCTGTTATTAGGGGGGGAAGTATGTAATATCCCATAATTTTATTGATTTTTATTTAAGGGATTAATTGAATTAAATGAGAATTAATTGGAAATTAATCCGGAGGTAAATACTAGCGAGATGTGAATTGGTATTTGATTATGATGTTAAATAAAACATTACTAAGAATATATGGTAATATACGAGTATTGAAAATATTAAAATTGTCCCGAGGCAGAAATACGACAATTTGGGAAATTAAGTTGGGACACGCGTGTCAGTCGCGTCAGGAATGAATTTAATTAGATTAAAAATTAAATTATATTTTTATCAACCGAATGGTCATTTTGAGTGCGCCAATGTATCCAAAAGGGTCAAAATAGTCAAAAAGCACTAGCCGGGGGTTTAGTTTGGGTCCCGAGGCATTTTTAGGCCAAACCAACAACCTAGAAGGGTATTTTGGTAATTTTAAAAATTGAGGAATTGAAACCCGCGAATTTTAGAGTTTCATTATATATTATTAGAGAGGCCACTAAGGCCATTATCAACCAAAAACAATAGAAGTGGGCTACGGGAGTTTGAGAGAAGTTACAAGAGGTTCCAAACCAAAACCACCACCCAGCACCACCAATTGTGAAGGATTTGTGACCGAAAAGAGGAGAGATTCAACCTTTAATCACCAACAACAAACCAGAAGAACAAATCTAAGGCAAGTGATTTGATGTTATTAATTTCAATGAATATTTCCTCCATGTTTAGTGTAGAAACTTTTTATACCTTAAAAGTTTTGATGAAAACCCAAATAGGATTGTTGTGGAACATATAATTATGGATAGGGATTGCATGTAGAATGGTTATGGAAGAATTCAGTACCCAAAATATAACTTTTGATGATTTAAACACTGATTAAGAAGGAGTCTTTGTTTGAAATTAAATTATGGGTTCATGTTCATAGGGTTTGGGGTAAGATTTGTGAATATATGGTTATTACATGTTGATTAGTAAGATTTGACCCCAAAAATATGTTAACAAGTGACGTAGGGTGACTTAGAGTAGTTTAGAAACATAAAAACTTAATTGGTATGAACTTAGGATGGATTTGGAGAAAGGAATTTGGTGAAAAATGAAGTTGGGGAAATTCTGGTCATTATCTGCCATCTCGTTAGAAGACCAACCCAGGTCATTCGAACGACCTAAGTCGAACGAGATTTTAACGATATTCCAGTACCCCTTCTAACAAGTTCATTCGAAGCCTATCGTTCGAACGACACTCGTTCAAACTACCTTGATCGAACGAGATTTCTAACGAGTTGATAGAATGACCTTGTTCGACCGATTTTTGTTTCGGACTTCACATATGCTTAATTTATAGGTATTATTTTTGGGAGAACTTCCATAATTTTGACCTTAGAGAATTAATGTTGGGAACTTTGTGAACACCTAGACTCGAGGAAGACAAGTAGGTATATTTGAGAGACCGGAGTATAACTTAGGATTTAATTTTGGAGAAATGCATATAAGACTTAAGTAATTGAGATTTACGACGTGAGATGTGTCGGCGGTCTATATTGTATATTATCCAAATACTTATAAATATGCAAACTTGAATGAAGGTATAAGGGGGTGGAATATACCTCTATTAATATTATAAGATATCTAAGATGCATGAATGCTTAGTATATGGACTTCTATGTGTATAACATACCTACCATACTTGCTATCACGGGAGGCCGCCTTTCGATTAGGGCCATCTAATCTTTTTGTGCCTATGGGGGGATTTAGATTTGTACCTCAAGGACATAGGTCAGAGAATGACTTATTGGTGAGTTAATAAGTCAGCTGACCATGGGAGCGTAGGTATGTGCATGACCCATGGGTATGTGAACTATGTTCGCCTCCATTATGTGTGTTTGTTGCTTATTGAAACATTTCATGAGAGATTCGAAACACGTGGTCCTTTTGTACGTGATGTACTGGGATTCGATAGCAGAGTATGTGTGCACCGCAGCTTAGCCTAGGGGTGCCATTATTGTATATTTATGATGAGATTAATATACTGATAATTGAGATGGACTGTTTATTAAAGTGTAAGTGTGAATGATTGTAACATTTTTAGTAGAGTTAAAGATAGGAATTTTTTAGTAATTCTTATAACTAATTTTGAGTATTAAAAGTAAGACTCTCAGTTTATATTAAGATGTCGGGAACTTTGAATTGCAAAGTAAAGTCAGGTTATGGATTGGACTTGTTAGATAGTAGAATAACTAGAACGGGTACGGGTACGTTAGGAGTGCACAATTAGTAGAAAGGTGAGGAACTCATGTGAGCGCACGCACTATCATGTATTTTATATTCACTGTTTAATGATATTAAACACTTGTTATATTTTCAACTGTTTTCACAATCGGGCTCTGACCCTTTTTCTTTCAAATCTATTTTCTTGTAAAAACCTTTTAGGTGCCCAGCCACAAGGACACCAAGCTTAGAAATTCCATTCCAGTGACGTGCTGTAGCTGCTGTGGAAGTTACAAGATCTCGATAATAGATGCTTCCACTTTCTGTTTTGACTCCATCTCAGCTTTATTCATCTGTAGGGCATGTCACCCCTTTTCTCGTAAAGACAACTTTATTATTCTGTTCTATTTCCGTTTTGGATTAAATTAATTAGTGTTTCAGACATTGCATTTGTTTTTATTCAGTATTCGGATTATTCAGAGGAGTGTTCCTCCAGATTCATTTTTATTCCATTATTATTCTATTATGATGGTGATGTGACCATGGTATCATTATTTCATAATTTAACTTGTTGCATGGTTATTTAATTTAATCAAAATTGACAACTCACTTATTAAATATTAGGTGGCTAGTAATTCTTAAAATATTTTTCATTAGTGATGCTATGAACTGAACCGACTTGACATTTTGTATTAATTTGAATAAAGGAGTAGCTACTCGGTATTTAATTAGATGAGGTGTCACACTAATTTTCCTTCTAAGGATCGTAAGCTTTGTCCAAGTCTAGGATGCATCATTAGGAGTTTTGATTTTCCATAAGCTTCTCCCTTTTTAATTTATAGGTGTCGCACCACTTAACCCACATGGTATCCTTCTTATTACACAAGTTCCAGATATGTTTGAGCATGACATCTTTATTCCACTCACTTTCACTTTTAATTCCCATTCCTCCCTCATATTTAGGATAACAGACATCGCTCCTTTTCACCTTAGCCCCCATAATTTTCATGCCAGGCACAGTCTATAAAAATCTATAAAACGTTGTATTAATCTCAGTGGTAGTTCGTTTGGGAATGATGAAAATACTAGACTAGTAAATCTAAATGCTGGATAGCACATAAATAACTAGGTTTAATCTACCAGCGTAGCTTAAGAATCTGTTGGTTCAGCTCAAGATTCTATCTGTTATCTTATCAATAAGAAGGAGACAATCCTCATGCTTCAACTTGGTAGATATGAGGGGAACCCCCAGGTACTTGATGGGAAAACCACGGGTCTGAATGCCAAGCAGAGTTGACATAGTGATTTTATCCATCTCAGATATAAAAGCAGCAAGGAAGGATCTTTTGAAAGGGTTAGTCTCAAGGCCAGACGTGACACTAAACTCCTTAATTGCAGTGTGTAATACCCCGTATTTCTGCATAGTTAAAAATATTTAAATTACGTGAGTAGAGTAATTTAATGTGATACGTTTTATTTAAATTACGTGAGTAGAGTAATTTAATGTAATACGTTTTAAATTAATTTACGTGAGTAGAGTAATTTAATTTGATATAATAATAATAAAAATTTACTAAATGTGAATAGTAAATATTGAAAGTTGATATGTACGGCCTAGCGATTTAAATGGACGTACCGAGATTATATCAACCGAGTGTCACGTGTAGACAAATTAAAGGTGAGATGAGAAACATATTTTTAGAGACTCAAAAGATAATTTAGAGTCCGTAGATGATTCCGAAAGGGTCAAATTAGTCAAAATAGTGCACCCGAGGGTACTAGTTGAGTGCCGAGTCATTTTTGGGCTAAACCGGGACCATACGAGGGCATTTTGGTCTCTTTAGATTTAAGGGTGAGGAGACCTACGAATTTTGTAACCCTAACTCAGATTATAAGAGTTGGAGGCTAGGGTTAGAGAGGAGGGAAATACACCATAACGATTAGAGAGAATAGAGAGAGAATTTCCTAAGGCAAAAGAAGGAAGTAGGGAGAATTCAAAGGAGATTTCACTACCAACTTCTTAGGAAGAAGGATTGAAGGATAAGAATCATCAATCATCATTAACAACCACGAAATCAGACCCTACAAAACACAAGGCAAGTGGTTATTTGCAAAATAAATTGAGTTATAATGCCCATATATGAGCTTTAGGAAGAACATGATTTTTATGATATTTTTGGATGCAAACACTTGAATATGATCCATGATTGATAGGGATTGCATGTAGAACGTTTTTGATCTCCAAATAATCTGATATCATAGAAGACTTGATGATTAAATCGAACTAAAAATGTGGACTTCTGGTGAAAAGATGGAAAGATTGTGTTTTTAGGGTTCCTGAATGATAGGAGGATTTTTAGTTAATCTGGACGAAATTTGTAATGATTTTTTTGTTTTAAATCGTTAGTAATCATCACAGAATATGTAGGAATGATTAGAAATTGTTAGTTTCAAGTATGGTGAATTATCATGGGAGTTGGTTAAACAAAAATGGTGTAACCCGCATGAAGAAGACGATCTGGGTATGTCACTGCTCGATCGATTGATCGACCCTTGAATGTCGATCGATCGAGCAGTCGATCGATCGACCATATCCCATCGATCGATCGACCCCGACTGTACTTTAGAGAATTTTTTGAAAATTTCTTTTCAATTATCGTCACTTAATGGGAACCTTAATGATGACATTTTACCTATGAAGGGACTTAATATATACCAGTAGGTGTACCGTGAGATTTCTTCATAAATGATTGAGTGTGAAATTTGGAGAAATGGACCGATGGGAAGGTAACCGATTGAGTTGGGTGTCGGGAATGTGAGAATTTAGTTACGGAAAGAGTGAGAATCAATTCCAAAAATATACCAGTAGGTTAGAGATAGCTTAACTACTGAATCAAGGGAGGGGTAACTAGGACCCTTAGAGTTGCGTGAATACTCGAATAAATGCGATAGAGAAATAAATCGTAAATTAATAAGTACGGTGAATATAAGGAAAATATATTACGTTCGGGCATGACTTGATAGGTCGGTTCTATACCTACTAAATTATATAAATTTTTGGGTTAAGAGAATTATACCTAAATTAATTATGTTAGGGTCGATGAGATATTCCGAACTACCATAAAGTTACGATATGTTTGGGGTCCATGTAAAATGCCGAACCAAGCTTTAAAACTGGTGTCGCGATGAAAGAGTCCTGAACCAGAATATGTGTGTATATATATATATATATATATAGTTGGGGTCGATGGATCATTCCGAACCAACTCTCACTTGGGGTCGATGAATTTTTCCGAACCAAGAGTCCTTTATGTGTGTCAAAAGGATATAATAGTGATAACTAATATTTAATACACGTGTGTGATAAAATGTATTCCATATGCATAATCTACTGACTTAAGATATTAGATAATTAGATAAATTGAAAATATTTTAGTAATAATTAAGCTGCGTGATATAATTATTACAAGAATAAGGATAATGAGAAGTAAATAGGTTATCTACGTTTCTAACATACGAGATATGGACTGTTAATTTACTGTGAGTATGTTATGGGGACTTATCTAGGGAATACATATAGTGGGGTATTCTAATCTAGTTAACTTAAGTAGTATAACTAGGTGAACTAAGTACTATCGTTAGGCGTGCACTATATAAGAGAGGTGAGGAAACTCAAAAGAGTGTTCGAAGTCTTAATATGTGTAATCAATAACTCAATTGTGATAACTGCTTGCAAAATATTTTTAAATGTTTTTGAGTACTAACTCTTTCTATGTAAAAATATTTTAAAAACCTTTTAGGTGCCCAGCCATAGGGACACCTAGCATGATTTCATTCAAGGTATTTGAGAGCTTCAACACATGTGGATGTTGCAGGGATTGTTTAGACGGCTTCCCTCTTTTCAAATCTAGTACAGGACCTCAGTTTTAGTACTCTCAGTTGGGACATGTTGTCCAATCTTTACTTTTACAGTTATTGTGATTTTGGATTTTGAGTTAGTTTTCTTGGCCGTGGTTTTCGGCAAGACTATATTTTATTCAGTTATTTAAGCGAATTAGTTCATTACTGTTGTTATGTATCGTTTCCACATGAGTTGTTTATTTCTGTTTAAGGAAGATAAAAATTTGGCACTAACTTAATGTCACTTAGGTGATTAGTAATTTAAAATGGCTTTCGACAGTGATGCTAAGAATGAACCATTTAAGAAACCTGTTTTAAATTAAATCAATGCTTGATGACCTAAGGTTTAATTAGGTGGGGTGTCACATAGTGTCAATAATAGCAATCGAATTAATATCAACACCTGCTAAGATAAATAATTTGTCAGCAAAAATCAGGTGGTTAATACGGAGTTCTTTGCACTTGGGGTGGAACGTGAAATATGGTGAACTTGTATGAAGGTCCAGAATCCCAGCAAAGGCTTCCATAACCAAGAGGAATAAGAAGGGAGAGAGAGGATCTCCTTGTCTCAAGACTTTTTGATATGGGAAGAAACAATGAGAGGCTCCATTAATTATAATGGAGAAACTGGACGTTGTAATGCATTCCTTGATCCAACCAATGAAAGGAGGACGAAACCCCACGTGAAGTAAGATATGGAGTAAAAATTGCCAGCAAACAGTGTCATAAGCCTTGAATGTAAGTTAATACTTATGAAATTAAGAGTCCGGATCATGACTCGCATATTTTTAGTCTAGTGCGATGAGAGTTAGGCACAGAGTAGTTGGTTTAATTTACTATATATGTATATAGTAAATTATAGAATATTGAATTTAATCAAGGGTGTTTTACCTAATAGTGGGACTTGGTGTAAATCATTCAAATAGATGAAGATACTGATCAAATTAGTGAGTCGGAGTACTGTAGTGAGTGGCACTACTTTAGTAAATTAATTAATCTGAAATTGATTAGATCAATCGGTGTAATTTCAAATGTATGCCTTAGATCAGTAGGATAAAAGTGAATTACCTACTCAAATATTTAGAAGGATAACTAGTACACATCGAGTAGTGGGGGATACTAGGGAGCATACGATGAGAAGTATAATCAAAATTTAATAATACGTAGAATATTTAGGAGGTATATATACTACGTATGGTATATATATTATAGGTCGTGTGTGTAACTATACTTATATTATAAATATATAGGTTGCGTGTATACCTGTTGCATGAATTCTTATGTGTATGACATACCTACGCTTCTTGCTATCACGGGATGTTTCCGCATTGGGACATTCATATCCCAATGAGCCCTTAGGGGGATTTTTGACTTATGCCTCAGAATATAGAACCTCGGTACGGGCTATTTGTGATAATGATAGTGATGGCTGTCATATGGATGTGTAGGTATGTGCGTATCCCATAGGCTTGGAACTATATTCGCCTCCGATATGTGTAATTTGTGATGATGGTTCGAGTGAGCTACTGAACCAATAGTCCTTTATACAGTTCGTGATGTACCGGGACTTGATATCAGCGTATGCATGCACTGCATGTCTCAGCCTAGGGGTGTTATTTTTTGCGTGCGTGTGTGTGTATATATATATAATTAGAATAATAAATATATATACTAGAATTATATTCTACTATGTGTGCTTGGTAGATGATGTATTAGGATATGATAGTATGATATACATGCACCGCAGCTCAAGATAGGGGTGTCGTATTAGTATATATGTAATGAAGTGATAAATATATGATTATAACTCATCATACGGTGTGTAATTAGTGGATTAGAAAGATACTGACATCTAAAATAACCTTAGTAAGTGGTGGATAAAAAAAATATAATAAGAAATTCATAATTGGCTAATGATATAATGAATCATGTAACGTACTGTATGGGCCATACGGGTTCACATAACGAGATAGTATGTATTAAGAAGTGTGATACAACTAGCTAGGTGGGGTATCTTAGCTAGGAAGGTAAGAAGGCAAGCGTTAGGCGTGCACATTAGAAGAGGGGTGAGTTATACCTCAAGGGAGTGCAACACTAACTTAAATATGAAGAGGGTGCATACATATTTAATTACTGCAATTTAATTGCTTGCTAAATATTTACAAAATGTTTTACTTGGGCTCTGACCTGTGTCAAGATCTTTTTCAAAAACTTTTAGGTGTCCAGACATAGCGATGCCAGTTGAATATTCTATCTAGGGATACAAAGTTGCAGCTCATGTGGAAGTTGCAGGACTTTCTATAGACGCTTTGTTCACTTATCTCTAGTGTAGGATATTTACTCCATTAGTCATTTGGGCATGTCTCCCTCAGTTTTAGTATTCAATTATTTATTTGATCATTGTGTATTCCGGTTATTGTTCCAATTTACTATTGTATTTTATTGTTGAACTGATAGTTAATTCGGTTACTTGTATTTATATTATTCATCGATGTTGTATTTATTTATTAGTTTATGACTGATGGTTTAATCCCTATTTACCTCCGCATGTTTTTAATTAATGAAAGATAAAATTTGGCACCAGTCTAATTAAATGACTAGGTGGTTAATAACTTTAAAAAAAATATATTTCGACAGTGATGCTGAGAATAAGCCATACGAGACAAACGTTTTATTTTGATCACGAGCTAGCCACCTGGTATTTTAATAGGCGGGGTGTCACATAAGTATTTGCGACACCCTACTTTAATCATCTTCCTAGACCTAAAGGATGATATTAACAAAGTCCTTCTCTTGGGTTTAGCTCTCGTGAAACTAACCTCACACTTCTTAGGTTTATATATTCCAATCTCCTTTGTAGCAAAATCTATCCTAGAAAAATGAGTGGATAACCAATAAATTCCTAAGATTACATCAAAGTCTTCCATTTATAAGAGAATTAAGATAAATCCAAAATACTTATCCCCAGTCTACATGGCACATCCCCTATAGATTGTCGTGTCTTCGCATGATACTCATACCGATTTGTTAAATGCTAGGCAATGGTTTAAGGTCTACGACTTATCCTTCATTTTTAGTGCAAAAGTGGTGGATACAAATGAGTGTGTGGCACAAAAATAAAAAATTACATAGGCATTTATGTTATCAATTATAATTGCACATGCTCTCACATCCTTGACCTTCTCAACTTCTTTGGCATGAGGGTGAAAACTTCGACTGGATCCTGTGGCTTCTTTGCATCCTTCTTTGGCAGTATATAGTCTTTGGCTTTGTGGCCTTATTTGACACAATTATAGTAGCTCATTATCGAAGGCAAGGCCTTGGCGAAATTCCCCTTCATACCGCAGTTAAAGTAAGTAACATTCGCATTGTTATTCTTCTCTTGCTACTCTTCGTCCGCAGTCCTGTGGTTTTTCTATGGCCTCTGTGTCCAATACTGTGGCTTTTATTCCTTATTTCCCTCATCCATGTCCTTTATCTTCTATCCCTTGGACTTTATACCACCTTCTAAATATTATTCCATAATCTGAGCTACCTTAGTTAGTCCACTGTAAGTCTGTAGCCTCAGCCCCACCACCCTATTATGGAGTCCACTCTTCAGAACCCTCTCGATTTTTTAGCCTTCTTATCTTCAGTATAAACAAGGTAGGGGGAAAGTTTGACAATTCCAAAAATTTTATTATATACTTTTCCATAAACATGTTTTCTTGTGTTAACTCCATAAAATCAATTTCCATCTTATCCCTTATCCCGGTAAGGAAGTTATTCTCCAAGAAAATCTCCTTGAACCTATCCCAGCAAATGGTAGCGGCCTATCCTCCTAGTTGAGTCCTTTTGACCATATACCACTATTTATCTTCCTCGCCCTCAAACATAAAGGAGGAAAAAGATACTTTCTTCTCTTCAGTGCAGTCAAGACCTTAAAAATCTTTTTATCTTCATTATCCAATCATCGACTTTATCAGATCAAGATCTCCTTTAAAAGGCTCAGGCCCTAACTTCTTGAAGTGCTCCACAATATTTCCCACTTGAATTACTTCAATTGTCCTTGTAGACATAAACCTAGATAGGGATTCCGTACACTCAACTACAATCTAAGGCACCATATTAGGGAGAGCATTGTTCCGCGACATCATTGTTGGGTGCATCACCTTGAGCTCTTATACCATTACCTCTTGCCATTGATTCATGACAGTAATCACACACGTATAAGTCTAAAATCCTATAACCAGGTCTATTAGTTAAATATGACTAAACTATGTTATGTATGACACTCCTAAATTTTTCCAAGGTCGAACGCTTTGATATCATTTGTATTGTCCCGCGACCTGACCTATTCGGCCATGGACATTTGGTCACTTTTTCTCGCGAGAATTTAAAACATAAATAATATAGGGAAATTCTTATATTGTCACGACCTTGGCTTATACATCAGAGTTGGCAGATTTAATAGTTCATCATAGTATAATATTACACCATATGAGAAGAATCATCAACTAAACCTTTCAAATTTCATTAATGTCATAATAGTCTCTAATATTGCTACAGAACAAGTGCTTCCACATAAAATCTTCAATATAAAACTATAAAGTGGAATAAGTACAACTAAGAGTGAAATTTATATAAAAACTCCTAAAGGAGCTATATGTAAAGTTATCTTCATTGTCTTTATGTATTCCGCATTCTACGACCTTTACTAAGGTCCTCAGCTCCTACCTTAGGGAAACAAAGAATATAGAAGGGGTGATCTCTAATAGCTTAGTAAGGGATAACTCAAATGTCCTCATCCACCTTCCAATAATTTTTTCGATAAGTAAAATGTATATATAAACAAATAAGGAACAATAAACTGGAGGCATACCCCTAGGAAGCCATCCATGCTAATGACACAGATGATAGGCATACCCAAACATCCAAGCAAACCAACAAAACTAAGAAAGATTACACAATGCTAGCTTAGTCTTCATGGGAGGCTTATGGGAGACCCCAATAGTTGTAGGCCATCAAATTGTTATAGCATACCCTAGCTTTCTTCCATGTCAGAATTTTTCATCTAACCATGAATCAATATCCTTGATCAGCTCAATGGGATTATTTTTCCTCTACTATGCATTATATTGTTTCTCTCAATCCAAATGTAATACATAATGGTGGAAAAGGACATGGCTCTAATCTTGGTCATGGAATCCTCATTAACTTCATCATGTTAGGTCCCCATTGTTTTATACACCTGGTTTCTATAAATAATCTCATTCTAAACCTCCTTCGCTCAAGGGCAATCAACCCTGAAGTGGTTCATATTTTCAACCCCATCAGTGCAGAACTCACAACTATTTTTTTTAGAAGCACCCCACACCATGAGTTTGTCCTTTGTACTAAGAGCTTTCCTGTAGGCCAGCCAAATAATGAAAGATCATTTAGGTATGTTACCATTATCCCACACCCACTTTTTCCACTTCTTTAGGGTCAAGTTATCACTAATGATTCTCATGGTAGAGAAGGTGATGAATGTACCTCTAATATCGGGTGTCTAGTGTAGAGTATTTACAAATAAAATACATATACAATTAATGATAAGAAGGAAATAATGAATATGCAATATAAGCAATAAGGAAAGGATAGAATAGTATATCCCAACCCCTCGTATGTCCCCAATGAATTATGGCTCAATCTCTTAAAGATCTCAACTCCCCGACTTCCCTAATGGCTCAATCTCTTATGGTTCACCCTCATAGTCCGCGACATATATTTTTATAACCTCAGACTTTCCAAGCTCCATGACCATATTCTAGGTGTTTTGACCTAGTCATGCCATATGCGGCCTCCCCTCCTTCCCTATTGCAGGATGAGCGATCGACGGGAAATTTTTAACTCTCCACCTTCGTTGAGCTATTTCGTAGTGTTGGGTCCCATATTTATCCTAGGCTCAATATCCATAAACTAACCATTTTGACCTCAAGCACTGAGCGGGAGCTCCGTAATAGACATGATGCCTTGGCCTAGTTGATAAATCTCATGGCCTTAACACCGAAAATCCCCTCAACTCCCTAAGCACAAAATAATACTACCTTCTAACTCCACGGCCTCTAGTAACATGTCGCGGCCTTAAGGAAAGAGTGGGAACTCTTGATTTTTAACATGAAGGGTCTTATAGTAAAAATGGTGTTTCAAAACCCTAATTTACACCCAACCCGAAACTCCAAAGATTAAAGGCAAACCCCTAATTTAAGTCTCCTAATATCAAATAATAATATCCTAAAAATCCTATTTCTCTAATTATAGAATCTCATAGATAAATAGTGGGAAAACGATTTTTCGTGTTACTTACGCCTGTAATTGTTATTGTCTCCCTCGGTAATACAAAAACTTAAACTTTAATTACACTCTTACGGGAGTATAGCGACGATCCAAGCATCGAGTCCACAAGGAATGATTTCTAGACATTAATTAATTTATTACTTCGGAATAAAAGCGTTAAATCATATTATTTTAACAAAAGATTAACAAAAAAGGCATAAAAACTATAAATTGAGAATAATATCCCTCAATTAGCTTTAATTAGAATAAATGGTTACATGGAAAGAAAAGCTTTGCAAGATTAAATCTCTTATTATCAATTAGTCAAAAATGTTTTCTTTGACTATTGCTGGGATGGTCCCCTAGGGGTATGCCCCTAGTTATCTTATTTCCTTTTTGTTTATATATACATTTTACTTACAAAAAAAACCACCCAGTTAATCCAAGGTGAGTTCAATCAATCTCAACCTAATCTAATTTAGCGACAAAGCATATTAAATGATATGAAATAAAGGAAAATAAGAAATTAAGAAATAAAAAGAAACAATGTTGGTTAACAAAGCAAGAAAATAATAATGGAAGTATTAGTTAATGGAGGAATATAACGAATAGTAAACTTACAATCCAAATGAGATCAACCCTAGGAGAGAAGACATAGCTCCCAAAATGAGCTATCAGCACTTTCTAAACTAAAATAAATTATGTTATGCACTTAAAATAATGTTTACATATTAATACCAAATAAAAACCCCTAAAAATAGAGTTATATGACATGATACAGTACCTGAATCGATTTGGTACCTAACCGTCCTCTTTCTCACTTCGATCCAATTCTATCACGTCATGTGAAAAAAGACTTAAAATATTCATACGGACTCGAAATGACGTACGGTCAGAGGTTATGCGAATATAATTAAATTATATACATGGTGTTATAAAACCCTCAAAATTGTGAAGTATGAAATAAAAAAATTACCCCTGAAGTACATACCAAATTTTTCTACAAACGGCCATAACATCCTCATTCGAGACTGGAATGACGCACAGTCAGTAGCCACACGAAGATAATTTTATGATCTAAATGTTGGTACTTTTATACCATCCAAAATATGGAGTTTGGAAAGACCAAATTTCCCTTGAATTTGCATCTTGTGAAGAAGCATTCCCAAAATGCAACCAACTTCACACCGTGCATCCAAAATACTTACAAAAGGTCAAATATACCTACAAAAATATGTAAACATATATAATAGAGGTTGTCTAGTTAACGAACATACACATAGGAGTTAATATATACGAGGGGGATAAAATGCGTAAGAATAAAGGGGTGTAAAATATAATATTCGGGATGAATCACACCTCCTGACTTACACATTGCTAGTCCCTAGTAATGAAGTGAAAAGAAACTAGATAAGAAAGAAATAATAAAAAGAGAGGAAATATATACAAATGATAAATGCCACTTTTGCGGGCGAACGATGGAACTTAGTGTATACAGGAAGTTGTCAAACCCCTCGGTTACCCCAGCGACAAGTGTTGTCTCGTGAGGATTTTCAGGGATGAAACCCACAAACATCAAGTTCCTCACAAAAATATGCCCAAATAACAAATAAGACAATGCTTAATAACAACAAAAAGGACTTCAACTAGTTAATAGCATTGTGAATAAATTCACCCAAAACTCTATAATCATTAACATTATTATAATTACTTCATATAATTGAAACCTTAAATATGTGAAGAAGAGCAAGAAAAAGAAAATTATTATTTGGCAAAACTTTTATAAACTAGATAGATATTAAAGCGTGCATGATATTCCATCCTCACCAGTGTTGACACTCAATAAATGAAATCACAATGAAAGGGGTATAACACACACGGGACATACTAGCATATGAGTAAATGGAAATGGAATTAGGAAGCGCACATGTTATCAATGAAAAACTCTCTATATAAAATGAAAAAATTTAATCTCAATGAAAGATACCGCTTATTAAGGGATGTTGAATTTCACTTTCACAGATTATTGCAATTATTATGAAATTTGAATCAAAGTTATCTTAGGATCACTTAGAACTTTAGTGTTATAATGTAGGCTTGGGGTCAATATTATGAAATGAAAGGGGTATGTAAGGATTCAAAGTGTCCGGGGTAGAATACTCAAGACAATGGAAAGTTACGGGCAATTTAAAAATTAGAATATAAATTCGATAAAAGCAATAAACATGACATTAGAGAGCGTCAAATTTTATTGAACACTATGTACATAAAAAGAAATGCCTTATATTTCTTTTTTTTTCTCATGTTTTTCTTTTTTTTCCTTTACTTTTCTCTTTTTTTTCTTATTTTTTCTTTTGATCTCAGTCTCACATGCTCAATTGTAACCACATAACAAGAACATCATTCAATCCTAAGTATCATTCCAAACAAAGGTACAGATTGTGTATATATGGTTTAAAAACTCCAATTTGGAGTTGGTTATGGGATTTTGGGTTATGAAATGAAAAGTTATATTTAGGTTCAAAGGGGTTGATGTGGAGAGTAACATAAGGTGAGGTTAAGGTCAATATGGATGTAATAACAAAGAGGGACTATGATCCTTTTCTAAATTTTATGTTATTCTTAGGTCAAAATAACTTTGAAAATCATGCTCAAATAACACATTTCAATGTGAACTCAATTATAATGAAAGAATGGAGAGATTACCAACAATTTTAATGTTTTCAAGAAGGAAAGAGTAATGTATAAACACCCAAAAATGAAGAAAAGCACAATGCTCACTTGGTGTAAGCATATATAAATGCAACAAAATATTACCAAGTTGTAGAAATCTTAAACCAAATCATTTTAACAATAAAATCGCTTGTGCTCGTGGGTTCAATGTTTAATACATGAAGTTTTTCATAATATCTTTAATTGGAGGAGTAAAGTCTAATAATTTCTAAAATTAAAAATATACGTCATTGAATTATCTATTGGACTAGTCATTTATTAAAATTAAGCAAAATGCCCAACAAAGGAGAAAAAAGAAAGAAATGAAAATCTATTTTTTCTTGCCTTGGCTCAATTTTGAGACAAATATTACTTTTATGTTCCTGCATTTTTTGGGTGAAATCTATTTTTTTATATATCATATGTTTTAATATAAAAACTATATTTGTGAAAATACTTTGAATGTGTATTTTTTACCTCATATAATTTTTATCTTATAAATTAAGAGTTTTATTTTATTTCCACAAAATTTTAATTATTTTTGATGATGTTTATTTATTTATTTATTGGATTTTTATAGGTGTTAAATTTACATTTGATTAAACAAATAAATTGGTTTAATTATTAATTTAGCACATATAATAAAAATAGCAGTGCCATTGTGTCTTGGGTTGCATTTTGGTTTATGGTCTTTTTTAAACCGTTTAGGGTTTCAACTTTTTCCCATATTAGTTTATCATTTTTATGATTGGACCATGCTTTGTTTTGGGGATTTATATTTGGGTGTTGGTGAGATTTGTTTAGAACTTCTTTTTTTGGTCTCGCCATTTTTACACTGCCGACATTTTTTACTCTCTCTTTCTACCATTTCATTTAATGTCTTGAGTGTTTCTTTTAAATCTCCTCTACACCCTTTATAGATCATAGTTCTCTCATCGTGGTATTCCTTATTTGAGGTTTGATATTTCATTTTTACGAGGGTTCGAGATTTTGAATTTGCATGTTTGTTTTAAGTTTCGTGTGACACCCCGCCTAATAAAATACTGGGCGATCACTCCTACACCAAATTATAACAGGAGTCTCATATGGATCATTCTTAGCATCACTATCGAAAACCAATTTAATTACTAATAACCTATTAGGATAGCGTCAAAATTTTACTTAACTACTATTTTTAAACAACTAGAAATAAAAACATCCACGTAGTTTATGTAAATGAAACTGAAATGAAATAAAATTACCGAACACTCGGTCAAAATTATACAACCATATCGAATGCCGCACTAAAAGGCGGAAAAGAAAAAAAATAAATGCAATTGGGCCATTAGCCTGAATGTTTATTTAGTACCTCTTATCTAGAGTACAATGATAGAAGTGTCTATCGAGAACCTGCATGCATCCACAGTTGCTGCAGCAGACGTCTGACTCGAAAGAAGTGCCATCCAAGCATTCCTGTGTCTGGGCACCTATATAATACATATATATAGAAAGAGAGGGAAAAGTAGGTAAACGAGTCAGATCCCAAGTTTTGAAAATATTTAGCAAGTGCGTAAATTCCTTATTTAAAAAAAAAGGTTTTATCTCATATTTAAATTTGGTATTGCACTCCCATGAGATACCCCTCACCCCTCTCCTAATAGTGCACTCCTAGCGCATCCCTTTAAACATCCTAGTCAGACCACACTGACTAACTAAACTGTCACCCATCAATCCTAGTTAGTCCAAGTACTAAGGGCTAAACTTCTCCCCAGTCTCGACACTATGCCATGTTCGTGAATGGGGTATCTCGTAAAGAGAAATTAAAACAAGGAACCCCCCGATACACTACTACGCGACAAGGTCGATCGTCGAGATCCATTAGACCCTCAGTACACAACGTATATGCATACTATATAATAATATACATATCATACTTATCTTTTAGATACATATCATGTTACACTTTCGGATATATCTCCCGAAATGAGAATTCATTTACTCGATATTCATCTTTATAATGCACATCCGGATATATCTCCCAGACTGAGGTTTACTTCATTTTAAGTTTTATCTCAAAACTTTCCATTTCCTTTCTTCTATCCAGGAGAGGAATTTAAAAGCCAATTTTATTATCATAAAAATGATTTTTCATCTCATATGTTCCCATTTCCCTTCCTCCATCCAGGAAATGTATTTAAAACCAATTCATTTATCCCATTTCCCTTCTTCCATCCAGGAAATGTATTTAAAGACAATTTATTATCATAAATTGCTTTAACACCAATAATGTCCCACATTATTGAAAATAGTTATATATCATATCATATAACGCATCTAAGACCGCCCGTCCGAGTTTCTCCACTGTGCGTGCCCCTCAATGGCTATCATCTTCCAGGGCCTATCACCAAGACAACCTGGGATCCTACAACGCAAGACGTCAGGAAAGGTCCATATGCCTGCAGGAGAGTCATAACCACACCTAGAATTACCTCTCTATCGCAGAAAAACATACAATTAGCGCTCATATGGCCTAGGACTATATCCACCCTGCAATCATTAGCCAGGGGGATTCATCTCACTCATATGACCTAGGACTATAGCATTTAGAGAGGTGTGTATACATAAATTATCATTTATGAAAATCATTTCTTTTTCAATTTGAAAACATTCATTTTTATATTCTCAAAATCATTTATTCTCATATACATATATATATATATATATATATATATATATATATATATATATATATATATATATATATATATATATATATATATATATATATATATATATATATTACCTTGTTCTCATGCACAAGGAATATACTATATACTACACATCCGTATCATATTTTATATATACTGAAATCACATTGTATACATAATATATATTCTTCCTCGAATATATATAAATGGCCATAATTTCCAATCACATCTAGCGATGACCAATAATCCCAAAGATTCTCTCAAAGAATCATATTCATACATTCACATTCTCATGACACTATACCCAAAGTGTTCCCTCACTTTGATAAATAATAAATACCCTATTCCCATCTAAGGATTTAGTGGATATCTCCAAATATACAAATTTACATTAACTAAATAAGTATATTATCCAATTCATCCTAATAATCTCATCGGATCCCCTCAACCATCATCAACATAACTATGCTATCCAACTTTTATAATCATATATAGGACAAAATGGCCACTGAAACTATCCCAATTGATATTCGTCCCCGAATACCCTAAAATTTAATAGGTTGTGGATTCCTTTTCCACGAACCCAAGGAATAAATTTTTCTCAAATAGTGATCTAGAGGTCCCCACTCTATATTTAGGAACCCCTAATATTTATCTCCAAACAATTCTAGCCTTAATTCTCCCAATATCAGGTTTGATTTCTAACTAACGATTTCGATCTCGGACACCCTTCCGTGGAAAAATAATTATAAATCGAAAACAAATCAGAATAATACGTGGTTGGCTCTCACACGATCATATCGAAAAGATCTACAATTTTTATTTTTTGATTGAGAGCCGAATCAATTCGTCTATAGGCTGAATCGATTCGGCAAGCACGCTGACTACTGTTCGTCGTCTTCTTCGAGACTATTTCGGCCAATAAAGCTTCTCCCAAGCTTTTGTCTCCTCTCCCGACAGCTTACAACCTCAACCAACAACATATACACATATAAAAAGGGTTCTAAAAATCCTAGAACCCGAAACCAACAACTGATTTCAATTAAATCCTAACTTTCCCAAATTGGAAAATTATTGGGGTTTATTCGTTTTAATTCCCGAAAACCCATTTAATCCATGAAAACCCAACCCAAAATCTTTAGGGTTTATTAATACCAAAATACGATATGATATTTATGCTCAAAAGTAAATAAAGCAAGTAAACACTTGCCTTGTGGATAAAATCGGACGATCCGAAGTCGAGTCTGGCAGAGTTTGGCCTGAAATCTCACTTTTCTCTCCTTTTTCGTCCTTCCTCTCTCTCTCTTCTCTCTTTTCTTTCTCTTTTCCTTCTATTCTCTCCCTATCTCCCTCCTCATATAAGGAGAAAAGGGATTATACCCCTTAAAACCCAAAAATGACTCGTTTACTCAATTATGAGCCCTTTTAACTCTAAGATTTCTCGAAACCAAGTTTCAATAATCGGACACTCTTTTTTCCAACTATCTCGGCCATTCCGAGGCTCACGGCGCAGTCAAAATTTCCATCCGAGGTAATTGACCAAAATCACTATTTTAACCCATATAACTTAATGCGGGGTTTCTAATTAAAATCTTACCGTTTGTCGCTTTACTCAACGACGATGTATAATTAAAATACTCCGACATATTTTATCCCAAAAGTAAGTATTGTACCCATCAAAAATCATCTAATCGCCAAAAATTCCAAAAACCACTATTTTGAGAAATTGCTCAAATTACCAATTTATACCCAATTATGGAATTTAATTATCTCCCAAAGGACGGGTTGTTACACACTCCCCCCTTACAACGGAATTTCATCCTCGAATTTCAGATATAACCTACACCACCGAACTAGGATTACAAATTTCACTACGTCTTAGTAACCCCAAAATCAAAAGGTGCTAATACGATGGTCCCTTACCATATTCCACCTATGTCAAGGTTTACTCAAACCTACTAGCTTCACCACAACCTCATCTAACTTCCCTCCTGATAACGCACAACAACAATGTTCCATCTCACACAATACAAACCCATTCGTGATTGCCTTACGGCATAAACTTTAACTTTATATACCACACCCCTTTTATTTCAGGCAGTATATAAACCAACTCACTAAGGTGACTATGCACCTTTTTAACCCGTGCACATCTGCACAACCATTGTAAATGTTCGACATGTAACACTCTCTCTAAATAAGGGTCTCATTTCCTCGGTGTAATACTCACACATGGGTCCTCCCAACCCGCAAAATTCAATTCTCCTTACATTGGCGCCACTAACTCTATTGAACTTACACCCTAATAATGCTACGGTCTATGCATTACCCTACCTATGCGAAATGAGTATAATACTAAGTATATTTTTCTAGTGCCCAAGGCCTCTCTCAACTTTCGACATTTACTTGGTTTCATGTGTGGGACGTCTCGCAAAGCGAAATCCAAACAAGGAACCCTCCCGTTACACTACTCCCTCGCGTTGTTGGTCATCGAGATATAACGACCTAACACACACCAGCGGGAAGTCCTAAATCCTACCACGCTACCCTACGAACGCATTTCTACTATTCTATCCTCCCACCTGAGAGAAATGGAAAATCTAACTAATCGAAGTGCCCACTCTCTGTAAAAGCGTCACGAACATCATACCAAAAACATATTTCCTCAAAATTTTCCTTTTCATTAAGGCCTGACAATAATCCTCAAATCACATTTCTTTACCTTATCTCACCTTTACTTGCGGTGAGAGAAACATTTTGGCGCTTTTCCATAGCACAATATTTTCATAAATATACCATCATCACATGACTCATGCACACTGTATGACTTATCCACAAAACCCACATCCTTGCATCCTATAACATCACTCCACTCTCGATGTCGTTAAGGTTCATGCGTGGAGCATCTCGCAAAGCGAAATCCAAATAAGGAACCCCTCCAACACACTACTACTTAACTTTATCGGTCGTGGAGGTCCATTATCTTCAAATATGCAACCGGGCTAATCATATCCCCTGTTTCAACCAAATGTGGTCTGAACTCCCATCTCTATCCAGGGGCCATACCCCTAAGCGCTCGCACCCAACTCAGTCCTTGCGCAATCAATAATGAGCTTAAACTCACAGCTAGACAATAATCCTTGAGTACCTTAAATCACATCTATAAGGTCGCCACGCATTGAAATCATGATAATAAAACATTTGCTCATCGAAGTTCCATATATCCATATTAACAAAGGTGAACTCAACCTGTATCCAGGTGAGATATCGCAATAACAGCCCGCGGACACGATAGTCTTGCCATCATTAGCCTGCTATCGCTCCGAAAATACCAAAACATATTATACTCACCATATTACCATACTCGTATAAACATATAAAACGAGTATCATAAACCATATATATATATATATATATATATATATATATATATATATATATGTGTATGTATTCAAAATATCAACACCCGCCTTTATGGCGAATGAAGGAAAATAAAACTCGACTACTGCGGAAAACACATAGTCCTACATAACATAATGTTATCGATACCACCACAAAGCTCAAATTACACACACGAGTCTAGGGCTAACGAAACATCGCGACTTTTTCTAGTCATACCAATTATACCTCTTCCTTCTAAGGTGAAACTCATAATAATAACTTCACCTTTCTCCTTACAATCATCTTACTAGTCCTTTTAACTTTTCCATTAAAAGGAAACTCCACTACAAGCTTCAACCTTTTTCAATGAATTCCCCGGGTGGATGTCCACCAATGGGGTACTCAAACATACCCATATCACTCTTTATCCATTGTCGGCCTATGAACGATCCTTATGTGAATAATCCAAAACAACATTCTTTTCAGTCATGCTAAATCATGGGGACTCATGGTTAAATCTGTCCATAAGTTCCCTTTTGAATCTTTACTTCACTGAGAAATTTAACTTTAGTACCACTCTTGACTATGGCGGTACTACGGTACTCGTAACTACTATTCGGTAGTAGTCACAACCAAAATCCTTAACAATTTCCATAAGGGAGTGACCCCTACTACGGTCCTCATCCCCAGCTTCTACTTGCTGCTTCAGCTAAGCCCCGCCTCCTACTGTCCTCATCACGGCCCTCCTTGGTCGCCCTTCCTCGATCGAAACACGAACCTAGAACATGCGCGCAAAATATTACTATAATATTATAATATGGTAGGAGAACGAAATCTCATAAGAGGAATTCAATAATCCTAGTCTTGAGGCTCTATAACAAATCGAGAGCAATGCTGAAAGCGTAGTACGTCCGCACAGATTCCTAAGGACACTAGAACCTGATGCTCTGATACCATCGGTGACACCCCGCCTAATAAAATCTTGGACGATCACTCCTATATCAAATTATAACAGGAGTCTCATATTGATAATTCTTAGCATCACTATCGAAAACAAATTTAATTACTAATAACCTATTACGCTGGCATCAAAATTTCACTTAACTACTCATTTTAAACAACTACAAATAAAAACATCCCCGCAGTTTATGTAAATGAAACTGAAATGAAATAAAATTACCAAAAACTCGATCAAAATTATACAACCATATCGAATGCCTCACTAAAAGGCGGAAAAGAAAAAAAAATGCAATTGGGCCATTGGCCCGAATGTTTATACAGTACCTCCTATCTAGAGTACAATGATAGAAGCATCCATCGAGAACCTTCATGCATCCACAGCTGCTGCAGCAGACATCTGACTCAAAAGAAGTGTCATCTTGGCATCCATGTGTCTGGGCACCTATATAATACATATATATAGCAAGAGAGGGAAAAGTTGATAAACGGGTCAAAGCCCGAGTTTTAAAAATATTTAGCAAGTGAATAAATGCCTTATTTTAAAAAACGGGTTTTATCTCATATTTAAATTTGGTATCACACTCCCATGAGATACCCCTCACCCCTCTTCTAATAGTTCACTCCTAGTGCATCCCTCTAAACGTCCTAGTCAGACCACACCGACTAACTAAACTGTCACCCATCTTCTAACAATCCTAGTTAGTCCAAATACTAAGGGCTAAACCTCTCCCCTGCTTTGACACTATGCCATGTTCATGAGTGGAGTGTCTTGCAAAGCGAAATCCAAACAAGGAACCACCCCGATACACTACTACGCGGCAAGGTTGATCGTCGAGATCCATTAGACCCTCAGTACACAACTATATGCATACTATATAATAATATACATATCATACTTATCTTTTAGATACATATCATACTTATCTTTTAGATACATATCATGTTACACTTCCGGATATATCTCCCGGAATGAGAATTCATTTACTCGATATTCATCTTTATAATGCAAATCCGAATATATCTCTCGGACATAGGTTTACTTCATTTTCAGTTTTATCTCAAAACTTTCCATTTGCTTTCTTCTATCCAGGAAAGGTATTTAAAAGCTGTTTTTATTATCATAAAAATGATTTTTCATCTCATATGTTCCCATTTCCCTTTTTCCATCCGGGAAATGTATTTAAAACCAATTCATTTATCCCATTTCCCTTATTCCATCCAGGAAATGTATTTAAAGACAATTTATTATCATAAATTGCTTTAACACCAATAATGTCCACATTATTGAAAATAGTTATATATCATATCATATAATGCATCTAAGACCGTCCGTCCGGGTTTCCCCACTGTGCGTGCCGCTAAATGGCTATCATCTTCCAGGGCCAATCACCAAGACAACCTGGGATACTACAACGTAAGACGTCGGGAAGCGGCCATATACCTGCGGGAGAGTCATAACCACGCCCAGAATTACCTCACGATCGCAGAAAAACATACAATAAGCGCTCATATGGCCTAGGACTATATCCACCCTGCATTCATTAGCCAGGGGGCTTCACCTCACGCGCGAACTTCCCTTATGATAGCATTTAGAGAGGTGTGCATACATAAATCATCATTTATGAAAATAATTTCTTTTTCCATTTGAAAACATTCATTTTTACATTCTCAAAATCATTTATTCTCATAGGCATATATATATTACCTTGTTCTCATGCACAAGGAATATACTATATACTACACATCCATATCATATTTTATATATACTGAAATCACATAGTATACATACTATATATTCCTCCTCGAATATATATAAATGGCCATAATTTCCAATCACATCTAGCGATGACCAATAATCCCAAAGATTCTCTCAAAGAATCATATTCATACATTCACATACTTATGACACTATACCCAAAGTGTTCCCTCACTCTGATAAATAATAAATACCTTATTACCATCTTTGGATTTAGTGGATATCTCCAAATATACCAATTTACATTAACTAAATAAGTATATTATCCAATTCATGCTAATACTCTCATAGCCTCCCCTCAACCATCATCAAAAAAATTATGCTATCCAACATGTATAATCATATAAGACAAAATGGCTACTAAAACTATCCCAATTGATATTCATCCCAGAATGCCCTAAAATTTAATAGGTTGTGGATTCCTTTTCCACGAACCCAAGGACTACATTTCGCTCAAATAGTGATCTTGAGGTCCCCACTCTATATTTAGGAACCCCTAATATTTATCTCCAAACAATTTTAGCCTTAATTCTCCCAATATCAGGTTTGATTTCTAACTAACGATTTCGGTCTCGAAAAGCCTTCCGTAGAAAAATCATTATAAATCCAAAAAAAATCAAAAAAATACGCGGTCGGTGCTCACGTGACCATATTGAAAGGATATACAATTTTTATTTTTTTGCCAAGAGATGAATCGATTCGCCTCTAGGACGAATCGATTTAGCAAGCACGTTGACTACTATTCATCGTCTTCTTCGAGACTGTTTCGACCATTAAAGCTTCTCCCAAGCTTTTGTCTCCTCTCCCGTTAGCCTACAACCTCAACCAACACCATATACACCTATAACAAGGGTTCTAAACATCCTAGAACCTGAAACAACCAACTAATTTTGATTAAATCCTAAGTTTCCTTAATTAGAAAATTGTTGGGGTTTATTCGTTTTAACACCCGAAAACCCGTTTAATCCATGAAAACCCAACCCAAAATCCTTAGGGTTTATTAATACCAAACTAAGATATGATATTTATGCTCAAAAGTAAATAAAGCAAGTAAACACTTGCCTCGTGGATAAAATCCGATGATCCGGAGTCGAGTCCGGTGGAGTTTGGCCCGAAATCTCCCTTTTCTCTCCTTTTTCTTCCTTCCTCTATCTCTTATCTCTTTTAGTTCTCTTTTCCTTCTATTCTCTCCTCTCTCCATCCTTATATAAGGAGAAAAGGGTTTATAGCCCTTAAAACCCAAAAACGACTCGTTTACTCAATTACGAGCCCTATTAACTCTAAAATTTCTCGAAACTCAGTTTCGACAATCAGACACTCTTTTCTGACTATCTCGGCCATTCCAAGACTCACGGCGCAGTCGAAATTTCCATCCGAGGTACTTGACCGCAAATCACTATTTTAACCCATATAACTTAATGCAGGTTTTCTAATTAAAATCTTACCTTTTGTCGCTTTACTCAACGACGACGTATAATTAAAATACTCTGACATATTTAATCCCAAAAGTAAGTGTTGCACCCATCAAAAATCATCTAATCCTTAAAAAATTCAGAAATCACTATTTCGAGAAATTCCTCAAATTACCAATTTATACCCAATTATGGAATTTAATTATCTCCAAAAGGACGGGTTGTTACATTTCGTTTGAAAACTTATTTGAGCTACTGTTTGGAGTTGAGAAATTTTTCTTGTAGTACATATTTCTAGTGGTACTTTTTTTTCGGTGGTGCTATCTTTTCGGAGGTACTGTGTTCAGTGATTTGGTTTGGTCCGGAGTTGGAGATTTTCGATGGCTATTTTACTTTTTTCGGTGGCAGTCCCAGTGGTGCATTTTTTTGTGGTCTCCAGTTCGCTTATTTTTGCGGTTTGTTTCAGGTAATATAATTATTTTACCCTATATATATATATATATATATATATATATATATATATATATATATATATATATCCTCATATATATTATATATAACAAGCTCTAAGCTTTTCCTGTTTAAACCAAAACTAAAATCATTTAAAGATGAGTTTGATTTGTGTTAACAAAGAAAAAGTTCTTGTTACAAATTTTTTTTTGACTAACTAGTTCTTGGATCTAAAATTTTTATGTTGTTGGATCTACTATAGATATTGCTAGATTGTTTAGATCCGTAAATAATTTTTTTGTGGTGTTTAGATCTGATCCTTTTGGGATTGATTTTTATTTAATTTCTGGACTTAGTGGACTGAAATTAAATTGGACCTTTTTGATCTTGGATTTATTTTGGGGTTTTTTGTTTTTGAGATTTTTATTCCTACCTATTTCAGTGTGTGTGCACTAGTTAAACTGAAAGTTTTTTTTGTGTCACACAATTTTTATTAAAATATCATTTATTTTAAAACTGCTTTAATTTAATTAATTTGAGATTAAGGATAATCTGAGCTTTACCTCTAATTATTTATATCCTCTAAGTTGAATACTTTATTTGTGTTCACTTTATTTAGTTGAGCTTAATTAGTGTGTGAACTTTTTATCTGTTCCTGTTTTATTTAATCTCAAACTTTCATTAACCTTGTTAACTAAAATGTGTGTTTAGTCCCAATTTATAAACATGATAATTTTTATGTTTTCATTAAAACTAACTTTATAAATTAATTTTACGTGTTAAACAACTTCCCAGAGTCTCGGGTTTGAGTGTGTGATTGTGCATGTGTTGTAGTCACTATTACCTGGGTGTTATTGGGTTAACTGATTATCAATCAAGTTGGGCTGTATTTAGACTAGGCTAGGTATATGGGCTTGTATTAGCTTACTTTAAATATTTGTAAACTAGTGGACTATCATCTGTAAATCGGTAACTGGCAATAGTGGACTTGGATGTGTGAGTTGTCCTGGGACTAGGGACACAGGTTTTTGCACCATGGTAGTTTACTCGAGAAAAAATATAGTGTCACTTTCCACTTTTCCTCATCTCATTCTTAAAAGGTATTTTTTTTTTATTTTCTAGCATCACCACTTTTACTTACTAGTGTGCGTGAGTATATTTTAATTTATAATTTGTAATAGATTTTATATCGAAGAGTTTAAAAGAGTTTTAATTATCTAATTCACCTTAGAGTGTAACCATTAGGTCTTTTCAAGTGGTACCATAGCTTCAGGATTCACTTTAAAAAAGTTTTTATTCCACAAAGATCCTGAACTTATTTTAAAATCTATTTTTTATATTTTTGAAAATCTAGTTTTTAATATGGGAAAACAAATTGGTGATGAAAATATTTGTTTGAGAAAATCCCTTTTACGAATGTTCTAATGAGGCAAAGCTTTATACACAATATAACATTAAAAGAAAAAATGTCATTGGCCAAGCGATGGGCGCAACCGATTTTAAAGCTTTTTTGGCTTGCACCACATCTTTAGAAGATTTGAAAATTTCTAAATCTTCTACACTTTTGCCTAATTTTGGGAATATTTTTTATGATGTTAATGAATGTGATGATCTAGATGATTATACCAATTTAGAGGAGTGTGTGTGTTACAATTCTGTTGATATTTGCACACTTGATGAGAGCACACACTTGGGCAAAGTAAATTCTAGACTATTATCTAAGATTGATGCTTTAAATGATCAAATTAAATTTATGAATGAAGAATCTGCCATGTATATTGATGACTATAAATCTAACATTATTTCACGCGAGAAAAAAATTGTATGTTGACCAAAACTAATATCTTACTTGAAAGTCAACACAAGGATACCTTAAATAAATTTGATGAATCTCAATTTTAATTTAATCTGTTTTGAATAAATATGATGAATGTCAAAAGGATCTTAAGGTCGCTTTGAAAAAGATAGATGGTCTTTCAAATTCGAGTTTAAGTGTTGGCGAATTTGTTCCTTTGAAAGAAATTGTGTTTAAAGGAGAAACTTTTGATGAAACTAATTTTGTTAGTTGTAATGAACATTTTTTCGAGTCAAGTGAAACTAAAGTGAATATTAAACATGATAAGATTGAGAATTGTGTTACCGCATTTGTTAAGACGGTATTTGTTTGTAACTTTTGTCATAAAAATGCTCATTTAGAAGAATTTAGTTTGAGAAATTAGGACAAAATAAAACTAAATTAGGCAAATTTAGGCAACCTCAAAATGTTAGGAATGTTCGAAAATGTGAAATCTACTTTTCATTATAGTTTTTGTTCTAAGAAAGGACATTTAGAGAAATTTTGCTGTAAAAAATTGAAATTAACTAGAAAAAATGAGAATGTTGAACATCGTAACGAGCATTTTAATGCAAAATCCAATTCTAGGTATTTGTATCGGTGTAACTCTTGTCTTACAATGGGTCATTTCGGATGATTTTGTCAAATGCGTTTAAGTTTGAATAGACAACAAAGAGATTGTAAAGATATTATGCTCAGGATCCCTTTAAAATCAAACTTTTTTTCATATCATCCTCATTTTGTTTGTAGTCATGACTATATGAAAACTGTGATTCCAAAAGCTAAATCTAAGTGGATTAAGAAAGATGAGTTAGGTTGTAAAAAGGATTGTTCCATTGTTTCACACTAATTTTGTTTAGTTTGTTGGTTAGTACTTTGCATCTTCATATCTTTGTTGTATTAACTTTATTTAGTAGGATTCTTCCCTACCCTTTGTCTCTTTGAGATAAACATGGGGATAATTTGAGACTCTTTTATAATTGTATTTTACAATTGTTTGAGTCTTTTAGGAATCCTTGTATTTAGTTGAGTTATTTACTCTTCTATATCTTTTAGGATTGCATGTTGTTAGTTGAGTTATGTACCCGTCTATTTTTTTATGACTCTTGTGTATAGATGAGTTATGTAATGTGTGTCATTTCTTATTTTTTAGTCCCAGTTTCGTTTGTCTCAAAATTGGCCAAAGGGGCAGATTGAAATCTCATTCTTCTGGTGTTGATTCAATTTTGAGACAAATATTATTTTTATGTTCCTGCATTTTTTATGGTGAAATCTATTTTTTTTATATATCATATGTTTTAATATAAAAACTATTTTTGTGAAAATACTTTGAATGTGTATTTTTTTTACCTCAAATAATTTGTATCCTATAAATTAGGAGTTTTATTTTATTTCCAGAAAATTTTAATTATTTTTTGTGATGTTTATTTAATTATTTTTTGGATTTTTATAGGTGATAAATATATATTAGATTAAACAAATAAATTTGTTTAATTATCAATTTAGCACACACAATAAAAACGCCAGTGCCATTATGCCTTGTGTGGCGTTTTGGATTATGGTCTTTTTTTAACCGTTTCGGGTTTCAACTGTTGCCTGTGTTGGTTTGTTGTTTTTATGATCGGACCATGTTTTATTTTGGGGCTTTATATTTGGTTGTTGGTGAGATTAGTTTAGCACTTCCTTTTTTCGTCTCCCCATTTTTACATTGCTGACATTTTTTACTCTCTCTCTCTCTTCAATTTCATTTAATTTCTTGAGAGTTTATTTTAAATCTACTCTACACCCTTTATGGTTCATACTTATCTAATTGTAGTATTTCTTACTTGAGGTTTGAGATTTCGTTTTTATAAGGGTTCGGGTTTTCGAATTTACGTGTTTGCGTTGAAGTTTCGTTTGAAAACTTGTTTGAGCTACTGTTCGGAGTTGAGGCAGTTTTCGGTAGTACATATTTATGGTGGTACTTTTTTTCGATGGTACTGTCTTTCCGGATGTACTGTGTTTGGTGATTTGGGTTGGTCCGGAGTTGGTGATTTTTTATGGCAATTTTTCATTTTTCTGGTGGCAGTTCTGGTGGAGATTTTTTTGTGTTCTTCATTTCGTTTATTTTTTAGGTTTGTTTGAGGTAATATAATTTCTTGACCCTCTTTATATATATATATTCATTTGTATATATACGGTTATATATATTGCTGCTCATATATATTTTATATAACAAGATCTAAGCTATTGTTATTTAAACTAAAACTAAAATCGTTTGTTGTTCTTATCAGATTTGTAATTAGTTCTCTTTGAATATCCTTTGCATGCTTAGATTTGAGTTTGTGTAAACTTGTCCATTTAAAGCCGAGATTGATTTTTGTTAACAAAGAAAAAGGTTTTGCTAGAATAATTTTTTTTGACTGACTAGTTCTTGGATTTGAATGTTTTATGTTGTTGGATCTACTATATATATATTACTAGATTATTTAGATTCGTAAATGATTTTTTTGTGGTGTTTAGATCTGATCCTTTTGGGACTGTTTTTTATTTTATTTTTGGACTTAGTTGAGTGAAATTAGATTTTACCTTTTTGATCTTGGATCTATTTTTTGGTGTTTGGTTTTTGAGTTTTTTATTCCCACCTATTTCAGTGTGTGTGAACTTGTTAAACTAGAAGTTTTTTTGTTACACAATTTTTATTAAAATATCTTTTATTTTACAACTGATTTTATTTAATCAATTTGAGATTAAGGATAATCTGATTTTTACCTCTAATTATTTATATCCTCTAAGTTGAATACTTTGTTTGTGTTCACTTTATTTAGTTGGGTTATATTAGTGTGTGGAATTTTTATCTTCTCCCGTTTTATTTAATCTCAAACTTTCATTATCATTGTTAACTAAAATTAAACATAACCTGGTGTGTTTAGTCCCATTTTATAAACATGATAATTTTTATGTTTTGATTAAAACAAATTTATAAATTAATTTTGCGTGTTGAATGTAATAACCCGTCCTTTTTGGGTATGATTATATTCCATAATTGGGTGTAAATTGGAATTTGGAGAATTTCTAGGCATAGTGAATTTTGGGATTTTCGAGGAATAGATGATTTCTGATGGATGCTATAATTACTTTTGGGGTTAAATAGGTCGAAGTATTTTAATTATAGGTCTCCGTTGAGTAAAGCGACAAAAGTTAAGATTTTAATTAGAAAACCCGCATAGAAATGTATTGGGTTAAAATAGGAGGTTGCGATCGACTGCGTCGTGAGTCTCGAAATGGCCTAAATAGTCAGAAAAGAATGTCCGATTGTCGAAATTGAGTTTCGGGAAATTTTAGAGTTAAAAGGGCTCGTAATTGAGTAAACGAATCGTTTTTGGGTTTTAAGGGGTACAACTTTCTCCCTATATAAGGAGGGAGAGGGGGAGAGAATAGAAAGAAAAGACAAAGAAAAGAGAGAAGAGAGAGAGGAAGGAAGAAAAAGAGGAGAAAATAAGATTTTGGGCCAAACTCCGCCAGATTTGACTCGGGATCGTCGGATTATATCCACGAGGCAAGTGTTTACATTCATTATTTACTTTTGAGCATAAGTCTCATATCGTAGTTTGGTATTAACAAACCCTAAATATTTTGGGTTGGGTTTTCATGGATAAAATGGGTTTTCGGGAGTTAAAACGAATAAACCCTAATAATTTTCTAATTGGAGAAACATAGAAATTAATCAAAATTAATTGGTGATTTCGGGTTCTAGGATGTTTAGAACCCTTATTGTATGTGTAGATGTAGTTGGTTGAGGTTGTAGGGCGTTGGATGTGGATATAAAAGCTCGGGAGAAGATTTAATGGCCGAAACAGCTTCTCGGAGAAGAAGGTACCCGCCATTATCGATCGATCGATCGATCGATCCATCGATCGATCGACGGCCAAGGGTCGATCGATCGACCCTTCAGGAAAGTTGACAAATTTTCCCAGGATGAATTGAATGGGATGAATTCCAATTCCAATTGATTCGAGGTAAATTATGGGATAACATAAGGGGCTCTTTAGGAGTAAATAGTCCTCCGATTGAAGAGATTTAGGAGGGCAAGGTGAGGGTTTTAATATATAACCCTTAAACTATATTTTCGAGGAAAATGGAAAAATTGTAGAGGTTGAAGGTTTAGGGTTCCTAACTTAGGGTGGGGACCTTTAAGTGATTATATGGTCAAGATGTAGTCCTTGGGTTCGTGGAAATGAAATCCATGACCCACTAAAATTAAGGTTATCGGGGAAAGGATAATCCCTACTATATTTCAGTGGGCATTTAGGCCTATATAATTATGCGTATAGAAAACATAATTATACCGATTACTGTTGAGTATGTCCTATGAGATAATTAGGAATAATTGGGAATATAGATATATATTCACTTAGTATGGAGTGTTATAATTGGAGATATCCAATAAATCCTTAGATGGGATTAAGGTATGTATTATTTATCAAAGTAAGGAAATACTTTGGGTTTAGTATCATGCGTATATGAATGCAAGATTATGATTCTTTGAGAGAATCTTTGGGATTATTGGTCATCGCTAGATGCTATTGGAAATTATGGCCATATATATATATATATATATTCGAGGAGGAGTACATGGCATATATATACTATGTGATTAAAGTATATATATGATATGATATGAATGACTTTTGAAAATGTAAAATATTGAATATTTTCAAAAGGGAAAAAGAAATGATTTTCACATATGATAATTTATGTATACACACCTCTCGAAATGTTATCATAAGGGAAGTTCGCGCGTGAGGTGAATCCCCCTGGCTAATGAATGTAGGGTGGATATAGTATTAGGTCATATGAGCGATTATCATATGTTTTACTACGTTGGTGAGGTAATTCCGGGTGTTGTTATGACTCTCCCGCAGGCATATGGCCGCTTCCCCACGTTTCGGTAGGTTCCCAGATTGTCTTGTTTGATAGGCCCTGGAAGATGATAGCCATTTAGGGGCGCGTCCAGTGGGGAAACTCGAAGGGACGATCTTAGTTATGTTAAAGCGATTCATGATAATGAATTGGCTTTAAATACATTTCCCGGATGGAAGAAGGGAAATGGGATAATGATTTGGCTTCAGATACATTTCCCGGATGGAAGAAGGGAAATGGAAGCATGTGATATGGAAAAAACATTTTTATGATAATAAAAATGGCTTTTGAATACATTTCCTAGATGGAAGAAAGGAAATCGGATGTTTTAAAACGGAAAAGAATTTTTGTGATAATAAAATTAGCTTTTAAAAAGTTATATGATATGTTAAAGCAATTCATGATAATGAGTTGGTTTTTAAATACATTTCCTGAATATAAGAAAGGAAATGGTAAGTTTTGAGATAAAAATGAAAAATGAAGTAAACCTCAATCCGGGAGATATATCCGGATGTGCATTATAAAGATGAATATCAAGTAAATGAATTCTCATTTCGGGAGGTATATCCGGAAGTGTAACATAATACGTATATAAAATATGAGTATGTATACATTTAGTACTGAGGGTCTAATGGATCTCGACGATCGAACTTGTCGCGTAGTAGTGTATCGGGGGGGGGGGGTTCCTTGTTTGGATTTCTCTTTGCGAGACACACCACGCATGAACATGGCATAGTGTTGAGACTGGGAAGAAGTTTAATCCTTAGTGCTCTAATATTGTGATTTATTATATGCTGTGTTTATATATATATATATATGTCTTTCGTGTACTGAGGGTCTAATGCATCTGGACGACTGAACTTGCCGCGTAGTAGTGTATCAGGGGGGTTCCTTGTTTGGATTTTGCTTTACGAGACACCCGACACACGAACATGGCATAGTGTTGAGACTGGGGAGAAGTTTATCCCTTAGTACTTGGACTAACTAGGATTGTTAGAAGATGGGTGACAGTTTAGTTAGTCGGTGTGTTCTGACTAGGATGTTTAGAGGGATGCGCTAGGAGTGCACTATTAGAAGAGGGGTGAGGGGTATCTCATGGGAATGCGATACCAAATTTAAATATGAGATAAAACATTTTTCTTTAAAAATAAGGCATTTATGCACTTGCTAAATATTTTCAAAATACGGGCTCTGACCCATTTATCTACTTTTCCCTCTCTTGCTATATATATATATATATATATATATATATATATATATTTAGGTGTCCAGACACAGGGACACCCGGATGACACTTCTTTCGAGTCAGACGTTAGCTGCAGCAGCTGTGGATGCGTGCAGGTTCTCCATAGACGCTTCTATCCTTGTAATTTAGATAGGAGGTACTGTATAAATATTCGTGCCAATGGCCCAACTGAATTTATTTATTCTTTTCCTCCTTTTAGTGCGATATTCAATATGGTTGTATAATTTTGATCGAGTGTTCGTTATTTTATTTCATTTCAGTTTCATTTACGGAAACTGTGTGGATGTTTTAATTGTAGTTGTTTCAAAAGAGTAGTTAAGTAAAATTTTGACGCCATCCTAACAGGTTATTAGTAATTAAATGGATTTTCGATTGTGATGCTAAGAATGGTCCATATGAGACTCCTGTTTTAATTTGATATAGGAGTGATCACCCGATATTTTATTATGAGGGGTGTCATAAATGCTATCAGAGCATCAGGTTCTAGTGTCCTTAGGAATCTGTGCGGACATACTATGCTTTCAGCGTTGCTCTCGATTTGATATAGAGATTCAGGATTAGGATTGCTGATTTCTCTTGTGAGATTTCGTTCTCCTACCATGTTATAAGATTATAGTAATTTTTTGCATGCTTGTTCGAGATTCGTGTGCGGGGCTTGGATGGCAGCAGTAGGTGGGGCTTAGCTAAAGCAGCTGATAGAAGTCGAGAACGAGGACCGTAGTAGAGGTCACTTCCTTTGTAGTGTTTGCTAAAGATTGTTGCATCGACTACTAAAGTATAGTAGTTATGAGTATTGTAGTACCGCCGTAGTAGAGGGTGGTACTAAAGTTGAATTTCCCAGTGAAGTTAAGGGTTCGAAAGGGATCTTACAAATAGTTGTAACCGTGATTCCCCATATTTTAGTAGGAATGAAAAGAATGTTGTTTTGGATTATTCACATAAGGATCGGCCAGAGGCCGACAGTGAATAAAGAGTATTATGGAAGAGGTATAATTGTCTTAGCTAGATAAAGTCGTGGTGTTCATTAGACCATGACTTGTGTGTGTAATTTGAGTTTTGTGGCGGTCTCGATAACATTATATAATGCATATCTATGTGTTTTTCGCGGTAGCGGAATTTTATTTTCCTTCATTCACCATAAAGGCGGGTGTTGATATTTTGAATACATATATATATATGGTTTTCCATACTCGTCTTATATGTTTATACGCGTATGGTAATGTGGTGAGTATATAATGTTACTGGTTGTTCGGAGCGATAGCAGGCTAAGGACGGCAAGACTATCGTGTCCGTAGTTCTAGGGTGGAACGAGTGATTGTTGTTGCAATATCTCACTTGGATACAGGTTGAGTTCGCCTTTATTATTATGCATAGATGGAACTTCGATGAGCAGGGGTTTCATTATTGTGATTTGAGTATGTGGCGACCTTCTAGATGTGATTTGATGTGTGCTGGGTTAATTGTTGAGTTGTGATTTTAAGCTCATTATTGATTGCACAAGGATCGAGTGGGGTGCGAGCGCTTAGTGGTATGGCTCCTGGATAGAGATGGGAGTTCAGATCACATTTGGTTGAAAGAGGGGATAGGATTATCCCGATTGCATGTTCGAAAATAACAAACCTCCATGACCGACGAAGTTAAGTAGTAGTGTGTGGAGGGGTTCCTTGTTTGGATTTCGCTTTGCAAGACACTCCACCCATGAATCTTAACGACGCCGGGAGTGAAGAGATGTTGTAGGATGAGAGGAGGTTGGTTTAGTTGATAAGTCATATATTGTGAATGAAACACTATAGACTATGAGCTGTATGATAACAATATGCTTATGGAAATATTGTGCTGTGGAAAATCAATAAAGTTGTCCTTTCGCCACAAGTGGGTGGGATAAGTAGAACTTAGAGAAATTGATTTGAGGATTATAGTCAGACCTTAATGAAAAGGCAAATTTTGAGGAAATATGTTTGGGGTATGATGTTCGTGACGCTTTTACAGGGAGCTGGCACTTCGATTAGTTAGATTTCCTTTTCGCTAAGGTGGGAGGATAGAATAGTAGAAATGCGTTCGTAGGTTAGCGAGGTAGGATTTAGGATGTCCCGCTGGTGTGCCTTAGGTCACTATATCTCGATGACCGACAATGCGAGGGAGTAGTGTAACAGGAGGGTTCCTTGTTTGGATTTTGCTTTTGCGAGATGTCCCACGCATGAAACCGAGCAAATGTGGGAAGTTGAGAGAGGCCTTGGGAACTAGGGATATACTTAGGATTATACTTGTTTCATGTAGGTAGGGTAACGCTTAGACCATAGCATTATTAGGATGTAATTTTAATAGAGTTAGTGGCGCCAATGCAAGGAGAATTGAATTTCGCGGGTTGGGAGGACCCATGTCTGAGTATTACACCGAGGAAAAGAGACCCCAATTTAGAGAGAGTGTTACATGTCGAACGTTCATAATGGTTTTGCAGATGTGCACGGGTTAAAAAAGGTTTATGGGCACCTTAGTAAGTTGGTTTATATACCGCCTGAAATAGAAGGGGCGTAGTATATAAATTTGAAGCTTTGCGAGATGTTAGAGCGGTAGTTATAGACTTGTTTCTCTTTTTGGTAGCAAAAAAAGCCATCAGAGTAACGCGTCGTTGCTGTGCGTTAATGGGTAGAAATTTAGTTGAGCTTGTGGTGAAGCTAGTATATTTGAGTACACCTTGAGGTAGGTGGAATATGGTAAGGGACTATCGTGCTAGCACCTTGTTGACTTTGGGGGTACTAAGACGTAGTGGGATTTGTAATCCTAGTTTGGTGGTGTAGGTTATATCAAATTTTTGAGGAATAAATTCCATTGTAAGGGGGGGGGGGAGTATGTAACAACCCGTCCTTACTGGGGATGATTAAATTCCATAATTGGGTGTAAATTGGAATTTGGAGAATTTCTCAGAATAGTGATTTTTGGCATTTTTGAGGATTAGATGATTTTTTATGGATGGTATAATTACTTTTGGGGTTAAATAGGTCGAAGTATTTTAATTATACTTATCCGTTGAGTAAAGAGACGAAAGTTCAGATTTTAATTAGAAAACTCGCATTGGAATGTATTGGGTTGAAATAGGGGGTTGCGGTCAAGTACCTTGGATTGGAATTTCGACTGCGCCGTGAGCCTCGGAATGGACGAGATAGTCGAAAAAGAATGTTCGATTGTCAAAATTGAGTTTCGGGGAATTTTAGAGTTAAAAGGGCTCGTAATTGAGTAAACGGGTTATTTTTGGGTTTTAAGGGGTATAAACCCTTTTCTTCCTTATATAAGGAGGGAAAGAGGGAGATAATAGAAAGAAAAGAGAAAGAGAAGAGAGGAGAGAGAGAGAGGAAGGAAGAAAAAGAGGATTAAAGGAGATTTCGGGCCAAACTCTGCCGGACTCGACTCGGGATCGTCGGATTGTATCCACAAGGCAAGTGTTTACTTGCTTTATTTACTTTTGAGCATAAATCTCATATCATAGTTTGGTATTAACAAACCCTAAAGATTTTGGGTTGGGTTTTCGTGGATAAAACGGGTTTTCGGGAGTTAGAACGAATAAACCCCAATAATTTTCTAATTAGAGAAACATAGAAATTAATTGGTGATTTCGGGTTCTAGGATGTTCAGAACCCTTATTGTATGTGATAGAAATGCTTTTGTGAAATATTCTCCTAGAGGGCCACCTAGTTGATTGATTTTACATTTAATGATGGCTAGGGTAGCACACAATGGTAAGAGAGTGAGTCGGGTGATGAAATCCCTTCTCGTGAGTGATCGGGAGTAGGTCTTAGTAATTTAATTCATCACACCATTCGAAAATAAATACCAGAATAAAATCAAATAAGATCACACAATAGCACACAAAAGAATTGACTCGCTAACAGGAGAGGCGCGAGTGTTAGAGAAATGTACCTCCCACGGTTTTTAGGCCGTGGGGTGCTGAAAAATGTTGAGTCGATCGGGGGGAGATCACGCCTATCTCAGTCATCCTCGGGAGTCCTACCGACCCAAGATAGAGAGGCTACTAAATCCTCGCCAATGGACGTCGTCTCTCTACCTTGTCCGGTGTCCCTATCACGCTTGTCTTCAATTATTTCAAATTTTAAATAAAAATAAATGGTGTCTTTAAGCACCGCAATACAAGCAATGATAGAATAATCCTAATACAAGACTTCTAAAAAAACTGGTACTAAAATGAAAAAAGTACAATACAAGTGAATCACAAAATGGAATCCGCTCCGAGCTTCACAATACCAAAAATGGCAACGACGCCATTTGATAACGTGACTTTTGTATGTCCCCGGCAACGGCGCCATTTGATAGAAATTACTTGCTTTTTGCGTACATTTTGTCGTTGATTGGAAAGCTCCTTCTAATCAAAAGCTCACATACCTACAAATATAACAACTCAAGCATAGCGGTAAGTAAGGATGTCAATCCACTTCCTAGGGCGTAAAGCAAATGGAACAAATTCAATTGTAATTCACTTTTTATTTTCTTTTTGGGCTTTTTCACTTTTCTAATTTTTTTTAGCTTTTTCAAATATTAAAACAATAGGGTGAGGTGAGATTTAAACTAATAACTAAACTAAATATGAAAATAACTAACTAGAAAGTGACTAAAATGAATAATAAAGTCTAACACTAAAAATAAGAGATAAAAGTGAGGTAAATAATTGTGAGAACAATCAAGGAATGGGATTACACCACAAATTTTAGCTATTCTAATTAATTAATTTAGTTATTTGAATACTCCCAAATTATTATCAAAATTAGAAACCAACTCTCGTTGCAAATTTAATTTTAATAGTAACCTTTTAGAATATTAAGTTTAACACCCCACAACTCTAGAAAATTAGATCTACACTCCTTTTAATTAATCACTCGCTAGGATCGATCAATTAAAATTTATGTCAATCTTAGAAAATAAATTTAGAGTTGAAATTAAAATTATAATACCCCACTTAAGAAACCCTTATCTCTAGTTCGAATCTAAAATGGGTATTACAATTAGAATTTTGATTTTCTCTCGAAAATCATTTACCCTCTCTCGAGGCGTACATATAAGGGTGAGGGATCAAAAATAATATTCAAATGGATTTTTCAAGTAATTAAACTAACTAAAATAAAACAACATCAAAAAAGGGTTTTACCCCACCCCTTGAAAGGGTATTTAGCCTAACATGGTATCAAACATAATAAACAAATATTCAATAGGCATAAAATAAATGAGAAGAGAAGAAAACAATCAAACCCCAATCTCTTGAAGTGAAATTGAACTTATATTCCTTGATTTGAAATTCACATCCCTTAATTTGAATGATTCAAACACAATTACATCAAGAATCTCACTCAATTTAATCCTCACAATAATTTATTTCCTCCTCACTATCCAAAAATAATAAAATAAAAATTCTAATCTAAAACTACACTAAAATGGTATTTTCTCTCTCTACAAATTCCTATATCCTAGCTCTTTTTTATTTGATCTAAACTAAAAATTACCAAAAAATAAAATAAAAAGGATAGTGGATGAATTCATAATAGACAATTAAATAATAAAAGAGATTTGCTAAAAATGCAAATCCTAAAATTATAAAATTGTACATTAGAACTCACCCAAAGAAATAAATTCTAGATCATTACTTCATATTGAGATAATTGCTAAAATTGCAAAATCTCAACAAAAAGGAATGGGTTAGAATTTAACTCCCATAAGGGATAAATTTCACTACATCAATCTATTTTGAATTAATTGCTAAGAATGCAATAATTAATAATAGATGGGTGGGGTGAATTATATCCTAGAGATAATTTTCAACACACACCTATATATTGAGGTATTTGCTAAAAATGCAAATACCTTTATATTGAGGTATTTTCTTATCTATATGTATAGATGTAGTTGGTTGAGTGATACGACGCAAATATTCCGTATTCCTCCCATTAACCTACGCGTTATTAGCCCCCTCGGGGATCTTAATCCCGATATTTATGCTCTTTAACTAGACAACCTCGGATTTCTATGTTAACATGTTTTGCAGGGGTTAATTGAGCTTTTGTAGGTATTTGGATGCTTATTTTGAAGTTTGGATGCATTACGGCAAAGTTTCGTACACAACCGCACGTGCAAGGGTAATTTTATCATTTCACAATTTGGGCAACTGGCCCAATTTCTTCACGAAAGTTTAAGCCCTCTGAACAAGCTTCGCATGGCCGTAAACGGTGCACGAATCGGAGCTATATCGAAGAAGTTACAGGCTTTTGTGCGGAAGAGAAAGACATATCAACCAAAACAGAGGAAGGGATCAAAGTCCTACAGGTGCGAATCGATTCGGACCATCCGAATCGATTCGCTAGGAGACAGTGGCAAAAATTCACATTTGTGAATCGATTCGGGCAATCCAAATCGATTCGCCCCATTTCAGTATGCCAGTTCCTCTGTTTTCGAATCGATTCGGACCAGCCGAATCGATTCTCCCCTTTAGCAGCCTTCGAGGAACCTCCTTACCGAATCGATTCGGACCAGCCGAATCAATTCGGTCCTGCAGATATTTTTTTTTTCTTCTTCTTTATTTACAAGTTTGCCATGGGATATTTTGTGTATAAATACTCTCTTCTCTCATTTTTGGGAGAATTATTCAATATCTTCATTTTGTCTTAGATTTTAGGGTTTGTAAACTTGGGAGATTTGCCCTACTCCTCTCTTGTACTCTTTATTTTGTAAGTTGTACCTTAGTTTTAATTACATTAATTTAGTTGTCTTCCTTAATTTTCATGCTTTAATTTACTTGCTTTCTTTACTTTCTTGCCTAGATTAAATTATTTATTGCTTAATTAGTTTATTTCTTTGTTAATTAGTTTCATTTATGTCTAGCCCTTAGATAAATAGGGTCGGGGTTGTGTTTCGCGATTTACGGGTTTGGACCTCAAAATTTAGGGTTTCGTGTAAAATTGCATGTAATTGAAACCTCGCGTATTAAAGTCGGATTATTATGCGTTTAAATTTCTTTGTCACACAACGTTAGTGTTTATAGCGACATTTCGAATTTAATCCGCATGTGACAATTTTTCGTTAAATGTTTAATCTCACAACTTTGGATTGAATTCCTTATTGTGTGATGTTTATGCTTAATTGAAAATGCTCGATTAAATTATTTTCGAGCCTTAACTCTAATTAGTAGTTGTTTCGATCCGTGTGGTAGGATGCGATCTCGATCCTCGCTTTACTTTTATATAGCATAACTTATTCTTTTCTTTTTCCACCATTCCCAACTATCACCTTTTACACTTTTATTCCTAAAGTTTTAAAACAATTAAAATATAAAATTCAATCACTCCTTATGGATTTCTTACAATACCCGACTTACCGCTGTGCTTGCTTGTCAAGTGTAGTTGTAGTTTAGGTTTTTTGCATCGCGGCGGCGAAACACACAACGATTGTCTCCTCACACGAACACACTTTTACCGCTTGATCAAAATGGCCCTGTTGCCGGGGAGTGTGTTTTAGATAGTAATTGTTTTATTATTTCGTAGTATTTCTTTCATTCATATTTGTATTCTTTATTTTTCCCTTTCTTTTTGACTTGTGCTAGATTGTTTCGAGAAATTGAAATCTCGGTGCTTGTCGCTTTTGTTGAATAGCTTATTTTGAAATGTCTCGTTATTACGCTTTTGATAACCTTAATTGTTATGAGAATTGTTTTCCAATTTATACTCCCAAAACAATGAGAGAATGCCTACAAGTTCTTGAAGATGGGCACATTGAGCATGAAATTCAAGAGTATGTAAGTGATCCCTCATCGCCTTATGAGGGTAATTTGGAATGCGGGGGATCCGTTAGCTATGAGCAACCTGCACAAAAAGATGGAATGTCTTCTTGTTCGTTTGATTATGAGTTAATGATAAAGGAAATTAATGATCTATCCGAAAGTTCTTAAGGTTGGTTTCTAGAAATCGATGCCATGCTCGATGAGATTATTTCTTCACAAAATCGGGTTGAGGTTGAAACTTGCGTTTCATCTTCACCCCTTTTTGTTAAAGAAATAATTGAGAGTGAGCCAGACTTTAGCACTTTTGATTTTCAACCTCTTATTAATTCTTTCGATTGTTTTGAGGTTGTTTTTCCTTCCATTCCTTTACTCCCTACTATTCCCGAACAATTAAATTTATCACAAGAACCGGTTGAAAGTCTTGAGGACTTTGACCTGATTCTTGAACGAGTTTGTTATTTTGAGATGCTTCAACTCATGGGCTATTCAGTTGCACTAGCCCCACCTCCCCTTCCAATTGAAGAATCTTGGGTATTTGATTTTCATTTTTCTGAGAATGATGTAGTCTTGTCCCTCGTAGTATCCAAATCCCCCATTGTTCGCCCAAAATTTCAAATTGGCGATGGTTCACTTTTTTCACCACATGCCTTCCGTTTTTCAAACGGAATTCTTATTTTCCGAGAGGCATGTTCGCTTTGGAGGGTCCACCATTGATCTTTCAAAGTCAAATCCCTTTTTGGGTGGACCCTCAACTATTTAGACTTCTAGTGTATAGTTAGTGGGAAGCCTAAATAGTAGGTTGTAAATAATTAACTTTTTAATTTTCTTTCTTTCCTATTTTTCTTTCCTTTTAATTTAGTCTAGTGTAATTAGTTAACTTTTTGTTATTTGTTTTTGCTATGGTCGTTACTATCTTGTTTTGTAGATTTCATTGGGCTCATGCTTATGGAGATCGCTCCAATTTTGGGTAATATCGTTCTTTTCCTCTCTTTGTGTTGTGTTCTTAATGCACATTGAGGACAATGCAACATTTAAGTTAGGGGGTGTAGGATATTTTATCCATTTCTTTATTTTGTCCATGTATTTGCTCACATTTAGTTACTAAGTATGCCTTTTGTGAAAAATTTATAAATTTTCAAAAATATTTTCTTTCTTTTTTCTCCTTTGTTGGGCATTTTGCCTTGTTTTCGATGATAAATTTTAATAATTGCCGGATCCAATAGACAACTTAATGATGCATGTTCTCGATTTTAGAAGTTATTAGACTTTAGTCCTTAAATCATTGATATTGTGAATAACTTCATGAATTAAACTTTATCCCATGAGCATATGCACTTTCATTGTCATATTCATTTGGTATAAGATTTTTATAACTCGAGAATCTTTTGTTGCATTGTATATACTTACACCGAGTAAGCTTTGTACCTTTCATCATTTGTGAGTGTTATACACTATTCTTTCCTCTTTGAAAATGTTGAATTCGTCGGTAATCTCTCTATTCTTTCATTGATCGTTCATTAATTGAGTTTATACCTTGAAATGTGTTACTTGAGCTTTATTTTCATATATTGTTTTGACTCGAGAATTGCGTAAACTTTATGAAATGATAATAGTCCATCTTTGTTATATCACCTAGAATAGCCTTAACCTCACCTTATATGTTTCCCTAGTCAACCCCTTTGAGACTATATATATCCTTTCTTTACATAACCCAAAATCCCATACCCAACTCGAAATTGGAGTTATACACTATACATATTACCTTACATACCTTTGTTTGGAATGATACTTGGGATTGAATGATGTTATTGTAGTGTGGTTGCAATTTAAGCACATGAGAGTTTGAAAAGTAAAGAAAAGTGATGTGAAAAAATTGAAGAAAAAGAGAAAGCAAAAAGGAAAAGAAAGCAAAAAAAGAAAAAGTGAGAAAAATAAGAAAAGAAAAGAAAGAGAAAGTTGTATATGTTGTGTATAGTGTTCAATAAGCTTTGATTACTCTCCCCGATGATATATCTAATGCTTGTTCGGAAGTTACTTTCCATTTTTGATATTGCCCGCATCCTTCCCATTATTCCAAGTTTTCATCTCCGAACACTTTGAATCCGTACATATACCTTTCATTTCGTACCTTAACCCCAAACCTACATTACAACCCTATAAAGTCCTATGTGATCTTAGGTTGATGTAATTCAATAGTCATAATAGTTCTGATATTCTGTGAAATTGCATTTTGCCTCTTTTAGTGTGCGGTATCCTTTCATTGAGATTACAAGTTTTTCATTTCCTATATAGCGTTCTTCATCTGTGACATTTGCGCGACCTAGTTTCGATTTACATTTACTCTTTATGCCCGCATGTCCAGTGTATTAGCTCCCTTTTCATAGTGAATTCATTTGTTGAGCATAATTCCCGTGAGGATTGAATGTATGCTTGCTTTATGTTTATCTAGTTTATTTAAGTTTTTACCATATCATATTTTGCATCTGCTCTCCCCCCTCCCACTTTTAAAGTTTCAATTCTATGAGGTGCATTCAACCTGTTAATAACAACGGACTTTAACTTGAATTCTTTCAATATGCTAATAACATGTTTGAAATCTTTTTCGTTGTTATTGAGTTTTTCGCATGTTGGGTTGGGCATATTTTGAGGAAACTATATGATGTTTGTGGGTTTCATCCTTGAAAACCCTCATGAGAGAACACTCGTCCACTAGGGTAACCTAGGGGTTTAACGACTTATTGCATATGCTAAATGCAATCGTGCGCCCGCGAAAGTGGCCTTATCTTTTTATTACTTTTTCATCCCATTTTGTACTTGTATCCTGCTTTTGGTTTGCTTTTAGTTCTTGTTGTTTCCTATTTCATTGCTAGGGACTAGGAATGTGTAAGTTAGGTGGTGTGATATGACGCAAATATTGCGTATTTCTCCCATTAACCTATGCATTATTATCCCCCTCGGGTATCTTAATCCCTATATTTATGCTCGTTAACCAGACAACCTCGGATTTCTATGTTAACATGTTTTACAGGGGTTAATTGAGCTTTTGTAGGTATTTGGATGCTTAGTATGAAGTTTGGATTTCCGGTAAAGTTTCGTACACAACCGCACGCGCAGGGCAATTTTATCATTTCACAATAACTGGCTCAATTTTTTCACGGAAGTTTAAGCCCTCTGAACAAGCTTCGCGTGTCCGTAAACGGTGCACAAATCGTAGCTATATCGAAGAAGTTACGGGCTTTTGTGCGGAAGAGAAAGACATCTCAACCAAAATAGAGGAAGGGATCAAAGTCCTATAGGTGCGAATTGATTCGGACCATCCGAATTTATTCTCTAGGAGACAGTGGCAAAAATTCACATTTGCGAATCGATTTGCCCCATTTTAGTATGCCAGTTCCTCTGTTTTTGTAGATATTTTTTTTTCTTCTTCTTTATTTACATGTTTGCCATGGGATATTTTGTGTATAAATAATTTCTTCTCTCATTTTTGGGAGAATTATTCAATATCTTCATTTTGTCTTAGATTTTAGGGTTTGTAAACTTGGGAGATTTGCCCTACTCCTCTCTTGTAATCTTTATTTTGTAAGTTGTACCTTAGTTTTAATTACATTAATTTAGTTGTCTTCCTTAATTTTCATGCTTTAATTTACTTGCTTTCTTTACTTTCTTGCCTAGATTAAATTATTTCTTGCTTAATTAGTTTATTTCTTTGTTAATTAGTTTCATTTATGTCTAACCCTTAGATAAATAGGGTTGGGGTTGTGTTCCGCCATTTACGGGTTTGGACCTCGAAATTTAGGGTTTCGTGTAAAATTGCATTTAATTGAAACCTCGCGTATTAAAGTCGGATTATTATGCGTTTAACTTTCTTTGTCACGCAACGTTAGTGTTTATAGCGATATTTCGAATTTAATCCGCATGTGACCATTTTCCGTTAAATGTTTAATCTCGCAACTTTGGATTGAATTCCTTATTGTGTGATGTTTATGCTTAATTGAAAATACTAGATTAAATTGCTTTCGAGCCTTAACTCTAATTAGTAGTTGTTTCGATCCCGATCCTCGCTTTACTTTTTTTTAGCATAACTTATTCTATTCTTTTTCCACCATTCCCAACTATCACCTTTTACACTTTTATTCCTGAAGTTTTAAAACAATTAAAATCTAAAATTCAATCACTCCCTGTGGATTTCTTACGATACCCGACTTACTGTTGTGCTTGCTTGTCAAGTGTAGTTGTAGTTTAGGTTTTTTGTATCGCGGCGGCGAAACACACAACAATTGTGTCCTCACACGATCACACTTTTACCGCTTGATAAAAATGCCAAAAACTTGGTGCGCTCTAAATAAAGCTTTTGATTCAAGTGCAAATCTATCGCAACAAGTAATATCCGGTAAGTACAGAATCGTGATCCACAGGGATTGAAACACTCCTAAGAGAACAGGATTAGGTTAAAGGGATTCTCTAAACGTCACAAAAGTTAAAGTGTAAAAGATGATTTAATAGTTTGGAAAAGGGATTGAGGGTAATCTCTAAACTAACATGCTATTGATCATCAATTATTTAATTAATAATTATGGAACTATGAAAAAAACTAAGATAAGCTTGAGTTCAAGATATTAAAGGGATCGAGGATCATTCTCCCACCTTGGATTCACAAAGAAGGGGATTATAGGGATTGGTTAAAATTAATTCTAATCGAACATAACTAATTAGGTCCTAACATCAACCATGTAGAGACTAAACTCAACAATGGAGGATTAGGGGTAGTTAGTTATTGATAGATGGGTTGGGTTTGTAGTAAAGCTTCAAACACTAACCCTTGTATGACAAGAGAAGTTAAGAAACTATGATACTCCAATACCAACACATGAAGTTCCATTAGAACAATTATAAACCAAACCCTAAACATAGAGTTCAAGCATCCAAGGTGGAATTATGATCCCCAATCATAAGTCTAGATAATTATAATTGAAACTAAACTACACATGCTAGTTAACAACATAAATAAGTTAGTTATCAAGTTTAAACACAAAACCAATACAAGAGATGGAATTAAATACAAATTAAAGCTAGTAGAACAAGTAAAGAAGAAGTAAATGAACCTTTCTTGCATTAATAACCACAATTCAGCTAGTAATCAAAGCTTTACAAGTGGGTAAAAACCATAAATGAACTTGACCTAGGAGAGAGAAGAGAGTGTTTTCTATATATCCAAATATCTAACAAAAGTAATCTATATCTACAAAGTAGGAAAAAAAAGGGATATATCCCAAAATCCAACCAAAATGGCAAACTAGTAATAAGAAGAAAGCTGGAAATGCAGGGCCGAATCAATTCGGTGACAAATCTGAATCGATTCAAAAGTGTAGAGATGTTGCCCTATCTGAACCGAATCGATTCGGGCCTGCTCAAAAAGGAAGGTTGCACTACTTTGGCATTATTTCTCCTATGTTTCACCGAAACTTCCGTAACTTCTTCGTTCGAGATCGGATTCAAGTACCGTTGGAGGCCACGCGAAGATAAGAAGAAGGTCTACAACTTCCATGAAGAAATCGGGATCAAAACCCGAGTGATAAAATTAACAATATACCCCCGACTGTGAAAGTGTCTACAGAACTTCTCCAGATCAAAACCAAACATCCCAATATGCATTCCCGAGACCTATAAAAGCTCAATAAAGATACATACAAAGTATATATAATGAATTAAGGGGTTAGTCAATAAATGAGTATAAGAACCGAGAAATACATGAACGGGAATGCTAGAATGTACAAATTAACGGGGTATAAAATACAATAAAAGTGACGAATCATTGAGGTTGTAGGGCGTTGGATGTGGAGATAAAAGCTCGGGAGAAGCTTTAATGGCCGAAACAGCTTCTCGTAGAAGAAGCTGCCCGCCATGATCGATCGATCGATCATGGGGGATCAATTGATCAAGCCATCGATCGATCAACGGCCAAGGGTCGATCGATCGACCCTTCAGAAAAGTTGACAACTTTTCCTAGGGTGAATTGGATGGGATGAATTACAATTCCAATTGATTCGAGGTTAATTATGGAATAACATAAGGGACTCTTTAGGAGTAAATAGTACTCCGATTGAGGAGATTTAGGAGGGCAAGGTGAGGGTTTTAATGTATAACCCTTAAACTATATTTTCGAGGAAAATAGAAAAATTGTAGAGGTTGAAGGTTTAGGGTTCCTAACTTAGGGTGGGGACCTTTAAGTGATTATATGGACAAGATGTAGTCCTTGGGTTCGTGGAAATGAAATCCATGACCCACTAAAATTAAGGTTATCGGGGAAAGGATAATCCCTAGGATATTTCAGTGGGCATTTAGGCCTATATAATTATGCGTATAGGAAGATTAATTATACCGATTACTGTTGAGTATATCCTATGAGATAATTAGGATAAATTGGGAATATAGATATATATTTACTTACTAAGGAGTGTTATAATCGTAGATATCCAATAAATCCTTAGATGGGATTAAGGTATGTATTATTTATCAAAGTAAGGAAATACTTTGGGTTTGGTATCATGCGTATATGAATGCATGATTATGATTCTTTGAGAGAATCTTTAGGGATTATTGGTCATCGCTAGATGCTATTGGAAATTATGGCTATATATATATATATATATATTCGAGGAGGAGTACATGGTATATATATACTATGTGATTAAAGTATATATATGATATGATATGAATGACTGTTGAAAATGTAAAATATGAATATTTTCAAAAGGGAAAAAGAAATGATTTTCACATATGATAATTTATGTATACACACCTCCCTAAATACTATCATAATGGAAGTTCACGCGTGAGGTGAAACCCCCTGGCTAATGAATGCAGGGTGGATATAGTCCTAGGCCATATGATCGATTATCATATGTTTTACTGCGCTGGTGAGGTAATTCCGAGTGTGGTTATGACTCTCCCGTAGGCATATGGCCGCTTCCCGACGTTTCGGTAGGTTCCCAGGTTGTCTTGTTTGATAGGACCTTGAAGATGATAGCCATTTAGGGGCGTATCCAGTGGGGAAACATGGTGGGACGGTCTTAGTTATGTTAAAGCAATTCATGATAATGAATTGGCTTTAAATACATTTCCCGGATGGAAGAAGGGAAATGGGATAAACGATTTGGCTTCGGATACATTTCCCAGATGGAAGAAGGGAAATGGAAGCATGTGATATGGAAAAAGAATTTTTATGATAATAAAAATGGCTTTTGAATACATTTCCTGGATGGAATAAGGGAAATGGGATGTCGTAAAACGGAAAAGCATTTTTATGATAATAAAATCGGCTGTTAAAAAGTTATATGATATGTTAAAGAAATTCATGATAATGAGTTGGTTTTTAAATACATTTCCTCAATATAAGAAAGGAAATGGAAAGTTTTGAGATAAAAATGAAAAATGAAGTAAACCTCATTCTGGGAGATATATCTGGATGTGCATTATAAAGACGAATATCAAGTAAATGAATTCTCATTTCGAGAGGTATATCCGAAAGTGTAACATGATATGTATATAAAATATGAGTATGTATACATTGAGTACAGAGGTTCTAATGGATCTCGACGACCGACCTTGTCGCGTAGTAGTGTATCGGGGGGGTTCCTTGTTTGGATTTCTCTTTGTGAGACACCCCACGCACAAACATGGCATAGTGTTGAGACTGGGAAGAAGTTTAATCCTTAGTGCTCTAATATTGAGATTTATTATATGGTGTGTGTGTTTATATATATATCTTTTGTGTACTGAGGGTCTAATGGATCTCGACGATCGACCTTACTGCGTAGTAGTGTATCGGGGGGGAGGGGGGCTTGTTTGGATTTCGCTTTGCGAGACACCCCACGCACGAACATGGCATAGTGTTGAGACTGGGAAGAAGTTTAATCCTTAGTTCTCTAATATTCAGTTTTATTATATGGTGTGTGTGTGTGTGTATATATATATCTTTTGTGTACTGAGGGTCTAATGGATCTCGACGATCGACCTTACCGAGTAGTAGTGTATCGGAGGGTTCCTTGTTTGGATTTATCTTTACAAGACACCCCACACACGAACATGGCATAGTGTTGAGACTGGGGAGAAGTTTATCCTTTAGTACTTGGACTAACTAGGATTGTTAGAAGATGGGTGATAATTTAGTTAGTCGGTGTGGTCTGACTAGGATGTTTAGAGGGATGCGCTAGGAGTTAACTATTAGAAGGGAGGTGAGGGGTATCTCATGCGAGTGCGATACCAAATTTAAATATGTGATAAAACCTTTTTCTTTAAAAATAAGGCATTTATGAACTTGCTAAATATTTTCAAAACTCGGGATCTGTCCCGTTTATCAACTTTTCCCTCTCTTTCTCTCTCTCTCTCTCTCTCTCTCTCTCTATATATATATATATATATATATATATATATATATATATATATATATATATGTATGTATATGTATATATATATATATATATATATATATATATATATATATATATATGTATGTATATGTATATATTATATAGGTGTCCATACATAGGGACGCCTGGATGACACTTCTTTCGAGTCAGACGTCAGCTGCAGCAGCTGTGGATGCGTGCAGGTTCTCCATAGACACTTCTATCCTTGTAATATAGATAGGAGGTACTGTATAAATATTTGGGCCAATTGACCAACTCCGTTTATTTATTATTTTCCGCCTTTTAGTGCCACATTCGATATGGTCATATAATTTTGACCGAGTGTTCGGTTATTTTATTTCATTTCAGTTTCATTTACGCAAATTATGTGGGTGTTTTAATGGTAGATGATTTAGAAGAGTAGTAGTGATGCTAAGAATGATCCATATGAGACTCATTTTTAATTTGATATAGTAGTGATCTCCCGCTATTTTATTAGGCGAGGTGTCACATTGAACAACTTCACGGAGTCTCCGGTTTGAGTGTGTGATTGAGCGTGTGTTTTAGTCACTATTACCTGGGTGTTATTGGGTTGCCTGATTGTCAGTCATGTTGGGTTGTATATATACTAGGCTAGGTATATGGGCTTGTATTTTCTTACTTTAAATCTTTGTAAACTGGTGGACTGTAATCTATAAATCGGTAATTGGCAATAGTGGACTTGGATGTGTGAGTTGTCCTGGAACTAGTGACCCATGGTTTTCCACCACGGTAGTTTCCTCGAGAACAAATATTGTGTCACTTTCCACTTTTTCTCATCTCATTCTTATGGTTTTTTTCTAGCATCACCACTTTTACTTACTAGTTTGCATTAGTATATTTCAATTTATAATTTGTAATATATTTTATATCAAAGAGTTTTAAATAGTTTTAATTACCTAATTCACCTTAGCGCGTAACCATTAGGTCTTTTCCACAATCTTTTTGGAAATTTACAATTTTTCAACAAGAATGCATAATTCATTTTTAAATGTGATCAAATCAAAAAAATTACCAATAAATGGGAAGCATATACCACGCCCCCTAAATTAAACCTTAAAATGTTCTACAAAACATATTGGCACTAAGAATAATAAAAAGAATAATGAAAACTTTAACTAATTATACTAGACCATATGTAAAAAGAATAAATCAACCTAATAGGTTCAAACTACAATTTTAACTTCTAACTAACCATATACTAAAAGTAAAAATTCTTTAGGTCCCACCCAAAATACAATTTGACTTTGAGGGATAATTTATGTACCCTCATTTGCATGCATAACTTTCGAAAAATAGGAGTTCCGTTTGACCAACGGAAGGTATGAGTAGGGCGAAAGAAAAAAACCATCATCAATCAAAACTTTTGGGGGATAATGGTGGGTTTGGATTGAACGGGTGATGAGTACACATGATATCCAACAAAATTGAATTTCCACCCAAATATTTTACAATTGCAATAGGAGGTTATGCACATGGAGGCAAGATTTCCTTTCTAGAATGCAAATCAAGTAAGTAATCATCATCGATAAAAGGATTAAACCTTTTAAACTTTTGAACCAAATCATGGGATACTTGTAACGGTTCGAAAATAGGGAATGAAAATGGGGAGGAAATAAATTCAATTTCAGAAGATCACTCATCATCGCTGAAAGATTGAATTTCGAATGATATATGATCATTTTTAATGAAACTTTCTTCTTTGATTACTAAAGAAGAAACCATTTCATTGCAAATGGATAATACATCCATTTCTTCCTCATTTTCCTTCTCTATTATGCCTTGGGCTTTTTCCAAAGTATGATCATTTGGTTCAAAACATTCCCCAACTTCAAAAGTCATAGAAGAAAAATCATCATTGGATTTGAATAATGCATCTAACTCTTGATCCCAATATTGATTCTCTTCCCTATAATGGTTTTCAAGCTTTTCATTTGTAAGAATGTGTAAGCCCTCACTCAACGTCATAAGTGGAGGAGTGAATTCTTGAAAATGAGAAGTTTCAAAACTATCCTCGAAACTACTATAAAAATCATTATTATAAGACTTTTGAAAGATATTACAATAAGTTCCAGTATTCTTATTGTAATCTTTTTATGGCTAGCTATCGGAACGATCATATCAAAATTTCCCGTAATCCATTATTTGACTTTTGTAATACTCACACAAAGACATTTTAGATGCATCAAGCCTTTAACTTTGATAGTATTGACCAAAAATCATAGGTTTAGGGTGATTTTCATAATTATCATTGCAATTGCCAAAAATAGGAGAGTTAGACATGCTTCCCTCGAAATAAACTTAAGATGGAGATTTCCAAAAAGTGACGTGCGAGCGATAGATTGAAGCATTTCTTGGCGCTTAAATGTATAAGTTTTACAAAACTAGTTAACAAAGAATACAAATTGAAAGAAAATATTACAAAATACTTAATTAATTATAATCTAAAACAAAAGAATCCCCGATAATGGCACCATTTGCTAAGCAGTGGGAAACCAAGCATCTGTGTTACTTACGCTTGTCATTGTTATCGACTCCCACCGCAATACAAAAACCTAATTGTTAACGACACTCTTACGGGAGTATAACGGCGAGTCCGGGTATCGGGTCCATAAGAAAGGATTGCTAAAAATTAATGGATTTATTACTTCCGAATAAAAGTGTGAAAGATAATTATTTTAATGAAAGATTAATCTAGGAATGTATTGAAACTAATATTAAAAAAATCCATTATAACAATAAATTGAGAATAATATCCCTCACCTACTGTTAATTAAAATAAATTGTTACATGGCAATAAAATATTCACAAGATTAAATATCCTTTTGTAAATTAATTAAACCTAGAGTTGTCACCCCCTATATTCTCATAAAAGCCTACTATGATTTTGGCATCAGTAAATATCCCTATGATTACACATGCAAGGTCGTAATTATATGGAACATAGATAATATACACCATTAAATATCCTAGGTGTAAAATAAAAAACACCAAAAGCAAAGAAACCAAAAAATAAAGGAAAACAAGAACATAAACAATAACAAATCAAGAATCGAGGTTAACAGAGAAATAAAATAACAATGGAATATTTAAATAATGGAGATAGATGATGAATAGTAAACTTACAATACAGATGGTATTAAACCCTAGGAGAGAAGGTAGAGATCCTAAACTAAAATAAAAGACGTCATATACTTAAAATAATGTTTATGTATAAATACGAATCCAAAAAACCCTAAAAATAGAGTTTTATAGAATTGTACAGTACCCCAATCGATTTGGAAAAGTCCCGAATCGATTTGGTACTTGGTAGTTCTCTTTCTCACTGTAATCCAATTTTGACACGTCATATGGAAAAATAATAAAATCTTCATACGGACTCTAAATGACGCACATTCAGAATTCACGCAAAGATAATTCAACGTTATACATGTTGATATGTTGAAACCCTCCAAATTGTAACATATGAAATTATCAAATTACCCTTAAAGTAGAAGAATATGTTAAAACTTTTCAAAAACGGTTATAATTTCCTCATTCGGGATCGGAATAACGTACGGTCGATGGCCACGCGAAGATAATCTGATGATCTAAATGTTGATACTTTTATACCATCTAAAATATGAAGTTTCAAAATACCAAATTATCCTTTAATTTACATCTTGCGATGAAATATTCTTGAAATGCATCCAACTTCACACCATGCATCCATAATACCTACAAAAGCTCAAATATACCTCGTAAAACATAAAAAAATATAATAGAGATTGTATGGTTAACAAGCATAAGCATAGTAATTAACGTACACGAGGAGCTAAAATGCACAAGAATAAAGGGTATAAAATGCAATATCATTGACGAATCACTCATGTTAAGAATTCTAGTAGAAAACATTTAAAATCACAGATTTACCTAATGAATAGTAATATGCCTAAGTCTCCACATTATAAAGAACAGTGATACTCCATGACCTTTAAACCTTGGTGAGAAGTACTTTTCCATGGTCAATAGAGCAAAAAACCTATACCAACAATAGAACTCCACGGGGATACCCAGATTACACACAAGGTCACATATCATTCAAGAAAATATGGAAACTAAGATTTTAAGAGAGGAAGAATAAGATTATTACATATCCCTTACCTTATGGATTAATTCGATGAACATTGGCATCCCATCGCCTCTAGAACCACCTTCTTATCCCGCGAACAATAGTTGCCAATGGCCTCACTCTGGGAGCACTTCCTTCTTCACACACAAACCTTGCTTTCTTTTTCTAGAATGGATTCCAGGGAAACTAATAGTCTTGAAAATTGTGCTAAGGTGGATATTTGTAGGTTTTTAGTGGGGAACCTAGGTTTTTCCTCTTTTGGACACTCTTTTTCACAATTATCCTTTTACAAAGGCTTCTAGAATACTCTAAACTTAATCCTCAAGCCAAGACGTAATAAGGCCGCTTCATCACCCTACTTGTTGTTGTATTGGTACAAGGCTCCACAACCACCACCTTAGGTTGTGGCCTTTCATTACATATTCGCATCCCTTTCATAATAGGCCATAGCCTTTGGACTTCACAAGTCCGTGGACACTACCTTTTACCTAGGTCTCTTACAAGATTTAACTCAAAATAGTGGCCTCTGTATGGTCATTGACTCTTAAGGTTTTCGGGTCATTACATTAGCTTTATATGGCCGGGACATAGTATTTTCAAATGTTATGACATCAATAAGATTCTAATCTTGGAGGTGGAGTTCTGCATCTTGAGACCAATTAAGATAATTCACCCCAAAACTTTTAAGTGCTTCAAATTCAAGTTCAGAAATTTTTGACATTGTTAAATTGTTCAATTAATAAATTACAATAATATATGTATAATGTATAATTGAAACAAAAGGCAAAAAATAATTCAATATTAATTGGAACATCATGTTCTCAATTGGGACATCAGGTTTTTGATTTAATAGTTAGAACATCAGTTCCTTGCTATTTATTTGTGAGAACTTCGGGTTCAACACATAAAATAATTGATCTTTAGGTTCAATTTTATTAGTATCTTGGGGTTGTAAGATCCCCACCCATTGTGTCAAAACTTTAGGCTTAATCAGGAAAAAAGATATTTGGAACTTCAAGTCCAAATTACAAATTTTTTGGAGACATTTAATGTCTCTTATCCTAATATACAGATAATCAAAACTCCAAGTTTTGATTTAGGGCATATTTTATTTTGGAGCATTAGGAATGAAAATTAAATAATAATTGGGAGCTTTAGGCCCCAAAATTTACTTATTAATTGGGAACTTCAGATCCTTAATCCTAAATAATATAGAAAAATTGGGCTTTATTATATTGTTATATTTAAATAGAGCATATAACTAAAATTTTGACTTTGCTAGATTATAATTGATGAATCTGAAAAAATAGTAATTCTAGACATACAGACATAACAATCATAAAAAATCATAATAATTACTCAATTTCCACAATTTATCTATGTTGTATATCTTAATAGAAATAGTTTCCATATTAATCAAACATATTCTGTAACCACAACGTTGTATACCGGACTAATATTATGCAATATTAACATCATACATGCCTCAAAAGGTTAAAATTGTAACTTGCGACCAAACTTGGTTGATAACGTGCTACACGAAATTGGGTAGAAGAAAATATTAAGAGGGGAAAAACTTATCATTAATTAGTGTATCAATAAAAAGGGGTGACTCCCAAAAGACTCCTTCTCCTTGTGGCATCAGGTTGCAAAAGTAGAGTCCGAAATAATGTGAACATCCACATAAATAAATATAATAACAATATTTTGTAAAGTGATTTTTTTTTACAACATTCAATAACTTTTAATGTGATCTATAAGTCAAAAAATCAATGACTTGATTTTCCATATGTATTACCTATAACAAATGTTAATGATTGCCATATCAATAATTTTTTGACACCTTATGGGAAAATTCCTAGAGCATTAAAAAAGTTGTTTATTGAAGGGAGTCACTTATTGAGCCAAACCTACTCTTGTTCGGATTTAGGTCTTTGGCTAGCGCTATATTTGAATTAATTTTTTAAATAAAAATATGAAGCTAAAATTTTCTTTTAAATTTTGAATTTTTAATAGGGTGAATTCTTAAACCACTTTGCCTCTAATCCCAAATTAAACTCCCCATTATTTTTTAACATTCGAAATTTTCTCCATATACATAGCTTTGGCCGCTAGTTTTTTTACACATGGTAAAACACGTCTCTCTCTGTCCCAAAAACATCTCTCCAAAAAAATTTTCTTTGTAAAACATTTATTAGTGAGATTAGAATGATGATACTGACCAATATATATTCGAATGGGTGATAGTAGGGGTGGACATAGGCTTGCAGCCCACCCATCCCGAAAGGTCAACCATATATTTTATAGAGCTTGGTCAAGTAAAGTAGGTCTTTATACCGGGCTTGACAAATTTTTTCAAGCCCGATAAAAATTTGGGACGGGCTTGGGCACACACTTTCAAACTCGACTAGGTCCCTCATGACTAGAATTCTAAATATACATTATATATATATATATATATATATATATATATATATATATATATATATATATATATATATATATATATATATGTACAATATTTGTAATGTATATAATATAAATATGTGGTTGGGTTTAGGTTTTATTGTTTTAGAGGCATGAGGGCTTTAGCAGACATTTTAATGTTCGACGCGGGATTGCGTAAGCACATTACTCCTTACTATATAGTGCACGCCCAATCCGAGCCCACCCAGGCTCGGCCCGTGGCCACCATTAGGTGATAGCATATCAGATACTAATGTGTATAGCTATATTCATTTTTGGTTATTTTATCACAGCACGTGACGGGACGAATTGCATAATTGTTGCACGGTTTGGAAAGAGCTACAAAACAACTTAAAGAGAGTGAACTAATCTGCGACTCAACTTAATAGAATTCTATTTTATATTCTGGAATTCATTTATTTTTTGTCAATCGGATAATCATGTTCCTCATTTTTTAATTATACAACAACAATAAACACACAAAATATCACATTAATTAGATATTAATAAGGATTAGATCCTCACATTTTTTTTGAATTTCATTAACAATTAGTTTAAAATCATAAAATCAGGATGAAGATCCTCTTGGGATCCGATTAATTTGGTCTTAAGAATCATAATCACCATGAAATTGTTGTTAAAACCAACTATTGATTTATGAAATTGTGGATTCGATAAAAAGATATTTAGAGGTGTAAACCTAAATGATGGTTCAACTTACATCAGTGTAAATGAAGAGAAGTATTACAGCCTTTAATATTTTTTATCGGATAAATAATCTATAATATCAACTATTGATTATTTATCTGATAAAAAAATATTAAGGGTTTTAAAACTTCTCTAGATTAAATGGTGCAATGTGTACTTAATCAAAGGAAGAAGCATATGTGCATTCAACATTTCAACTGATTTCTCTTCGAGTTGGAGGAAAATTCTAAAGTTAAGACAACTTGTAAGGGCTTTCATCAAATCTAAGATTGGGAATGTGATGGAGTCATTCTTATGATATGATAACTGGAATCTGAAAGGTCCTCTTCAACATCTCTATGGGTATAGGGTCATTTATGATGATGCTAGAAATAACAAGGTAAACGTGGCTCACTTTATTCAAGGTGTGAGTGTAATACCCCGTACTTTTGGCTATATTTATTTTTTGGGATTAATTAATTAAATGCGTATTAAGTGGAAATTAATCCGGGTTATAAATACTAACGAGATGCGAGTTAGTATTTGATTATGTGCATACATGTTTTGATATATGTACTTGGTATAATAAAAGTTGTTGTGAGAATTATATACGGCATTTTAGAAATTTTGTTGAGACGCGTGGGACCGCCGCGTCACGGTGTAATATTTTGATTATAAAAGTGATTTTTATTTCTATTATCCGTATGGTCATTTTGAGTGCACCAACGCGTCCGGAAGGGTCGAGATAGTCAGAAAACACTAGCCGGGGATGTAGTTTGGATTCCGGGGTATTTTTAGGCCATACCGGCAACTTAAAGGGTATTTTGGTAATTTTACATTTTGAGGAATTAAAAGTGACGAAAATTGGGAGTTTTAATCTGATGTGGATTTAACCCACTAAGCCCATTAACCAAACCATATTAACCTAGAAGGCTACGTAGGTTATTAGAAGAGCTTTCTAAGTTTCCCAAATCAAACCCTAGCCACCTTAAGCCACCATTGGAGAAGAAGCTTGGAGAGAGGGAATTCTGCAGAAAAGCTTCATCAAACCTACACCAAACTCAGAGACAACCAAGGCAAGTGACTTTATTCCATTTAATTTCAGAGAATGTCCTTTCCATGTTAGAAAAATTCAAATTTTGTGTTTGTTCTTGGTGAAATATGAAAACCCATGTAGTTGGAGTTTAGAACTTGAATATTTGAAGAGAATTGCATGTAGAATGATAGGTAGATGATTATTCTCATGATAATTGTGATTAGAAGAAATTAAAACGGATTAAATTCTGGGATTTGATGATGATGTAAATCTAGGGTTCATGTTCTTGATAAAATTGGGGAAAAGTATAAAATCTTGTGATTTAATGATGTTTAGGATGCATTAATGCCTTAAAAGATGTTAGTTTATGACCTTAGCATGTTTTAGGGTGATTAGAGAACTTAAAACACTGTTAGAACGAACTTTGGAGAAGACTTGAGGTGTTAAAAATGGTGAAAAAACGAGATTAGGCAAATCTGGGACGAAACTGGCAGGTCGTTAGAAGCCCCTACCCAAGTCGTTCGAACAAACTCGTTCGAACGAGCTTCTAACGAGTTGACCAGTCGCTGCTAACGAAAAGGGATTTCATTCGATATCTCGTTCGAATGAGATATCGTTAGAAGGTACAGTTCGTTCGAACGAACTGGAATCTCGTTCGAACAGCCTCGTTCGAACGAGACTTCTAACGAGTTGACAGAGGGATCTCGTTTGAACAGTCTCGTTCGAACGAGACTTCTAACGAGTTGACAGTTTGGTCCTTTTTGGACTGTTTTGATTTTTGGAGTCCCGTAAACTTGTTTGAGGATATAGATAACCTTCCTTTGATGATGTAAGGATAGATTTGGGACTTTTGGGTTATTACGAGGAGTAAATTTATATACGAGAGATTTAATTCAATGAACCGTTTGGGTTGAGACGTGAGTGTCTACTACGACGTGAGAATAGATTATGGCGCGTATGATGATAAACCGAAATAAAATAAGTGTAGATATTATAAGTTAGTACAAGAAAGCGATATGTACTACGATTAAACTACGGGATTGCTAAGATGTGTGTTTACTTAGTATTGGTATATGAATTGTGTGTATGACATACTTACCATACTTGCTATCACGGGAGGTTTGCGTTCGCTTAGGGCCCTCTAATCCTTGTGTTGCCCGGATTTAGACTGGTTACCTTGATGAACATAGGTCATAGAAAGACTTATTGGGATATTAATAAGTCCGCTGATCGTAGGAACGTAGGTATGTGCGTGACCTATGTGATGTGACTGTGTTCGCCTCCACTATTTGTGATGTTGTTATCTGTGAACTATTCCTGAGAGATTCGGAATATGTAATCCTTATGTACGTGATGTACCGGGATGGATAACAGAGTATGTGTGCACCGCAGCTTAGTTCTCGGGGTGCTTATATTGTATATTTATGATGTGAATAATATACACTTAATTAATGGGAACCTTCATGTTAATGTTGTGAATATAATTACGGTATTGCTTCGAGATATATAGCGAGTTAACTGATAGTGATATATATTTGGCATATTGAGCATCTGAGTTTATGTTAAACCCCAACTTAATTACGAGCGTTATAATGTTAATAGAACCGAGTAATATGGGTAGGACCTATGATAGTCTAGCTAGAGATAATGTCACTTAGCTAGTGGTTTGTGTCGTTGTAGATGGGTACTTACGTTAGGAGTGCACTGTTAGACGAGAGGTGAGAATATCATGTGAGTGTACGTCCTAACATGTACTTTGCATTTAATGTTTTAAATGTTTTTAAAGCACTTGTAGGTTTTTAAAATATAACTCCACATTCGGGCTCTGACCCGTTTGCTTTTCAAATCTATTTTTCTTTGTAAAACCATTTTAGGTGCCCAGCCACAAGGACACCATGCATAGGATATTCATTCAGGTGACGAGCTGTAGCTGTTTGTGGAAGCTACAGGGATTTGCTTGTAGACGCCTCTATCACTTGGATTCCAGATTCATTATCTATCAGTTGTAGGGCATGTTGCCCATTTCTATTAGAGTTACATTTCCATTTCAGTTTCAGACTTTGGCATGTACTGTTTTAGTTTTCGGTTTACTTATTTCAGTTATGGGATTGTAGTGAGGAGTTTTCCTCCAGACTTTATTTACGTTATGTGATGTTCATTCTATTTACTTCATTATGGTGAATGGTGTTGTTATTCTTTATTACACATGTTACATGTTAATCAGACTTTAATTAAAATTTGGCACTTACTTTGTAAATACTAGGTGGTTAGTAATCATAAAAGTGTTTTCGACAGTGATGCTATTAATTGGACCAACTTGGCATGTTGAATTAATTTAATAAAGGAGTAGCTACCCGGTATTTAATTAGTCGGGGTGCCACAGTGAGGTGGAGATGGCCTGCTACCATTACTTGGGAGTTACTCGACGTCATAAATGACTTTCTTCCTACCATTTTCCCTAATATCGAGGATAGTGTGGAATGGGTTATTGATAATTCGAAGAGGTTCACTATTGCTTCTGCCTATAGTTTAGTACTACCCTCTTTACCTCATGTAATTTGGAGTAAATTGGTCTGGAGTAAAAGCTGCATTCCGAAATGCTCATTCATTTTGTGGATGGTATGTAGGAAGGCCTAGTATACTAGAGACAAATTGTTCAACTGCGGTATTGCAGATAGTAATGCTTGTGGGATGTGTAACTTACATGTAGAGACTTTAAACCACCTGATTTCTGAATGAATTTGGGCTAAACAAATATGGAATGAAGTTTTATTAAGGTACCTATAGTATAGAGAAGTTCTTAACTAGGAGGATAAGATGGAGGATGCCATAAAAAACTATATTGGTAAGACATTCATAAAGAGAATTAGATTCCTTTCTTTTTCTATTACCACCTAATGCATCTAGATTAAGAAGAATGGGAGAAGCATGAAAAGAGTGACAAGAGATTTTTCCTCTATAATCAAAGACATTGAAGATATGATAAGGGTCAAAGTAGGCCAATGGGGGAAAGCTAGGAGGAGCTATACTAACTGGATGACATGTATGAACTGGGGACTTCCTAAATGATACATTGAGGATACTTAGTTTTGTATGGCCTAAGGTCTTTTATTTCAAGTTCTTTGTTTTATTTATTGTTGCCATGTCATGGTGATGCCTTTCCTTTAGAGTATTGGTTTCATATATACACACACAATTTCCCAAAAAAAAAAAAAATGGAGTTGACATTAATTTTGCATATCAAAATAAAGTTAATCAGAGATTAAGAGGTGTCTCATTAATATTGTATTGTTCAAACCAAAATATAAAGAGTGAAATTTAGGGAAGTTGCAACATACCAAATGATTCTTTATTAACGTTTCATTAATGCGATATTTTGTGTGCGTATTATAAACAACAACTATGTCAAATATAATTGTTTATTTAGAATTATATATCCGATAAAAAAATATTAAATTGTGTTATATTATTCTTAGTTCACACTAGTGTAAGTTTAACCCTCCTCTATATGTATAGCTCCTTTGATGCTATAAAAATCCTATAGCAGTTCAATTCCACTTCTAAACTCTTCTTGTCGACTTCATCTCCTTTATTTAGCATCCTACATTATCTTTTCATTCCTTCCCCCTCTTTTTTATGTTTTCTTAGAAAATATTAGTGTATACAACAAATGATTTGAAGAAAGACAGTAGAATTTCGAATCCTTTACATGAAGACTTACTCTCTTAAAACATATTTGACGTCAATAATTATTGAATACAACTTGTGCAAAAGGATATACCAAAAACTTTTTTCAAGATGCAAATAAGCTTGAAATTGCTTTTAGTTTGAGCTTTTAAACAACCCTAAATACAAAATGATTTTAATAGGAGAGTTCTCGTGTTGTTCAAATGTGTATGACTTTCAATAATAGTTCATCAATATTAATAATTCATAGTTGTTTCATGAACTATGAAATTTTCATAATTTTTAGTAAGTATGAAAAGGGTGAGGGGGAAACCTTTATGTATGGAATTTCATGTATCTTCCTGAACAACCATATTTTTTATTTAAATATTGGTATCAATGATTTTATTTTAGTGGTTGGTGGATTGCACTTGTTTGTTCTTAAGTATGATCTCACAATCCAGACTGTATTTCCCCACGCAAATCAACACCGGATCTACTTGTGCACTTGTATAGAATAGATTGCACACATTTTTGTGTGTACTTGAACAATTTCACATAAAAATTCTCATGCACTTTTGTAATACTCCATTATGTATATATATATATATATATATATATATATAATATTAATTAGTATTGCTCATGTGCATGATAGTTGTATGTGCATGATAGTAGTGTAATTCATTGTGAAATTTAAGTGCATGTTATAATTAAATTTAATTCAAGAAACTAAATAATATCACAACAAAAAAATGATACATTAGGACTGACATATTAGGGACGGTTATAATTTTCTTCCCTAATAGATATTTATTAAGGATGTTTTGTCCCAACCGTCCCAAATAATTCATCATATGTGACGTCTAGCATCACTCGTCCCAAATAATACACACTAATAGTATTATATAGATCAGTTTAGTAGTCATTCTTGAAAATCTGTTTCTTTATACTTGTATGGGATAGTACTAATTTTCATTAGTGTTCCCGTCCGTTTTTGGATCTCTCTTAGACAAGGCGACTACTTTACCCCAAATCATTTATTCCAAATTTTCCATCTCCCGTTGCCAAACCTAAACCTTCGGTGCTTGTTTGCTCCAGATTTTCCATCGCTTAGACAAGGATTGGAGCAAATACTAACACGAAACCTTAGGAGCTTGTTTTTATAGATTTTCTATCTCTTAGACAAGGATATTTATTTGTGCTTTTTTCTTGTGGCTTGCTGCGCCGACGATTTGTGCTTTTTTGGCGCTGACGGGAACTCATGGTAAGGGCTTTCTCGTCTTTCGTCTGTGTATTGTCACTTTTATGTATAGTTTGTGTGAGTCACCATAGTTTAATTTTAGAAGAACTTAAACGACCAGTAAAGTGAATGCACAAAGCAATATGGACTCAAAATAGCAGACCCTTTTTTTCATATGTGATGATTTGTTTGTGATTGCTTTTCATTTCTAAACTGTGAATTTACTAATCCATTTTTGGCCATAGTTATTGATTTTAGATGAGATGGTTTTGTTTTTGTTTTTGTTTTATAATATTAGGGGAGACATATCCTGGCATTCAAATTTTGTTATTTATGGAACTGGAACTGAGTGAATAAATGTTTTCAATAGATTGTGTATGTTATGCTTGTTTTAATATATTACATAAATTGGTTTTTATATTAAGCTTGGTGTTGGGTAGCCAGGTTGGGGTTGGAACTTATCATCATGGTTCCTTAATTGGTAATACGCAGAGCTCCCGTGCACACTACACATGGCTGCTAAGTAGATTATAAATTAGACATGGAGTCCCTATTCGTGGACATTGTTTGTCAAATTGTCATTATTAGAGTCTAATTATTTCTCAAAACTTTTATTTATCCAAAAATTGATTTTTGTTCTTCCGTTATTTTGATTTTTAAACATTTTGCTTGGTTGGGTCTTGTTCACACGAGGTTTCTGGAAAGTAGAGATTCGTTTGTAATTATGTCTGGCCTAAAAAATAGTAGGTATAATAACCACAATCAATGTTGTTAACGTCGGTCGATACACAATAAGTGTCAGAGGTATCGTATCATATCGGGAGTAAAACGTGTCATAATGGTGACTGTATCGTTCTTTGTAGTATCGACAATAAATAACTAAGTATTACTCGTAACATATGTGTCGGATGTATCATATTGTATCGCCGATACATATTTTTTTTTCCATCTAAATAATGCCACTTTCCTTTCTTAACCAAAAATAAATATAATAAGTTGAGGAAGTTTGTAACCTCCTCTCTTTTTTTCATTTTCTGTTTGGTTTAGCAAAGTTATGAGGGTTTTAAAAAAAAGGAGAAGACCTTACAAACCATTTCAACTTTGTTAGGGTTTCTAATTATGAACTAAATCACACACTCCTCTCTATTTCTTCTTCTTCTTCTTCTTCTTCTTCTTCTTCTTCTTCTTCGATTTAGGTGAGGGTTGATTTTCCATTGATCGCAACCTCCTGTCTTTTTTTTTCATTTACTATTTTCTTCCTTTGTTTATTATTACCAACAAATTTATTTATTTATGTGTGGGATAGTGTCTTGTGCAAAGTCACTATATTATTATATAATAAGTATAATTGACCTTTGTGGTTATGGTTATTGTGTAAATTATTAAATATTTTATTTTATAGTACATAAACCATAGTGACTACTGAGAATATTATTGTATTTTAGTTTGACACACACACAAACACACATATCATTAATATAAGTAAAAATAACAAAATATCAACCTTCTTACATTTGCTGAAGGTTCCCATTTGATCAAACGTTTGATGTTAATATGGACAAGAGCTGGATTGAGTTGAGTGATAGAAACTCAATGACATATATTAATGCGGTTGAAATATTTATATCATTTGCTTATACAAATAGGTACATGTAAATGTCACATATCAAATGTCCATGTACCAAATGTGTAAATCGATTCTGCATTAACCTACAAACCGTGAAAGATCATATAGAAATGTATGGTTTTGAAAGGAGTTATACATATTGGATTTTCGACGGGGAGTTCTATGGGGGTTCAAATAATAACAATGAAAATCCAAGAGATGGTATGGTTGAATATTTATTATTTAGATAAAATTCAGGGGCTGACATGTCTTCGATGCTTCATGAGGTAAAGGGGATTCCACGCATGGAGGATAATATGGGGAATACGGATCCCATAACTGAAGATGTGTTTGGGTCTAATGAAAATGTGCCAACATATTTTAAACTTTTTAACAAGGCACAAAATTATTTGTATGAGAATTTCTCCAAGGTTATTAGATAACTCTCATTCGTTGTGACAAATCGTTCTTTTACAATGTTGTTGGCATTATTGGGGAAATAATTCTCTACTACAAATATTCCTAAATATATCTATCAAGCTAATAAGATAACTACGGATTTGGGATTGAATTATGAACCTTTGGATGCTTGTCCTAATGGTTTTATGTTATTTCGAAATCAGACGGAGAATCTCGATAAGTGTGACATTTGTGAGGCTTCAAGAGGATAGTGTCAATGATGTTGATCTCGTTGAACAGTGGAATTCAAGTGCAAAAGTGGCCATAAGAAAGGTAAGATATTTCCCTTTGAAGTCAAGACTTCAAAGATTGTTTTGGTCATCACATACCTCTCCACTAATTAAATGGCATGCAGAGGAACGATTTGATGATGGCGTGATGAGGAATCCTGCAGACTCTATTGATCAGAAAACATTTGACGAGAGAAACCCATATTTTTCAAGTGATAATCATAACATTACACTTGGTTTAGCAACCTATGGATTCAATCCATTCAGTAACATGAGCATTAGTCATAGTAACTGTCCCGTTATTCTAGCGCCATTGAAGCCCCCCACCCCCCCCCCCCCCCCCCCCCGTGGTGGTGCATGAAGAAACCAAACCTAATTTTGTCTACTCTCATTGATGGTCCAAAAGGGCCCGATGATAAAATTGAGGTGCCATTGATTGATGAGTTAAAAGAGTTATGGTCTGAAGGGGTATCCACTTATGATGCATCGAGTAAACAATTTTTTCAGTTGCATGCTTCATTGTTGTGGACAATTACTGATTTCCATGCATATGCCATGCTATCTGGATTGAGTTCGTATTGTAACAAGTATCATCAAGTGGCAAGATTGAAAAATGGTGGTAAGTTTTTTTATTGGGGTCATCTTTTGTCCGTACCTCAACGTCAGAGGTTTTGAAAAGAAAAATCAACATTTAATAGGAAGGTTGATATGAGGCCTCCATCTCATAACTTATCCGGATACCAAGTTTTGCAATAATTAAATGACCTTGGCATTGAAACTGAATATATAAAGGAAGATGTGTTCAGAAAGATGTTAAGAGAACAAATGGAGAAGGAGGCTACTAAATTAACAAAAAGGTAAGTTACCAAAAAAAGACGAAATTGGAAGAAAAAAAGTGTAGTCTTTGAATTTCCATATTGGGAGAATCATTTAATTTGCCACAATCTTGATGCTATGCATAATGAAAAGAATATGTGCGATAATGTATTGTTTACACTCTTAGCCATAAAAGGTAAAATAAAAGATAACTTGAAGGCTAGGAAAGACTTACAAGTAATGAAAATTAGGAAAGATCTACATCCTCAACCACCAGGGGAAAATCTATAGTATATGGCTTCAACTGAGTTTACGATGAGCAATAAAGAGAAAGATATTTTTTTTAGAGTTCTACGAGATGTCACAGTTCCTGATGGTTATTCATTCAATATCTCACTATGTGTGCACCATCAAGAGATAATCAAATGGGGACTAAAGAGCCATAACAACCACATTTCAATGCAAGAACTTCTTCCTATAGCTATACGAAGAGTCTTGCCAAAACATCTTGTCAAACCATAATTGAACTAAGAAATTGCTTCTCAATATTGTGCTCAAGTGTGAATACTCTCGCTAATATAAAAAAATTTGAGGATCGTATGGATCTTACTCTTTGTGGTCTTTATAAGATATTTCCACTAATCTTCTTTGATGTGATGGAGCACTTGCCAATTCATTTGGGAGATGAACTACTGATTGTTGGCTCAGTGCTTTACCGATGGATGTACCCTATTGAACGATACCTTCATACACTAAACTCTTTATGCACAATCGTGCTCATCCCGAGGTCTTAATGTTATTATGGAAGAATGTATGACTTTTTGTTTGAGGTACATAGATGATAATGTGGAAACTAAGTCTAGCCGATCGATTTGGAAAGATGATAGAGGCAATGACTCTGGCCATGCCGTGGGAAAAAAACTCAATTTATACTTGATCCCGAGACGTATATACAGGCCCATCGCTATGTTCTTGCCAACACTGATGCAGTTGTACCGTACATTGAGTAAGTCACTAATTAGAAACAATGAAATTACATAGAACATCACATTGAAATTGATATATAATTGTCCACATTTTTACATAAAACACATTGTTGAACTTTCAAGTAAATATCCTCAAGTTTCACAACAACATCATGCCCATCGCCTTCATAATGAACACTTCCACACATAGTTTAAATATCATGTAAGTATTTGCATTTCTATTAAGATTCTAATTACATTATGAGTTTTATTCGTTGTTAATTAATTTTCCATTTGTTTTCAAATAATATTAGGTGAATGAACTGGCAAAACATTTCGAACTATCAAGTGGAATTTAGAATTTGGTCTTAGGTCCAATCAATGATGCTTTATGTTTTCATTCTTATGTTGTTCTAGTTTTTCTATTTTTAATAAAAAAGGTTGATATTCGTAGTAAAACTCATAATAATGGTGTTATTCTAAAAGCAATGAAAATGAGTTATGCTAGTCGAAGAGACACAAACCCAGTTTAAAGGGATATTACATTTTATGGAGAGTTGATGGACATTATTGAAGTTAAATACCTTAATGATAGGAATTTTGTGTTATTGAAATGTAATTGGGCTGATAATCGAGTGGGCCAAAAAGTACATGCACAGATCATCATCCTCGCCTCCGCTACCACCGATCCCAGACGACATCATCATAACCACATCATCATCCTTGCCTTAATACCTAAAGGAGACATTTGCTGTAAAAAAAATATTATTAGTTCAGATAAAAAAAATTAGAAGAAGACATGCAAATATGTATAATTACTACAAATAAAAATGAGCACTAATTGTTAATTTACTTTCATACACCCCCTCCCCCACCATACACATGCACACGTACATGCACACACACCACCCCCTGCCCCCCACCACACACACAATAATTATTTTCATCAATTAAACTAATAATTAAAGTATACAATTATTAATTTACTAATTTACAATAAGGGGCAATCATACATTAATTTACTAAAAAAATTAATAATCAATCAATTCTTTTACAAGGGACACTACGCACATAAACACACATAGACACACACGCAGACCCCACCCCTACCCCACCACCCACCACTCATCCATGCCCCACCCCTTCCCCCACCCTGTCTCCACCCGTCCCCCACCACACACACGCACACGTACACGCACACACACCACCCCCTGCCCCCACCACACACACAGTAATTATTAATAATATAGCCATTTTCAGCCATACCAAAAGATTCCTACTTATCTTTATTAATAATATCTAGAATTAACCACTAAAGAATACCCACAAAATACACCTAAAAACCCACATTGGCCAACCCCCATATGGACAATAATCCAATAATTATTAATAATTATATATTGTTCGATATGCAAAGTAATTTTCAAAAAAAGTTAAAAAATCCCAACCCCATATAGACAATAATCCGGTGGAAATGCCACTTTTACAGTTAACCAACCCAACATCGATCCATTATAATCCAACAGCAATGTCAACAACAAATTGTGACACCCCAACTAATTAAATACCGGGTAGCTACTCCTTTATTAAATTAATACAAAATGCCAAGTTGGTTCAGTTAATAACATCACTGTCGAAAATATTTTAATGATTACTAACCACCTAGTATTTAAAAAGTGAGTTGCCAATTTTAAATTAAATCTGATTAACATGATGTAAGTGAAGAATAAAAGAATAACATAACCATACACAATAAAGTCCCAATAGTGAAATCAACAAGTAAAAATGAGTCTAGAGGAAATACTCCTCACAACAATACCAATATGGAAAGAAATAAAACAAGTCTGCATCCAGAATTAATTACAAACAAAAGTCTGAATAACTGAAATATAAAAAGTCTCTAATAGAAATGGGCGACATGCCCTACAAATAATGAAACGGAATATGGAGTCAAGACTGGAAAATGAGGCGTCTAATATCAAGGCCCTGTAACTTCCACAACAGCTACAGCTCGTCACCTAAATAGAATTCCTATGCATGGTGTCCTTGTGGCTCGGCACCTAAAAAGGTTTTTACAAAAATAGATTTGAAAGAAAACGGGTCAGAGCCCGAAAGTGGAGAGTATTTTAAAACAACAAGTGCTTTAATAACATTAAAACAATGAATGCAAAATACATGTTAGGACGTGCCCTCACATGAAATACTCACCTCTCTACTAATTGTGCACTCATACCGTACCGTACCCATCTAAGTGACATTCATATCTAACTAAATCGTCATCAGTTCTACCCCTTTTCTACTCGATTCACAATATGAATTCCCAATGTTATCACTTGAATAGATAGCTTTACTTAAACTCGGATTCTCAATTATTAGCATTGCCATTTACTGGAGGTTATCCCCTTATTTATCTTCTGAAGGAGTTACTATAAATTATTCTCATAATTAAACATAACAATTTTGTTCATTTAACCATATATCTTTCACATCATAAATATACAATACAAGCACCCCGAGGCTAAGCTGCGGTGCACACATAATCTTCTATCCATCCAGGTACATCACGTACATAAGGATTACAAATTTTGAATCTCTCAGGAATTGTTAGAATAATCACAACACACAAAAATGGAGGCGAACATAATTCAACATATCCATGGGTCGCGTACATACCTACGCTCCATAGTCAGCTGACTTATTAACTCACAAATAAGTCATTCTAGCATTATGTTCTTAAGGTACCAATCTAAATCCGGGCACACAAGGATTAGATGGCCCTAAGCGAACGTAAACCTCCCGTGATAGCAAGTATGGTAGGTATGTCATACACATAAAATCATATACATATACTAAGAATGCACACATATTAGTAATTACCATAATTTATTAGTGGTATACTTCTCATTCTTATACCAATACACGTGTCCCTCGGTTTATATATACACATCATCCATTATACTCACGTCGTAATTAGTTATTCGCGTCCTAACCCACAATTACCATTTGGTTCAAATCATTCTTCTATATTTTACTCCCAAATATATTCCTAATATCCCAACTATATCAATTAGTCATCAAGGTAATGTTATCTCTACAATTAAACAAGGTTACGGGACACTAGAAATCAAACCAGGCCAAAAAGGCCAATCTGTCAACTCGTTAGAAGTCTCCTTCGAACGAGGTCGTTCGAACGAGAGTTCGTTCGAACGAAGTGGGCATCAAACAAGATCTCGTTCGAACGAAAGGCATCGAACGAACATCCCACTCATTAGAAGTCAAACTGTCAACTCGTTAGAAGTTGGTTCGAACGAGCTCGTTCGAGCGACCTGGGCAGGCCTTCTAACGAGGTGATAGTTTCGAGCCCAGAATTTTCCTATCTCGTTTTTCCCAATTTTCTTCACCTCTAATCTCATCTAAACATCATTCCAACAGTAGTTCAAGGTCTCTAATTATTCTTAAACATACTTAGGTCGTATATTAACATATATATGGGATCAAATCATCCTAAACCACATCTAATCATCAAATCTCCCCAATTTTTCCCAAACCTTATGAACATGAACCCTAGAAATTTAAAGTCTTCAATTTCCATGAATAAATCCGTTTTTGTAACATAAAAAGTAGTAATTCTTTTAGTTCAATCACCCAATAGCAATTCTACATGCAAACCTATATTAAAATCTGAATTTATAACTCCGAATTACATGGGTTTTTACAAGTCTCCCAATACAATGCAATTATATCAATTTCTAAGCATGGAAGAAGCATTCGATTGAAATTAACGTAATTAAACCACTTGCCTTGGATTATTCTCTGAATTTGGTGTAGAATGATGAAGGTTGCACTCTCTTTTTTCCTCCCAAGGTTAAAGGTTGAGGATGGAGGTTGTGTGTTCTCTTTGGAACTCTCTCTAACCTCTCCTATAACTCCCGTAGCCCTTTAGTTGGTTAAGTGTTGGTAATGGCTTAGTGGGTCACTAAATATCCTAATATTTAACTCCCAAAATTCGTTGGTTAATTATCCTAAAATTTCAAAATTACCAAAATACCCTTTTAAGTTGCTGGTATGGCCCAAAAATGCCCGGGACCCAAACTAAACCCCCGGCTAGTGTTTTCTAACTATTACGACCCTTCCGGACTCGTTGGCGCACTCAAAATGACCATACGGTTGATAAAAATAAAATTCACTTTTTAATTTAAATAATTACATTCTTGACGCGACTATCACGCGCGTCCCAACAAAATTTCTCAAATTGTCGTATTTCTATCTCATGATAAATTCAATATTTTCAATATTCATATATTGCCATATATACACATTATAATCAAATACCAACTCACATCTCGTTAGTATTTTATCCGAATTAATTCTCAATTAATTCACATTTAATTTAATTAATCCCATAAATAAATATGGATAAAAATGCGGGGTATTACACAAATGTGTATCCCGTACTCCTTCTAATCCATCTACTCAACTAATTCATTTCATCAATTAAACTAACAATTAATGTATACAGTTATTAATTTACTAATTTACAATGAGGGGCAATCCTACTTTCATATGAAATGGGCAGTAATTATTAATTTTCTTTCATCTAAGACAATACAATTAAAATTACAATTAAAGCTATACAATTTATTAATTATAGCTATACAATTGTTAATATTCCCCCCCCCACACACACACCCGCACCACACCCCCTCACCCACCACACCCCTCCCCCACCACACACATGCACACGTACATGCACACACACCACCCCCTTCCCCCCACCACACACACAATAATTATTTTCATCAATTAAACTAACAATTAAAGTATACAATTATTAATGTACTAATTTACAATGAGGAGCTATCCTACTTTCATAATTAATCATATATTAATTTACTAATTTACAATAAGGGGCAATCATATATTAATTTACTAAAAAAATTAATAATCAATCAATTCTTTTACAAGGGACACTACGCACATACACACACAAAGACGCACACGTAACCCCCCACCCTTACCCCACCACCCACCGCCCATCCATTCCCCCTCCCCCCACCTTCCCCCCGCACCACACACACGCACACGTACACGCACACACACCACCCCCTGCCCTCCACCACACACACAATAATTATTAATAATATAGCCATTTTCAGCCATACGAAAAGATCCCTACTAATCTTTATTAATAATATCTAGAATTAAAGACTAAAGAATACCCACCAGATACACCTAAAAACCCACATTGGCCAACCCCCATATGGACAATAAGCTAATAATTATTAATAATTATATATTGTTCGATATAAAAGGTAATTTTAAAAAAAAGCTAAAAAATCCCACCCCCATATTGACAATAATCCAGTGGTAATGCCACTTTTACTGTTAAGCAACCCAACATCAATCCATTATAATCCAACAGCAATGTCAACAACAAATGTGTATCCTGTACTCCTTCTAATTCATCTACTCAATTAATTCATTTAATCAATTAAACTAACAATTAAAGTATACAATTATTAATTTACTAATTTACAACGAGGGGCAATCCTACTTTTATATGAAATGGGCACTAATTATTAATTTACTTTCATCTAAAACTATACAATTAAAATTACAATTAAAGTTATACAATTTATTAATTAAAGCTATACAATTGTTAAGATTGCCCCACCACACACACACACACACTCCCATCACACCCCCACCCCCACCACCCCCCGCCACATGCACATGCACACACCTGCACACACAGACACACACCTCGCCCCACACCCACCACCCCACCCCCTTCCCCTTCCCCTTCCCCTTCCCCGCACCACACCCCCTACCCCCTACCCCCTCACCCCACCCCCACCACACCTGCACACACACACACACACACACACGTAAACACATAGCCCACCCGACCCCCACCTCCCCTTGCCCCCTCCCCCACCACACACCACCACACACATTTATATACACACACACATTCACATAGATATACACACATATAGAAATGAAAAAGAAAGAGAGGAAAAAACATACCTTAGAGAGAGAGAGAGAGAGAGAGAGAGAGAGACCTCGAAATCGCTTAGAGAGAGAAAGAGAGGGAAAAACCAAAATCGGTGGGAAAAAAAAGAAAGGGTAGGTCTTTTTTGCTGTGGAAATTATCACGGACGTGTCACGGTCCTTGACCGTGACAATTATTTTAAGTATTGTCACAGTCATTGACCGTGACAATACTTTGGCATGGGCGTGTTACGGTCATTGACCGTGACACAAAACGCGCGTTGATTGTCACGGTCAATGACCGTGACAAGGGTGGCCAGCTGAAAGGTGATAATTTGGCCATTTTGGTGTAGTGTGTGTTTAACATTACACTAGTGAACTTCAACCACTTGTTATACAAAGATAATCGAGTTGGCGATGAACCTTTCATCCTAGCATCCCGAGCTGAACAAGTATGGCATGTGCAAGATCCTTTAGAACTAGACTGGCATATTGTGGTTCCAATGACACCAAAAGACCGGTTCAATAGGTTTTCAACCACTGAAGAAGAATTAGAAGTCCCTCGAGTCGCACCATTAAGTATGCAAGTGTTAGATGAAGACCAACGCATTTCTTGGGTGAGACAAGGTGTGGATGGATCAATAATTGACACAATTGTTCCTGATATCGATGAATACGAAGATGACATGGATGAAGAATGAGGATGTGAATTGCAAATTTAATTCATTTGATCTATTGTGATGGTTATAATGTGTATTGGCAATTTTTTGTTTTACTCTAGTTCATTTTGTCTATTGTACTTCATTGATATATGTATTGGATCCTTTTATACTTGAATATTGTTGGTGTTGACAATTTTCCATTATATTATGATGTGTGTTACCAATTTTCATATTTGTGAAGATTCATGTCACTTTATTTTATATTTGTCAAGATTCACGTGGTTTGCACTTATTATTTTTGACAGATCCATTATGAGTACCTTAGAGAGGAGGGGCATAATAGTGCGAAGTATAGCCTCAAGAAATTGTACAATTGGGGGGTCAAGGACAGATAATGGTTCCACCTCTAGTGCAAGAGTTCATTAATGTGCACGCCAAACTCTACAAACGAGGAACATGAATCATTTCCAATGTCGCATGTAGGTAAATATATACGTTATAATGATTCTATGTTCACAAGAGCAAAATAAAATCATTCTATATTTCAATTCCCACTCATTTACAATTGCGATTGTCTTCAACATGAAGAGAAATTATAATATTTCTAAAAAAGTATTCTATCTCACGCTATTTTATCACCTCGGTAGTAAATGTCGATAATTCGGTATCTATCTCACGCTATTTTATAGAAACAACACCTATTAAACTTAGACTAGTTCTTCTTATAGCAACAACACCTATCTAGTCTGGCGAACACAGATGCTACAACTAATGCAGTCAATTGAAATTTGATAGGAACCTAAAGGAGTTTAAGGAGATGTGTGTTGGTTTGGCTGTGATCAATAAGCCAATCCAAATATTTGAAATTTTATATGTGGAACTCCATACCTCTCTGTCCATTCTCGTCCATAACATAATATTAAATTTGATATGCAAAACTTAGGAATATAATCTATATAACTAATTTTTTTAAACTATTTATATAACTATTCTAAATAATTAATTGTGTTTTCATTACTAATTTGTGTAACTATTGTATTTTAAAAAAAAAACTATTTGTAAGACAGTTGACAACTACCTAAAGGAGTTTAAGGATGTGTAAAAATTTCCCCTTCTCTTGACCCATCTATGCAGCAAACCACAGCGGGAAGGGCGTTGGAGAGAGCCAAAAACTTGTTGTACCTCCTTCACCTTCACCTTCTCCTCTTATTACACCTACATTTCCATCATTCTGTTACAAGAATACCATGATGTGCTTAATGTAATGTTTTTTCATGTATAAAGATTGACACAGTCTTTCCTAACACTAGTGATATATTTCACCGGAGGAAAGTCAAGTCACTATTGTTGTTAAAAACTATATTCTTATTTTTTAGTCTTGGCTTGACTTGTAGTAAACCGTATATTGAATAAACTTTGTAATTTTTTGAAATTTATAGCCTGCATGTATTTTATTTTATGAAAACTTTGTTTATTTCTTTATTTATTTGTATTTGAAACAATATGAAAGGAGCCTAGCAATATTGAAATCGAGGGTACAAACTGCATTAACTTAGAGACGACCATTGTATTTTTAAATCTAATTTAGACTTTGGTGCCAGTATATTACTTCTTTTTGGTACTTTTACATTATCACATGAACCGTTAGCTAAGTTGGTCCCTTGTTACATGTTCAAAAGTTGATTGACTTTGATTTTGCTCAAAATTACCCCCAGAATAGATTTTTCAGATACTATCCGAAAGGAAAACCCTTAAGGCAAAGATACTCATCCGTGCAAGTTAGCCCTGTGTCTTTTTTTCGTTTTCTTTTTTCCCCAGCTGGCATCTTTTATACTCCTGTGTGCTAACTTTTGTAAATCTGTATGAAACAACATTTGTATTAGCTGCGCTTGTTAGCCATTTCTACATTGATCACCCACGTGCTAAACTAATGACTTACAGAAAGAAAAGCATCTAGCTTTGCGAACACTAACAATAAAAATTAACCTTTCAAAACAAAATAAACCATATAAAAAACAAGGATTCAAACATAGAATCCACCAGAATAAGTTGTTCGCTAATTTGTAATGCGTATAAATGGTGATTGGAGACTTGTAGCTCACAAAAACAATATAGGTTAAATCAAAATGCCAAAACTTGGTGAATCTAAAACTTCTCGGAAGTGATGGAAATTTCTTTCTAAGATCCAATTTGTTAAGATTTATTGAGGATCACTCCTTCACCTAGAACCACTTCATCGAATCCTCCTTGGTTACTCGATGCTGGATTCCAATATTTGGCTTAAAGTCAGCTTTTAAGAATATATGAATGGATAACGAATAATTGGTGTCTGACTTGATGCCAAGATCAATGTGTTCCTGAATACCAAAGCCAAAGCAACTATTTGTATGAAAAAACATCCCTCCCTTCCTCAATGTAATGTTTGTTCATGTATAAAAAAATTCCCTCCCCTCTAAAGATGTCTGCTAATTTCAAAAAAGTGTGAAGCATAGAGAGGGACCAGCTGTTACTCTCATTATGTCACCATAAGGGGCAAAATGAGGGTAGCATTTGTATGTTTATTTAGATGTATTTTTCTCCTCTAAAAAGGTACTCAAGTTCTGCCGAATCTTTAATAGTGTACATAACCATATTGTAACAACTCTCGATTCTGGGAGGCACATTTTATACTAATTATACCGCATAAGGTAATTATATCAAATGTGGGGACTGGAGTAAATATTAATTTAATGAATTGAAAGTTAATATTTACTAGATTGATGCATATTTACTGTATGTGAAAGTAATTATCATCAGGTTGCATGTTTTATAGTGTCATGTATTTTAAATGACATTATGGTTTAAATAAAATTGGAACTGGGAATAATTTATAAAATTTACCGGATGCTAGTTTAGAGGGTGTAGTTAGTCTCGAAAGGTGCGAGACAGTCAAAATAAGTGCCATATTGTATTTTTTGGATTTCGGGCACTTTTACCTGATTTTAACTTAAACGCGTATTGGAAGTCATTTTAATGTGGTATTAACCACTTAAGTTGGAGACTTTAGACTTAAGCCACGATTTTAAGTCTTGCCCTTATTTTCATTTCTCATTTTATGTTTTAAAACATAGAGAGAAAAGGAGAGAAAGAGAGAGAGGAAGAGAAATATGGAGAAAAAGAAGAAAAGAGAGAGATTGAAGATGGATTGTTGCTTCTTCCACAAAGAAATCTGAGTTTTCAAGTCTAAGTCAAGTTTTCTACTTGCTAATATGTGATTTAAGTTGAATAAATTGTGTGTTAGTTATGTATTTGACATTTATCGTTTAGATGTAGAATTTGTGGGATTTAAACCCTAATCTTGATTTATGTTGAAGAAATTGTGGGTTTTGGTGGTTATTAATCATGTAGATTAGTTTGGGGTAGATTTTTGTTGTTTGGATGTGTATGAAAATGAAGATATTTGAAGTTTGGAGAATTTAGGGTTCTTAACCCATCGATTTTGCAGGACCGAATCGATTCAGCCCTATGGCGAATCGATTCGGTAAGGGGTAGCTTCCAGGTCTGCATAACCCGAATCGATTCGGGTTAAGGATGAATCGATTCGGTTAATTGTAGAAAGTTTGTTTTGTGGTCCGAACCGATTCTCTTTTTGGGCGAATAGATTCGCTAGGGAGAATCGATTAGGCCCTAGGGCGAATCGATTCGTTTTCTTGATGTTTTGAGTTGTTTTTATAACTCAATTTTTACCCTTTTTCCTTAGGGATAGGACCTAGGAACCTTCTTGAATGAAGTAAACTTAGAGTCCTAGAGTATGAGATGAGTTAGTTGTCTACCCTACATTAGGAATGGGATATGTGGGGGCTTTTTTAGGGTTATTCCTATTGATGATAGGGAACTCTTTTCTTCTAGTTAATTAATATAAAACTAGGAGATGTAGTGTTATGTTTGGGAGATTTTAGAAACTCAATTGAGCTATGCTAACCTTGTTGGTTCTTAATAACACCATAAAGGTGTGTTAGGAGAATAAATTGAAAGTTCATTCATTCCTTTCAAGGATGATAATCTTGGAGTTTTAAAATAACACCCTAAAATGATTGGAGATAATGAAGAGTTTATTTACTCCTTTGAGGTGTAATGTCAATATAAGCTATCGTTTGTCTCCAAATAATAAGTTATATTACTTACAAATAAAGTAAATGGTAATGGTTTCAGATAAAATGAAACATATACGTGGAAATGGTATTGATTTTAGTAAATGATAATTTACGTAATCATGAATTCGGTAAATGATAATTTACTTGATTTTTGAAAATGGTAAATAAAATGGTTGATACACACCTATCTAAATGACATCATAAGGGGAGTTCACGTACTTGGTGATGCCCCCTGGCTAATGAATGCAGGGTGGATATAGTCCATAGGCCATATGAGCGATATGTTATGTGTTCTGCATTGGTGAGGAGATTCCGGGTGTGGTCTTGACTCTCCCGCAGGCATATGGCCGCTTCCCGACGTATTGCGATAGGTGCCCAGGTTGTCTTGTATACATAGGCCCTGGAAGATGATGGTCATTTAGGGGCACGCCTAGTGGGGAAACTCGGAGGGGCGGTCTTTGAATCGTTATATGTATATAAATATAACTATTCATCATCAAGTGGGACTTGATGGATTATATGCCATAAAGAGCATACTGAAGTGCCAAAAAGAGCACATATAAATGCCACAAAGAGCATTTGAAAATGATTATTTTCCTGATAAGGAAAGGATTTTTACAAAAGCTAAAATTGAGATAAAATTTTCCATAAAGAGCAAAAGATTGTGATTATATATATATATACTTCCTGCTAAGGAAAAGATATATGAGATAATTGGTACATTCGATGAAGATTTTAGTTTAATGTTGCTTATTTTATTGTTCCGACTTCGATTATGTTTTAAATTGTGTAGGTAGCTTCTTATTTCTCTTTCATCATGATTTATCATTCATAACTGTCATACTTTTTATTCATTTGGTAATCATATAGAACTGGGCCCTCACCCGTTCATATTTCTTGTTGTGCTTGCATCTTATATCCGCTCAGGTACTCCGCCACAAGGATGCCTTATTTGAATTTCGATCCCGGTGTCTTTGGCGAGCCTTGATGCTTTGCGGCTTTTACGGGGCATTTGGAAATAGACATTGTCATTTTTGCACTCTAGACAGGATCAGGTCTTTTTTCTCGGGCGAGAGGCCCAAGCTTTTGTACTTGATTAATGTAATGTATTATATAAATTTATTGAAATTGTTTAAGAATGTTGTATGTATCAGCGGACCGATAACGTATTTGGTCCTCTTATTTGTCACTTGTTAATATAGTAATATATACATCCTTGAGGTTTCCCTTATCTTTTCAGGATTTGGGTTGTTTGTTTTCTTTTATTTACTTTAAAACCAAATTTTTGGCAACCCGTTTTCTGAAATTTTGGGGGGTTATCCTGGATACTCTATATTTTATTGTGATGCTAAGAACGATTCCATCTATGATTCCTGTTATATTGGAGTATTGGTCTGGCCACCCCTTATTTTGGTGAGCGGGTTGTCACATATATCTTCATTTTATAAGGATTCTCCAATTTTTATCCACATATGATGGATGGGTTCTTCATTTCAGAATTGATATAGAATTTCATAACCTAATTATTTGGCATCCATTACCTCTTTTTGATAGGTAGTATAAAGGGCACCCCATCTTCTAGACGACGAGGTATGGGAAGTGCAAAACAATGGAAGGGATGGGGAAAAGACAACAAGATAATTGATTGGAATGAATATTGTCAACCAATTGGTGATAAGGCTTCAAAGTTGGCAAATCCGTTGGGTTATTTTGCATGGAAAATGAACCTATTTTCGTTGGATGCGCCATCTTGGGATAAAATGGATTCACAACGTCTCATAATAATTTGGGAAACCGTGCAGGTAAAAGTTTTTGATTTTTTTTATCTACATAGATCATATAAAATTGCAGTCAATATAATTAGTTTATTGTAACACATGTTTCTTAGAAACATACAAATGCTCCTGATGGTTATATGGATCTTTGTCTGAAGAAAATCGGGTTACAATGGTAGCGGTTCAAGAACCACTTAAAGGAGGACTACTATAACAAATTTGAGACATATGAGGAGCGAATTGAAAATAGACCCCCCCCATGTTGACACTGATCCGTGGGAGAAGTTGGTGGAACGTTGGGGCACAGAAAAATCCAAGGTGTTGAACTAATATTATCATTCGATTGTATCTTTCTCCCAGAGTTATATTTGTTCCAATACGTCTTTTCAACATATAAGTTTAATTTAGTTTCATTATCTTGCAGCAAGTGGCAGATCAGAACTCTCAAAATCGAATAATTTTTTTTTCATCCTAAGACAGGGAAAAAACCATTCCTACGAGTAATTGAAGATTTTAGCCATGCCATTTAATTTTTTTTCATTTTTATGTCTTTCGTTTGAATTAAAATAGTTCTTAATATTCTTATTTTTACCAATACATTAGATGAAGACAAAAGTTTTGCAAATCGATAAATTTGGGGTTTGGAGATATACAAGAAAGAAAAATGAGTTTTATAGTGATACTGATGGATCGACCGATAAAGAGGTATATACATTTCAACTATTTTTTTCACTGTCTAATATGCAATAGTAATAAACAGTTACATTTGCATACTAGCAATTTTATATATCATGTGCATTTGATACTTTATTTGAATTTTGTTCTTTATTTGTAGGAAAGAATAAAGAGATTATTGGATGTGTTCCCGGAGGATCAACAAAATGACGTCTAAGCGCAGAATAAGATATTTGATGAGTTGATAGGGTTTGCCGAGAATGATCGTGTCTTGTGTATGGGAGTAGATCTTTGACCGGCACCTACAAGGTCAAACACAACATCATCATCTCAACATTACTAGCAAGAGATAGCCGATTTATGGAAAGACGTTGAGGAATGTGAAATCTGGCATCAATAAGAGCTTAAACATGTTCGGGAAGAGGTTCATGCCGAGACAGATGACAAAATCAATAAGACTAAAGAGTTTTTTCTCAATTTGATGCTGCAAGCTGGCTTTCCCGTAGCAAATTATTCACTTGCGTAGGTATTTTCTTAACAACTAGAATTATTTTACTAATAATTTGGGACTAATCTAGGCTGTGTGGGCCAGTGAATATTTGTGATGATAAAATTAATTTATGTGCTCATTTGGGCTTTTGTTGTTGTTGAGTTGAGTTTTAATGTTAAAAAAAGTTGGATTTCATGAATAAACAAAGGAAACTCTACCGATTTTTTTAAAAAATAACAAGTGATTTAAAAATTGTTAAGACGATAACATACAGATTACCATAGTTGAATATTGTAGTAATTTATGTTTATTTTCTCTTTCACAAGTTCGGACATTATTTGGAATAGGTGTCGGCCATCTCTATTTTTTGGCCTTCCTATGTCTTCGAATTGGTTATTTGATATTTTTGGGGATGATTGTAGTCTAAATCATATATCTTATGTATTAAGTTGGTTGTTTTACTTTTTGGAGATGTTATGTGAGAAATCTTGAATGTGAATGAATGAATTTTCGGAGCTTCGTTGATCTTCTGTTTTCTATATTTATTTATCATAGCTTGTACATTTGTTGATATTGACTAATATTGAATGAGGCTAGAAATTTTCCTTAAATGTTGTGTCACAATTGAAATTTTGGTGGCAATTATGGAGACAACTTTTTAAGGGACGATTAATAGTGTTCCAAATAATATTATTAGCGATGGTCTAGAACCTGTCCCAAATGATATTATTATTAGGAACGGATAGTGCCCGTCCCCAACAATATTATTAGGGACAACCAAGACCCAGTCCGAAATAATATTATGGCTTTAGGTACGGCTAGATTCCTCTCTAAAATACAGTTGGACACAAAAAAATTTGACGGCAATTTTAGCACCAACTTTTAAGGGACGGTTCATACCGTCCCAAATAATATTATTAGGGGTGCCTATCAACTGTGACCATGCCTTTCCGTACCTAAATCCATCTCTAAAGACCTTTTGGGACAGATTTATAGTCTTTAGGGACAAATTTTACCCGTCCCTAAAAGTGAGTTTTTTTTGTAGTGTATGTCAAAACCTTATAAATTAATAATAGCGTGTAGTTTACTTTTGTGTTCAGAGTGTACTGTTAGATGAGCTTTAGGGGGATACAAAGGCCCAAAATGGTGTTTCTAGTAAGATGGATTGGGACCCATGGTTAGGTAACCCTTTGGGCTAAGTTTTAGGATCATATGGGTAGTGCTTTGGGCTTATTTTGAGGTCTTCAATTAGCTCCATAGGAGACTTGTGGGAATTATAGAATGAATAAATACTTAAACCTCTTAACAAAAGACTAAACCCTAGTTTTAGAGGAGATAATTGTAAAGCAAGTGATTCAACAAGTGACTTAACAATAGATTTTACCTACTGATTTCAGGGAAGACATAACATGTTTCCTTACATATTAATTGTAACTTGTTTAAGTTCAATTGCTAATAATGATCTAGGTTAGTTTAATCACATCTTAGGATTTAATATTATGATAAATCATGGAAAAACTATAATTATTTATGTTTAATGCCACCGAATGATGATTCGCATGCTTAGCATGCTGAAATTGATGATTATGCCCTTAAAATGATATATTTAACCTTGTTAATTAATCTATGTTCTTATAAACATGTTTAGGTTCCTTTAAAATTGTATTTGAGTTGTTTTTGAACTAGTTATACGTTATGATAACCTTTGATTATAATATGGTACTGAAAAAAGTCGTTAAAAGTAAGTTTTAGGCTAAAATTTGTATTACGACGTCATTTTGGGGATCATTGGGTAGGGCCGATCGATTGGGTCCAATAGGTCGATTGATTGGGTATTGTCTACGTTTAGAATGACACGCCCCAACCCACCGACTTATAATTAAGTTTGAAAGTCAAAGTGATTCAAACGAGAATTAAACTAACAAAATAATAAACACAAGTTTAAATTATAGAGTCATGAACAGAAATCTATAAAACTAAAAAAAAAATCACAATATTAAAACACTTATGCTTTTACAACTTGCTTGAAGGATAATTTGATTTGATTACATCATTTACATTTAAACAAAACACATTGTTTACTCGTTCCTTACAAACCCAACCCGACCACCTAGATTTGGCAGTGAACTCATGATACCTGGAAAACAAAAACATAGGAACCGTGAGAAAATTAGCTCAATGAATGCATCACTACTACACTATTACATAAAATTAAATACAATAATGTAATACCCCGTATTTCTGAATATTCTATTTAATTAAATTGGAGAATTAAATGAGAAAATACGGCTTAATTTAAATTACGTAAGAGTAGTAATTTATAAAGTTTTATTTAAAATTATAATTTTGGAATATTAATCGAGAGATAGATACCGCTTTATATTGCCTGATTATATTTACTTAGTGCGAGTGGTAAATAGTTACTTAACGCGTGTAGACCGTGTTGGGGTGAGAACGAATAATATTTTTTAAGTGACTCAAATAATAATTTAGATGTCACAGATGAGTCCGGAAGGGTCAAATTAGTCAAAATAGTATACCCGGGTGTACTAGTTGAGTCCCAGGGTAATTTTGGACTAAACCGAGACCGTTCGGGGGAGTTTTGGTCTTTTAACATGAGAGGGTATGGAGACCTACGAAATTGAGAGTTTTATATCAGCCGTATGATAGAGGGGTTAGGGTTAGAAAGCCCATGAAAACACACCATAGCCATTAGAGATAAGGGAGAAACCATTCTCAAGGCAAAAGGAAGAATTGGGAAGGATTCAAAGGAGATTTTCACTATTAATTTTTTGGGGAAGAAGGATTAAAGGATGAAGATCTTAAATCATCAACAACAACCACGAAATCACACCCTACTGATCATAAGGAAATTTGTTCATTGCAAAAATTATAAAGTTATAATACCCATGTGTAGGGTTTTTGAATAGTCTTGTTTAAATCAATATCTTGATTGGAGAACGATGGTATTTATACATGTTGGGATAGAAATCGCATGTACAATGATTTAACTTATGTAGAGGATTAATATTCAGATTAGACTTGATGATTTTTCAGAATAAAATCTGGATTTTGAATGAAAATATGGGAAGAACACCATAACTAGGGTTTCAAGAAATTCTAGTTTTAATTAACTATTTCTTTAAAGAATTGGGGTTTTTGATGTATTTGACACGTTAGAAATTGTCCTCATATACGTGAAAACATATTAGGATCATTGGGTCGAAGTTTGGTGGACCATAATGGAGTTTGAAGATTTGTTAATGGAGGAAAAGATTAACGAAGAAGACGAACTGCGTCTGTCCCTGTTCGATCGATCGATCGATCTCGAACTATCGATCGATCGACTATGTCGATCGATCGAACCCAGCAGTCGATCGATCGACGCAAGCTATTTTTCCCGATTTTTTTGTGTTTAAGTCTTCGTTGATTTTCGGGAATGAATGAGTATCCTAGGGTTTATAATATACTTATATGGGAGTGAGAATAAGACCAATAGGTATATTGTTAAGGTCCGATAAGGCCATTGGGTTTAGGGCTTGGATTACGGACCGAGGAGAATAATACGATTTAGTAGAGTATCGGGGACTTCAGAAATTGAGTTACGGGCGAAGTAAATTCAATTTAAGTAATAGACCGGTAGGGTAAGCAATAACTACTGAAACTATATGTAAAGGGTAACTAGGACCCTTAGAGTTATGTGAATACTCAAATAAATGCGATTAATGAGATAAATCGTAAAGCGAATGTTGTACGACTAATATATGAGATTAAACTATTACGTATGTATATAATTAATAAGTCGGGCGTGTACCTACTGAATTATGTGATCTTTTAGGTCGAGAGATTGATACCTAAATTAATTATGTTAGGGTCGATGAGACATTCCGAACTAACATAAAGTTATTATATGTTTGGGGTCGATGAGAAATGCCGAACCAAACCTTGAACTGGTGTCGCGATGAAAGTGTTCCGAACCAGAATATGTGTATATATATATATATATATATATATATTTAAAATAGTTGGGGTCAATGGATAATTCCGAACCAACTCTCACTTGGGGTCGATGAATCATTCCGAACCAAGAGATCTTTATTTGTGTATATAAATAATTGGGGTCGATGTATCATTCCGAACCAATTATTACCTTGGGGTTGATTAATCATTCCGAACCAAGAGTCCTTTACGTGTATAAAAATGGCAAAATAGTAATGAGTGATATTTAGTATATATATTGTGTGTGAAATATATACTTGATGATATTCTACTTATGTGTATTAGTAGATTGATATATATTATGTATTTAAAGATACATACTGAACTTGTAAGTTAAGTAGTAAAACTTAATTACGAAATGCACATTTAGATAGAGAAAATCTATTTAGTAATTCAAGTAGTGAAACTTAATTACACAAGTGGGAAGTCAACAATTGTGAGAATTGTGGTAATTTTAGTAGTGAAACTAAATGAGAAGTATTGAAAAATAACATAGATGAAATGTTACCTGAGAATTAATTAACATACGCGAGATGTTAGTGAAACGGTTGTACTGCATGGGCGGTAATGGAACTTAAAGTATAGATAAGTTCAGATGATTACTTAGTCCTAGATAGCTTGGAAGATATGGCTAGGTAGGCTAAGTGTAGAACGTTAGGTGTGCACTAGAGATGAGGGGTGAGTAAACTCAAGAGACTGTACGAGAACCTAACATGTGTAATCAATAACCTCATTTTATATTGTGATAAATGCTTGCTAAATATTTTCAAAATGTTCTGAGTACTAACTCTTGCTATAAAATATTTTCAAAACCTTTTAGGTGTCCAGCCACAGGGACGCCATGTATGATGATTTCATTCCAGGGACTCGAAGCTGTAGCACAATGGATGCTTACATGATTTTGACTAGACGATATCTCTCATTCAGATCTAGTACAGGATCTCACACTATTCTATGCATGGACTTGTGATCCGGTATCAGTCTCAAATGTTTAGTTTCAGATTAGTGGTTTGTTCTTGTTCTATGGTTGTTTTGTATTTTTAGCCGGTGGTTTATTCGTTATTACTCTTATTCTTTTGTACTTATACTTTGTTGATTGGGTTTTAGTACATGGTGGTTGTTTTACTATTTTTCCGCATGGTTGATTTACCTATTTTAAGAAAGATAAAATTTGGCACCGGTCTAATTTTACTTAGGTGATTAGTAATTAAAAAGTTTTCGACAGTGATGCTAAGAATGAACCATTTGAGAAACCTGTTTTAATTTAATAAATGCCTGATCACCCGATGTTTAATTAGGCGGGGTGTCACAAATAAATAATATCCATATACTATTGTATAAACTTATTCAATTCGTTCATAAAGAGTATGTGATCTTGAAACATTTAGATGTCCAACACATTCAATTGGGTTTTGTAAAAAGTTATTTAAACGACCTATTCAAATGATATTTTTGTGTTCGTTCGAACGCAATGATTTCCTAGTTTCAACGAGATACTGAATGTTGTTCAAATGACATTCCAATGAAGTGCAAATGAATTCTTGTGCTTAACAGTGGAATTTCATTTGAAATTCATTCAAAGGTAGTTTAATGAAATCAACTATTATGTTTGAACGATATTAGTTACTTAATTCCAATGACCCTATTGTTTTGGTTCAAATGAAATGGCTCAAAAATTATGCCACCGAAAAAATCATGTTTTTATATATCGGAGCATTTTAATCAGTTTCCTTTATTCAAGGCTTTGTAAAATAGTTTCCTAAGAGTGATAAAAAGTCTATAAACCGTAGTTTCACCCAACTAGTTTTGAGATTTAAGTTCCATATACAGCATAATGCCATGTTCTGTTTCATAAAAGTGTGATGCCACAAAAAACTTAGGGAGATATATATAGATATTACCTCTCATGATGATTAAGGGTGTTCTTGATATTAGAAGAGTTCCAAAGAAAACAATACCAGTATATCTAAATCCAAGACAAAAACACAGGTAATCTCTAGAACTTGACTAACCCCATTTCAGAATCTAGTCGTATAACCCCAGCCTGACTTAAGTCACATAATCAATTGCTAACTATAATGGAATTATTTGCGTGTCAATGGTAAGAATCTAGGGACAAAATTATTTTTCTCACCTTAAATTGGAATGGATTATGGCCGACTTGCTTCGTTATCCTTGGCTTGTATTGTGCATAAACTCTCTAGTAAAAGGAATAGTCCCACACATAGTGAATTCGGTTCTCTATTGGAGTCCTATCCTTATGAATTATATCAAATCAATTGCATCACCAAGAAGAGAAAAGAAGTAGAGAAAATAAAAAATAAGAAAGAAAAAACAACACAAACATTCAATTACCCATTATAAATACGTGTTCGATGCTCTCCTCCTATGTAGTGTGCATGCCATTAACCAAATGTAGCTCTTCAAAAACCAAAAATATGTCAATCTCATATATATTTCAATAAAATTTAATTAAAAATAATAAAATAGAAAAACAGCAAACATTGTTGTATGGTATTATAACTGCAGACTGAACTATTATGTTCACTGTTGTATGTCTATCATTGAAAGCTCTTCACTATTGTATTTCACCTTTCTCTAATAAGATGTAGACTGAACTACTATGTTCACTGTTGTATGGTATTATAACTGTTTGGGCTGCAATAAGTTACCGATAAATAATACTGGACTATGTTTAGTTTTGTTTAGGACTGTAGTTATTTGGACTGGTTTATGGTTGGGCTTTGTAACATTTTGTGGTCTAAAATAAGAAACTAAGAAACTAAAATAAAACTACTTATCAGGAATTTATTTAAACCTATCTTTACTTAGAATTACTTATCAAGAATTGACACTAATTACCTAAAAGTTTAATATATGTATTGTAATGTCTATCATTGAAAACTTCAATAGAGACTTAAAAGACCTACAATGTTCAACCCTTCCGCTTCCACGTTGTATAACAAAGAACCATTCAGTTCTATCCATGATGACCATTTAATCTGCATTATTCGCTGAAAGTAACATGTAAAAAAACTCATAAGTTCAATTTCATACTCATAAGAAAGTTACACCAAGCGTCCAAGCAAATTCTTTCAACCTTTATAAATGATTTCAACCTTACTTTAGTCATAGCTTCAGTAATAAGAGTTGCATCCTTATATGAGTACTTCAAAAATCATAAAGTGTAAAACATAAAATGTGCATTTTGTGCATAAGCGTAAAACATTGTTCATGTATTGAGAAAAAAACATTCATTATTTGAAATTAGAAACGGGGAGATGGTGAAATAAAAGGTAAAAGCAATGAATTGGTCATGGTGTAAAGGAAAGGAATCAAAATAAACAAATTACAAAAGTTTAGGCCTGCAAAGATTAGCCGTGTCGATGGCACAATTCTGTTCTCGGCATCCTCCATGTGTTGCGCTAACAATGCACATGTTTCTACTTAACATACGTATGTTATAGATCAAAAATAAAAATCGCAACAGCATTTGAAAGAACTGCTGAAAATTCAAATTTGGTACAATGAACATAGTTAGTGCTGGGAACGCGCACGGGAAAGTTATCTCCAAGACATAAGTCCAATATAAAGTTTTAGGTGTAGACATAATATATGATCCATCATGCCTTCCTCATCTTATTTGAGTTCTTGTTATTATATAGAATCGGGAAAAAAATATACACCCATCATACATCTTATTCCAATGTCAAGGATGGACAAGGGAAAAAATAATTTGAACTGCTATTTCTTATCCCAGATGTCAGTTTGGTGCATCGATGGAAGGGACTGTTGCTTCTATAGCTTCTATCATAACATACCATTTTCTTACATTAACAGGCCAGGCGAATCTCATAGTTATAGACATTAGTGAAAAATTAAACATCAGTCCCTTCATTCGATGTAGGTGGGTCACTATACGGCTTTGTTTGGTGTGTAACAGATGGGGGTCAGGTTAAGCTTCAAGTTTATAGTATCTTGCGAGTGTTATTGCTGGTTAGAGTTGGATAGGAGTGGATAGCAGGTGGTTTGGGTTTAAACATATACCAGCTAATAAGACTAAATTATGCAGAAACACCTGCTTGACTTTTCACCCATCGACGCCATCGTAACTTTATTCCCTGTATGCTCATGATATGTGCCCCACGGAACTTTGGTATGCTATTACTAAGGCATCCTACACACACACGCCATCATCATCAAGTATTGAATGTTAATTTAAATTAAGAACACAATATAGATGCAATAATAAATATAAATGAACCATGGGAAAGAGACCAACATCATTATAAAGTTCTCCATCTGTTGCATATTGATGCCACGAAACACACCATAAGCGCTAATTTAAAGGTAAAGATATTAGGTAATGAATTATAAAAGAACATTGATATCTTACCTTGAACGTTGTATGAGGTTGATCCACTATAGATATACAATATACTTAGTTCAACACATAGTTATTTCAGCACATTAGTGTACATATAAAAATGTAGACCTAAAAAATAGCTAGTTCATATGTAGAACTATAACACGATATAGTTAGAGAATCTTTTAAATATTGGAAATATCATAGTACACCACTCGAAGTTTAAATATAAACATTGACCCCTTTCCAACAGACTATAAGGTTGCAGAAATTGAGATTTTCATCTAGTGGACAAAACTAAGTGTAATTATCCTTCATGGGAGAACGTAAAGCAATCTAAATATAAAATGTTTTGCATGTCAAGAGATAAAGAAGTTATAATTGAAATCCATAAGATTCTATTCCTCTAATTGAAAATAAAAATGAAATTTGAAAATTTGTTGGAAAATAGTTACGCTGTTTGTCTTTATTCCAAGATCCGTTTGTGACACGTCTTAGGGACATGTGTCGGTTGACATAGGCAGACAATAAACCAAATAAGTTTGAGTCAATCACATATGAAAAGGACATAAATAATGCAGTTATTTCTATCTCATTTATTTTATATACTGTACAACATACAAATTATCGATCTGATCTATTCAAAGGAGCCAAAATTAACTCATTATTGGATTGGCATCACTCTAATTTGCATCATGGTTCCCCTTCTCTTATATTCAATTCAGTAATTTCACATTTGGTTGGGCTCTAGAGGAATATACAAGCAGCTGCTGAACTCAGGCTTATACATCTGCTCATAACCAATCTTAAGTAAGAAGGGTAATCAAAGTATAAAAACTCAAAACCCAAGAAAATATAAAGATGATCTCTATAAGAAGGTTAAATCGAAGGGAGTTACTATTACTGCATTGCTAGCTAAGGCTACAACAATGGCACTTGTTCGGCATTCGGTTGTGATTTTCAGCTGTAAAGATCAGAAGATTTTTAGTTACAATAGCAGTATTAAATTGTCTACATTACATTTAGAAAGATGTAATGTATTGAGATAAGGGTGAAAAAAGAGAACAAATAATACCTACGCAAAGTGGCCTAAAATAAGAATTGACCCAAAAACGGATCTTATGAAACCATGAGAACAATAATTAAATACAACCTTCTCTTACAATGCCTGACCAAAGGCTTCGGGGAATCATCGGTTCTAGTAAGAGTGTTGGGCACGCCATGAACATTATGCTGAAACAGATTCAATGAGAGTTTGAAATGTCGTGATTTATTGATTATTCAGTTAAAGGTTTACGAACAAACATCAGATTTCAGGAAGTTGATGGTTTTGAATAATTACAGAGCTATAACCTTCTATATGTTTTGACATTATGTCCAATCCAATGTGCATACTGAAAAAATATCTACTGCACTATGATCAACAAATTAACAAATAATACCCCCACTCTTAAGAAGATACGTGGAAGTGCATTGGCTATTTAATAAACATAAATTATCTACTACACTATGATCAGCACATAGTACCCAATTTATAAACATAAATTGGCCTCAATTTTCAATCACAACAATATTGAAAAATAGTGGAATTGGGGAAAACATACCAATTATGGGAGCATCTATTGTATGCCCCTTCCCATTTGTGGTGGCCTAAGATGTATCATTGCTAGAATGCTTATAAGCCTATCGATACAAAGCACCTAAAAGGTTAACTCTGCAATACGTAAAAAAATTGAAATAAATTGAAAAGGAACAAAGAATCACAATAAGGTAGGGGTAATTCTACTTCCCTGTACCTTTTCCTTTATCCATTAGTTTGTCTATTAATGCATCAGTTCGGTTGTAAATGAATTAGCTCCAAAAAGCATCTATCTCCATCACTTTAGTGGAACATATATGAATTATAACCTATATCTCAAAAATCTCAGAAATGATATACCAGTTTTGACTCATGTACACTAAAAAATATATAAGAAGCTACACAAATAAAAAAATAAAAGAAACAACAATTAGTAAATTCTACCAATTCTTCCACTTTACAGTAGGAAAGTCTGAAAAAGCATCATTTCACCTCATCATCAATCTTGTAGGGAATAACCTCCAACAATGTGTTTTCATCTTCAATAATTCCTATTGCGAGTAGATTCTTAAAATAAGACACGCAAATGCTAGTTATACATTAAGAATCATCAGAGCCTTTTTTCGTCTGTTATGACTTAAGATTCAAAGTTTACAAAACTCAAACCAAAAATTATTCATTAAAGCCTTTTCTTCATCTCACAGTAGTAGTTATGAGGGTGAATAGAGTGGATAGAGAGGGCATGTATTTGTTTCTGATAGATCCGTAGGTGATCACACTTAAGTAAAGATGAAAATAAAACACTAACAGCAAAAACTAACAAATGATCAAAAGTATATGGCATTCAAATGCCTCTATATGAACTTTGTTTCAAATTCTTTTCCATGGATCATAGTTTAAAAGTACATGGATTGAAAATTTAGATGAAGTAGATATTTTCACCCCTAAATTTGAGACATATATTTAAACAATGTAGAACCATCCATTAAACTTAGAGATAATCAGACTTGCATGAAGAGACAACCGAACATACAAAATGACTTATAGATAATTACCTTTTGGGGGTGATTGATGATAATTATCAGATCCAACCCTCGTTCATTCCTATAGGAACAAAACAGTTTATGGAATAATGTTAAAAACATTGTGGTTGGTCCGAAATTTTGAAAAATAAACAAACAAAAACAAAATATAAGCATACATCTTGAATAATAGTATCTCACTGAAACCATAAAAAAAATTAAAGGAAAAATATCTAGAACTGAAAAGAATGAAATAATGATAACATAGAGTTAGTTTTGCCTGATGTGGGATTGACTGAGCGAGATAGATTTGTTTGTGATAGTAGGGTCGGCACCGATGTTGCTGATGATTCTAATTATGATTCAAACTATCAAAATATATCAGTTGGCTTTGATTTTGGTGTCAATAGTGTCACCGATTGTACTTTTATGACTATCCTTTTCATACTTCTATGTCAAAGAAAATTACATGAATCAATTTAAATCCCCAAATAATAGTTTCATGAATCAACTGAACGAATTATAAACATATACACGAATAAATTGAAACCCCCAAGTAGAACAAAAGCATTTAATGTCATGTCAATTGTACAAAATATAGTTGAAACCCCCCCAAATTATAGTTGCAATACATGTGAATCACTCAAGCAGGAAATTCTTCAAACATATTACCCACGTAAAGATGTAATCATGTGTGAAGAATAAATTATGAAACTGATGCCTCGAAAAAAATTCCTAAATTCCATTGAGAATATCAAACTATAAGCTCATTTTCCAGACAATCTAACAAATTAAACCTGTACAAAAATCGGCCCCAATTGTGTATATGTATACTAACTGAACAGGTATATAAATCGACCCTAAATAAAAACAACAACCAATCAACCCCAATTATATTCTGCAGCCAATTGGCCCGAAATAGAAACATGTATAAAATTAACAACCAATCTGGTTAGATATGTTATAGAAACAAAAGTAATGCAATTCATAAAAAAATGAAACCTTACTGTTTTAGCAAACATGGAAAATCAAAACAAAAAACACCCTATATGAAACTATATGAAACAATGAGTGAGGCATTTTATCAATCACATAGTACCTACAATATATACATTTTTTGACTGGGTATGTAGCAGTTTTGACTGTGTACATTTTATCAAACCTTGCATTTGTACATAGAAATTATTTTTTTTACTCTTCTTAACCTAAAAAAATTAATTACATAAATAATGACTCAGATAAACCTAAAAAAATAAATAACATAAATAATGACTCAGATAACCTAAATAACTATACTTCAATGTCAAATAAAACTATGCATGTAATAAAACATGAATAATATGCTTAGAAATGTCTTTAACAACTAAAAATATTACCTCATATACACAAAACCTAAAATATATAAATAGACACAATAAAAAAAGTAGTATACCTGTTTAGGGTGTTCAATTATAATCTAGTTACCTGCAAAAGAAAAAATAAATACCAAAACCCAAAAACTAATTAGATCCCAAAACATAAAAATAAATGTAATTAGATCTAAAACAAAATGAACAAAAATGAAGTAGATCTTAATCGAAACGAAAATGAACAAAGCCCCAAATTGCCTCATATTTTAAGATCAACAAATACCTAAGGACAAAGCCCTATGTGCGTGTGTGTTACTGTAAGAGAATCAGGAAGATTACATGTAGAGAGTTGGGAGGACGAAGGATGAGAGAGGGGAAGAAGACGGATGAGAGACGGAGAGACCGAGGGTAGGTAGAGTTTGAGATTTGAGGGGAAGAAGACGGATGAGTGACGTCTTGGGAAGTGAGGGAGAGTTTGAGATCCGAATCTTTCTTAGTAAGAGACCCTTATACCCTTGTTTTTGAATTTTGAACAAAGGAGGAAATAAAGTAGTGTGTATTCAAATAGGGGGAAACCAAAACTTTAAAAGGAAAAAATGGTAAGAGGGGTATTTTAATTTCAACCATTGAATTCTTGCATTATTGGTTTAATTCTAACCCCTAATTAGCTTATGATCTTATTGAATAGTAACCAACATTTTACTCGTTATTATATAGATAGATAGATAGATAGATAGATAGATAGAGAGAGAGAGAGAGAGAGAGAGAGAGAGAGAGAAGAAGGCTCCTATACATTATACTTAATACATCCCACCATACATAATGCCTACTTATAGACCTTAAGAAACCTTTTTTCAAAGTTTTTATTTTTCTATTAAGATTAAACTTTCAATCAACACATATTCAAAAAATTAGGTAAAAATACATTTTGTACCTATTCTTAAAAAAATCATAAAATTCTATTGGCGCGGACCCTTGTAAATAAGGTGTTTTTAGCAGTTTTTTGTTGGATTTTAAAATAAACAAGAAATTGTATTTTGACCAAATTTTTTAAAAATTTGTTGATTGGAAGGTTAACTCCAAAGGTAAAATAAAAAATTCAAAACAAATAAGGACTTATGTATGGGTGATGTAGGAAGCATGATGTACATGAGCCTTTCTCTCTCTCTCTCTCTCTCTCTCTCTCTCTCTCTATATATATATATATATATATATATATATGTGTGTGTGTGTGTGTGTGTGTGTGTGTGTGTTTATGTGTGTGTGTGTGTGTATGTGTGTGTGTGTGAGTGTGAGTGTGTGCACGCGTGTGTGGTATGCTTTCTCTTTGAGTCTAAGTATTTTCGTTTAATCCATGTTTTCGATATGCTTCCCCTTTAATTCAAATTAGCATGTTTTATTATCATATAGGTATCTTTCGTTTCATGATGACCTTGGTATTTATTCTTAAATTTATGCATCAAAATTGGTATCATCCGTTCATAGTTTGGATTATTTTTGCTCGTGTTTCCATGTTTGTTTGTCATTTTCATGTTTCACCTCACATCATTGCATGATATTACTTCTTTTTATTTATGTTTAAAAGCATCACATATAGGGGGACAAGTATTATATATTATGCACATTATTCTTTTTCTATTCCTGAATAAAAATGTGGGAGAAATTGAATCTAACTCTTTATCTCGTGGGGAGAAATTTTTACCTCGGGGGAGACATCCTATCTTAAGTGGAAATTGATTAGACAATGGGGGAGGGTTTTTCATATATGGATTTATATTATTTATATATTCTCTCTGAATTTGAAAGGTGTTTTTTAGTGTGTAAGTTTTTAAAGATGCGAAAGAGTTTCACTAGAGCAAAGTTACTTAAGTTTGAGTATGTCCAGTGTCTATAGGTTTTTCATTCGAGGTTTGGATCAAGTCTTTAGAGAGATTGACGGCACATAGTTTAGTTTTGTGTTTTCTCCTAGAATAGACCAAGAGGGAAATTTGGAAGGAAAAATGTCCAATGGAATCAATTTGTATGAATTGGCTGAATTTCGTTTAGACAAAACTGTTTGAGTTACAGACTAGGTCTTGCAATGGATTATCCTTCAAAGCCTGTCACGTGTGTGATTCTAGACTATGGGGACCAATTTAGAACGTTTACATCATCATTATTATATTTCTTCCATGTTTTGTCTTCAAAGTACATAGATTTCCAAAGGTATGAATGAATCTTATGTTTGATCCTTGGAATATCATTTAGGTTTTGTTTTAAAAATGTTTGAGCCCATTGTCATAAAAATATTTTTAAAAGAAAAAAAATATTTTTTTATGAAAAGTCATTTGAATGACCTGCTCAATTGATATTTTATATTCAATTAAATGAGATGTTTTTTTGGTTCAATAAAGATACTGAATGCCATCCAAATGACTTTCTAATGAAGTTTAAAAGAATTCTTATGAAGAAAAGGGGAATTTTATTTTAAGCTTGTTCAAAGTCGGTTTGAACGAAATCAGTTGTATCATATGAACGATATTGGTTTTGGTTAGAACAAGATTAGTAACTTCGTTCGAAAGGCCCTACGGATTTTGTTCGAATGAAATTCTGCCCCAAAAAGCATGTTTTGTTTTATAAATAAGAGCGTTGTCATCAGTTTGAAGGCTTTTAATGTTATTTTCCCTCACCTAACTAGCTTTGAGATTAAAGTTCCATCTATATATGATAGTATGATATATCCATTTTAAGCATCGAGGTTTATATAATCTTCGTATCGTTGAGTATCGTTTCATTCGGTGGACTCTATACTTGCTTACTATTTGCAAAAGGTGGACACCGTGTGTGTGGAAGTTTGAAGAAGTGGACTCCATGTTCGATCCATCGATGGTTTATAAGACATTAAGGTGTGTGAGGTGCACTCATTATGGTAGTGCATAAGTGGACTCCTATGTGTTACTATGAAGAGAAAGTCAAATGAATGAAGATGCGTCAAGGCTTTATAGACTCGAGTCAGTTGTGAGAGTCATGTTTTGTCTCCGGTAATTCCTTATCAAAGTGAATTTTCATGTCTCAGCAATTCAAGGTTTTTTCCATTTGGTTTTTCCTCGTACATCAGGCATTATGTTATTTCAGTAATTTTATCTTGATATTCTCACCTAGATGCATGCTTAGCTAAGATAAAATGTTTCTAACTATTTTCACAACTTTTTGTTTAATTAGTGTTATGTTTCATTGGGTTAAATAAAATTGAAAAAATTAAAAATTGGTTTGATTGTTTAACTATCCATATAATCCCTTACGTGCACATTTTTTCCAGAGTTTGAAGTTCTTGTGTGTTGAAACCATATCATGGATATAGGCTCTAGTGCATGTAAAGGCTTGATTCTAAGGGCAAGGTCTGATGGTGATGGCCTAGCTAGTATATGCGAGGGTTCTAGCCTAATTCTGAGAGTTGGTGTGTCCTATGAGGAATGTATCCTGATTATGACGTTTTGAAGAGGTGTGATGGTTATGGAGGGATTTGGAGGGCCAATGCCTAAATATGAGAACCTAAAGAGTCTATACGACTAATACAAGGATCTTGTCCTAATTCTGAAGGCTAAGTTCTAATTATGTGGGCCTAAAGAGTGTATGTAACAGATATGGGGATTCCGGCCTAATTCTAACGTCTAAGGTTCAATTCTAAGAACCTAAGGAGTGTATACGACCAATATGGCAACCACGGCCTAATTTTTAGGACCTAAAGAGTGTATGTGACCTATACATGGGTTTGGGATTTAAGGTATATTACGAGGACCTAAGGACTTTATGTGACCAATACGGAAGATATGGACTAAATTTGAGGGACAATATCTGTTCTAAGGACCTAAGGAGCGTGTGCAACTAATATAGGGCTCGCGACCTAATTCTATGGGCCGAGGTTTAAATATGAGGACATAAAAGTTATATCCGACCAATACAGGGGTCTTCACCTAATTATGAGGATCAATGTCTAATTTTGATGACTTAAGGAGTGTATGAGATTAATGTAAGGATTGCGGCCTAATTGTGAGGGAAACGTCAAATTTTGATGGACTAAGGAGGGTATGGTGACTTTGAAGAATAATTGTGATGATATGAAATCTTTTTCAAAGTTTCTAATTTTTTTAGATATATTATTATTTTTGACAGTTTTCAAATGTTCGTGTAACCTTGAATTTTGATGATTATTATGATTTTGTGTTTTTATGATTTATATGGGGGAATGTTTGATATTTTTTTTATCATTTTGACTATTTTGATATAAAAAATAGAAGGGGTGCCTACTGATAGGGCCTATCCTATGCCTGCCAGTATGGGCACGGATTCTTGGGAGCATGCGGGTGTTCAAGAGGTACCATCAAGTAGGCAGACCTAGTGGGTGTTGGGAAAAAAAACCTTCTCTCTCCCCCCTAATTAGGAAAAAGGTCATTGTGAGATATATTTTCAAATAAAAGGCTTTCGATAGTGTAGAGCATGTTTATTACTAGTCCAACATTGAGTCGGTGAATCAGGGGGCGAGGATTATTGGTGTCAATAACGAGCACCATAACGCCATGCTAGTTGTGGAAGATCGGGTACTTTCAATGGATCATCAAGTGCACCGGTCTATTTTTTTGCAGAAACCTAATGGCTATGTTAGTTTTCTCTTGTGTTATTTTGATTTTGGTTTTTAAGTTATATTATAAATTAGGTTTATTACTTTTAAATTATTTTCCTTTTGAAAATAATCTTAAACATATTTTGGAAGTGCGCTTCGCAAGTAGGGTTACCTTATGTGCCCATCCGAGCTCGGGGGTCAGCTAGGGTGTTTAGGGCAATCTTCCAAATGATGTGTGGATCTTGGTGGTAGGTGAAAGCTTCGAGGATTTTGTGGGAGTTCTGTATGACACGCAACGATATTCAATAGTTTTGTGCTTATTAGGGGAGAGATAGTGGGTTACAACCCAAACTTTTCATTTTGGTTGGGGGAGATGATAGTGATGTCGGCCAGCATCAATCAGGTTCTCATATCTTTATAAAAGGGGATATAAAATATGGAAGATCGGTCCCTCAAATTGATGAATGTAGTGATCGAGGCGACATTAGGGCCGACATAGAGGGTTGGATTAAAGGAGTAAATGACTGTGGCATTCCTAAAGGATACCATGATTAGATGAGTGGTGAACATGGAAGATGTGGAACAAGTGCATCACATGGTGAGCTAATTTATTTTGTTCTTGTTGGGGAGTGAAGTGCTGGTGAAGAGCAGCAATGACGTCCATTTGTGGTTACTTCCATTTTGTGGGACGTCACACAAAATCGCTACTATGATTTGGGAAGCCTGACATTAACAACACTATATGCTTCCCTTGATGCTTTCAGCAGATGCTATCGTCCTACTTTTACTAGGGCCCCGTAGAAGCTAGATATAGCTTTGTTTTAATGCTTCTTGAATTGATTATTGAAATCTTTCTGAGTTTTTTATAGTTTTTTATTTTGTTTTTTTAGTATATTTCTAAGAGGTGATCTGGTATAAGACACTATTAATGCATTTGAAAGAGACGGAGGCTGATGCTTAGCTTTGGATGAGGAGGTGGAGGAAGGAGAACGGAGTCTTTAAGAACTTACCTACCTTCAAGGATGTGGGAGGTACTAAATTCCCTCATGATCAACTATGCTAGCTTTTATTGCCCATTTTAATTTTTTCTTTTTAAATATTATTTATTTTTTTGAATTTTATTTTGTGGATTAACTTCCTTTGGACATGTTATGTTCTTTCCTTGGATCCAGTCGATGGATGATATGGGGATTACCGACCTTCGTTCTCAGATACATGGGCTACCTTTTCATGAGTTCGAGTATGGCTTCTACCCATGGGAATGCATGGTGAGGTAGATAATGGTGGGAGATGTGGTGGTTCCTTCAGCGAATCTCCCTTTTAACACGCGGTATCTTAAAAGGATGGTAGAGGATTCAAACGTGACGACCATGATAGGGTACCATTAATCCAATGAAATGGACATGGTGCTTATGCATGAATACGTATACTTCGTGATGAGGGGATTGATAATAAGGGAGAACTTATCCACCAACCCCATTCTTCTTTGTAAATATAGCAATACCTACCATGGTTTCCCAAAGGCCTTACTAAAATTCAAAACTCAAAAATTCCTCATTAAAAGCAAAAAAAAAAAAACTAAGTACCCACATATAAACTAATCAAATGAGCCAAACCATCCCAAAAAGGGCCCAAAAGTTCAAATAAAAATGCATTTGATTGATTGGTACAAGATGTATATTAACCTTGATCGATCAATCCCTCGGCGCAAAAATTTACCTATAAAAGGAGGCCATCACCTACCATCCCAGGGAATTAAAAAATGACTTCTTAAATACTAAGCATTCGGCCCAGAAGTTATTTTCTCTCCAAATAGCTCCATAACATTCGTCGTTTGTCATAAAAAATACAGAGTTCTACCTCAAAAACTTAACTTCTCTTTACTCATCCAAACCAAAAAGAAGGAAAAAGACCCATTTTCTCATTTATCTTACTTTTTTTCTCTTTCAAAGGTATGTTTTCTTTAAATCATCCATAGATCCATTTCGAAAAGGTTGATTCAATCCAGAACGCTTCCAAAATGAAAAAGGAACACATCCAACTTTACAAGTACAATATCGCTCACTCTTTTATTTGAATCCTTGGTATGGGAAGTGTGGCGTTGTGCTGCAACACCACCTTAAGTTGATTTTTCAGTGTTTTTTAGTTTACGAGACATGATTTTCTTCCAATGGTCATGTTCGAATTATGTTCACTTTGATTTACCCTACGGTGGATACGTATGTGTATTAGAGATTACCGATCTCTAAAATTCTAGTCAAATCTTGTACATATTCCTCCATTTTCACTTTATACTTCAAAGAAAATTAGCATAAATCTTTAAAACCATGGAATACTCTCATATAGGTTAGAGGATTACTAGATCCGTGGATTTTATCTACTATTTTGTTCTTAATGTCGAAAATTTAACATTTCTCTCATCATTGAGTTATCCTATGGTTGAATCAACTTTGTTCAAACTATTTCATGAACATAAGTCATACACATTTTCAAATCTTATGATGTTTCACTCTAAAATACCTTTAAAGATCGAAGAGACACAAGATCTCTCGCATCGAGCCTTTATATGAGGTAAAACCCCTATTTGTAAGGAAAAAAATTCCAATCGAGTCAACTTATTTGTAATTGGTTTAATTTAGTTTAGACGACTCTTGTTTCAGTCATGGATTAGGATTCGAGTTGTTTTTCCTTCAAGCCTATGATCTATGACTGAGGACTGTTACGAAGAAGTTTAAAGCGACATCAAGTACACATTAAGTTTCAACCCTTGTTTAGTCTTCATCATCTGAGGGATCTCATTGAGGTATGAATTCATGTTTATGTTTGATCCGTTGATTATTTTAGGTTTTTAATGTTATAAATTAATTGGGACATTTTTCTTACAATGTTGTTTAAAGAAAAAATATTTTCTATGTAAATTTGTTCGAACAATTCATTCAAATGAGACAATATTGTTTGTTCAAATGAGGATTCCTTTTTGGTTCAAATGAGTTTAGGATTCTCATTCAAATGAGTTTCAAATGGACTTCAAGCAATTTTGTTCTACTTGATAGAAAAAATTTAGTCGATGGTCATTTAAACTATGTTTTGATGAGAATAGCTAGGTCATTCCATTGATTTTATTTTTGGTTCGAATGAGATTTGTAATCTTTTTCGAATGAACCTGTGTTTCCTATTCGAATTACCTACCTCGAAAAATGTGCCACCTCAAAATTCATGTTTTATTATAAATAGGAGTGTTGAGATGGTTTTTCATTAAGGGTTTTTGTGAAAATAAATTTTAGAGTCAAATCCAAAGCCTCTTAAACCCTTGTCTACACCCAAGTTTGAGATCCAACAATCCTACATACGTATCTCTATTTGAGATCTCTTTTGGACTGCACCGTAGTTATTTGATCTATCTGTTGAGAGTGTTTCAAAGCGATTTAGACTATTTTTATGTTGGGTGGTAGATCTACCAACCACTGAGATAAGTAAGATCGGTAGAATACTGAGATGTTGGAAGTGCCTACATTGTGTGGCTGTTCCAAAGCGTCCAATAGTAGCTGCGAAGAAGGTTACAAGTAATCAAGAAGTTCATCAAGGCTTGAAGGCATTAAGTTTGTGAGTAAGTCTATCATGTTCTTGAAAGTGTATCTAGACCGTAGTGGACTTGTGCGGCTGGGACGTCTATGATTTTTCATATTGTGGGTTTTCCTTATACATCGTTGTGATGTGTTTTTCTATTTTATTCATGCTTATACTCACCAAAATGCATGCTTAGATCAAGATTAAAATCGATAAACTATTTATACAACACCGTGGTTTAATTGGTGCAAGATATAAATTGAAAATTACAAAATTGGTTTGTGTTTGATAAATCCTTACAACCCTAAGGCACTTGTGCATTTTCAAACTGGTATTAGAGAGAGTTACAGTACTTTGTAGTGTTTGATCCCTATTTCGTCCACATTTATGGGTTAAATGGATTTTAAGTGAGAGGGGAGATCCATTACTCAACATCCATTATTTGATGGGACAAACAAAAATGTAAGCAACTAACTCTGAAGGTTGATCCGTACCAGGTCCAAATGAGGCATTAGTCACCACGTCATTTGCCTCCTTACGTTTCTTATTTTTCTCTTTTGTTAACTTTGGAGGGACCATGTAGAAGTTTTTTCTCAATAGAGGAAAAGTGGAGCCATAAAGATTTTAGGATAATAGAAAAGAGAAGAGAGAGAAAATCCTTTATAGGGTTTTAAAAGCTCTAGACGTTGTAGTTGCCTCTTTGAGAGTTCATAAAAATAAATCAACTGTTTGAATTTTGGGGGAACCAATAACTCATAGATTATAACAAAGATACACATGGTAATGGATGATGCCAGCACGAGAATTAAATATCTTGGCATTTAATGCCAATATATGCAAATGATCAACATCTCATGTTTGGAGCACAAATAGCCATAAAGGGACACGTATGTATAGAAGTTTCTTCTGCCTGAGATCCTTCGATGCAAGGTTCCTTATTTTAACCTCATTGTACGAAGGTTCCTTAGTTGAAACTAAAAAGTGGAGAGATTAAAAAGAGGGAACATTGCTATTAATTATGTTTTTCTAGAGAAACTTCTTGTTTTCCATAAAAACTTTCCGTAATGGGGGGGGGGGGGGGGGGAATATAGGAAGGGCTTGTTGCTAGAAACCCTTACTCGAAGATAAAATACTTTAAGAGGGAGAAAAGGGAGCTCGACCGATATTTCATAAAGAAGGTTGATCAAAAAGTGAGAAAAACTGAAGAACCTCATAAGTCACCTTCATCGAAGAAATTGTACGAAACAAAATGGAGACCGATCGAGGTACACATGATCAAGAACACTGAGTAGCAACCTCACTCAAAGGAACATGCTCCATCAAACCATAATCTTGCACTAAGAAGCATAATCGTGACCTGTAAGACCCACTAACGAATAACAAAGTGTCCTACATGAAAGAATTTTCCTCTTTGCACATGATCCCACGACGGTAGAATATTTATACTGCATTGGACAGTGTGATCGACATGTTTTATGGAATAATATTTCATTCCATACTTGGATATTGATTTTTTCCATGATGGACCAAACAGTCCCCCCATTAGATATATGGGTGTGATTTTCCAGTAATGGAGTTTCCAAGATAAGGAATAGGGGCCCAAGGTGTAATACCCCATATTTTTATGCTATATTAATTTGGGGGTTTATTAAATTTAATGTGAATTAATTATTTAATAAAAATACGGAAACTAATTATGTTATAATTATTATCGTGATGAGAGTTAGTAATTATGGGAAACTTGTTGAATATTACTAATGAGAAAAGTAATATATAATATTGGTTATATTGAATGTCATGAGTGAATAAAATGTCAATTTTGAAAATTTGAGTCGGGACGCGCCCGTATCGCGTCAGGACTAAATATTGATGAATAAAAGTGAATATATTATAAGTCACTCGTATGGTCATTTTGAGTGCGCCAATGTGTCCATAAGGGTCGAGATAGTCAAAAAAGTGTACCCGGGGGTTTAGTTTGGGTCTCGGGACGTTTTGAGGCTTAATTAGTACCCCGAGAAGGCATTTTGGACATTTTACATTTTTGGGTAATTAAACCCACAAAAATTCAAGGGATATATCATATGTTTAAGGTTGTCTTCTAGGGTTAAAACAACCAAAGACAAGTGACGTCCATAGGAGAGGGAAGGAGAGGCATTTCCAAGCAATCCAAGGCCAACGATTCACCCGGTTGCACCGCCACCACCACCAACGCATAGATATCGCAACGGGAAACGCAACCACACCAAATTTGTCATCAAACCAGAACGTCAAAAATACAGGCAAGTGTTTATCCTGCTTATTTCGTTAATTCATCACTCATGTTAGTCTAGGGATGATTAGGATGAGTTTTACGGAAGAAAACCCCAAATTTGAGATAGGAAATCGCATGTAGTAATGGTTTAAATGTTATTCTGAAAACCCCTTCACACGTAGAGGATTAAACCATGAAATTTTGATGTTTTATAAGAAGAAAATTTTGGAAAAAGACTGATTAGAACCATGTTAAAGAGATTTCTAGGGTTCTTGAGATATACATGTGTTTTGGCCTATTAATCCATGATTATTAATGGAAATTTGCATGCTTTACGTAAAATATTTATGGAATGGATTTATATTATTAGTAGTATAAATTCCTGGACATTTGGGGATGAAAAGTTTGGATTTGGATTGAGTTATGTGAGAAAACCCGTAACTGCAGAATTCGCCATACCTGCTTGATCGATCGATCGAGCCAAGAACTTCGATCAATCGAAGGTTCGATCGATCGAAGGTTCGATCGATCGAGCCCCAGACCTAGATCGATCGACCCCTCCTGGTAGACTCATATTTCCCCTTTTTAAATTAGTTGAATTCAATTCAATGAGAAATAATCCTTGGACACCCTTATTAAAATGTTTTGGGAGATAAAAATGACCAGTAGGATTTATTAATGATTAAGAGATCTTTAATGTAAGGCAAAATTTATATTTTTGGAGTGTTTATACCTAAGAGACGATGGAATTTTGTATTAAAGGGGGAGATTACATAAAATGGTTACGATGGAAAATAGATGAATACCTACTGAATTTTTACACTTGGGAGGATAGAGTCCATGAGTGTTACGTAGTGAGTTGGGATAATCCCTCGAATTAAAGTTAGAGACAAACGATTATACGTGAGAACTAAATAATGAGATATGAGGACAAATGTCGTAAATATGGGATTTGAAATGTACCTAAATTGATATGGTAATATTAGCATAAGTTATATGACTGTGTTTATGCATATACTATCTATGTCTGAAAATCGTTCCATGCTACTTTCTATCCTTGAGGTTACCGCGTTTGGACAGTCTTATCTCGATGGGACCTTTATGGGGGATATTGAATCGTACCCTAGAAGATAGAAATCCTTGGTACACGCTATCGAATTGATAGTTCAGATGGTCCTAAGAGATGCGGGCATGTGCTTTCCTCTTAGAGACTTGGAATCTATGTTTCGCCTCAATATTGTTTGTGTATGTGTTAATACAGTTCGAGAGTGATTCCGAATTTGTATTTACCTTAGTACGAGTGATATGGGGATTGGATAGTAGAGTACGCCCGCACCATAGTTTTTATGTGGGGTGCTTATAGAATATATATATTATACGAGTATTTAATATATATATGAAATTCTGAAATTTGGAACTGTCTGCTGTGATATGGTAAGTAAGACATGTATGATGACTCAAATTGGAAATAATTGTTTTGAAAAAAGTATAATATGACACTGGGCAACTTTATTAATAAATAAAGTTAAAATGAGAGCTTTGTTACTAAATGAAATCTTCCTTTTAAACAACTATATTGTTCAGTTTTAAATCTTACGAGTAACCTAAGATAAGTTAAACCATTGGGAAGTTTAGTGCAAAATGAGATAAGAAAATCCGTTTGGAAGCTTAGTGCGATAGGTGTGTAAATTAGAATAGAGGTGAGAATTCCTCAAGAGAGTGTCGTACTAATATGTTGTTGCATTGGCCTTTAAACATTTTAAATACTTGCTAAACGAATTTTAAATCATATACACTATCGGTCTCTCACTCGTTTCTATTTATCTTCCTCTCTTGTATATATATGTATATTACAGGTGCCCAGCCACAGGGGCATCTTGCTTAGGATCCCTTGGAAGGAACGTGCTGTACCTTAGGTGGGAGTTGCAGGACTCTTGCTTAGACGACTTCATTTATTTCACTTCATTCCTAGAATATTCATTTAGTGGAGCATGTGTCGCCCTTTCCATTATTCAGTTGTTTATTTGGACATTGTAATTAAGTTATTTATAATATTGTTACTTTGGGAATTATTACTATCTGGATGTTTTATTTTATGTTTTAATGTTGGGATTTAGTTGTTGAATGTTTAAATTATTTGGATTATACGTTCCAGAATTATTGTGGTGTGATTATTTAATTTTCAATTGTTGTAAATAATTAAATCTTTATTTTCAAAATAAAATTTGGAAAGTAATGTTTAAAAATGGTTTTGACACTTAGCTTAATTAATTAGGGTGTTTAAATTGGAAATGTTATTTTTACGACAGTGATGCTAAGAATGAACCAATTGTTCACCTTGATTTTTAATTTAATAAAGGAGTGATCGCCCGGTATTTAATTAGGCGGGGTGTCAACAGTGGTATCAGAGCATCAGGTTCTAGTGTCCTTAGGATCTGTACGGCTTATTTCGCTTTCAGCTTAACATTTTTGCTATAGAGCCCTAGCATTAGGAATGTTGTATTCGTCTTTATGCGTTGAAAATTCTTGCTTCTGTGACTTGTCGATACGAATGTTAAACTTATTCTGATGTAATTTTTAAAACTTTCAGATGGCCGTCAGGAAGAACAAGCTAATACTATTGGGGAAGTTAATGATCAAGGACAACTCACGCCTCAGGTGTCTCCGAAGAGGGTACCAATCGCTGAGTTTGCGGGCATTGTGGCACAAGCAGTTACCACTACAGTTTTACAGTACCATGAACGCAACATATAACTTAGAGGAGGAAAAAGATCTAGAAATATTAACCAAATGCATGTGACTAAATCTAACAATTATGAGAAGGCACCGAAATTGCGACAACAAACAACCCAAGACTGAGTCAGTTCCAGAAGTAACAAAATTAATAAAAAGGGCCAAAAGTGTCAGGGCCAACGAAGTCAGATTCAGAATGAAATCACAAAGAGGTGTTTCAGCTATGGAATGGACGATCACAAACGTCAATCTTGTCCAAATCAGACCGGGGATAAATACAATCTGACTAGCGAAGAATTTTGGGACTCTGCTATAAATGTGTACAACCGGGTCACAAGTGGAGGGATTGTCCTCACCCTGACATAGTTTTTCTGTAAGTTTCCCCTCAAGGCCAGCAAGACCAAGGAAAAAGCGAGGCTAGTCAACAACATGGTGAAGTGAAGTAGTCTCGAGAGAAGCGTTTGCGATGCGGAAGGAAAGACCATAGTTGTCAGAATTTCCCAGAGAGGAATAAAGTCCCAAGTCAGCAAAGCCAGCAAGGCCGACACCGACAACAGCAGGGTCAAAGGGGGAATAACTTCAGAGGCCAATGTTTTGTGTGCGACAAGCATGGCCATAAGTGCCAGGATTTCCCAGAGGGTGAGAGGGCCTCACAGCAGCAGGGTGCCCATAACGAGCCACAGATGCCACTTTTTCCAGCTTCCCTCCCATCCCCAGCTCAAGTACCAACCCTACCAGCTATTCCAGCAGCTCCAGTGCAGCAGGGGAAGTATTTCCATGGATTTTATTACAGGGTTACCTACATCACAGCGGGGCCACGACTCTATTTGGGTGATTGTAGACCGTTTGACCAAGGTGGCTCATTTTCTACCGATGCAGACAGACTATACCACGGGTCAGTATGCTCAATTGTTCATTGCTGAGATTGTCAGATTACATGGGGTGCCCCTGAATATTGTGTTAGATAGAGACAAGATTTTCGTGTCGCATTTCTGGGAGAGCTTTCAGAAGGCTATGGGTACTGAGTTGAGGTTGAGTTCAGATTATCACCCACAGACCGATGGATAGACAGAGCGTATTAATCAGATGTTGGAGGATATGCTACGCATGTGTGTTCTTGATTTTGGCGGAGGTTAGGAGCCACACCTTCCACTGGTAGAGTTTTCTTATAATAACTCTTATCAGTTCACGATTTGCATGGACCCATTTGAGGCTTTTTATAGCAGGCCTTGTCATTCCCCAACTTGTTGGATCGAGGTGGGGGATAACAAGTTGCTAGGACCAGAGGTGATTCAGGAAACCTCCGCGAGGATTGAGATGATCAGGAGTCGCATTCGAGTAGCCCAGGACAGAGAGAAGAGCTACGCCAATTCGAAATGGTTCTTCCGAGAGTTTAATGTGGGGGACCAGGTGTTACTACTGGTGTCTCCTATGAAAGGAGTAATGAGGTTTAGGAAGAAAGGGAAATTGTCCCCGAGGTACGTGGGACCCTTTCCCATCATCGAGAGGATTGGGTCGATAGCATACAGATTGGGACTGCCAGAACATTTACATCGCATTCATGAGGTATTACACATCTTGTCGTTGAGATGATATCTTCGGGACGATATGGCCCATAATCACATCGCGAGAGATGAGATAGACTTACACCTGACAGCTCTTACGAGGAGAGACCAGTGTCTATCCTAGACTATAGTGAGAGGAGATTAAGGTCGATGATAGTTCCACTTGTACGGGTCCTGTGGGAGCATCATAATGTGGAGGAATCCACTTGGGAGCGCGAGACATATATGCGCGAGAGATACCCAGATTTATTCTCACCAGGTATGCCTTATTTTTCGAATTTCAGGATGAAATTCCGTTATTAGGGGGCAAGTATGTAATACCCCGTATTTTTATGCTATATTAATTTGGGGGTTTATTAAATTTAATGTGAATTAATTATGTAATAAAAAATCCAGAAATTAATTATGTTATAATTATTAACATGATGAGAGTTAGTAATTATGGCAAACTTGTTGAATATTACTAATGAGCAAAGTAATATATAATATTGGTTATATTGAATGTCACGAGTGAATAAAATATCAATTTTGAAAATTCGAGTCGGGACGCGCCCGTGTCGCGTCAGGACTAAATATTGATGAATAAAAGTGAATATATTATAAGTTGCTCGTATGGTCGTTTTAAGTGCGTCAATGTGTTCGGAAGGATCGAGATAGTCAGAAAAGTGTAGCCGGGGGTTTAGTTTTGGTCTCGGGGCGTTTTTAGGCTTAATTAGTACCCCAAGAGGGCATTTTGGACATTTTACATTTTTGGGTAACTAAACCCACGAAAATTCAAGGGATATATCAGATGTCTAAGGTTGTCTTCTAGGGTTAAAACAACCAAAGACAAGTGACGACCATAGGAGAGGGAAGGAGAGGCTTTTCCAAGCAATCCAAGGCCAACGATTCACCCGGTTGCACCACCACCACCACCACCAACACGTAGATCGCGCGATGGGGAACGCAACCACACCAAATTCTTCATCAAACCAGAACGTCAAAAATCCCAGGCAAGTGTTTATCTTGCTTATTTCGTTAATGCATCACTCATGTTAGTCTAGGGATGATTAGGATGAGTTTTATGGAAGAAAACCCCAAATTTGAGATAGGAAATCGCATGTAGTAATGGTTTAAATGTTATTCTGGAAATCCCTTCACATGTAGAGGATTAAACCACGAAATTTTTATGTTTTATAAGAAGAAAATTCTGGAAAAAGACTGATTAGAACCATGTTAAAGAGATTTCCCGGGTTCTTGAGATTTACATGAATTTTGGCCTATTAATCCATGATTATTAATGAAAATTTGCATGCTTTACATAAAAGATGTATGGAATGTATTTATATTATTAGTAGTATAAATTTCTGGACATTTGAGGATGAAAAGTTTGGATTTGGATGGAGTTATGTGAGAAAACCCGTAACTGGTAACTGCAAAATTCGCCATACCTGCTTGATCGATCGATCGAGCCAAGAACTTCGATTGATCAAAGGTTCGATAGATCGAGCCCCAGACCTCAATCGATCGACCTCTCCTGGCAGACTCATATTTCCCCTTTTTAAATTAGTTGAATTCAATTCAATGAGAAATAATCCTTGGACACCCTTATTAAAATGTTTTGGGAGATAAAAATGACCAGTAGGATTTATTAATGATTAAGAGACCTTTAACGTAAGGCAAAATTTATATTTTTGGAGTGTTTATACCTAAGGGACGATGGAATTTTGTATTAAAGGGAGAGATTACATAAAATGGTTACGATGGAAAATAGATGAATACATTTTGAATTTTTACACTTGGGAGGATAGAGTCCATGAGTGTTACGTAATGAGTTGGAATAAGCCCTTGAATTAAACTTAGAGACTAACGATTATACGTGAGAACTAAATAACGAGATATGAGGACAAATGTCATAAATATGGGATTTGAAATGTACCTAATTTAATATGGTAATATTACCATAAGTTATATGACTATGTTTATGCATATACTATCTATGTCTGAAAATCGTGCCCACACTACTTTCTATCCCTGAGGTTATCGCGCTGGGACAGTCTTATCTCGATGGGACCTTTATGGGGGATAGTGACTCGTACCCTGGAAGATAGTAATCCTTGGTACATGCTATCGAATTGATAGTTCAGACGGTCCTAAGAGACGCGGGCATGTGCTTTCCTCTTAGAGACTTGGAATCTATGTTTCGCCTCAATATTCTTTGTGTATGTGTTAATACAGTTCGAGAGTGATTCCGAATTTGTATTTACCTTAGTACGAGTGATAAGGGTATTGGATTGTAGATTACGCCCGCACCATAGTTTTTATGTGGGGTGCTGTTAGAATATATATATTATACGAGTATTTAATATATATATATATATGAAATTCTAAAATTTGGAACTGTCTGCTGTGATATGGTAAGTAAGACATGTATGATGACTCAAATTGGAAATACTTGTTTTGAAACAAGTATAATATGATACTGGGAAACTTTATTAATAAATAAAGTTAAAATGAGAGCTTTGTGACTAAATGAAATCTTCCTTTTAAACAACTATATTGTTCAGTTTCAAATCTTACGAGTAACCTAAGATAAGTTAAACCATTGGGAAGCTTAGTGCAAAATAAGATAAGAAAATCCGTTTGGAAGGTTAGTGCGATAGGCATGCACATTAGAAGAGAGGTGAGAATTCCTCAAGAGAGTGTCGCACTAATATGTTGTTGCATTGGCCTGTAAATATTTTAAATACTTGTTGAACAAATTTTAAATCATATACACTATCGGGCTCTGACCTGTTTCTCTTTCTCTTTCTCTCTTGTATGTATATTGCTATATATTACAAATGCCCAGCCATAGAGGCGTCTTGCTTAGTATCCCTTGGAAGGAACGTGCTGTACCTTAAGTGGGAGTTGCAGGCCTCTTGCTTAGACAACTTCATTTATTTGACTCCACTCCTAGCATATTCATTTAGTGGGGCATGTGTCGCCCTTTCCATTATTCAGTTGTTTATTTCGAAATTGTAATTCAGTTATTTCTAGTATTGTTATTTTGGGATTTATTACTATCGGGATGTTTAATTTTAAGTTTTAATGTTGGGATTTAGTTGTTGAATGTTTAAATTATTTGGATTATACGTTCCAGAATTATTGTGGTGTGATTCTTTAATTTTTAATTGTTGTAAATAATTAAATCTTTGTTTTCAAAATAAAATTTTGAAAGTAATGTTTAAAAATGGTTTTGACACTTAGCTTAATTAATTAGGGTGTTTAAATTGGAAAAGTTATTTTTACGACAGTGATGCTAAGAATGAACCAACTGTTCACCTTGATTTTTAATTTAATAAAGGAGTGATCGCCCGGTATTTAATTATGCGGGGTGTCACACAAGGTTCCACGAAAAAAGGCAATTTATGTTATTTTCTTCAATTAAAAGAAAGGACGAGAGAATTCATGCAGAAAAGAGAAAAAAAAGACACAAAGAAGAGATTCCAGGAGAGAGTTCTAAAATACTATAAACACTTAGAGAGATTGAGAGTTTGATTGAGACTTAAGAATTTGTAAGGCATTTTTTATCATTCTAGATTAAATTACAAATCTAGTTGTTATGGACGTTTCCCAAGTTGGGTGAACCACATCATTTATTGTGTTCTTTACATCTAATTTCGTCTCCCCAAAGTATAGTTTCATTTCATTATTGAGCTGTTGAGTATTGATCTTGTAAAACACTATATTCACATCACCAACTACAATAGGTACACCTCGGTTTCATTACTAACACCTAGGTGATAAGAGAAATTAGCACTTCCTCTTATTACCTAAAGATAAGTTCTCTCTCAAAATATCTTTAAAAGATAAGGAGAGTTAAAAATGATACGTGTTTAACTTAGCGTGATAAAGTTTAAGATAAATTAGTTTTGGCAATGATTTGTAGTTAATCTTAATTGTTTTGACGCTATTCATTTTAGAATGATCAAGATTTCTAGACTAGTGTACATTGTGTATGTTTGCCCATTTTGAGTCCTTTATTTATCAATTGAGGATAAACAAAAGTTGATTAGTTTGATAGTCAAATTGAACTCCTTGGAAATAGTTTGAGTGATTGGGTCATAATGCTTTTGTTTTTTAGTTCATGCCCCTTTAAGGATCAGGTCCGTCTGAACCATCAAGTTTCCAAATTTAAATCTCTTCTTTTATTCCAAACCTTTTGGAACAATTCAAAGATGTTTTTCTCAAATAATTACCACAATTACCCCCTTCCCGAGAAATTGAGTTAATTATATTTTTTATCCTAATGCATTTCCTATTTCGATGCCTTCGTATCTAATGTCTCCTTTAGAACTTCCAGAACTCCGTACCAAATTATATGACCTTTTTAAAAAGGTTTTATTCGACTAAGTTCATCTCCTTGGGGATATCCGGTATTATTTGTCAAGAAACATGATGGAAGCTTTTGATTATGCATAGACTATCGTAAAATGATCTTAGTAACTATTATTAATAAGTATTCTTTACCCAAAATAAGAGATATATTCGATCAAATCCAAGGAGTAAGGGTCTTTTCTAAAATAGACTTTCAATCTGGTGTCATCAATTGGATGTTAAAGAAGAAGATATTCTGAAAATTGCATTTCAAACTCGTTATGGAGATTTGGAATTCACTATAATGTTATTTGGATTAACAAATTCACCCGCAACGTTTATGGATCTAATTCATAGAATCTTTAGGCCTTTTCTTGACCAATTTGTTATCGTTTTCATTGACGATATTCTTATTTATTCTTAAAATCTAGTAGAGCATGCCCAACATTTAGAAGTTGTTTTAGGTTCTCTCAGAAACCATCAGTTATATGCTAAGAAGAGAAAATGTGATTCTTCAATGAAGGAATAAAATTTTTAGGACATGATTTCGGAAAATGGAATCCAAGTCGATCGAGCAAAAAATTTCATCCACTTTAGAATGGAAAAAATCCTACCAATATTATCGAGATAAAGAGTTTTATAGGATTAGATTGATATTACCGTCATTTTATAGAAGGAATTTCTCTTATTGCTCTACCCCTTTTAAAGCTAACTAGGAAGGAAGTTCCATTTTTATGTATTTATGAATGTAATCAATCATTCGACATTGTCAAGGAAAAATTAACCACTTATTGTAATGACCCCATTTTCTTATGCTAATATATAATTGTCATCTTTCAATTTCGTCACACTTACTATCTAATAATGATATATTATTACATATATGATATTTCGAGTTCTTAATATAACAGATCCCGTTTTTAAATTTGAATAATCAACGGTAAAATGGGTCAGATTGAGATTTTATGGCACATCCTAAGCTAAGTGATAAGTTTTGGGGTAGAAAATGTAATTTTATGAAACTTTAGGGACTTGGATTTAATAAAGAAAGTTTCAGGGAAAAAAATGAAAAATAAAAAGGGGCCTTTTCATAAATAAAATATTTTCAGGGACCTATAAAAAATATTGAAAATGTATGGTGCCAAATTAGCAAAATGCCCTTTAGGTTCGAAATGACCCTTATACCCTTAATACCTTTCCACCTCGTGCTCGACACCTCGTGCTTGGTTTTGACACCTCCACCATACACGTGTCGTCATTAGAGGAGAAGCCAAAACACGTGTCGTCGTTAGAGGAGAAGCTAAAACACGTGTCGCAGTCCAGTGAAATAAGACTACAAGATGCCTCCGTTACGCGACACGCCAACGCTGACTCCCATTGTAAAAGCTTGGTCATCATGGACACGTGTCAATACCGTGATATCTTTGAAAAAATATAATTAGGGCATTTGGGGATCATTTGAAACTCACACCAATTCCTTGAGAATTATAGAAAGAAATAGTGAGAGAAAGTGTGAGAAAGTTTAAGAAGAAGTTCTTAGGGATATTCATCTTAAGGTAATCTTAATGTTATAATGCATCTTTATTGTTTTAATTTATTGTTTTATAACTTTACTTTGTAGTTATGCTGGTAAAATACAATAAAGAATTCACTAATCAAAACTTAAAATTTAGAACAAATCCAAGTTGATTTTATAAACTTGTTTGAAATTATACGCTTTTAAAAATGATTCTTTTTTAAAGAAATTGCTCGTTATTATGGAATCCCATTTAAGTAAATCCAAAGTCAGGTCCGGTGAAGTTCTGTCTAGATGAGATGGTATTTAAGTGGTGCCCCTGTGACCCTCCATCTCTATTGGGAATGAATTTGGAAATGTTCTGTCTAGATGAGATGGTATTTAAGTGGTGCCCATGTGACCCTCCATCTCTACTGGGAACCGACTGATGAGAAAAGACTATGAACTGAATTCTTCAATTACGATCAATGAGTTTTAAAAGTTGACAAATGGGGATTCAGTAATCCTTTAAAAGAGGAAGCTACTATTAAATTATAGTATAAGCTGGACCTTAGAACGTGTACTTAAATCTTTATCAGATTAACGTGTGATCGAAGAGTTAATACGAGTAAATTTGACCTCCATTTTGGGTGAGTACTCTGACAGTCCTTATGTATTTTGATTATATGATATTATGCAAACTATATAAATTTTATGTACTGCTTTTATTCTCAAAATTCATGTGATACCGATGATTCATTCATTTGTGATATGTTTATATTTGTCCATATAAACATAACGATTAGAATGATTATTGAAAAGGATATTGAATATTGAAAATTTGATTCGGCCTAAGGGACCTCTTTACTGACTGACCTTCCCAGTTGGGTTATCACTAGTGTGCCCTAAATAAGGCGTTGTGACAAACATGTTCGATTGAACCTCAACTACCGGGGTATAATATGGTAGAAGAATACGATATTAGAGTGTACTTGGCCATTAAAATGATATGATTGAAAGAAAAAGATATCACATTTGATTTGTTGCATTCTTCTTATTCTGAGCTATCCAATTGTGATATATATACTATCATTTCAAAATATATATCTATTTACTGCAAGTTCCTCTCCGTATAGGTATATGCCTTCTCTTTTGACTTGAATAGGTATCTATTTTCTGAAAACCCTGGACTGTTTAGAGATTGAACCTCATTCGGCTTTTAGGTGATGTTGCATTAATAACCATTTTTCAGGAAACGTTTAGGCTCACGGACGGAACTAAAATGGACTATATTGAAGATTTAGAGCTCTTTTTGTAAAATATTTATTTAGAGCATGTATGTCTCTCTTGTAATAAGTTTTAAATTTTCTCTGAAGTTGTAACTCGTTGTTACTTTTAATATACATGAAGTTTTCTTTAGAAAGCTCTGATGACGTAATTCCTTTACTTTCTGTATTTTACGATTCATAACCATGTGATAATATTTCCGTTGCATTTATTTAAGGAAACAATTAAATCGGAATATTTATTGACTTAGTGGCATGTCAAGACACTCGTTTCCTAATACTATTTAGGGTCGGGGTCGTGACAGAGGTGGTATCAGAGCATAGGTTATACACCCGTAGACTACTTAAGATAAGTTTCGAACGTTCTAGATTTTAAGTTTCCATACATAGGATACATGATTAAATATCCGACTTATGTGATAACCCTCCACATGTATTAAAATATATATAATTATGTATATATCATTGTTCTTCTAAATTAAAATCTTGGGCTAGTATAATACATCTTACATTTGGCCATGACTGTCGAAAATGACCAAGGCAAGATCAACTCCAGGAACTAGTGGTTCGAGTATGGAATGACTAGAAGGTGCATACAAGGCAATTGAAAGTCTAGCAAGAATTGTGGAGCATCAGGTGAATAATGAATCACCAAGGAATCTTCAACTAAGTAGTTGTACTATTTAACAGTTCAAGAAGTAGAATCCGCCGTCTTTTAAAGGAACTCCTAACCCCACTGAAGTAGAAAACTGGGTGATGCAAATGGAAAAGATGTTCGATGTTCTTAAGTGTACAGATGAACAACGAGTTTTATTTGGAGCATTCATGTTAGAAGGTGAAGCCGAACATTGGTGGATAATGACTAAGAGAATTCATGGGGAAAGGAATAATCCCATAGGTTGGAATGACTTCTTAGTGATATTCTACGAGAAATACTTTCCCAAAATGGTGCAAGACCAAAAATCAGCTGACTTCATGGGTCTGGTTCAAGGAAATATGATGGTTAGTCAATATGAGGCAAATTTTATTAAGTTATCCCGTTTTGCACCTCATGTTGTGATAACCGATGTTTTAAGAGCCAAGACGTTTGAACGTGGGTTAAGGTTGAATATTCGTAGCCGAATTTCCATCCTAAAGTTGACATCATATAATGACGTGGTGGCTAGGGCAACAATAGTTGAGAAGGATAGTGAAGAATATAATCAGGTTAGAGAGGGGAAGAGGAAGTTTGGAGAACAAAGAGGAAGAAACCCCAATAACAAACCCTTTAGGAATATACCTAATGTAGGACAACCTTTAGTAAACAAACCCTTTAATGTTGATAAATGTCAACATTATGGTAATATTCATAGAGGACGACCGTGTTACCTGGAGACGGGGAGTTGATTTGGGTGTGGCCAAAAGGGACATAAAATGCGAGATTTTCCTAACAAAGGGAGGGCAGAAACAAAGACTTCTAATGACAATAAGGATCAGGGCAGATAAGGTAGAGTCTTTAATCTTTTTGATGCAGAGGCTTCTAATGCAGTAGTGTCAGGTACACTTTCTATATGTGCACAACCTTTTCAAGTTTTAATAGATTCTGGTTCTACCCATTCATTTGTGTCTGTGCGTTTTGTTAATCACTTTCCTAATATTCCTGAATCCGTGAATCGTATCATACACGTTTCTACTCCATCGGGTGAGTTATTGATAGGAGCATTAGTATATAAGTCTTGCCCTATAAATGTCAGTAGTCATAAACTATTCGCTGATTTGATAGTTTTAGACACAAGAGATTTTGAAGTCATTTTGGGGATGGATTGGTCAGCATCATATCATGATAGGGTGGATTGTTTTGAGGAGAGAGTTATTTTCCAAATTCCTAACCAACTATAATTCAGTTTTGAAGGAACTAGCATCTTATCTCCCATGCATATTATCTCTGCAATGCAAGCTTGTAGTTTTCTTAAGAAGGGATTTCAAGGATTCCTTGCTAGTGTTATTGATTTACAAACAAAAGAGCCTAGTTTAGAAGATATTCATATAGCTAAGCTTTTTCCAGATGTTTTTCCCGATGATTTGCCCAGTCTACCTCCTAGTAGAGAAATAGAATTTACCATTGACCTCGTTCCTGGAACTACACCAATCTCAAAACCACCTTATAGCATGGCACCTTTAGAATTAAGGGAATTAAAAGTTCAATTATAAGATCTGTTAGATAAGGGTTTTATTAGACCTACTATATCCCCTTGGGGTGCTCCAGTGTTATTTGTTAAAAAGAAGGATGGGACGATGAGGTTATGTGTTGATTATCGTGAACTATAAAAGGTGACCATTAAGAATAAATACCCCTTACCTCATATAGATAATTTGTTTTACCAACTGCAAGGTACGCAAGTATTTTCGAAGATTGACCTTAGGTCAGGCTATCACTAATTGAAGATTAAGGAAGAGGATATTTTGAAATCAGCTTTTCGTACTAGATATGGTCACTATGAATTTCTTGTGATGCTATTTAGATTAACTAATGCACCAGCCGCTTTTATGTATATGATTAATAGAGTGTTTAGGAAATATCTGGATCAGTGTGTGGTTGTTTTCATGGATGACATCCTTATTTATTCCAAAGGTATTGAAGAACACGAGAAGCATTTGGAGATAGTATTACAAATCCTTAGGAAAGAGAAATTATATGAGAAATTAAAGAAGTGTGAATTTTGGTTGCCTAGTGTTTCTTTTCTAGGACATGTCATATCCAAGGAGGGAGTGTCAGTTGATCCTCAAAAGAACGAGGCTATACTAGATTAGCCAAGACCAACTAATGTAACGTAGATTCATTGTTTCCTAGGATTAGCAGGTTATTATCGAAGATTTGTTGAAGGATTTTCTAGTACTACCAAACCTCTTTCTAGGTTAACACAAAAGATGGTGACATATGAATGGTCTAAGGAAGTTGAGAATATTTTTCGAGAAATTAAGAATCGATTAGTAACTGCCCTAATTTTAACTATTCCTTCCGGTACAGGAGGATTTGTGATTTATAGTGATGCTTCTAAAAATGGTTTGGGATGTGTGCTAATGCAAAATGGAAAAGTAGTAGCTTATGCCTCGAGACAGTTAAAACCCCATGAGCAAAATTATCCAACCCATGACTTAGAATTAGCAGCGGTAATTTTTTCTCTTAAGATTTGGAGACATTATTTGTATGGTGAGACTTATGAGATTTATACCGATAATAAGAGTTTGAAATATATCTTTACTCAGATGGAATTGAACACGAGACAAAGGAGGTGGTTAGAATTGATGAAGGATTATGATGTAAATATTCACTATCACCCGGGGAAAGCTAATGTAGTTGCCGATGCTTTGAGTAGAAAGTCTACACCAAATTTAGCATGTCTTATTACCAGCCAGGAAGCTCTATTGAAATATTTGAGAAGTATGGAAATAGATGTATGTATTTATGGCGAAGGAGGAGTAATCGCAAACTTACAAATACAACCCATGTTGATGGAAATAATTAAAGTTGCATAAGTAAATGACCCACAACTGAAGAAGATTAAAGAAGAGGTTATTGAAGGGGAGAGATTTGAATTTGTGATACGAGATGATATATTAAGGTTTGTAAATAGAGTGTGTATACCGAACGATGCCCAACTAAAGAGGCAAATTTGGAGGAAGGTCATTACTCGAGATTCACAGTTCATCTCAGAAATACCAAGATGTATAGAGATCTCCGATAACTGTTTTGGTGGAATGACATGAAAAGGGAGATAGCAGAGTTTTTATCTCATTGTTTGTTCTGTCAATAAGTAAAAGTTGAACATCAGAAACCATAAGGATTATTACAACCTTTACCTATCCCTGAGTGGAAATGCGAACATATTTCCATGGATTTTGTGACAGGGATACTAATGAGTTCCAATGGTAATGATTCCATTTGGGTAATTATTGATAGGTTAACTAAATCTGCTCATTTTCTTTCCATTAAGATTACCCATTCCTTAGAAAAGCTAGCTAAATTGTATATACGAGAAATTATTAAGCTTCATGGAACCCCAATTTGAATTGTTTCTGATCGTGACCCTAGATTCGTGTCTCGCTTTTGGAAAATCCTACAAGTAGCCATGGGAACAAAATTGAATTTCAGCACTGCTTTTCATCCTCAAACAGACGGACAATCTGAGAGAACTATCCAAGCCTTAGAGGATATGCTTAGGGCATGTGTATTTGATTTGAAGGAGAATTGGGACGATCATTTACTGTTAGTGGAATTTGCATATAATAATAGCTATAAATAAAGTATTCAAATGGCTCCATATGAGGCACTCTATGGTAGAAGGTGTCTTCTCCTGCATGTTGGATAGAAGTTGGAGAAAGAAAATTATTGGGACCAGAATTGATTCAGGTCACAACAGAGAAAGTGAAATTGATACAAGATCGACTTCAAATCGCTCAATGCCGTCAAAAGAGTTATGCTGACAATCGGCACCGACCGTTAGAATTCTAAAGAGGAGAGTATGTTTTCTTACGAGTATCACCGACAAAGGGAGTAATATGATTTGGGAAGAAAGGAAAGTTGAGTCCAAGATACATAGGACCTTTTGAAATCCTTTAAAGGATAGGTGTTTTTGCATATCAAATAGCCTTACCCCCTGAACTCTCTAGTGTTCATAATATGTTTCATGTTTCAGTGATGAAGAAATATATCCCTGATCCAGCACATATTTTAAGTCACGAGCCTCTTCAAGTTAGAGAATATTTGACATACATTGAGCATCCAGTGGAAATCTTGGACCATAAAGATCAAATATTACGAACCAAGGTTATTCCACTAGTCAAAGTATTATGGCAGAATCATTCTGTTGAAGAAGCAACATGGGAGAGAGAAGATGAAATAAAATAGCTATATTAGAACCTTTTTGGAAATTAATGTAAGTAAAGTTTGGGTACCAAACTTTTTATAAGGAGGGTAGGATGTAATGACCCCATTTTCTTATGCCAATATATAATTGTCTTCTTTCAATTACATCACACTTACTATCTAATAATGACATATTATTACACATACGATATTCCCAGTTCTTAATATGACAGATCCCGTTTTTAAATTTGAAGAATCAACGGTAAAATGGGTCAGATTGAGATTTTATGGCACATCCTAACCTAAGTGATATGTTTTTGGGGTAGAAAATGTAATTTTATGAAACTTTAGGGACTTGGTTTTAATAAAGAAAGTTTCAAGGACCAAAATGAAAAATAAAAGGGGCCTTTTCCTAAATAAAATATTTTCAGGGACCTATAAGAAATATTGAAAATATATGGTGTCAAATTAACAAAATGCCCTTCAGGTTCGAAATAACCCTTATACCCTTAATACCTTTTCACCTCGTGCTCAACACATCATGCCTGGTTTTGATACCTCCACCGTACATGTGCCGTCATTAGAGGAGAAGCCAAGACACGTGTTGTCATTAGAGGAGAAGCTAAAACACGTGTCACAATCCAGTGAAATAAGACTGCAAGATGCCTCCGTTACGCGACATGTCAACGCTGACTCCCATAATAAAAGCTTGGTCATCATGGACACGTGTCAATACCGTGATATCTTTGGAAAACTATGAATAGGGACATTGGGATCATTTGAAACTCACACCAATTCCTTGAGAATTATAGAAAGAAATAGTGAGAGAAAGTGTGAGAAAGTTTAAGAAGAAGTTCTTAGGGATATTCATCTTAACGTAATCTTAATGTTATAATGCATCTTTATAGTTTTAATTTATTGTTTTATAGTTTTACTTAGTAGTTATGCTGGTAAAATACAATAAAGAATTCACTAATCAAAACTTAAAATTTAGAACAAATCCAAGTTGATTTTATAAACTTGTTTGAAATTATACACTTTTAAAAATGATTACTTTTAAAGAAATTGCTCGTTATTATGGAATCCCATTTAAGTACTTCCAAAGTCAGGCCCGGTGAAGTTCTGTCTAGATGAGATGGTATTTAAGTGGTGTCCCTGTGACCCTCCATCTCTACTCGGAATGAATTCGGAAATGTTCTGTCTAGATGATATGGTATTTAAGTGGTGCCCCTGTGACCCTCCATCTATACTAGGAACCGACTGATGAGGAAAGACTATGAATTGAATTCTTCAATTATGATCAATGAGTTTTAAAAGTTGACAAATGGGGATTCAGTAATCCTTTAAAAGAGGAAGTTATTATTAAAGTATAGTATAAACTGGACATTAGAACGTGCACTTAAATCTTTATCATATTAATGTGTCATCGAAGACTCAATACCAGTAAATTTGACCTCCATTTTGGGTGAGTACTCTGACATTTCTTGTGTATTTTGATTATATGATATTATGCAAACTATATATATTTTATGAACTACTTTTATTCTCAAAATTCATGTGATACTGATGATTGATTCATTTGTGATATGTTTATATTTGTCCATATAAACATACCGATTAAAATGATTATTGAAAAAGATATTGAATATTGAAAATTTGATTCGGCCTAAGGGACCTCTTTATTGACTGACCTTCCCAGCTGGGTTATCGCTGGTGTACCCTAAATAAGGTGGCGTGACGAACATGTTCGATTGACCCTCAACTATCGGGGTATAATATGGTAGAAGAATACGGTATTAGAGTGTACTTGGCCATTAAAATGATATGATTGAAAGAAAAATATATCACATTTGATTTGTTGCATTCTTCTTATTCCGAGCTATCCAATTGTGATATATATACTATAATTTCAAAATATATATCTATTTACTGCAAGTTCCTCTCCATATAGGTATATGCCTTCTATTTTGACTTGAATAGGTATCTATTTTCTGAAAACCCTGGAATGTTTAGAGATTGAACCTCATACGGATTTTAGCTGATGTTGCATAAATAACCATTTTTTAAGAAACGTTTAGGCTCACTGACGGAACAAAAATGGATTATATTGAAGACTTAGATTTTAGAGCTCTTTTTGTAAAATGTTTATTTAGAGCATGTCTGGCTCTCTTGTAATAAGGTTTAAATTTTCTCTTAAGTTGTAACTCATTGTTACTTTTAATATATATGAAGTGTCCTTTATAAAGCTCTAATGACGTAATTCCTTTACTTTAAGTATTTTACGATTCATAACCATCTGATAATAATTCCATTGCATTTATTTAAGGAAACAATTAAATTGAAATATTTGTTGCCTTGGTGGCATGTCAAGACACTCGTTCCTTAATACTATTTAGGGTCGGGTTCGTGACAGTTATCCTATCCTCACAATTCCTTGTAGTGATGTAATATATAATGTATATACCGACGCCTCATTGTAAGGGTTAGGATGCGTGTTAATGCAGAATGAGAAAGTCATAGAGTATGGGTCACGATAACTCAAAATTCATGAACATAATTACCATGTCAATGATCTTGAGTTAGCAATTGTAGTTTTTGCGCTGAAAATTGATGCTGTTAAATTTATGGTGAAAATTTTCAAGTCTTTTCAAATCACAAGAGTTGGAAAGATAATTTTACTCCAGAGGACTTGAATTTAAGACATTGACGCTAGATGGAATTTTTGGAAGATTACAAATTTAAAAGAAATTACCATCTAGTAAAAGGGAATGTAGTAGACGATGCTTTAAGTCGAAATCTAGTATGAAGACACCACACTATAATTTCTTACAATATTATTTCTACCATAGAGCAATATGACCTTCTATTGTTATCCCCGTTTGAGAAAATTTCCAACATAATTTCTTATCCTGAATTGAGAGAGAAAATCTTAGTTCAACAAATCCAAGATTCTTTTGTAAAAACCTTTCGAGATAAAAATCTTGATTTCACATACGCTAAGGGAACACGTTTACGATTTGGAAATATATTGTATGTACTTGATGATTCATCTCTTCCAGAAGAAGTATTTCAAGAAGCCCATTATTCGAAATTTTGGATTGACCCTGGTAGTTCAAAAATGTATCACACCATAGAGAATCAATATTGGTCGACAAATATGAGAAATGATATTGAGAATTTTGTAACAAAACGTCTTATTTGCCAAAAAGTAAAGATAGAACACCAACACCCTGGTGGACTCCTCCAACCCTTACCAATTCATGACTAGAAATAGGGTCATATTACCATGTATTTTGTCAGTGGACTACCTCATACATCCCAAGGACATAATTTCATTTTGGTAATAGTAGATCGACTCACCAAATCTGCTCATTTTCTACCAATGAAGACAACCAAATAATTTCATAAGCTCAAGAAGCTCTAAATTCGAGAAATTACTCAATTACATGGAATTCCTTTATCTATCGTATCAGACACTGATTCCCATTTTATAGGAAAGTTTTGGCAATGATTGAAAACCACAATGGGTATTAAATTTCATTTAACTACCGCATTCCACCCACAAATGGATGGGAAATAAGAAAGTACAATCCAAATATTAGAAGATATTCTACGCACTTGTATGTTAGATATGCCCGACAACTAGAATGTACATTTACCTCTTGTTAAATTTTCATATAACAATAGTTATTAGACCAATATTAAAGCTACCCCATTTGAATCTTTATATGGAAGACTGTATAGATAACCTGTATACTGGATAGAATCTGGAGGTAGTAAACAATTTGGTCTCAAAATAATTCACGAAACCACTCAAAGAATATAAAAAAATCGAGAAAGATAAAGACAACCCAAGATTGTCAGAAAAGTTATGCTGACCAGTGCCGAAAACCCTTAGAATTTTGAGTTAATATCTAAGTATTTTTGAAAGTTTCTCCTTAAAAAGGAACCTTACGCTTTGGAAATAAAGGAAAATGAGCCCATAGATATATTAGACCTTTCGCAACTTCTAAACGAGTTGGATATGTAGCCTATAAGTTAGAATTACTTGTGGAGTTATCCAATATTCATAATGCATTTCATGTGTCTCAGTTATGCTAGTATATTTCTAATCCATCTCATACCATTACGTGGAAAGAAATCTCAATCGAACCAAACCATGAATTTGAAGTACACCCATTCAAATTATGGATCTCCAAGTGAAGCATCTTAGAAAAGGGGGAATATCTTCAGTTAAAGTACTTTGGGAAAATTAAAATCAACAACAAGCCACATGGGAACGAGAACAAGCTATGAAATATCAATATCCTGACTTATTTCAAGGTAAATTCAAGGACTAATTTTTTAGGTAGGCAGATTGTAATAATCGGGACTTTCAAAGCAACCGACCTTAACCACCTACATTCATTATTTCAACCCTCATGATGTATTCAAATTTAAAAGTCTATCGAGAAGAATGGAACTATCTTTTATTCCCTACAACTTTACTAAACTAACCTGGACACCCTGGAAGTTTTAATAATTATAAACTAGCCCTTAAAAACTTCAAATCAATATAACTTAACTTATACTTAACCCTTAATACATAACTTTATATCAAATTAATTGTCGAGACTTAAACTAACACAAAATTATAATTTTATCCCTTGAAACTTTATCATTTTACAAAAATACCCCTAAACTTTAGCAAAAGTACACTTTTAAGGTTATAAATGCATATACTTAACCATCCAAGGAAAAAAACTATAGTTTTAATAATTTCACACTAACCCTGTCCAAATAAGCCTACACATCAACACTAGAAGCTATAAATCACATGTGTACACCATGAAAACATTGAGTAACATTACCCAAGCTATAAAACATCACAATTTCAGTTCAAATCCACCTCCCTTCTCGACCAATGAACTCTCCTAATAAAACAATTTAAATACACCATGAATTCCTCAGTTCAAATTAACCCCAACAGAATTTTTAAATTCGAATTTTTCACTCCAAACTGGTACGTTATGATTTTATGTACTATATTTAGTTTCTTTTAGTTTCAATTGATTTCTACATTGTTAAAATGCTAGAATCTATCAAAAGAATAGAATTCTTACGTACAAAATAGGCCGCGGGTGAAAATTATGATGTTTCCACAATTAAAGCTCAAGACCTTCCACATAACGATCGAAACTAGGGTTTAAAGCTTTAAATGTCTTCATTAGACCATCAGGAACTCAAGTTTTATGATCAAAACCAATGAATGTACATAAGAAGCTCTAATCGATTAAAAGTGCATTTTGAATTAGAAAACTGAAAATCTTAAATTGTCCCTGTATAATCCATCTCAAACCTTGAAATCAAAACCAAACTACTCCTACACATAGAAGAAACCAAACTATGTTCATCAGAATCCATGCCATATCCTTGAGAGCTATGAATGTTCAGTCAGTATTTTAGTAAAACACACAGTTATAGAATTTGAGATATACTGCATCTCAATCCACAAAACCTATATATTTTGATTCCTTATGAAAAAATAGATTGAGTTTGTTAAGAAATCATCTCAAATGGATTATAAATGAAAGAAAAATCTCAGGTTAAAATCAAAAACCCTAAAATCAACTGTCAAGGGGAAGGAGATGAACTTTTTTATCAGAAACTTTTACCTCGCACATGAGGGCGCATGGCCATTCAAAATTTTATGAAATTTTTTCCAATATTTTTATTTTATTTGTCTGGTTAAAATGGTATAACGTAATGCTATGTTTAATTATCCAAGCCTAAGTTATGGGAAAAATGAGGTTTTAACTTTGAATTTGTTTTCCTATAATTCAATTTGACCCCTTCTGACATTTTTAACTTATGAATTCGAACCCCAAACTTTGTCTATGAATACTTCAAAATATTTTAAGAAAAAAAAAAGTTTTACACCGAAGTTCAAGTATGAGCTTAAGTCTAAGATTTTAAGATCCCAAATTATTTATAATTAATCCCCCCAAATTTTAAAAGATACAGTTTTTGTAAAAACTTACCAACCTAAATTCCAAGAAATAATTATATACCCAAACGTTGTATATAGAGAATCAAGTACCAACTTCTCCCGATATCCTCTTTTGATCCATAAAGTCGTATGGAATATCGAGCAAGTTGGTTCTTTTACCTCTTCAATAGTAAACTTTTCATGTCGGATAACTGCTATTGATATCATTATGTAATAGCTCCTATTTACTATTAGTATGTGCATGCTATAATACTTCCATACTACATATTTTGTTAAATATCATGGATATTTGAATTTGAATACGGATCAATTTCACTCTTCTCGCCCTATAACTGATATCATGTTCCCGATTGATTCCGTTCACCCCTGCACTTTTGTTTTATTAATTACACTATGTGCAGTAGTATTAACTAGGGAGCAGATTGACGTGTTATCCCACGAAACTTTATGCTTCTCCTAATGGTCTCATATGTTTAAAGCCTTGATTATTACTACATACGTATGAGTGACACTTTAATTGTGTGCCTAGCTGGTTACTTTTTCCCAAAGGTTTTGGGTTGATTATTATTTGGTTTTATTAATAGATTAACTATTTCTATACCCCTTAGTGACCTGGTAAGTATGGGATCATTAGATCAAAGATCCTTTACTTTCTTTATATGATACTTAATGAAGTCATAAGTATGGGATTGTTAAGCTCCATAATTTTCTTTATTTAACCCTAAATATACTAATGAGTATGGTTTTATCAGCTTTAATTCTTTAGCATTTCTATACACTAAATTCTATACACACTCCAACTCTCATCTATATGTATATACTTGTTATAGAATTGCTAAACATGCTTAACATATTTGTGATAATTCCTTTTTCCTCTAAATGAACCAGGAGAAAGAGGATAATATCTCTTCCCTTTTAGAGGCATATATCGCTCATCTGTTTGCATACATGATTGTGTGAGCAGAGAATAAGCCATATTGGAGTGAGGAGTGGATCTTTTTTATTTTCTACTTTATTGCCACTGTTTAAAAAATGTAATTCACCCTCGTGGTGGTACTACCCTAGCTAAGCTACTTTAATTCACTGCCCCTAGCGAATCGATTCGCTAAAGGGGTAGGCTACAAGTCTGTGATGAGAGAATCGATTCGTCTTATTCGAATCGATTCGGCATTATGTATAATGTTGGGTCCTCTTGATCGAATCGATTTAGCCTGTTTGAATCGATTAGATTTCAAGACCGAATCGATTCGGCCAGGGCGAATCAATTCGAAATTCTTGTTGTTTTAAGGTAATTTTCTATCTTAGTTTTTACGCCTTTTCTTGTAGTTTTAGGACCTAGGAACTTTCACTTAGGATGAAATAATGTGTACTAGAGTCTTATATTAGGTATATGACTACTCTAGAGTTGAACGGGGATACTTGGGCCTATCTCGAGGATTATGTAATAGACGTTAGGGTAGCTTTTTCTTGTGTGAACTAGTTTGAGACTAGGGAGGGCTAGGATTTTATAATTGGGGAAATTTAGAGACATGAATGAGGTATAATATACTTGGTGGATTATAGTAAGGTTATTTTTTTCTCGAAGAATAAATTGGGAGTTTATTAAACGTTCAAGTTTATAATGATGACATTAAACACTTATGGCTCCAGATAAAGACTGAATGTATATTTTAAAATGGGAATAACATGTGAATGATAAATTTCTATTACACACCTCTCTAAATGCTATCATAGGGGAAGCCGCGCATGAGGTGAAGTCCCCTGACTAGTGAATGCAGGGTGAATATAGTCATCAGCCATAGGACCGGTTATTATATATTGTGTGATTATTTTTCGAAGTGAGGTAATTTTGGGTGTGGTTATAACTCACTGTCGAAGGTGTGTGGATGCTTCCCGATGTCATGTGATGTAGGATGCCCAGGTTGTCTTGGTGATAGGCCATGGAAGATGATAGTCATTTAAGGGTGCATCTAGTGGGGAAACTCGAAAGAATTGTCTTAGAATCATTATACGTTGTGAAATATGACTATTCTTATTTAAAGTGGGATTTTATTGATATACGACACTTTATGAAGTAAATTTCTTTGAATACGTTTCCTAATGAGAAGAAGGAACGGTTAAATGAAATTTTGTAATAAGGAAATGGAATCTCATTAAGTAATATTTTATTCATATTCTCTAGCATAATTGAATTGTGGTCATTGTCATTTCATTTGTGTTAGGTTATGATTTTAGAAATTGAAGTTAGAATCCTTATCATTATTTATGGTGAACGAAACAAGCTCATTCATGATAATTAAATTGTCCATAACTTCCATGAACTTTATTCACTTGGTAATCATATTAAACCAGGACCTGACCCGTTTCTATTTCTTTGTTTTGCTTGAATCTTATAATCGCCCGGGTGTTTCTCCATAAGGATGCCCGTATTTACTTCTCTATCCTAGTTTCCTGGAGTTGTAACACTTTGCGGATGTTATGGGATAGCTAATATAGACGCTTCCATCTCTTTTTGTATTCTAGTTAGGATGGGTTACAGATTCGGGGCCGTGTTGCCCAAGTCTTGTACTTGTGTCTTATTATGTGATATTGTACTCCAATACTCGGTGTAACCTATTTGTACGGGTCTATTAACTGACAACTTATTCGATTATTGTGTTGTATATGGTTATTATTTTATTATATGTCTTTATCTCTATCCACCTTCTTTTCAATTGGATTGTTTAAATGTTTTTCATTAACTTACATAATAAATTTTGACAATACGTTTTCTAAAATAATTGGTGGTTATCTCATATACTTATCGCAATATGTTGATGCTAATAATGGACCATCTATGATTACTATAATTATTTGAGTATCGGGATGGCCACCTCTTATTTAAATAAGCGGGGTGTCACATTATTTGGTGACTATTAGTTGGGGTATGCTCTATGTCCATAAGGAAACAATTTTGTTCGGTGTTATGGAGCGCATGTGTTTTAGTAATAGTTGTATTGAAGGTCATGTAGTGATCCAAGGTTATAAGCTCTAAAGATTAGAATAGTATAAGTACTTAGTACTGTGGTTAGAATTAGCACGGATAGGTAGAATAACCATCTAATGTAAATTAGATACTTGTGTCATAATTAGGCGTGATGCTCAGTTATCATAGATGACTAGCGTGGAAAGTGTCATATTCGATTTTGATGAATAATAAGAAGCGCACTAGAGACTTATATTGATGATGTCATGTTCAAGACTTGAGAATATCACCACATATGGGATGTCAAGTATGATTAGAGTATCGATAGCTATCGACAATATAAGTTAGAATAGACCTAGCATGGAAATGACTTGTTATTGGCACGTCTATCCAAACTGGTGTGGAATAGGAGGCATAGCCATGTATAGGACTTTCTACCCTTAGAGATCTAATGACAACCATTATGGACATCACGTACACTCAGTTTGGATAGAATTTTGAGATAGGCGTAACGATGACCTTGTGATGTTGGTGGTTATAATAAGGTAAGTGTTTCATCAAAGTCAGCACCGACAAAGGTGTTTGCCACCCATTGGTTGGGACAATTCTTATTGGTCAGAGATGAAAAGGGAGGCATTACTCCTAAGGAGGTAAGTCTAGCATTGAATCTTCAAGGGAATATAAGTTAGTATATTGATTTTTTCTCGTGGAGATGAATGGTTCATCATCCAATTCATCATGGTTGGTGACTCGATCCAGGGTATATGTCTAGGCTAGTATCCAATGAGGGCATTTGGGAAGAGTCATATACTTCAAAGAGTTTGGTGTAGGTTTGCCTTTTGTAAACCATAGTCTATTGTTTGAGGATGGGATTCTCTCGGAACGAATATTCATTCTTTTCTAATTCGTTATGTTCGTTCAGTTTTAATAGTCAAGGACTATGTTCCCTCGATTATGGTAGTTGAATATTATATCATGTGGTGGTACGGTGAGTTTTGACTAAGTATAGTGCGGTTGGATCTAGCATGGTCAATGAGACTAGGTAATTGAGTGCGCCCTTATATAAAGTATCCTTTTGTATTGCAAAAAGTTTTGTGTACATGTGGTTACGCTTTCGACTGCACTGTTTGTTCATACAATCCGTTTTCCTTAAGATTAGAGGATTAGACGATATGGTAAATAGTATATCTAGTTATGAAGAGAGAGATAGTAATTTGAAGACATCGTATAGTGTTAAAACTTTAATAAATATAGCATGAAGTGTTGTTTCCCCATAATGAGTGGATTGGTGCAATATACAGACGAGTGTTCGATAGTTGTATGCCTAGAGTTACCCTTGGTTCATAGAAGGGTAGTTTGGAAAAGTATTAGTCGGATGCGTGATTTGGGACATAGTTGGCATATATCACCTTGAGGTGAGCGACTAGCGATGTAAGATTATGATTGAGTTTAAGGGAACTTGTGTGGCCAGGGTGACCCGATAATTCGAGGCGACTCACGGTTTGCAGTTGAAAGCGTGTTGATCAATAGCGAGTATTTCTCCAATATATGTGTCAATATGCCCTGGGTGTTAGTGACAAAACCTTAGGGCTTAATTAAGTATGACCACTGGGTAAGTGGAGACTCAAGGACTGTTACACAACTTTGATGGTGAGAGTGCGCCAGCAATTAAAGAACAAACTTGTTTAATTAAATTCCAATTTTTACCAACAAATCCTAACTCTTGCAATTAATTGTGATTGACTAAATAAATAAAAACAAGCATGTAAAGAGTGATAAATTTGATGAAAAGTGCCCCAAAATGGAAAAACCTTTTTATTTCACTATATCTTATAACAACTTAAAAATATAGAGAAATACAACTTGACACACGTATACCCACATGCGTCGATTCGTTGTCGTCGACAAGAGATCCAGTAAGAGCTCCAATTGTCAATAATGGAGAATCAGCCTTCTTCTACACAACTGTACTCCAAATGAGTAGAATAAGTAACCTAGAGTTTAAATTATTCACATATGAATTTGAAATAGTTTGGTGAATCAAAAGAGGTTTAATACTCTCAAAAATCAAGTCTTAAATTGTAGTTGTTTCTGCAGAAAATGGAGTTATCAAGACTTGAATAACGTGAGTGCAGAAAAATGGTATTTATAAGAAAATTAAGGCGGAGATGTCGCTCGAACAAAATAAGGACTTCGTTCGAACGACATGTGATGTCATTTGAACCACTTTCGTGCGAGATGGGTATGTCATTTGGCGATAGTGCAACATCATTGGAATGGCGTGAACGTCAAATCATTATTCCTCAACACTTTGAAAAAACTCTTATCACGTTGGAAAACATTTCAGGTACTGAAAAAATATTTATAAAAAATTCTCAAATAAATATGTAAACATTAAAAACTCCAAATTAAATATTTTACCATAATTGCGAGTGGAGTAGTGGGAATGTTGAAGACACATGTTGCACGTTCATTGGTGAGGTTGAACTACACACGTATGAAGATGAAGGGAGCAGGAAGCTTCGGATTCGGATCGAGGTCGTCATGGATGACCTTATTAACGTGTCGAACATAGTGGTATAAGACATATATGATGTGATCTAGGACACTTAAAAAATTTCCTAGATACTAAACGGACATTTATAAAATTATGTCCTGAAAAATCTCCCTTTATGTCTATGCCGGTACATATATAAAACTATCTGAATTATGCAACCCAAACTCAAAGAAAATGACATACAATATAATATCCCCATAAACCCGGAAACTAGAAATACTAAATGACACGTCTTCAAAAAGGCTTCAACATCTATAATTCTTCAATTTCTTCAATCTTTCTTTGTTATCATCAGGGTGTACAAAATAATCCTCAATTTTATACCTCCATACAAGAGACAAGAAACAATACGCGTAATGCACAACAGTTTGAAAAATAATGATAAGCAAAAATCAATATCAATTAAGCTTAAACAAATCATTATGAATTCAAACATGCGAGCAAAAAACAAAATCTCCCCCATAATTCGTTCTCCCCCTTTTTATGATGTCCCCAAATAAACAAATATGAATAACACAAGGAAATGCAAATGGATAATGCCACAAGGTAACAAAACTTTCTCTTTTTTTGAATTTTTCAAAATTTTTCAAAACAAAAAAAAAAGTTACCACAAATCACACCCTGAAAGAACACAAAAAATAACCAAGTTGGTTCTAGCGGAATATATGGGTGTGAACAAATTCCGTATAAAAATCAATGCATACAAACAGAACATATGTGCAAGATGAATTTTGAATATTCATAATGAATGAACTCAACATCTTCCTTAGGTGTATAAATAGTGGAATTATAAGAAATCGACTCAATATAATCAACAAAACAAAGCTCAAAGTTATTTCCACACCAATAATATCGAAAACTATTTAATGCTTTTTGGAGATTTTTAAGAACATGCAAAGCAGTTTAATCCAACCAAACTCCCTCAATTTTCTGTTTATTTTTGTTTTTCTTTCTATTGTTCTCAACTTACAAAAAATATATTGACCCCATTTTTGGTATATGATTATTCTTATTGCCTTAATTTTTGCTTAGCCTATGTTAACCGGAGGCTTTCACGACGAGATAATTTTGTACTCTCACAACCCTTTCCCATGAACACTCATTATTTTTTATTTATGCATTGTAATCCTTACGGTAAACGGTACTTATATGCACAACTATTACTATTCTCATTTAATCACATTTAGTTTATTGTATTGACAAAATTGAGATGGAAACACTCAAACCAACATGTGATAGACAATCAAAAAATTCAAACCGAACCGTGCATATGTTCATTAAAGGAGATAAAGAACCAAACATGTAGAAGATATCACTAATCATATCTTAATGACTCCATACATTATAAAGCACATGGATGAAACTTTGTATCATCTCATAACACTATCAAATAGTCGCGTGGAGTATGGAATGAAGTTGTGACTATGGATATCTTAAATGTCCATCCATAAATGGTGTAAACAAAATACAAAACTATTTTTATGTGTTTCAAAAAAAATTATAAAAAGAAAATATTTTTTATCTTTTTTAGAATTTATCAAAATCAAAATCTTTTTGGATTTTTCAATTATTTCAAAAATACATAATCTTTTTGGATTTTTCTAAAAATAAAAAAGAAGAAAACCAAAAAAATAATGATACAAATGATACAGTCTAGAAATAGAAATCATATGATATAAACATGAAAAATGCATCATACTCTAGACAAGGTAACCACCCCTCAGTCAGTTGTGCAAATTCCCAAAGGCTTCCTAAGACTCTCGAATCTATGGGCATCTAAATGATTCGTTAAAATATCATCTAACTAGAGGTTGGTAAACACAAAACTCAAGGATATGACCTTTTATTCTACTAGATCACGGATAAATTCCTCGTGTATGCTAATGTGCTTTGTGTGCAAGTGTTGGACTGGATTATGGGATATGTGTATTGTGCTCGTGTTATCACATGGAATCATTATCGTGTCTTATGATATCCCATAATCCTCCAATATCTGCTTCATCCAATGAAGTTGCATGCAATTACTCCCGGTGGCTATCTACTCAAAGAGATATACTTTAGCTTCTTTCTCAACTAAGATACAAGAACAAAACAAGAGAAGAAACACCCACGAGAAGTTGTTTAAGAGCGAGTAAGTGCGACACTTTCAGGGATGTCTGATATTACGCACAAATTCCAAAATAAAAGGCGATGTCAGGATGACTGGCAATCAAGTGTAGAAGGATACCTATCATACTCCGATACAAGGTTTTCTCTGCGTCCTTACTTGAAGTGTCCTTGCTAACGTTTGTTGAGGATACGTGCATGCTGAGCGGAGCCTAAATCAAATTTCTTCACTAGGTCTCCAGTATACCTGGATTGGGAGATGAACATTTCATCCTATAGTTGATAAACCTAGATACCAAGGAATAATTTAAGATCACTAACCATGCTCATCTAAAACTCACTCTCCGTCTCCTCCTCAAAGCCGTGAGCATGTCGGGAGCACGTGGATCCAAAGACTATGTCACCCACATAGACCTGGGCAACCAAAATAGCATCGTCTCCTCATCAAACAAACAATATATTATCAACTCCCCCTCTCAAGAAGCCATGAGATAAGAGATAGGAAGTAAGCCTCTCGTACCAAGCATGGGGTTCTTTCTTTAAACCATATAGGGCTTTTCTCATAAAATAGACATGATTAAGGTGCATATGGTCTTTAAACCCTTTTGCTTGTTCCACGTAAACTTCCTCGTGTATAATTTCATTCAAAAAGTCATTCTGGACATCCATCTGGTATAACTTGAAGCGCAGATGACATGTGATGATGAGTAATAAGAAGATAGACTCAAGCCTAATAATAGGAGAAAATGCCTCATCTATCCTTATGTATCCTTGAGCAACAAACCTAGACTTATTTTAGATATTAGTTCCATTCTCATCCATCTTATTATTTTTGATCAACATGGTACTTATCACATTATTCTCACTAGGTCGAGGACTAGATCCCATACTTCATTCTTTCTAAACTATAGCAACTCATCTTGCATAGTGATATTCGGTGTTCATCCTTCAGTGCTTCATTGAAGTTCTTAGTCTCGACTTTAGACGTGTAGGAAACAAAACTAACCACTTTCTCCATCTGAGCATGAGTATTGACTCATAGAGTGGGATCTCCTACAATGGCAGTAGGATCATGACTCTTGCCAACCCAACCAGGTGTGTCCCCTAAGACGGGAGTAGGTCCACCATGGGTATGGGAGGCATAATGGGATCATCCGTAGGAAGTTCACACTCCTCACACAAAAGGTTAGAATCAACAAACATCGATAGTTCATCATATTTCACGGTGAAATTTATTGACTCCATAACCTCAGAGCTACTCGGGTTAAAAATCTATTATGCTCTACTAGTCATTGAATACCCTAACAATATTCCCTCGTCGCTCCAAGAGTTGAACTTTCCTAATTGCTTTGTATCCTGTGGGATGTAGAATTTGCTCCAAAGACCTAAAACTATGAAAGGTCGGGATTATTTCCAGTCCAAAAGTTATAGGGCATCTTAAGTGTTTATGGATAAAGGTAAACCCTACGCATCGCATGGCATGCAGTAGACACCACATATGCCTAAAATCTACTAGCAACTCTATGACCTAGAAACATGGATCTAGCTATCTCCCGAATTGTCCGATTTTTTCCTCTCAATGATCCCTTTTTGCTGAGGAGTCTTCATGGTCGGAAATTCATGTTTGATCCTAAGGCTATTATAGTAAAGATCTACTTTAGCTTCCTTAAACTAACTGTCGTTGTCACTCCGCATTCTATTAAGGGTGACACCATGTGGTAATAAATTCCATAGTATCCTATTTCTCTCTCATAAAATCTACAATCGAGTAATGAGAGAAATCATCTACCATCACAAGGATATACCTCTTACTACTCAAACTCTCAGTACGAGTAGGACCCATAAGATCAAAGTGTATCAACTTAAGCACTCGTGAAGTAGTAATGGAATTCAACTTCTTATTGGGGATAAGGATTTGCTTTCCCAACTGGCATCACCCCATGTAATAAAAGTTTACCATCTTAATCATAAACATTGCACTCATTTCGATAAAACTTTACTACAAAGTCAGCATTGCACATCTGCCTAATGGTGAGAAGGTTCTCTTTTAAACGTTAGACGTAAAAAACATCCTTTAGCATAGTGTGACAACCCTCCTAATTAAATACTGGGTGATCACTCCATTATTAAATTAAAATCAAGGTGGACAGTTGGTTCATTCTTAGCATCACTGTCGTAAAAATACTTTTCCAATTTAAACACCCTAAATAATTAAGCTAAGTGTCAAAACCATTTTCATACATACTTTACAAATTTTATTTAAAGAAAAATAATTTATTTTATTAATAACATTCAATAAGTAAGAATCATACCACATTAAATTCTGCAACATAATCCAATTAATTTAATACATTCTTCAATCGAATGTCAACATATGAAATCTAAAGTCACACATCCAAACTGAATAAATCCCATAGTAACAATACGGGAAATAACTGAAATACAAATGTCCAATAACAACGGAATAATGTAAAGAGCTACACATGCTCAACTAGATGAAAGTACTAAGAGTGGGTCCGAATGAACGAAGTCGTCTAATCAAGAGACCTGCAACTCCCACCTAAGCTGCAGCGCGTTCCTTCCAAGAGATCCTAAGCAAGACGCCCCTGTGGCTGGGCCCCTGTAATACATACATATATATACAAGAGATAGAGGGAGAGAGAAAACGGGTCAGAGCCCGATAGTGTATATGATTTTAAAAATTGTTTAGCAAGTACTTAAATCAATACAGGCCAATGCAACAACATATTAATGCAACACTCCCTTGAGAAATTCTCACATCTCTTCTAGTGTTCACACCAATCGCACTAACCTTCCCAATGGTCTATCTCATCATATAACACGCTATCCTTTCCCAATTGATTAATTTATCTTATATTACTCGTAAGATTCACACTTTTAACGATTCAATTGTTTGGAAAGAATATTTCAATTAATAACCAAAGTTCTCATTTTGACTTTATTAATCAATAAAGTTTTCCAATTTCATATTATACTTTCTCAAAACAAGTATTTACAATTTGAGCCATCAACCATGTCCTACATATCAAATCATAGTAGGCAGTTCCAGATTTCAGAATTTCGTATATATATATATATATATATATATATATATATATATATATATATATATATATATATATATATATATATTAACTACTCGAAAATATATATATATATATCAAAACATCACCCCACATAATAACTATGGTGCGGGCATACACTACTATCCAAACCCCATATCACTCACATTAAGGGGAATACAAATTCGGAATCACTCTCGAATTGTATTAACACATACACAAACTATAGGTTCCAAGTCTCTTAGGACCGTCTGAACTATCACTGCGATAGCCTGTACTAAGGATACCAATACACAAACAATATGAGGCGAAGAATAGATTCCAAATCTATAAGAGGAAAGCACATACCCGCAACTCTTAAGACCATCTAAAATATCATTTCGATAGCTTGTACCAAGGATATCTATCTTCTAGGGTACAAGTCAATATCCCCCATAAAGGACCCATCGAGATAAGACTGTCCCAGTGCGGAAACCTCAGGGATAGAAAGTAGCGTGGGTATGATTTTCAGACATAGATAGTATATGCATACACAATCATAAAACTATACTAATACTACCATATCAATAATGGGTAAATTCTCAATTCCCATAATTACGTCATTCGTATTTATTTCACACTATATAGTTATCACGTATAACCATTCACAATCTTACTTTAATTTGAGGATTTTTTTCCACTTACTACATAACGCTTCATGGATTCTATCCTCCCAATTATAAAATTCAGTAGGTATACACATTTGTCCCAACGTAACTCTCGTGCATGTCTCTCTCTCTTTAATCATAAATTTACCGACCCTTATGTACTTATCCCAAAATACACTCTTTGTCCGACATCGAGGGTCCCAAAATCTATTCACATGTCCTACTGGTCTCCCCTATCTCCCAAAACATTTCATTAAGGATGCCCATGAATTTTCTCACAATAAATTGAATTTAACTCATTTAATAAGGGAAATAGGAGTCTGTCAGGAGGGGTCAATCGATCGAACCTTCGATCGATCGAAGCTCTGGGGTCGATCGATCGATCAAGCAGGTCTGCAAAAACTGAAATTCTGCAGTTACGGGTTTCATCTCCAAACACCAACAATTTCCATATTATCTAATCCCAATCGTCCCAGAATTGATGTTACTAACCTTATATCATCATATTAGGTATTTTCAACGTAAAGCATGTGAATTTCTGTGATTAAATCATGAATTAACAGCCCCAATTTCATACAAAATCTCAAGAACCCTAAAATTCTCTTAAACATGGTTCTAACAATTATTTCCAGAATTCTTTTCTTATACACATCATAATTTCGGGGTTTAAATTCCTCTACATGGCAAGGGTTTCCAGAATTATCAATCAGACCAATACTACATGGATTTTCCTATCATAAATCGGGGTTTCCTCCATTAAAACTCATCTTAATTACTCCTAAACTAATATGAAAGATCCACCAACGAAATAAGCAAGATAAACACTTGCCTGGGATTTTCAGAGGTCTGGTTTGGTGCCGAATTCGGTATGGTTGCGTTCCCCGTCTCGCGATCTACGCATTGGTGGTAGCGGCGGTGCAAACCGTTGAGTTTTGGGCCTTGAATTTTCCTTGAGAGATCTCTCCTTCCTCTCCTATGGCTGTCACTTTTGTTTAGAGTTACCTAGGTATCTGATATAACTCCTCTAATTTTCGTGGGTTTAATTACCCAAAAATGTAAAATGACCAAAATGCCCTCCCGGGGTACTAATTAGGCCTAAAAACCCCCCCGAGACCCGAACTAAACCCCCGGGTATACTTTTCTGACTATCTCGACCCTTCCGGACGCGTTGGCGCACTCAAAATGACCACTTGGCTTATGCAGATGATATTATTATTTTTGCTAATGGGAACAAGAAATCTTTGCTTGCTATATCTAAATTGCTTAAAACCTATGAAAACACCTCTGGTCAGTCTATCAACATAGCTAAAAGCTCTATTTATATTGATAAAAATCTCTCTCCGTCAATTAGAACGAAGATGGAAACCATTTCTGGAATATCTATCAAAACATTGCCCATGAAGTATTTAGGTTGCAACATTAATAAAGGTAGAATCAAACTGTCTCAATTTTCTGATCTTATGAATTCTATTAGAGAGAAGCTAAATTCTTGGTCGTCCAAGCTTATTTCTCAAGCTGGTAGGGCTACTCTTATTAGAAGTGTTCTTTTATCTATCCCTATCCACATCATTTCTGTTATTTGCCCCCCTAAAACTATTATTAAAAGATTGCATAATATTTTTTCTAAATTTTATTGGGGAGGTGTTAATAAAGAAAAACCTTACCAATGGGCTAAATGGTATGACATGTGTTTTCCGTTTGAAGAAGGTGGGTTAAACTTTAGAAAAATGGAAGATATTATTAATGCTTCTAGCATGAAATTGTATTGGAAATTTTTATTTGATAAAGGTATTTGGGCTTCTTTCATGCGTCATAAATATAAGGACATTACGGTTTTGAAGTTAGGTTCTTCCACTATTAAAAGAATAAAATCTATCTCTAGTTTAGCGGATGATTACATTGATTCTGAAAATCAAATATGGCTTCCTTCATACTCTGGTGAGTTCTCTTTGAAAGAAGCTTTTCAAATATGTAGGAATAATAACCCAATCTCTCTCACTTGGAAAACTAATTGGACTATAGAATGTCCCACAAAAATTTCTAATTTCATTTGGAAGTTATTGAATCATTTTGTTCCTTTTGAGACTGAAATCCAAAAAATTGGTATAAGACTTGCTCCGGTTTGCAGGGAATGTTTAGCTAATGATGATAGCGATTCTCATGTGTTGTTAAATTGTAAGTTAGCTAAAAATGTTTGGAATTATTTTTGTCACCTTTTTAATGTTATTCCTAACAATCTTTCTGGTAGGGCTATGATTTTATCTTGGTGGATGACTAAAAATAACAAAGACTTTCTTAAAATTCTTTATGCCATTATTCCTAAAATTATATTTTGGGAATTATGGAAAGCAAGGAATAGATTGGTTTTTGAAAACTCCAAGTCTTCTGATAATTTTATAATAAATCAAATAATTTTTTTAGCTTCTTCCGTTCTTCAAAATCTAAAAATCTATGACCTTCCTAATTCGTTAGATATTCATATCATTAACCAATTCCAAGTTAAAATAAGCCCTAAAGTTGTTCATCTTATCAAATGCATTTGGTCTAATCCCCCTAGTGGGGTTTTTAAATTAAATATTGATGGAGCCTCTAAAGGTAACCCGGGTAATAGTGGTATTGGAGGGGTGATTAGAGATTCGGATGGAAACTTCATTGTTGGGTTTGAAAGGGCTATAGGAGTTCAAACATCTTTCTTTGCTGAAAGTTTGGCATTGGTTGAAGGTATGAAATTGGTTTCTCAGTTAAAGATTCAAAAAGTAATAGTGGAATCGGATTGCAAGCTATTAATAGAGGTGATATTGAAAAAAGCTAAACCTCCATGGCAAGCTAGAAAGCTTCTTCAAGACTACAAATGCTCTGATGCAGTTACTTATAATCATATATGGAGACAATCAAACTCAGTTGCTGACCATCTAGCTTCAAGGGCTTCTCTTTTCAACACGAATTTTTTATATTGGGATTATTCCTCTCTCCCGAGGTTGGTTAAAGGGTTACTTAAGCTGGATAGTCTGCATACTCCTCAAATAAGGCATAGAATTCTAAAGTTGTAAATGGGGATAAGATAAATCTCCATATTTATTTCAAGTTCTCTCTATGTAATGGGGTTAATATAAAATCCCATATTTACTGCATTCCATCTAGAGTATTGGGCCCAACCTCTAGATTTTAAATTTGCTTGGGTTTGTAAGCTTCGGAGAGGCTTTTTCTCCTTTTATATTAATAATATGTGTGGGGGTTCCGTCCCTCTTTGTTAAAAAAAAAAAAAATTCACTCGTGACATTCAATATAATCAATATCATATATTACTTTGCTCAATAGTAATATTAAATAAATTTCCCATAATAATAACTCTCGTCACGTTAATAATTATAACATAATTAATTTCCAGATTTTTATTAAATAATTAACTCACATCAAATTTAATAAATCCCCAAATTAATATAGCATAAAAATACGGGGTATTACATACTCCCCCCCTAATAACAGAATTTCATCCCGAAATTCGGAAAATAAGGCATACCTGGTAAGAACAAATCTGGATATCTCTCGTCAGTACGCAAACTATCAACATAGTACGGCGCTCAATCATTATAGCTTTTTCCTCACAGCAACATTGTTTTACATTCTCATTGGAGACACTTCCCATTGTGCTCCCAACTGACAACATTCGCATAAGTCACGCCTATACGTTATAATTTCCTTATCTCACTATCATTAGGAGGCCGCACCTCACTACATGACAAACTACTCGTATTTATTCATACACAAAAATCCCATTCTGAGAAGATCATACGAACATTCAACCACTCCTGGCTGCCTAAAACAGTCGTGGAATTCTACCATAGTTATCGGATATTTTCTCGACCGATTCAAAAATTATGATTACCTACTCTCCTATAAACATACGGAAGGAGAATAGTCGAGGTTCTTCCATAACAAAACCTTAATAAATACCTTGTACGCGACAAACAGGTACGAGTGCTTCTATAGAGCATTCTTGAAATCATCGTATCAGGATTCCAAAATCTCCTTCACGTGGCTCCACAAATATTTAATCACCGTGCGCCCATTCTTTGGCTAAGGTGATACATCCTACTAAAAATGAAATCTTATCTCTGATTGTTCCTGAAATCTCATAACAAAGGTGAGATTTACCAATCTCATCCTGATTCAGAAATTTATACTGCGCCGGACCATGCACTAGTGCGATCCTTCCTTTCAAAGGAAGTCTGGGGCATACTAGTTACTATTGTAAGCCAGCCCAAAGGAATATCAATCACTTCCTTCTCGGTGACTTAATTCACATGTTCGGAATAAACCCTTGATCTTGTTTTGAGGATGGAAACTCATTCAAGAACTTAACCGGCTTTACCGACCTCTTCCAAGTTCAGGAATTTTCGATAAACACAAAATTCTTTGGTTGATTCTCCTCTTTCAACCAATCCTTACATATGGGCGGTGCATGTAGAGACTACTCACTACGTCTCGCTAAACATCGATTCTTCCCTTGAAATGTCTCACATTAAGTGACACGTAATACTCCCCTTCCTTCCTTGGAGTATGCCGAAAGTTCCGACCCGTGCTCTTCTCTCCACGACGCGCACTTCTGGATCTCTTATACTATACTAACATCATTACTCTTTGTATGCGCAAGTCTCTCTCACATTTGACTAATAACAACTCCGCCCCGGGTGTTCCACATAACAATTAAATTCTACTCTATTCAAGGAATACTAATTCATGAATGGCTTCCCACAGCCTTCCAGTCAAGTTAGGGCGTGCTATTCTAATTGCACACTTATTTATGGATTATCTCCCCTCATGTGATGTTTAATCCACTCTATCACTTCCACTTCGTTATACTAGTCCCACAAACATATATTTCACATTTCTATTACCACGTCCCTTCATCTCAGATGAAGAGTTTAACATCAGTTAACCAGGATGTCTACACACCCTATAAACCGGGCATACTAGCGTAAGAATCACATACGCTCCATAGTAATAAAAAAAAATTTGTTTTCCCTGGTGCTTGCAATGTGATTACAACACTCTAATCACCCTAAAATCAAAATTTTAAATCTTCCTTATCATCGTTCCACCCCTCAACTCGTGGGGTAACTTTCAATGCTTTCTCACCAAAAAAATCCGGCTCCAATGACCTTAAAACAAAATTCAACTTCCAACTTACATACATAATTACTTGATACCATTTGACCAGGGTACCGAACTCATGGAATAGTGAGCAGACGTCTCCCTATTTCCAACCTTGCGCTAAGTTTTATGCGTGGGATGTCTCGCAAAGCGAAATCCAAACAAGGAACCTACCCTGATACACTACTACCTAGAATTATCGGTTATCTAAATCCGTTAGGTCCTTCGTCCACAGTATATACCCCTTTATTCCGTCCCTTGACAGAAAAGTTATAATTTCTCCCGTAATTATGCGTAACTAAGAACGTTTCTCCAATTTCACTATCGTCCCGTATTGGTTGATGGTAATTGGATTTTATAAACCTCGAATACTTACACTCGGAATTCTCAAAATTCCTTTCCCTAATAATAGGGGTATAAATATTAACTCCCACATCTCTAAAGGATAAATATAACAATGCACTTTTCTTATCACTAAGTCCGGAGTGCTAAACATAATACTGAGTCAAATCGTTTCGCTAAACGGTAAATCCCGATACATGCGGAATTATACTAACAAAGTCTATACATACTTTGGCATCGAATATATCGATCCCACTATCTCCTCCGAAGTCTCTAGGATAGATAATATAAGTGCGAGTCCAACCTTCTCACAGGTAAAGCCTCGCCAAAACAAACATAAAACATGTTGCACTAATGCAACCACTCCGATAGTCTTGCAATAAATGCCCACCATCATATAACCATTTCTATAATGTTTTGACAAAGATAATATCATACTCGTGTATCGCATCACTACAACGAGTAACCTCAATAAAGTATAAAACGCTGTTAATATACTCATTCATCCTCCGCGGATAGCACAAAAAAAAATCCCCGCTACACTAAAAAAAATATTCACATTTTTAATAATATCGTTTAAAATGATATGCATTAAGCGCGTCTCACATGCTAATCTAGCAAGGAACAAAATATAGTGACTCACTCGTGTCACATAAACACGCCTCATCCTCTGAGGATACAACTTACACTTCTACTTTGTCAATCGTCTTGACTGCGCAAATGGTTTCCAGACGTAACATGTCTACTCAAACCAAACAAAATTATTTTAATCGTTGCCTTTTACTAGGCACCTTATTCTTGTCCTTATACTCACTTTGGAACATATTATCGCGAGCAATCTCACTCCGCACAAAATACCTCAACACATAATCCACTTATCACATGTTCTACTAACCAGGTTAGGATTGTCCTTCTCTCGGACATTAGTAGACTCGATTCCTATTATCCATCCCGGTTGTCCCCTTAGCTTTTTTTTAGGCCATAAAGATCATGTTACTATCAATATAGTACTTACTTAATTTACCATCACTTGGTAAGAATTTAACTATCTGAAGCATTTAAATGGTTTTCCTGATGTGTATCCACATCCTTTTGTGGTGCTATACCACCACCGTTGTATTCAGTCTCATTCTCGACTAAATTCTTTGATTTATTTAACTTCCACCACAAAGAAGCGTTATCATCTATTTTGACAAAATATGACAATGTCAACCTCTGAATCGTTCGTCCATCAGAATTTCCTCCTCGAGTATTATCAACTATTATTACAAGTTGGTCTCCCACTTAGAGCCGTTTCCTCCACTAGTATCTACCTCTTTCGATACAAAATTTGCTAACGATTAGGTTTCATATCCACAATTGGACTTCTGTCATGACCTCCTGCGATGAGTTCAGAACCACGTGGGCTTCTCATCCTGAACAGTTGAGGAAGGAACATACGGTCAACACTGTACCTAAGGTTCTCCTATAGGCATAACATTCCACTTCTAAAATTGGTGGTTGACTCCAACCATTATAATTTCGTCCCGAAAGCCAAGAAAATTTTCTCTAAATTTTCACTTTCAGTTTGCCACACTCCGTCCTATATTTAAGCCTTTGGATACTTTACCTCCTTTGGTAAACGCATACAAATTTTTGCGTTTCTAAAATTTTCCACTGACAGTCTCTACACGATTTTGTAAAACATTGGGTAAGTTTACCCCCGCACCTCATTTGACTATAACAGCATTTGAAAATCACTGTTACATGTTAGTCGCCTTTCGAGTCTTGGCTTCTCGTGCCATAATGGAGGTGACCTCGACTACGGTCATCATCCTCGAATATATTTCATCATCTCAACTGAATCCTGCCTCCTGATGTACGCTTAACGGTCCTCTTATGACATCCGTCATCGCTCGTCACACGCACACATCCGAATGAAATGAGAATATACTAATGTATACACATTATAGTAGGAGAATGAAATCTCATCATAGAAATCAACAATCCTAAGCATAGGGTACTATAACAAACAAAGTAACGCTGAAAGCATAATAATTCGTATAGATCCTAAGGACACTAGAACATGATGCTCTGATACCACCTGTGACACCCCGCCCAATTAAATACCGGGCGATCACTCCTTTATTAAATTAAAATCAAGGTGTACAGTTGGTTCATTCTTAGCATCACTATCGTAAAAATACTTTTCCAATTTAAACACCCTAAATAATTAAGCTAAGTGTCAAAACCATTTTCATACATACTTTCCAAATTTTATTTAAAGAAAAATCATTTATTTTATTAACAACATTCAATAAGTAAGAATCACACCATATTAAATTCTGCAACATAACCAATTAATTTAATACATTCGTCAATCGAATATCAACATACGAAATCTAAAGTCACACATCCAAACTGAATAAATCCCATAGTCATAATACTGGAAATAACTGAAATACAAATGTCCAATAACAACCAAATAATGGAAAGAGCTACACATGCTCAACTAGATGAAAGTACTAAGAGTGGGTCCGAATGAACGAAGTCGTCTAATCAAGAGACCTACAACTCCTACCTAAGCTGCAGCGCGTTCCTTCCAAGAGATCCTAAGCAAGACGCCCCTGTGGCTGGGCACCTGTAATACATACATATATATACAAGAGAGATAGGGAGAGAGAAAACGGGTCAGAGGCCGATAGTGTATATGATTTTTAAATTTTTTTAGCAAGTATTTAAATCGATACAGGCCAATGCAACATCATATTAATGCGACACTCCCTTGAGAAATTCTCACCTCTCTTCTAATGTGCACACCTATCGCACTAACCTTCCTAATGGTCTATCTCATTATATAACATGCTATCATTTCCCAATGGATTAATTTATCTTATATTACTCGTAAGATTCACAATTTTAACGATTCAATTGTTTGGAAAGAATATTTCAATTAATAACCAAAGTTCTCATTTTGACTTTATTAATCAATAAAGTTTTCCAATTTCATATTATACTTTCTCAAAACAAGTATTTACAATTTGAGCCATCAACCATGTCCTACATATCAAATCACAGTAGGCAGTTCCAGATTTCAGAATTTCATATATATATATATATATATTAACTACTCGAAAATATATAAATCAAAATAGCACCCCACATAATAACTATGGTGTAGGCATAATCTACTATCCAAACCCCATATCACTCACATTAAGGGGAATACAAATTCGGAATCACTGTCGAATTGTATTAACACATACACAAACTATAGGTTCCAAGTCTCTTAGGACCGTCTGAACTATCACTGCGATAGCCTGTACCAAGGATACCTATACACAAACAATATGAGGCGAAGCATAGATTCCAAGTCTCTAAGAGGAAAGCACATACCCGCATCTCTTAAGACCGTCTGAACTATCATTCCGATAGCCTGTACCAAGGATATCTATCTTCTAGGGTACAAGTCAATATCCCCCATAAAGGTCCCCTCGAGATAAGACTGCCCCAACGCGGAAACCTCAGGGATAGCAAGTAGTGTGGGCATGATTTTCACACATAGATAGTATATGCATACACAATTATATAACTATACTAATACTACCATATAAATAACGGGTAAATTCTCAATTCCCATAATTATGTCATTCGTATTTATTTCACATTATTTAGTTATCACGTATAACCATTCACAATCTTACTTTAATTTGAGGATTTTTTTCCACCTACTACATAACGCTTCAAGGATTCTATCCTCGCAATTATAAAATTCAGTAGGTATACACATTTGTCCCAACGTAACTCTCTTACGTGTCCCTCTCTCTTTAAATCATAAATTTACGGACCCTTATGTAGTTATCCCAAAATACACTCATTGTCCGACATCGAGGGTCCCAAAATCTATTCACATGTCCTACTGGTCTCCCCTATCTCCCAAAACATTTCATTAAGGAATGCACAAGAATTTTCTCAAAATAAATTGAATTTAACTCATTTAATAAGGGAAATAGGAGTCTACCAGGAGGGGTCGATCGATTGAGGTTTGGGGCTCGATCGATCGAAGCTCTGGGCTCGATCGATCGATCAAGCAGGTCTGCGAAAACTGAAATTCTGCAGTTACGGGTTTCATCTCCAAACACAAACAATTTCCATATTATCTAATCCCAATCCTCCCAGATTTGATGCTACTAACCTTATATCATCATATTAGGTATTTTCAACGTAAAGCATGTGAATTTCTGTGATTAAATCATGAATTAACAGCCCCAATTTCATACAAAATCTCAAGAACCCTAAAATTCTCTTAAACATGGTTCTAACAATTATTTCCAGAATTCTCTTCTTATACACATCATAATTTCGTGGTTTAAATTCCTCTACATGGCAAGGGTTTCCAGAATTATCAATTAGACCAATACTACATGGATTTTCCTATCATAAATCGGGTTTTCCTCCATTAAAACTCATCTTAATTACTCCTAAACTAATATGAAAGACGCACCAAAGAAATATGAAAGATAAACACTTGCCTGGGATTTTCGAAGGTCTGGTTTGGTGCCAAATTCGGTATGGTTGCTTTCCCCGTCTCGCGATCTACGCGTTAGTCGTGGCGGTGGTGCAAACCGTTGAGTTTTGGGCCTTGAACTTGCCTTGAGATCTCTCTCCTTCCTCTCCTATGGCCGTCACTTTTGTTTAGAGTTTTTAACCCTAGAAGGTAACCTAGGTATCTGATGTAACTTCTCTAATTTTCGTGGGTTTAATTACCCAAAAATGTAAAATGACCAAAATGCCCTCCCGGGGTACTAATTTGGCCTAAAAACCCCCCGAAACCCGAACTAAACCCCCGGGTATACTTTTCTGACTATCTCGACCTTTTCGGACGCGTTGGCACACTCAAAACGACCATACGAAAAACTTATAAAATATTCACTTTTATTTAACAATAATTAGTCCCGACGCGACACGGGCGCGTCCCGACTCAAATTTCCAAAATTGAAATTTTATTCACTCGTGACATTCAATATAATCAATATCATATATTACTTTGCTCAATAGTAATATTCAACAAATTTCCCATAATTACTAACTCTCGTCACGTTAATAATTATAACATAATTAATTTCCGGATTTTTATTAAATAATTAACTCACATCAAATTTAATAAATCCCCAAATTAATATAGCATAAAATTACGGGGTATTACACTTAGGAAATCCTAGTATCTCTAATGTACCTCATCCTACTATTAAATACTTGCTCCCATCTCGAAACATGACTTTACCTTCCTTATGATCCTCTGGGTAGGTACAAAAATGTTATCACCAGTCATGTGTCTGGATACTATCAAAGTACCACTGAGAGGTGTTATGTGATTTAAGAGAAACATGAACAATAAGGGCTTTCGGATCATGCTTAGGTACTAATGTGGTGGTAACTTTATGTTTGCCCTTATCATTGTTGGTTCTAGTCGGGATTAGGGAACTATCCACAGATGGCAAAGAAATGCATTAGAACTCTTCCATTAAACTCTGAGATGTGGAGACTAGAAACTCAACCTTCTCTCTAAGACTCTAAAAATTTCTAGTGACATGTGACAGAGAAAAAGTATGTCGTGTCAGACCCAAACTATAGAAAAACTCCCTAAGGTGGCCTTTTCTTTTACAATAGGTGCAAAAATACAACGTCTTAGGCCAACCTTGGTTTGCTTTTATTGACTGAACTCTTCTCGTGGATTTTGGGTGATGGTCATATAGATTCTTAGTAACCTCAGAAATTAGTTCTGATGTCACGTGAGACATGGAATAACCATCAAAACCTAGTCCCTAACTTTCACCAAACTCGAAAGTAGTGGCGAGGGGCATCTTTCTTATATTTCCATATATATCTTCAATCTTTACCTTGACCTCCCGGGCACTCTGAAGATCATGAGTAAGTTGGGCCACAAGGGCTTTAAGTTTCTTTCGAGTGTCTATGGAGGAATGGATATCACTTGTAAGAATATCCATTTGCTTGGTTAAGTCCCCTTTCTCTTTCTCTAAACAACTCTCTCTCTCTCTCTCTCTCTCTCTCTCTCTCTCTCTCTCTCTCTCTCTCTCTCTCTACGCAAACAGTATCTCTCTCTCAAGGAAATGGTAATGGAGGAATCGTATGGATTTTATTTTTAAAAGAATCGACATAGAAATCAACGTGCGTGCATCGTAGGTCACTTTCGCTTTCACTTGCAATATCGTCCCCCTCACTCACATCTCTTTCACTGTCAAGGTGTCTCTATGAAGTAACATCCTCATCATCGTTAGGTACACTTTCAATCTCTCATGATGATCCATAAATGCGGTGAAGTTACATTTATGGGGTGACTCATCTCCAGAATCCGCCAACTCGACCTCATTGTCATCAGTAAGGGAAGCATTTAGAGACGCTTTTCCTCTGCCTGATGTTTCAACCTTTTAGGACACGCAAATGCCTTATGAGCTCTACTGTCACACTCATAACATCCCTTCTTGTCTTTCCTAGGCTTGTCCTTTTTATCTTTGTAATTTTTCTTTTCAAACTTATTTTTCTCAAAATTCTTTTCATCTTTGAAATTGCCATTTTTCTTTAATTTGAGAAATTTCTTGAAATTTTTCACAAACAAAGTCAAATCGTCTAGATCAAAATCAAACTCTAAATCTGACATTTCTTCATTTTTTCTCTTAGATGACTCACTTGTCTTTCTTGCTGACCCTCGCTCTTTTTGGCATGGGCTTTAAGTGCTGCCCCTTTATCTTTTGATTTCATCATGTTAGGAAACATGTCAATTTCATAAGTCTGGAGGTCTCCTACCAACTCTTCTAATTTTAGACTACTCAAATTTCCTATTGAATTCAACACAGTGACTTTAGGGATAAAATGCCTAGGCAGTGATCTAAGACTATTTTTAACTAATATATCATCAAGAGTGTGTTCATCTAGATTAAAAATAGTGTTTACAATATCATATAAGCATGCATATAAGTCATCAAAACCCTCAGATTCAAGCATGGTGAGTGTTTCAAATTGTGTAGTTAAATTTTGGAAGTTTGATTCTTTTAATGCATTAGTGCCTTCTTGGGTAAGTTGTAAAATATCCCATGCTTCTTTAGTCGTGGTGCACGTCATAATACGTCGAAACTCCTCAGGGGTGACAACACCAGAAATTGCAGTAAGCCCACGTGATTTATATGTGCTCCATTAAAATTCTTCGTCAGTCCATTCAGTCATGGCTTTTATATTTGTTACATTTTTCTATAGTGACAGTAGGAGGAGTCCACCCTTTTTCACACATAAACCAAACACATTCGTCAATGGACTTTAAGTGGGATTTCATACGGGCTTTCTAATGTGCATTATTTGTCCCGTCAAAAATTGACACTCGATTATACAAGTTTTCCATTGAAATTGCGCTTTTTCGAAAATCAATCTTTAGTCCAAAATTGATATCCAAAAAAAAATTTTTGGGAAACTTACACGGCATAATTGTGTAATTGGCTATGATACCAATTTGATAGTGCACTAGCAATCAAATAACAAACTTGTTTAATTAAATTCCAATTTTTACCCCAAAATTCCAACTCATGCAATTAATTGTGATTGACTAAATAAATAAAAGCAAGGATGCAAAGAATAAAAAATATGAGAAAAAATCCCCCAAATAGGAAAACTTTTTTTATTTCACTATATCTTGTAACAAATTACAAATACAGAGAAATACATCTTGACACACAAATACCAGCAGGCGTCGGTTCGTTGTCGTCTGCAAGAGGTCCTGCAAGAGCTCCAATCATTAGCAATGGAGAATCAGCCTTGTTCTCCACAAGTGTACTCTAGATGCGTAGAATAAGTAATATAGTGTTTAAATAATTCACATATGAATTTGGGATAGTTTGGTGAATCAAAGAGGTTTAAAACTCCAAAAAATGAAGTCTTAAATTGTAGATGTTTCTGCAGAAAATGAAGTTGTAAAGACTTGAAAAACATGAGTGCAAAAAATGGTATTTATAAGAAAATTAAGGTGTCGTTGTCGCTCGAACGAAATAAGGACTTTGCTCGAAAGACATTTGATGTCGTTTGAACCACTTCACGCGAAATGGGTATGCCATTTGAATGACAGCGCAATGAATCCATTACTCCTCAACATTTAGAAAAAATTCTTATCACGTTGGAAAACATTTCAGGTACTGAAAAACAGTTTATAAAAAAATCCCAAATAAATATGTAAACATTAAAAATTCCAAATTAAATATTTTACCACAATTGCAAGTGGAGTAATGGAATGTTTGAAGATGCACATTTCACGTATTTGGTGAGGTTACACTACGCACGTATGAAGACGATGGGAGCGTGAAGCTTCGAATTCGGATCGAGGTCATCATGGATGATCGTGTTGACGTGCTGAATGTAGAAGTATAGGACATATATGATGTGATCTAAGACACTTAAAACTTTCCTAGATATTAAATTAACATTTACAAAATTATGTCCTTATAGATGGATAGTCTGATTGGGAGAATTATTATATGTTGCATCTTGAGTTCTTTGGTGACTTCTCTGGTGAAAGGAGATTTAACGATTTCTTATTGGCTGGGATTTCGATAATCCATCCTTCAAACATCCCTATGACTTAGAGTAAGGAATGATAAGCCCAAGAATTTGAGGAATTGAAGGATTAATAATTTCAAGGACGAAATTCCCTAAGGAGGGAAGAATGTAACACCCCTTTCCCCCCTATGACTTTGATCGTACTTGAATTATTTGGTGACTTGGTATGACCAATTGGGCTTTGGAATTGTTTAAATGGATCACAAGCCAAATTTGGGTTACTTAGTGGCCCCGATGCAACTTCATTAGAGTTTTAGGTAATAATGTTAATATTATGGAATTTTGCAATCATTCAAATGAAGGTGCAGTTCAAACGAGGTAATGATTAAGAAATGATCGATTTCCCTCACTATCTGAAATCTTGTTGGAAAGCCGATGTCCGAACGAGGTACATAGTCATTCAAATGAGGTACATCTCACATCCCTTTAAACCCTACGATGTAAGATCATTAATTCCTTGTGAGATCACTCGTTCGAATGAGAGGCTATTTTATTCGAATGAGGGTGAATGTTGTTCAAATGACCGGACAAACAATTCTCAATATTGTACATTATGATGTGCTATTAGGATGTGGATCATCGGATTTGATGATGTGATGAGCTCTTAGTGGCTCAGATCAAAGAGCCCGATAAAGGCTTGATGGACCATTGGATAAAGGGTTAAGTTTAGGGGTATATGTGATATTTAACCCTTATGGTTTGGGGAGTATTTAAGTGATGTTTGGGTCACTTAACCCATTACAAAATGATTTGGCCTCTCTCTCTCTAGCTCTTGGATTTCTTTCCCCACCAACCAACACACACCACCCTAACACCAACACTCCTCCACCCAAAACCACCAAAGACTAACCATCTTATTCCATATTTAATCTCATAAAACCCAAAAACACCACACGTTCAATAAAAATGGGTTTTTATGGAGATGTCGTTGGGGATTTTTGGAGAAGAAGAAGAAGAAGAACCTATGGAGTTCTAAGGGGGTTTCATAGAACATTCAAGGAGACAAGCTGGTGGAGCTAGGCAACCTCTTTAAGGCCACCTTAGGAGGTGGGAGGTTGCCATATTCTTCTATACTTCATCCGCATTTATTGAAGCTTCCTTTGATGTGGGAAACTCTACTCTTAGCGTAAGAACTCTATTTTATTATAGTTTTGGTCTTGTAGTTAGAGTATGTAAGAGTGGAATGAATATATGATCTAAGAAGGTTATTTCTTATGGTTTTGTGTAAATGGTTTATAAATGATTTCAAGAATTTTGGGAAAATGATATATTTCACTAAATCTTAGTATTTAAACATTTTAAGGAATAATGTGTGGAAATAATATTTATGGAGCAAATGACTAAAGGATTTTTGTAAAAATTAAAATTTTAGAAAATTAAACATTTATTCAAGTTTTGGAGGAACAAAAACGTCTTTAGTCTTAAAAATCATGTTTATGCAAATGTTATGAAATATATCGAATAAATCATATGTAAAACTCATTCCAATGGATTTCTAGACTTAAAATCCACTTTCTCATGTATATAAACTTGTAGTATTTTGATAACGAGCATACAAACAAGTTTAATAAAGGTTGTATCGAGTTTAAACATGAAATAAAGAAAATTGAAATTTTAGTTCTTAAAGTGTGTAAAAAACTGTAGAAAATGTGGTAAGTGGATGTTTCAAGACTACATATGAAAATAAATAAATAAATAGTATTTCTTGTAAAGTGGTCTCCAAAATACCAAAAGGGTTTTCTTAATAACGAAAGTGATGAAGTAAAGATATTTACAAATTGACATGATACGACCATGACCCAAAATAGTAGTAGGGAATGAGTGTCTTGACATGCCACCAAGGCGTTCAATATTTTGGATTTTAAAATATTTCTTAAAATAAATGCAACGGAAATAAATTCGAATGGCCATGAATCATAAACTTCTGAAAATGTATGAATTATGTCATCAAATCTTTCAAAAAGGAAACTGTATATAAGTAACAACGAGTTACAACTTAAGACAAAATTTAAAACCTATTACATGCTCTACCTAATAAATAAAACATTTTACATAAAGTCGCAAGAAGAGCTCTAAAAGCCAGATCTTCAACATAGTCCTTTTACGTTCCATCCACGAGCCTGGTTATTTCCTAAAAAATTGTTACAACGTCACCTAAAAGTTGAATGAGATTTAATCTCCATACATTCCAAGGTTTTTCATAAAATATATACCTATTCAAGCAATAACCGAAGGCATATACATAGATAGACAGGAACTTGCAGTAATATATTTATATGTGAACGATAGTATGTAGAAATGAATAGCTTAGAATAGAATGGATGCGGAAAATCAAAGGCAATATCTTTTTCTATCTACCTTATCATTTTAATGGCAAAGTACACTTTATATTGAATTCTTCAACCGTATTCTTCCCCAGTAGTGAGGGTCAATCGAACTTGTTCATCACAACACCTTATTTAGGGCACACCAGCGATGACCCGTCTAGGAAGGTCAATTAGTAAAAGAGGTCACTTAGGCCGAATCATATTTCCAATATTCAATATCATTTTCAATACTTATTTTAATGTGTATGTCTCTATGGACACATATAAACCTATAATAATGAATCAGTCATCAGTATCAGATGAATTTTGAGGATAAAAGAAGTTCACAGAATATATAGTCTGCATAATATCATAGAATCAAAATACTCAGGTAATGTCATAGAGTACTAGCCTGAAAAGGAGATATTGAGTCTGTGATCATACGTTAATCTTAAGATGAAAATAACATCTTCTCAAACTTTCTCACATTTTCTCTTCGTATTTATAAAGGAATTCGTGTGAATTTAAATGATCCTAAAGGCCGTATTTATAGTTTTCCAAAGATATCACAGTCTTGACATGGGCCTAGTTGACCAAGCTTTTACAATGGCGAGTCAGTATTGATGTGTCGCGTAACGAGGGGGTCTTGTAGTATTATTTCACCAACTTGTGACACTTGTTTTAGATTTCTCTCTAAATACGACACGTATTTAAGCTTTATCTATATGCATTACATGTGTAAGCACAAGGTGGAAATGTATTAAGGGTATAAGGGTCATTTTACACATGAGGGGCATTTTGGTAATTTTACACTATGTATTTTTAATATTTATTAGATGTCCCTGCTAGGACATATTTTTATAAATGTCTGTCATAATTATTTATGTCATATATCGTCACAATCATCGAATAAGTTCAAGAGCAATCTACATCAAGATGGATATGAATTTATCGGTTCTACATCAAACAGCCTCTGCAAAGTTTACTTTGGTAAGGTTATGTTTTAAATACTTTAACTTTGCACTTAGAGCTTTGGAATATTTTTACAAAATATTTTCTAAGTATTGGAGTGAACTTTTTTGCCAAAATTTATGAATGAGAAATTTTTATAAGTCATGTAGCGTTCCTCGATTTTCACGCTCAGGTCGTTCAAGCGAGATCACCATCTCATTCGAGGGACATTTGATGTCGCGCGATGTCGTTCAAACGACAAGTGTACTTCGTTCGAGCGAGATCCCTTTTCGTTCTAATGACCGAGGCAGCGCGATTTTCAATATATACTTATTAAATGGTTTCGTTTTCATTAATAAGTCCATAGTTTTTTAAAGACAGAAAACTGCAAAACTGCAGAATCCTTTTGGCTTCTTCTTTTAGGGTTTTCATCCCTTTTGTTTTCAATTCACAAAAATCCCATATGCTTTGGTGAATTATTTTGGTGTTCAAGAACACACTTTGATTTTGTTCATTCTTTATGGGGAAAGCTCTACAACCAGAAAGCTACATGCTATTGTGGAGGGACTCTCTATGAAGATTTAAGACGGTGTGTCTGGATTGCGCGTCCGTGTGGTATAGTTGCGTGTGAACCACTAAAGATTTATAGCCGATACTTTGAAGGTTTGACAAAGGCACCATGCATTACTCTTGTGGGCGAAAGCATAATGGTATGTAAGTCAACGATCTTATAAATTTGTCAGAGTTCTAGAAGTAAAAAAGGTTTTGCCCTTCGGGGATTTTTCCAAAAATTTTGTGTCGCATGTGATATCTTATTTAGTTTGATACGTAGCTGCATGTTTAGGGGATGAATTAATTTGGTTTAAAAATAGACTCTAATTAAATAAGTGTGTCAAATTAGAAATTTGCGATTTTAATCAATTATCACACACCGTCATATCTTACAAATTGGTATCAGATCTTATTTAAGCGATCACCACTTTTACAGTACCTGAAAATATTTCCAAAAAGGTCATTTTTCATTTTGGTTCCTGAAACTTTCTTCATTAAACCAAGTCCCTAAAGTTTCGTAAAATTACATTTTCTACCACAAAACTTATCATTTAGCTTAAGATGTGTCATGAAACTTCAATTTGATCCATTTCATAGTTGATTCTTGATATTTAAAAATGGATTTTATCATATTAAGAACCTAGAACATCACATATATAATGATACAACATTTATTAGATAATTACTGAGACACAATTTTAAAACAAATTATATATATATATATAAGTTACAACGGTGTTTTCACTATTCATAAGTTTGGAATACACTTCACGGTTCAGATCAAAGCCAACAAGACAACGATCCGATGGTTGAGATTAAAATACCCCTCTCACCATTTTTTCCCTTTCAATATTGAGTTCCCCCTCCTTTTAAGCCTTCATTTTCTTTCCTCATTTTACCCAAAATTCAAGTACATGGATAAAATAGGAAATTAACACTTTAGAAGCTTTTTGACACTACTAAGTACACTTCTTTGTCTCTCTATCAATCGTGAGAATACCAACTCAGCCTCTCTCTCACTCATCCGCCTCCCTCATATCACTCATACTCTACCCCGCACTAACCTCGAGCACTAAACTCACTCAGATCTGTTCCTTTGCATCGCACTCCTAGAGGTAATCTCCTTCTCTTATGTAGACATAGAGACACTCTTTTGGTGATATTTTTTTCAATGGTGCTTTCAAATCACGATTGATCTTTTTTTCCTTTTCAAAATAGGGGTTTTATTGTTCATGTATAGAAGCTCATATCATATTCTGAGATCATAGTTGGTTAATGTTTTGTGTGTTCAAAATAGGTAAGATTTTAAATGGATTTTCTTTTGTTATCTTCATCGGTTTCTACCCTATTTTTTTTTTTTTTATAGATTTTAACGTTTAATTCGGGGTTTAAATTTTTAGTTTCATATTTGGGGATGCATCTTTATTTTATGATCTTATTTTTTCCAGATCCAACATGTTTTTCCTTCTCTCTAATAGTACACATAATATATATATATATATATATATATATATATATATATATATATATATATATTTTATAGATGTAATATTTTTTTCTCACCATAGAAAAGGTACTCTCTCTCCCCTACGGATTAATATTTTTTTGTTTTTCGATTTGGTTTGTAAGGGTTTTGTATCAAAATGTCACATTTAGTTTGTAAGGGTTGTGTACCAAAATGATTTCTTGGTAAAAAGGATGGTTGATGGTAGTTTCTTTGTATTTGTAAGCTTTTTTCAATTGTAAAATTACTTTTTCAATTCTTATTATGATTATTTGTTGTTTAGTTATGTTTCAGAATTTCAGTTACTAATTTAGACTTTACATTTTGAGATATATTTATGACTAAGATTTATTTATTTGTTGGTTGGTTGGCGGGTTTTGTTCTTAGGTTTTGAATTCCTATTTTTCATATAAGTCAGATGTGGTTTCTCTATTTTAGGCTTCATCCGAGTCGGATGAGCTGCATTGGTTGGTTTTGTATGGCCAAAACATTCACCGATGTTGAACCGCGAAGTGTTCAACATTGCGTTTAAAAGGAGATTGGCTTTTTGTATATTTTTCAAACTCCATTCGAGTTTAAAAGGAGATCTCTTATTTTAATTTTGTAATTTTTTAGACTTTTATGTTTAGTATTTGCAGGTATTCAATGGTTTTATTATTTACTAAATGGATTTATTGCGTAGAATAAAAAATAATGTGTTTTTTAATTTTCCCATTACGGGATTTTGGGTTATATTAATTTGTTCAGTGTTTGGGTTGAAGAGTAAGGATGCAAGGTCAGGTAAATAATGTGGATAATAGAAGAGAACAAAACATGTATGTGTCACATTGTGGTCATTGAGGTATGGTTCTAAACTGTGTTAGTTACATCACATGTTTTTATTCTTATTCAAAGGTAAACTTTGTGATCGCTGAGGTGAAAAGTGAGGCCTACATTTTCCTTCATTCTAAGAAGTCCAATATAATATGTGTGTGCTTATGATCCATGACATGTACTCTTATTTTGGACCAATATACGAGTTCTTATGAATTGCCTTTTTTTTAATACAAAATATAGATTCATTTGTATTTTCTATCATATGTTGATGTCCTAACACCAAAAATATGAATTAATTTTTTCTTTTTTCCCTCATTTGAAAGTAAAACATTAACTCCTTCAACTTTTGAATAATAAAGTCAGTACATATAATATAATAGTCTGTACCAAATACATACCAACCAAAAAGCCCCCTAAAAAACTAAATTTCACCATCCCTATATAACTATCCTCAAGAGACCCCAACATGTCATCCATAGATGTAGAAAACTTTGCCCAACCTTTTCCTAAATGATTGCAACTATTGGCTGGAATTTTAAATCATCACCTAATTGAGACATCAAACTACTATATGATAAATTAATCAGTGCTAAAGCCTGGCATTGCCATTTTTTATGTAGAAACTCAATCTCAACAGACGTCGGCTAGCTTGGAAGGACTTTTCTTCCCCCCTACAATAAGGGAGATTATGGTACTCATAATGGGATTCCAGTGAGAGCCTAAAAATTGCACACCCTCTCCCAAATAGTTCTTTTACACAGTTGCTCCTTTTGCACCACAATAACAACAGATTGCACAATAGTGACATTTTGAATTGACACATAGGGCTAGGATAAACACGAAATATGATCATTAACATAACATTACTAGATGAAAAATAACATTACTAGATCTTTATATTTGACTATATATTCATATTTTGGTAATGAGAACATAGCCAAATGGAGGGCAAATTTTGGCTATTTGGCTATATATTAATATTTTGGCATTGTATATTTGGCAATGTCTATTTGGCATTAATATATTCATATGAACATAGCCAATTGATATGAACATAGTTGATATTTGGCTATTTGGCTATGTTCATATCAATTATATTTGTATATTCATATCAATTGGCATATGTTCATATCAATTATATCAATTGGCATTAATTGATATGAATATAATTGACCCTCGCAAAGATTGTTGGTGTTTGATATGAATATCAACTATGTTCATATCAATTGGCATTAATATATTCGTATTCTGGCTATATGTTCATATCCCTGTATATTTGTAACAACCCGCGTAATTTTGGGCTATTTTAATTAATTTTTGGAAAATGGAGGAAAATAAAGTTTTTGATAAAATTATTTTTTATTGCTCAAATATGTTGGTTATTATTTTAAAGGTGAGAATTTCAAACGATTTCGAAAACGGAGTTAAACGGATTTTAAAATATTTTTAAATGTTTTTAACTCTTGGAGTTGTTTTGACTTCCAACTCTTCATTTCTTTGCCTTATTTAAAGGAGTCTTTTGGATTACAACTCCTAACTTCTTTGCATTATAAAAGGAAGTCATGGGCAACCTTTTTAACATACTTTTGGCACAAATTTTGGCAGCAAATATGTTTTATATTCCTCTTCTTTTTATATACACATTGGCCCTTGAGATTTATGAGTTCCAACCTTAGATTAGAGGTGTTCTTGGGGCTATTTTGTTGGAGGTTCTTGGAGGAGGTTTTGCAGATCTTTTGAGTTGATCTTGAGGATGTGATCGTTGGTTTCTCATCGTGTTTTGAGGTATGGGGTTTTACACAATATGCTCCTTTAAATCTCACGAGTTTATTCCGTTGATTTCTTATTAATTGAACTCATATTTGAATTGATAAATTCATTGAAATCTGGAAAATAATTGTTGAAATTATTTTGATTCATGTGGTATCATTATATTATTGATGAGCACGTTGTCATGAGATTTTAATATGGCACGGATGTTGGGCACCCGTTAAAATTCATGTTTCCCGGGCTATGGCTTGATAAAGCATATACGGATGTGGTGAGGCCTGGTGACCCGGTTAAAGTGTTGTTAAAAAATTATATTGATAAATGCTTTGAGATTTGCATTTTGATTTGAATATTCGTACTCGTGTTGTTACGCTTTGTTCATCGTTAATATAATTGTTGAGCATCTTTCTTGTCGTATTGTGTACTTCCCCATATTTTCTTTTAGTGGCAGGTTAGCGCGGATTTTGGGGCGCTATGGAGATTGATTTTAGCTAGGATTGTTTGGGAAAGATCTGTATTATTTTGATGTATAGAGATTTGGAGATTTCTATTTTATTTTCGAGTTAGTTGTTGTATGTAATTCGAGAGACTTGGTATTTATTTGAAGAAATTGAGATTTGTAGTTTCTCTTTTGTCGTTGTGGGACTTAGATGCTCTATACCTTGTGATTTGTGGATTTGGATTTATTTTATCGCATTAGCGCTCCGTTCGCTCTCCCCGGACGGGCGGGGTGTTAAAATATTCATATCAATTGGCATTATTCATGTTCATATTCTGTCTTCATATCAATTATTAATATCCTACATTGTATATTTGGCAATGTCTATTTGGCTGTGTCAATTTGGCTTTATATTCATATTTTGCCATTGTATATTTTTACATTGTATATCCCTGTCATTTATATTCATATCAATTTATATTCATATAACTGACATTCATATTTTGTCATTATATCCCTGTCATTTATATTCATATTTGGGCTATTTGGCATTATATTCGTGTCTATTTGGCTATGTTCTATGTTCTATGTTCTATGTCTATTTGAATATATATTCATATTTTGGCATTATATCCCTTTCATTTATATAGCCGAATATCCCTCTCGGTTATATTGCCAATTTTTATATGTAATGAGAACATAGCCAAATAGACATTGCCAAAATATCCTTGTCTATCATTACTTTTAGCTATGTTCTATAAACGAAGGGATATGTTTACTTTTGGTAATGTCAGTTATATGTAATGAGAACACATCAAAGTTTGGCATTACTTTTGGCTATGTAATGAGAACATAGCCAAAATTGAATAGACACATATATGATCTCATTACTTTTTGGGTGTATTTATATGTATATGTTCTCATTATATAAGATGTTCACCCAATGTCGCTACCACACTGCCATCGTCGCAAAAAACTATTCAGACCCTTCAAGTCAGATGACATCGAGAGAGGTCCATCGTTTTCAGTGTATGATTCTTAACCCCAGATATATGAAGACAACGTTTTTATTTTATGATTCTTAATTTTTTTTACCTTTAATTTCAATGTTTTGCAGATTTAATGTTTTATATTTTGCAGATTTAATGTTTTATATTTTACCACTAATTGTAAGGTATACTATTTTGGAGATTTAATGTTTGATATTTTCTTGTTGATGAGATATAATGTTTGCAGATTTTGCAATGTGGTAATCATTGTTATACAAGAAGGTATTTCACGTATCGCTCTCCTCTATTTTGCAATGCGTCTAACTTCACATTGTTATGTTCATTGTAAGCTAGAGATCAAAGCTAGAGACTTTAAAATGAACAATGTTATGTTCCTAGGAGCTGCTGGAATCAAAGCTAGAAATGGCTATGATGTACTTCACACTTCTTTGACAACAGGGCTCTCAGAAATTGCACAGACCAAAGACAAAATAGGACCAACAAAATACATACAGCTCAACAAAAATAGTATATCAATAGCTCTAAAACTTTGATTCTTATGCAGTATAATCTTATGCAGCTCTTATACAGCTCAAACAGGTTTAACAAACTTTGATTCTTTTGCAATATAACCTTATTATTTGATTCTTATGCAGTATGAAGGTCCAACAAACTTTGATGCGGTTGGTTTGGCTTCCAAACACATGGATCACCAGCCATGGAGCTCGCCGTAATGATCCGGTTAGTTTGGTACTAATAAGATAGATCCGAATTGATCCGTAAAATCCGATTGCCACACCATTTTAGTAAAAGACGCTTAGTTCCTTTCTATGGTTTGAACTTTTTTTTCGGAGTTTGATTTATGTTGTTTCTACACTGTTTGTTTTTGCATATCTGAATGTTTGTATGACATTTGGGGAAAAGAATTAATTGGCAAAGATGTGTGGTGACCATCCTAATGATTTTGTTTATAATTTTTAAAGTGTTGTGAAAAATAAAGTTATTAAATATAGTTTTGAACGCGTGGCGTATTCATCCTTAAGTACTTTTTATTTATAGTTATTTTTAAACATCTTTTTAGATATATTGTGAGAATATACAGGGATATGTTACTTTGTTAAAATATTGATGTCCTTTTATCTGAGTTTTTTGGAGGAGGAATGTTACTTATCTACCACACATTTTTCACAAAACTCATTTTAATTCAAACAGTAGGTTCACTAAGTGATTCTTACACATCTTTATTTCAAACTCACTTTAATTCAAACTTTTTAAGTCTGATTCTCTGAATGCTATTATTTTAAAGGTCCGATTCTCTGTTGCTACTTTTTTTTATGTATTATAGGCTACCAGAAAGACACAATTGGACACATAGACTTTTTATAGGTCGAATTTCGGCTGGGGCAATAATTTTTTATGTGTGGTTACATTTCAGTCCATTTGACCATGTATAACGAAATCTGTAAGTCACAAAACAAATGTATCATTTACGATTGTTGACCGTAATTCGTAAGTCGCTGTTGACTGCAATTCATGTACAACGAAATCTATCAGTTGAATAAATGTCTGATGCCAAGTTGGTACAGTTCCACGACTCCTTTGTAAGTCGTCCTATCAGACTTGCGTTGAGATACAAGCCATATTAGAACCCATAAAGCGCAATTTCTTTCCAAGTTTACATTTGTATTTGTTGGTTTATTTATTTTTCATTTACTACTGTTGATACCATTTGTTTGTTTGATGTGGTATTTATGTTCAATATTAACACTTATGTACTATTTAATGGGGTATTTATGCTTTTTGAAGAACCACGGATGGATGCATCATAATTTATACATAATAAAATTTGGTTTAGTAAAAAAAATGTCTCCAAGCAGAACAACATACATGAATATTTTGATGCTCTCTTTTAACTGCTGGAAGTTTCATGTTTATGTTGAAAGAATATGTGTGGATGGAGGGGGTTATTTTAGTGTTCATTAGTATATTTTTGCTTTAGTTTTATTCTATTTCACGCAGCTGCATTAGCCGCATTTACCTATTTCAATATTTATGTGTTCATACACCACACAGTATTATTTTCTTTACTGTCTAGATGTTGGTTGCAACCCAGATTGATTATTTATTTAACATCATTATCATTTACTTCAAACATTCAATTATTTTTTACTAAGAATTCTTAGTACAAACCAATGATGGTCAATACTTACTCTTCTATTAGTTGGAAACTTCTTTGTTCTATTTTATAATATGAGGATCTATAAGATCTTTTGTTGGCCTTAATTTTACTTCATAGTGCTGATTTCGATTTTCTTATTTACAGTGTGTGTTTTTAGGTGGGATGAAAAATGATGGGGATAGCAAAGTGAGGTTACATAGCATTTTTTGGAAAAAGTTTTTCAACCAGTTTTGGATAACATAGCATCCAAGAAGTGCAGACTTTATCATGCTAACTCCAGACATACTTAGACCAAGAGGCCAATCTAAGAAGGTAAGTCTTCAAAATGGGAAAGCAGACCTGTAACATAATTACTAAAATACTGAGGATCATGTATATGTACATAGAAATGGAAGTGGGGACAAGCCAAAAAATAGTAGAGCAGAGGGCCTGCATAATAAGAGTAATAGCAGGCACCATTTTGATGTCATGAGCAGAGGGCCTACATAATAGGGGGCTTGAAGTCACCTCTGATTTGCTCAAATGTTTTTGAGGGACTCATCTTACTCACTGTGTATAAAGTTTGAATTCATTTGGTCTTTTTGTCTTCAAGGAACTCATGTTACTGACATGTACTTTTCTTGATAATAGATTTTAGAATACCTTTCTTCTCTTAGAATACCTCTATGTCTTGATTACTATGGTGTTTATCTTTGTACTCTACTTAATAACAGATTTTATACTTCCTGTAGAAATTCATATGAAATTATTAAAGAAGTATGTGATTGGGGTTATAAAGGTGTGACTGAACAGTGGTGAAGTTTTGGAAGCGGTGGATCCTTATATCTTGGAGGTGAGAATGGAGAGATTTAGGAATGTGTTCAAGAATAGGAGTTGTTTGGTTTGTTTTGAGGTTGAGGGTTTTCCTAATTTTGGGAATGTCTTTGCTATGTTTAGGTCCGCCAATGCTCTTGGGATACAGTCCATTCACGTGGTCAAGAAAGGAGAGATTTAGAGAAAATCATCATTTCCGCATGGGGGCTGAGAAATTATTTGATATTGAACTTTGGAATTTCGTCCAAGAGTGCTTTGAAGTCTTAAAGTCACAAGGTTGTTGCATCGCCACAACACGTGGGAAAGAATGTAGTTTCTGTTTACGATATGGAGTGGTATCCTTTAATGTTTCGGTTGCTGTAGGCATTCTCATGAACCATGCTTTTTGTGACAGGACTTCTAGATTGGGTGAGAATGATGATCTAACATTGGAAGAGAAGAAAATTTTACTTGCATAGTTCTCTATGTGTCACACTGTAAGAGCGCAATTAGCATTGCCAATGTGTTTGCTAAGGGGAATGTAGCATCAGCCAGTCCGATACTAAATCTTTGATGAGTTACGAGGGCAGCAACTACTTTTTAATTATTAGATTCCCTATTTTGTAGTATTTAACACGTGACTTAAAAAATCTGATCCTTTTAAGTTCATCAACACGAGATGTTGGACATCTTATTAATGGTTGTCTTTGTTTTGAGGTGTACATTCTGTTTGATCAAATTACAATACAACCTATGTTTGTTATGGTTAATGGATTGCATTTGAAATTTTCTTTTTCTTTTTTTATCCATAGAAATAATTATTTTTATGTATTAGTAATGTTGTAAAAAATACTTTCTGCCTTAAAAGTATTAGATATTAGGTTTTGTATTAATAATAGTATATTTGATATTTTTGTTCAAAAAAAGGGTGAATGGTTCTATAAACAAAAGAAATTTTGACCAAATTTTTAAAATTATAAAATTTAGCATTAACAGTAGTATAGTTGATATTTTTCTCTTAAAGAGGGTGAATTGTCTCATAAACATTCAAACCAATAGGTTTTTATCATAGGTTATTTCAAAAATTGTTTGTGTTATGAACTAAATACGACATATGATCTTATCAACGACTTAGACTTTCAAAAATTTGCATCTTGCCTTCAGGCACGGGCATACCATAGTTTGTGTGTGTGTGTGTGTGTGTGTGTGTATATATATATATATATATATATATATATATATACGGATATTCTTAGGTGCGGACTAAACTGTCCGCACCCGGTGTGGACTTTGTCCTGTTCCTCACGTGGTCCCTAAAGACATATTGTTATTTTCTTTAGATGGCCCCCCTCTTGTTTTATATGAAACTCTTATTTTAAGACTAAATAATTAAAAGATTTATAGTTTAAGCCCAAACTAGTATCAAGACCTTAAATATTTTAGAAATTCACTGAATTCTGACCAATCCCCTAATCATGGTATCCGAGCCATAAGACGTTCCTTTTAGACTTCTAGTAAAAAGACTTTAATGCCCTTGGGATTTATCCCTCTCATTTACCAAGATATTTTTTTAACCAACCCAGACTACCATCCCATACCTATAACTGATTTAGACCCAGTAGGTTGTTTAACCTCTCACATAGACGGTTGTTAACACACTGAACATATCCCAACCAAACACACAAATAGTAGACAAGTTACTGCTAGTGCTATTAATAGCATAATATACCAAAATAAGTGTATACTCCTTATATTAAGACAATTAATAAAAGACACTCAAACCCTAGAAATGGAGATAAAATATCTCTAAAAGACTACTAGAAATAGATAATCAAATCCCAATAGACATAGTACATGTTCTACAAGAAATAAATATTAAGACTAATCATATAGAAGTCCTTATCAAAGACATTTTAGAAATTAAAATTTTAACTAAAAATCAAGACAGTGAGTTTATTAAACTTACTAAAGAACAAGCTAAGCCTATCCCTAGATTAGATACTTATCTTCCTAATGGAGATAGTTCGATTAGACTGGAATGAGGTACCAAGAGACCTCTCCATTCAAACCTTATCAGATTTTTATCAAAGAATTCTAGAAAAAATAAATGATGATAGATTTTATTATAGGATAAATGAAAATGAGATTGACAACGCTACTAAAGAAACTAGACTTATATTAGAAATATACTATAACAATTGCTTTGTTAAAGACTTGCATTTAGATTTAAAAGCTAAGACAGAAGGATTAACCACATTCTACACAGACTTTGTTAAATTTCAACAAAATTTAGAAAATTATCTTAATAATATGGAAAGCCATAACCTATCCAAAATGGATAGTATTATTAATGAACTTTGACTAGACATGGCCCAAGTAGAAGAAAAATATGAAGAAATTATAAATGGAATTAAGGTTGTACATAATAAGCCTTCCCAAGTAGAAATAGACTCTCCTTTATTCTAACTCGTTTAGATAAAATAGAAAGGACTATAGAATCTATATAAATTAGATCCGTGCAATAATAAGAAAAATATAATGAAGTAAAAGACTATATTACAAATGTTGCCAAATCCCTAGTTAATTTTCTAACTAGACATAGTGAAGAAATTTCTAAGAAGACAAGAAAAGAGAATGAGAATTTTAAAGAAGAAATCCTTAGTCAGATAAATAGACAAAAAGATTATTCAGACTTCTTAGAAAGAATTGAAAAAATACTTCAACAAAAATAGGTTGCCACCTGTAAATTTAGAGAACCCCTTCCTATAGAAACTAGAGAAGGGAATACCATAGGTAGACGACTCATAAATAAAGGATTAGATAAGACTAGTAAGATAGTTAGCTCTATCCCAAATATGGGACAGAGTAATCATATGCTCCAAAGACTTAAGGATTCATCCTCCAATATTACGACATGGTGGAAAGAGAGAAATTTCACCAATCCTCTCCAATGGAAAGAATGGGGTGAAGTTGACTGGAAGATTGTTGAAGATTCTATTCATAATGGACAACTTCCAACCGTTAGATACATAGACTTATTTAAATAAGGTGACACTCCTAAGACTCCTAATTATAATATGACTTACCATTGTAGGTATCATATGTTAGAAAAATATTATACTGGACTCTAATTATTTGACTCATAATGGCTTAGATCTAGAGGAATTGATAGGAAGCTCCAATTCCTAACATTTGGACTCTTTTAGGAAAGAATCCAAGGATTACATAGACCTCAGAATAATATCAACATATTATGTTATTTAGTAGATAAAAGATGGAAAGATTTTGAGAAGAACCTTAGTGGGATAGCCCAACTAGAAATGTCAGATAACATAGGATACTTTAATGTCATTTTGGCATTTATAGTAATCATAGACACAACCAAACATTTTAAGTTAATCTTATATGCTAGTGGCTATGAAGACTATATTATCCTAGACTCTAATATAAATATTAAATTCCAAAGCTATGTGAAGTTCTCCCAATTTTCTTATAAAGGAATGAAATCGAGAATTCCTAGCGGCAGACTCAATGAAAAAAATCTTAGTTAGAACCAATGTTTCAGACTACAATCATACTTACAGTATTAGGAATACTGGACCTATGAAAGAAAAAGCTAAGACCCTTTGGTAATTGCCAGAATTTTAAGAAACTAAGACTATATAGATTAAACCTCTATTTATTAATCAAGACAATTTCAGTGAAAATGTTATTATCCAGTTTGGACCCCCTAAGAATTGCAATAAGAATATCCAAACCGAAGAAATTAGATTTAGGAATATGGGAGAAGCCATAATCAATGATCCTTCAGAAGGAGACTGTAGTAGTAAGACTAGTGCTAGTTTACTAAGACAAGCCCCGATAATTAGACCTAGAAGATCATTTGAACAAGAAGACCTAATTAAAGAAAAATCTAGGATCCAAAACTTTGGACATGAACCCTCAGAATTGGATATGAAAACATTTAAAGATCACCTTAAGAAAAGTCATTCTATTATATTTCAAGAAAGAGAAAGATTTAATATGATAGCCCAAGACCGCATATTAAAATTAAAAGAATCTAAGAATACTAAGGAACTTCTGAGAAACTTAAGACTAATATAAGAAGGAGAAGAAAGACTTATGCCAGCTATACAGGTCAAACTTAATAAATAAGAAATAGGAAGAAATAGTAGGCTAGAAGATGCTTCTAGGCTCTTTAGTTAACCAATAGGAATAAATATTCCTATATAATCTAACATTATGGTTAAGACTAAACCAGACTATATTAAAGACTTTCCAACTAGTGACAAGAGTTTTACTCCTATTAAGACCATGGCAAGTCAAGCCATAAATCCAGTAGGTATATACCTTAACCTAAACCATGTTCAAGATAGGAATAAGCCCTTGAGATTAATGGCGTAATCAGATGAACATTTGTTTTGCATCTAATGAACAATGGGATGCAAGTTCATGTAAACAATACGCTGAGCAATTCATTAGAGGTATTACAAAAGATTATTTAGATAGTATAAGAAAGGCTACTGATGAAGACTCCTTAGCTAAGGTTGAGAAGATGAAAGAAAACTTAGAAGAAAGATCAATTGAAGAATGCATTCAATTGTTCACAACAGAATTCATTAGAGCTGGACATCTAGCTCAAATAAATGAACAAGACCACCCTCCTTAGCATTTGAAAATTAGATAAGATAAATGAATATAGCAATAATTATGAGCACCTATATTACCAAATTAAAGAATTTGGAGAGACCTTAAAAGATGAATACTTTAGGAAGATACCATCCATAAGAAAAATCCTAATTAATGAATATAGGAATTGGCCAGGAGTAACTGGAGTTAAGAACAACTCCCTTAGTGAAAGAATTAATTTCGCCAAAAACTATATCATATCTAAGAGACGTGATATAACTCAAGGAAAGTTGATAGAAGAAACTTTCAAACAGATCCCTCCAATTAAAGATGAAATAGACATTGGTCCAATCCAATGGGGATGTGGTACCGAATCTAAGAAATTCAAAAAGAAATTAGAATGGAAACATAGGAAGTTTAAGACTAGACCTTTAGTATTTCCAAAGAAGTATAAATTTAGACCATCTACTACCTTTAGAGAAAGGAACAGTAAGACTAAGAAAAATAGATTTAACCAAAGAATATATTTTAAGAAAAACACTAGTAATTATAAAAAGGTTCCTAATTATAGGAAAGAAAAAGATTTAGCTCAATCTAGACTGCCACCAAAGAATGTTGTACTTGCGATAAAGAATGACACTTTGCTAAAGACTGCCCTAATAAGAAAGATAAAAAAGGTATTAAGATTATTAATACAATATTAGACTATGAAGATCAAGAAGAATTAGATATCATATATGCTATATAAGTATCATACATAGAAGATGATGATAATACCAGTATCTATAGTTCATACACATATAGTGATTCAGAAGACTATAATAGTGACACTGATGAGTATGAAGACTCTCACGATACTTTAGACTTATATATGATGTAAATTGATCAAGAAAATTTAGATAATGAATATATAGACTTTGAAGAATCTTGGTATAAGTGTATATTAAGCCCCTTTTTAAAGAAAATATGGACGGTTAGTAATCCTGAATTACTAACATATATACCTAAATGTTATTTTGATGAAAGACATTATTGCACATTTGAAATTAAATGTAGAAATAAAGACTTTAGATGCATAAAATTCTTTGAGACTATACAAACAAAATTATTTATGGTTTGTGTTATTTGTCAATTGCACTACCATGAAAAGTGTTGGAGAACTAGATTTAGAGCAATTTATACTAGCCAGTATGACGCTCAAATAAACTTAGATATTAAAACATATTATCAATACATTGATAGAAATATAACCAAAGGATTGGATGAAAATGAAGACCTCAAAAGAAAGGGAATTTCCTATGATTTAGAAGAATACCATTATGATAGTAGTTTAGAAGACCTAATACCCTTAGATCTTATAGATAGACCTCAGAAAAGGAATATACATTTTTGAAAAGAATAATTTAAGAATTTATACTAAACCACATACTTGTTTTGTAGAATTATTCGTTCAACATAAAGACTATCCTAAAAGACTTTCAACTTCTATAGATACATTATGCTCTCAGAATATTTGTAAGGCAAATGCCTTCCCTGAAGACTATGAAGATATTTTTTAGAAAGTACTTAAGATATCTATGGTAAAGTGGGTAATGGAGATCCATTTACTCTATATTTTCAAACTATTCCTATTTATTTTAAATTAGGAAATCAGACCAACAAAACCGTTAATCATCGATTTTGGATAATGGATCCTCGTCCTAGTTTCACAGGAAATATTATTTTAGGACAAGACTTTATTAGTAAATATCATCCTTATATTCAGTGTAAGAAAAAGATATTAATTAGTGATAAAGAGGAATTTAATATTAAATCCCCTCTAATAGATCACAAGACTGCCTTTGACCTTATGCAGGTCCAACCAAATTATAGACCTATAAAACATCAGAGTTCTTTAGATGAGCATGGTGGACCTACACCTACAACCCAACAAGAAGCCTTAGAAATAACCAAGCCCTTACAAAAGGATTGTAAGTGTCCAGACCAAAAGTGTTATAAGAAAATAACGCTTATACAACAAGACGTTTTAGATCATGACCAGTATACCTTATTACAGGTTCAAGCTTTATCCAAACAAAAGAAAATGGATATAGAAGTAGAAAAGGAAAAGATTAGGCAACTAGTAGAGCCTACTTTAAGAGAAAATCCCATCGCTAAGTGGGATAAAGATCAAAGTTATTGTGAAATCATCCCTATTAACCTAGATGCCACTATTAATGGTGGAACCTATAAAAAAGGATATTCACAAGAATACAGAGAAGAATTCAAAAAAGACATAGATGAAATACTTAAGTTACGAATTATTAGAGAAAGTAAAAGTAGACATAATAGCCTTGCCTTCTATGTTCAAAATGAATCTGAACGAAAAAGAGGAAAAGGACGTATGGTTATAGATTATAAACAACTAAATAAGAATTGTGAATTTGATTCTTATAAGTTACCATACAAGAATAATTTAATCAATCTAATTGAAGATAGAATTATATTCAGTAAGTTTTACTGCAAATTAGGCTTCTCGTAAATTAAGATGCATCCAGACAGTATTACTTGAACAACCTTTAGTGTGCCCTAAGGAAAATACGAATGTCTAGTAATTACATTTGGATACTTTAATGCTCCTCAAGTATTCATAAGAAGAATGAATAATATATTTAGACCATATTCAGAATTTTGTCTTGTTTACATAGATGACATTCTTGTAGCCAGTAAGACTGAGATAGAGCATGCAGACCATCTTAAAAAGATTATTTTAGAATTAGACAAACATGGTGTTGTTATTTCCTAAAGGAAAATGCAATTATTTCAGACTGAGATAGACTTTATGCGAATGAATATTAATAAAGGAAAATTATCCTTGGTAGAACACATAACTAAAAAGATTCTTGAGTTTCTAGACCAACTTAAAGATAGAAAACAATTACAACCATTTTTAGGATTACTTAATTGTGCTGCAGACTTTATTAAAGACCTTGCCTCAAAAAGAAAAAGCTTAACTGCCAAATTAAAAGGAATAGTCAAAACTAATCCTTTTTATTTGACTAAAGATGATTTTGAAGTCATAAGACAAATTAAAGATGGAGTCAAGAATATTCCTTTACTTGAACTGCCTAATGCAGAAGACCAGTTTATAGTTAAAACAGATGCCTCTGATAAACAATGGTGAGCAATATACTTTGCCATTGATCATCAGAAGAAAAAAAAGAAGAAACTTTGTCGATATAGTTCTAGAACCTTTATAGATCCAGAAACAAGATACACTACCCATGAGAAAGAAGCTTTAGATATAGTAAGGGAAATAGAAAAATATATGATTTTTCTTAGACCTAAACATTTCACTGTTTATACAAACTCTTCTTATGCAGTAAAATTCAGAGACTTAGACTTGTCCAAATCAAGTACTAATAGACTTATTAGATGGCAACAATTGCTTAATGGTTATGACTTCTCTGTTATACATATTAAGGGAAGTAAAAATACCATTCCAGACATTATATCAAGAGAGCCAATATTTGCTAACACTAATATGATTTCATGTTTTATGTTGCAAACAGAAGACCTAGACAACATGAATTCCTCTAGGATGAATAGACTGAAAAAAGAAGACGTTGCAGACTATCTTAGATGCGTAAGGCCAAATGCTGGTATAACGTAAAGACAGACTCATATTCAAGAATCTCAAGAAAGACCAATCCTAGAGAACTTTGATGATATCCTAGTTCCTCCTGGAAAATATAAACATGAGATTGTTTCTCAAAATAGACTCATTGGGAAGATGTATTTTGCCCAGTATAAACCTGATCAAAGATATCCAGACTTAATAAAATTTAGACGAGAATTTTCAGATGATGAAAATACTCTCATATACGCTATATTGGGGAATATGAAGAATAGACTATGGATTGAGTTCAAACAAAATTTAGTAGCCATTACTAGATTTATGTGGACTCAAAGAGTTGAAGTCATCCAACTTAGTGGTACTTCTACGTCTAGATCTCAGACTCAGACTTATGCTCAGACTATTGGGGAGTCCTCCAAAACTAGACTTGCTGATTTTTGTTATCAGAAAAAGAATTTTAAGAATAAGATTGTTGTACCATTTGGTCATAATAATCTCCCATTAGCAGAAGACATTCAAAAAGAAACTAATAAAATTATTGATCATTTTAATATATTATTATCAGAAATAAATGTAGACGCTTTAATGATTAAAGGTTTCATCAATGATGTTCCAAAAATATATCTTTTTGGAAAATCAGATATATCTCATATAACTTTTGCAGACCACGGGTTCATTGGACTCGTTCAGATAAAGGATATTGAAGACTCTGTTGCTCTTGGAAAAATAGTCCAGGGGTATGTTAAGAAGGTAGAAGACTTCCTTCCTCTATTTGATAGAATCTATCAGATAGCTCCAAGTTCCTGTAGAGGAATGAGAGTGGAAGGATTTAGACTTATTAGATTTTCCAATTATATATTCGAAGATGTTGTGATTCTATCAAAAGACGATACTAAAGATTTAATTGTTGATAAGTCCAAGCTATAGATTGCTCATGCCATGGAGATAATATAAATCATGGAATTATTGACAAGCAAAGATAGATGGTACACTGCCTACCACAAAGAAGACCTAATAATCCAAGATGATGAGACATTCAATGGAAGGCTTAAGAAAGAAGATAAGGAATTGGTAGAGATAGCTTTGCCAACTAGCCTTAGAATTGTGGGCCTCGTTAGTGAATTTTTCAATAATTCCCTCCCAAGCCAAGACAAGGTAGAAGAAGACAATGACGGTACAAAGACGGGTTCCTCATTAGCAGAAGAATTATTGAGGATAGAAGATGCCCGACTCTAGACCCATGCATTATTATAAGATAACAAGACTCATCTGGATTCCCTTGTACTGTGAAGAAGAAGAAGACAACTCAGACATGCCCCACACGGACCCCCAGAAAGCTTCTTTTTTAAAGAAGAAAGAGACCCTTACAAAGACGTTGGGTTAGAATTATTACTAGAAAACAATTTTTCTTTATGTAAAGAAAATAATATAAGACTTTAATAATTTGTACCTCTTTAATCGGATCTCTTTTGGTAGCTGGTTACCAGTCGTTTGTAGTGCCCTTACACTATAAAAGGGAGCGTCCAACTTGTTTTAAGATATCAAAGTTTAGGATCGAAGTATAGAAGTTAGAAAGAGTGTGTAAGCTTGTAGTAAGTAATACATACATGAGTGAGTAAACCTCTCATAGTTAGGGGAGAGGGGAGAGTTGTATATACTTATGCAATGCAATAAAAGAATTTTCTTTTCCAAAAATCTCTTATGTTGAGTTGTTATTATTTTCCAAATTGTCTCTAACTTTCTGTTCATAGAGGACTATTGTGTGGAACCTATGGTGTAGAACACATGGTGTTATACTGGTGAACCGTTGTTAGGTGACGATTAGTCGTGAGCCGTTATCCAGGTGGGCGTTGTAATACCCCGTATTTTTATGCTATATTAATTTGGGGATTTATTAAATTTAATGTGAATAAATTATTTAATAAAAATCCGGAAATTAATTATGTTATAATTATTAACGTGATCATAGTTATTAATTATGGGAAAATTTGTTGAATATTACTAATGAGGAAAGTAATAAATAATATTGGTTATATTGAATGTCACGAGTGAATAAAATGACAATTTTGGAAATTTGAGTCGGGACGCACCCGTGTCGCGTCGGGACTAAATATTGATAAATAAAAAGTAAATATTTTATAGTCATTTGTATGGTCATTTTGAGTGTGCCAATGCGTCCGAAAAGGTCGAGATAGTTAGAAAAGTGTAACCGGGGGTTTAGTTTGAGTTTCGGGGTAATTTTAGGCTTAATTAGTACCCCGGGAGGGCAATTTGGACATTTCACATTTTTGGGTAATTAAACCCACGAAAATTAAAGAGGTTATATCAGATGCCTAGGTTATCATCTACGGTTAGAAAACTCAAAACTCTATAACGGCCATTGGAGAAGAGAGGAGTGAGCTCTCAAGGCAATTCAAGGCTCAAAACCCATCTGTTTGCACCGCCGCCACCGCCAACGCGTAGATCGCGAGACGGGGAACGTAACCACACCAAATTCAACACCAAACCAGATTTCTAAAAATCCCAGGCAAGTGTTTATCTTGCTTATTTCGTTGATGCATCTTTTATATTGGTTTAGGAATGAATAGGATGAATCATATGGATGAAAAACCTGATTTGAGTTAGGAAATTTCATGTAGTTATGGCATAAATGAAAATCCTGGAAACCCTTTGTCATGTAGAGGATTAAACCACGAAATTATGATGTTTTATGAGAAGGAAATTCTGGAAAAGATTTGTTAGAACCATGATTAAGAGAAATCTAGGGTTCTTGATATTTATATGAATTGTGGGCTGTTAATCCATGTTTAGTGACGGAAATTAACATGTTTTACGTAGGAAATGCATAATACTATGTTAGGATGTTAGCAGTATAAATTTTTGGACGTTTGAGAATGCAAAACTTTAATTTGGATGAAGATATGTGTTAGAACCCGTAACGGCAAAACTATAGGATTCGCCATACCTTCTTGATCGATCGATCGAGCCCCTAACCTCGATCGATCGACCCCTCCTGGAAGACTTAAGTTTCCCCTTTTAAAATTGTGGAGTTGATTCGAAATGAAGAAAGCTCCTTAGACTCCTTGTTAAAATAATTTGGGAGATAATTATGACCAGTAAGATTCATTAATGAATAAGAGACCTTTAATGTAAGGCAAAATCTATATTTTTGGGATATTTTGCATAAGGGACAATTTAAGTATATATTAAAGGGGAGAGACACGTAAGAGAGAGTTACGTTGGAACATAAATGGATACCTACTAAATTGTACATTTGGAAGAATAGAGTCCATGAGGGTTATGTAGTAAGTTGGAAAAAAAGAACTTTGAATTAAAGTTAGAAACGAACCATTATACTTGATAAATAATAATGGGAAAATAAGGATAAATGTTGTGAATGTGGGTTATGGGATAAACCTAAATTGATATAATAAAAGTGGTATATTTATATGATTGTGTATGCATATATTATATACTTGTGAAAATCATGCCCACGCTACTTGCTATCCCTGAGGTTGCCACGCTGGGACGATCTAATCCTGTGTTGCCTTATGGGGGATATTGACTCGTACCCTAGAAGATAGATATCCTTGGTACAGGCTATCGATTTGATAGTTCAGACTGTCCTAAGAGACACGGGTATGTGCCATCCTCTTAGAGACTTGGAATCTATGCTTCACCTCAATATTGTTGTGTATGTGTTAATACAATTCTGGAGTGATTCCGAATTTGTATTCCCCTTAATATGAGTGATACGGGGTTTGGATAGTAGAGTATGCCCGCACCATAGTTTTTATGTGGGGTGTTGTTATGATATATATATATATATATATATATATATTATGAGTATAATATATATATATATGAAATTCTGAATTCTAGAACTGCCTACTGTGATTTGATGTGTAGGACATGTATAATGACTCAAATTGGAAATACTTGTTTCGAAAAGAATAATATGATATTGAAAAACTTTATGAATCAATAAAGTTAAAATGAGTGTTTGTACTAAATGAAATTATCCTTTTAAGAGATGATGTTGTTAAATCTTAAATCTTGAGAGTCACCTCAGATAAGTTAAATCCATGGGGAAAGATAGTGTGATATATGATGAGATAAACCATTGGGAAGGTTAGTGCGATAGGAGTGCGCATTAGAAGAGAGGTGAGAACTTCTTAAGAGAGTGTCGCACTAAAATGTTGTTTCATTGGCATGTATCAATTTAAATACTTGCTAAACGAATTTTTAAATCATATACACTATCGGGCTCTGACCCGTTTCTATTCCTCTTTCTCTCTTGTATATATATGTATATATTATAGGTGCCCAGCCACAGGGGCGTCTTTCTTAGGATCCCTTGGAAGGAACGTGCTGTAGCTTAGGTGGGTGTTGCAGGCCACTTGATTAGACGATTTCATTTACTTGATTCCTTTTCTATCATTCTCCTTATTGGGCATGTGTTGCCCTTTCCACTATTTATCTGTTTTATTGGGACATTTGTATTTCAGTTATTTCTAGTATTGTTACTTTGGGATTTTTAGCATGTATGTTTTAAATGCTGGGATTTAGTTGTTGAATGTTTAAATTATTTGGATTATATGTTGCATGGTTATTGTGGTGTGATTATCTAACATTGAATTGTTGTAAATAATTAACTCTTTGTTTTTAAAATAAAATTTTAAAGGAATGTTGAAAAATGGTTTTGACACTTAGTTTAATAAATTAGGGTGTTTAAATTGGAAATTTATTTTCACGACAGTGATGCTAAGAATGAACCAACTGTTCACCTTGATTTTAATTTAATAAAGGAGTGATCGCCCGATATTTAATTAGTAGGGGTGTCACAGGTGGTATCAGAGCATCATGTTCTAGTGTCCATACGATCTGTAAGGCTTATTTTCGCTTTCAGCTTAACGTTTTTGCTATAGAGCCCTATTTTTAGGATTGTTGTATTTCTGCTTTTACGATTACGTCTTCAGCTATTTGAGATTTGATGATAACTGTAGACTAATAAACTACTTCACGTTTCAGATGCCTCCGAGAGGTGCACCGAAGGATAGGCGTGCCCAGGCTGAGCAGCCAGCAGCTCCGGCACAAGGCACCATGAATGCTAATGAAGTAGCCGCCATTGTTGCTCAGGCAGTGAATGCCGCGCTAGCGGTGGTTCAGCAGGCTCCACCCCAGATTCAGGTAGTGGCGCCAGTACCAGCACAGCTTCCATCAGCATGGGAGAGGGTTAGGGATGCTTTTCAGAAGGCGCATCCCCCTGAGTTCTCTGGTAGCTCAGATATCGTCACAGTCAGCCAATGGAAGAAAGACATCCAGCGGCATCTTCGTATGTATGAGTGCACCGACATGCAAAGGCAGTTATTGGCTTCCTTTAAGCTGGTGGGGGCCGTTTTTCAGTGGTGGGAGTCCACTACCACCTTGGAGGAGAGGGACACGATCCCTATTCAGTCGTTTTGAGAGCGGTTTGACCGCAAGTACTTTCCACCCTCCGTGCAGACTGAGATGAGGCGGAAATTACTGAATTTGAAGCAGGAGAACTCTACCGTTGCTGAGTATGAGGAGGAGTTCACGAGACTTCTCACCATAGTACCAGATGAGGCACCTACTGAGAGTAAGAAAATAATGTTGTTTATGGACGGGTTAGCTTGGAGAATCCGTCAGCATCTTATAGGGAATCTATCTCTGAGTATTTTCACTGATGTACTCAATGCTGCATTACTACATTGCCTGGATCACCGCTTCCATCTACAGGGATGTAGGAGAGCAGGAGAGTCCAGCCAGTAGGGCAGGACCGGGAGTAGTAGTGCTAGTGGGGCACCATCTCATGAACAGACTCTTCAGGAAGAGCAGAGTTCCCATCAGGGGGACCCTGCTAAGCGATTCCGTTCAGGTGATTCCAGGCAGGGATTTGGGGGTTATAGGCAGGGTCAGCAGGGCCAGCAAGGCCAACACTGATAACAGGGCCAACAGGGCCAGTGGCGTAGTGGTAATGGCTAGCAGGGCCATGGTCAGCAGGGTCAGAGGGGAAGTAACTTCAAAGGCCGATGTTTTGGGTGTGGTAAGCACGACCATAGGCGCCAGGATTGTCCGGAGGGAGATATGGCCCCACAACAGCAGGGTGCCTGTAATGAGCCGCAAAGACCACTTTTTCCACCTGCCCTCCCAGCTCCAGCTGCCAGCCCTACCACCCATTCCAGCAGCTCCAGTGCAGCAGGGGCAGTTACAATATGGACGTGTCTATAACGTCCACCAGGCAGCAGCTCCACAGGCAGCACCCGCGATTGAGGGTATGTTTTCTATCCATGGTACTATGGGTCGGGTTTTGTTTGATACTGGGGCGACACATTGTTTAATAGCTACGCATTTTGCGAAGGCCTTAGGGTTGTTAGCCATAGCAGAGAGCACAGTGACGTGTTCGGACTCACCACTGGGGAGTGGGTCTCTTATCTTCTTTATATGTCGAGGAGTGGGGGTAGAGATTGGTAGTTTGGTATTACTTGCATACATGTTAGTCTTAGATATGCATGAGCATGATGTTATTATCGGTATGGATTGGCTCGCAGCTTATAGAGCCATTATTGATTGCTTCGGTGGGAGCATTATTTTTTCCATTCCGGGGCAAGAGATGTTTGTAGTGGCGATGCCTCGCCCAGAGGGAGGTTCGACCGCTCATTTGTATAATATAGAGGAGGATGCCTCTAAGGAGGTTGTGATTTCTTTAGACTCGATCCCGGTCATTCGTAAGTATTCTGATGTATTCCATGAGATACCAGACCTACCCACCAGTCAAGAGGTAGACTTTGTCATAGATTTATTGCCAGATACGAGACCGATAGCACGCGCTCCATACCGTATGGTTCCAATGGAGATGCAAGAGTTACGAGATCCGATAGAGCAGCTGTTAGGTCAGGGCTTCATTCGCAGGAGTACCTCACCTTGGGGCGCTCCAGTCTTGTTTGTGAAGAAGAGAGATGGTTCAATGAGGTTATGTGTGGACTACCGGGAGTTGAACAAGGTCACGATACGGAATAAGTATACGTTGCCTCGAATCGATGATCTGTTCGACCAGCTGAGGGGAGCAACTTTCTTTTCAAAAATAGATCTGAGGTCGGGGTACCATCAGCTACGTATTAGGGAGTAGGATGTTTCAAACACTTCCTTCTTGATGAGATATGGGTCTTACGAGTTCATAGTGATGCCATTTGGTCTCAAAAATGCTCCAGACGTATTCATGGACTTAATGAACCGAGCATTCAGAGAGTTCTTGGATCAGTTTGTCATCGTCTTCATAGATGACATTTTGATATATTCACACTCCGAGGAGGAGAATTCCGAGAACTTGAGGTAGGTTCTTCAGACTTTAAGAGAGCATCAGTTGTATGCTAAGTACGAGAAGTGTGGATTCTGGTTGTGAGAGGTATAGTTTTTGGGGCATGTTGTTTCTGAACAGGGCATAGCAGTTAACCTGAGTAAAGTGTCAGCGGTGAGGGAGTGGGGACAGCCCACGACACCGACGGAAGTGCGTAGTTTCTTGGGGTTAGCTGGATACTACAGGAGATTCATTCGGGGATTCTCCAAAATAGAGGGTCCATTGACGAACCTGACTCGCAAAGGGGTACCATATGTTTGGGATGATACTTGTCAATTGGCTTTCGACGAGCTAAAAGACAAGCTTACTTCAGTACCAGTCCTTACTTTACCGAAGCCCGGTGTGTAGTACCTGGTTTACACCGATGCCTCTTTACGAGGACTTGGGGGAGTACTTCAGCAAGAAGATAAGGCTATAGCTTTTGCCTCCCGCAAGCTTAAGCCGCATGAGAAGAATTACCCCACCCACGACCTGGAGTTAGCAGCGGTCGTCTTTGCATTGAGGATATGGAGATACTATTTATTGGGGGAGAAGTTTTGTTTGTTCACAGACCACAAGTCACTGTAGTACCAGTTCACTCAGCGAGAGCTGAATATGCGTCAGCGCAGATGGTTAGAGTTTATGAAGGACTATCAGTTGGACATACAGTATCATTCGGGAAAAGCCAACGTAGTTGCTGATGCGTTGATCCGTAGACCGGTAAATGAGGTAGCGGACGTCTGGAAAGTGAAGTGGAAGGAGTTGGGTCACCAAGACGCAGTAGCCCGTTCCTTCATATCTGTTATGACAGTCACACCCGAGATTATTACGAGGGTAATACAGGCCCAAACCACAGACCCATTTTTTCAGGAGCAGATTGTACGACTTTTAGCCGAGGGTACTGAGTCATATTCTGTTAGTTTTGATGGGGTTTTGAGGTTTAATGGGAGGTTAGTGGTTCCAGAAGGGGTAGAATTACGTCATGCAGTGATGACCCAATCTCACGGGTCTCGATTTACGGTACATCCTGGAGGAGATAAGATGTACCGGGATATGAAGAGGCAATACTGGTGGAGTGGGATGAAGAAGGACATTGGTGAGTTCGTGTCCAAGTGTTCTACCTCCCAGCTGGTGACGGTGGAACATCAAAAATCGTTAGGATTGCTTCAGCCATTGGAAGTACCGGCGTGAAAGTGGGAGAGTATTTTCATGGATTTTATTACAGGGTTGCCTACATCACAGCGGGGCCACGACTCTATCTGGGTGCTTATAGAACGTTTGACCAAGGTGGCTCATTTTCTGTCGGTGCGGACAAATTATACCACGGGTCAGTATGCTCAGTTTTTCATTTCTGAGATTATCATATTACATGGGGTGCCCCTGAATATTGTGTCAGATAGAGATAAGATTTTCGTGTCACGTTTTTGGGAAAGCATTCAGGAGGCTATGGGTACTGAGTTGAGGTTGAGTTCAACTTATCACCCACAGACATATGGACAGACAGAGCGTACTAATCAAATGTTAGAGGATATGCTACGCATGTGTGTTCTTGATTTTGGAGGAGGTTGGGAGCCACATCTTCCACTGGTAGAGTTTGCTTATAATAACTCTTATCGATTTACTATTGGTATGGCTCCATTTGAGGCTTTGTATGGAAGGCCTTGTCATTCTCCAACTTGTTGGCTCGAGGTGGGGGATAACAAGTTACTAGGACCAGAGGTGATTCAGGAAACCTCCGCGAGGATTGAGATGATCAGGAGTCGCATTCGAGTAGCCCAGGACAGGCACAAGAGCTACGTCGATGCGAAACGGTTCTTTCGGGAGTTTAATGTGAGGGGCCAAGTGTTACTGCGTGTATCTCCTATGAAAGGAGTGATGAGGTTCGGGAAGAAAGGGAAATTGGCCCCGAGGTACGTGGGACCATTTCCCATTATCGAGAGGATTGGGCCCGTAGCATACAGATTGGGATTACCAGAGCATTTACATCGCATTCACGATGTATTCCACATCTCGTCGTTGAGACAGTATCTTCGGGATGATATGGCCCATACTCACATCGCGATAGATGAGATAGACTTGCAGTCTGACAGCTCTTAGGAGGAGAGACCGGTGGCTATCCTAGACTATAGTGAGAGGAGATTGAGGACGAAGATAGTTCCACTTGTACGGGTCCAGTGGGAACATCATAACGTGGAAGAATCCACTTGGGAGCGCAAGGCCAATATGCGCGAGAGATATCCAGATTTGTTCTTACCAGGTATACCTTATTTTCTGAATTTCGGGATGAAATTCCGTTATTAGGGGGGAAGTATGTATTACCCCGTATTTTTATGCTATATTAATTTGGGGATTTATTAAATTTAATGTGAATTAATTATTTAATAAAAATCCAAAAATTAATTATGTTATAATTATTAACGTGATGAGAGTTAGTAATTATGGGAAAATTTGTTGAATATTACTAATGAGCAAAGTTATAAATAATATTGGTTATATTGAATGTCACGAGTGAATAAAATGACAATTTTGGAAATTTCAGTCAGGACACGCCCGTGTCCCGTCGGGACTAAATATTGATAAATAAAAAGTAAATATTTTATAAGTCATTTATATGGTCATTTTGAGTGCGCCAACGCGTTCGGAAGGGTCGAGATAGTCAGAAAAGTTTACCCGGGGGTTTAGTTTGAGTCTCGGGGCAATTTTAGGCTTAATTAGTACCCCGGGAGGGCAATTTGGACATTTCACATTTTTGGGTAATTAAACCCACGAAAATTAAAGGGGTTATACCAGATGCCTAGGTTATCATCTAGGGTTAGAAAACTCAAAACTCTAGAACGGACATTGGAGAAGAGAGGAGAGAGCTCTCAAGGCAATCCAATGCTCAAAACCCATCCGTTTGCACCGCCGCCACCGCCAACGCGTAGATCGCGAGACGGGGAACGTAACCACACCAAATTCAACACCAAACCAGATTTCTAAACATCTCAGGCAAGTGTTTATCTTGCTTATTTCGTTGATTCATCTTTCATATTGGTTTAGGAATGATTAGGATGAATCATATGGATGAAAAACTTGATTTGAGTTAGGAAATTTCATGTAGTTATGGCTTAAATGAAAATCCTGGAAACCCTTTGTCATGTAGAGGACTAAACCACGAAATTATGATGTTTTATGAGAAGGAAATTCTGGAAAAGATTTGTTAGAACCATGTTTAAGAGAAATCTAGGGTTCTTGATATTTATATGAATTGTGGGCTGTTAATCCATGTTTAGTGACGAAAATTGACATGTTTTATGTAGGAAATGCATAATACTATGTTAGGATGTTAGTAGTATAAATTTTTGGACGTTTGAGAATGAAAAACTTGAATTTGGATGAAGATATGTGTTAGAACCCGTAACTGCAAAACTGCAGGATTCGCCATACTTGCTTGATCGATCGATCGAGCCCCTAACCTCGATCGATCGACCCCTTCTGGAAGACTTAAGTTTCCCCTTTTAAAATTGTGGAGTTGATTCAAAATGAAGAAAACTCCTTAGACATCCTTGTTAAAATAATTTGGGAGATAATTATGACCAGTAAGATTCATTAATAAATAAGAGACCTTTAATGTAAGGCGAAATCTATATTTTTGGGATATTTTGTATAAGGGACAATGTAAGTATATATTAAAGGGGAGAGACACGTAAGAGAGAGTTACGTTGGAACATAAATGGATACTTACTGAATTGTACATTTGGAAGAATAGAGTCCATGAGGGTTATGTAGTAAGTTGGAAAAAAAAAATCTTCGAATTAAAGTTAGAAACGAACCATTATACTTGATAATTAATAATGGGAAAATAAGGATAAATGTTGTGAATGTGGGTTATGGGATAAACCTAAATTGATATAATAAAAGTGGTATATTTATATGATTTTGTATGCATATATTATATACTTGTAAAAATCATGCCCACGCTACTTGCTATCCCTGAGGTTGCCGCGCTGGGACGATCTTATCATGTGTTGCCTTATGGGGGATATTGACTCGTACCCTAGAAGATAGATATCCTTGGTACAGGCTATCGATTTGATAGTTCAGACGGTCCTAAGAGACGCAGGTATGTGCCATCCTCTTAGAGACTTGGAATCTATGCTTCGCCTCAATATTGTTGTGTATGTGTTAATAGAATTCTGGAGTGATTCTGAATTTGTATTCCCCTTAATACGAGTGATACGGGGTTTGGATAGTAGAGTATTCCCGAACCATAGTTTTTATGTGGGGTGCTGTTATGATATATATATATATATATTTTACGAGTAGTTAATATATATATGAAATTCTGAAATCTGGAACTGCCTACTGTGATTTGATGTGTAGGACATGTATAATGACTCAAATTGGAAATAGTTGTTTTGAAAAGTATAATATGATATTGAAAACCTTTATGAATCAATAAAGTTAAAATGAGCGTTTGTACTAAATGAAATTATCCTTTTAAGCCATGATGTTGTTAAATCTTAAATCTTGAGAGTCACCTAAGATAAGTTAAATGCTTGGGGAAAGATAGTGTGATATATGATGAGATAAACCATTGGGAAGGTTAGTGCAATAGGAGTGCACATTAGAAGAGAGGTGAGAATTTCTCAAGAGAGTGTCGCACTAATATGTTGTTGCATTGGCCTGTATCAATTTAAATACTTGCTAAACGAATTTTTAAATCATATAGACTATCGGGCTCTGACCCGTTTCTATTCCTCTTTCTCTCTTGTATATATATGTATATATCACAGGTGCCCAGCCACAGGGGCGTCTTGCTTAGGATCCCTTGGAAGGAACGTGTTGCAGCTTAGGTGGGAGTTACAGGCCACTTGATTAGACGATTTCATTTACTTGATTCCACTTCTATCATTCTCCTTATTGGGTATGTGTCGCCCTTTCCACTATTTATCTGTTTTATTGGGACATTTGTATTTCAGTTATTTCTAGTACTGTTACTTTGGGATTTTTAGCATGTATGTTTTAAATGCTGGGATTTAGTTGTTGAATGTTTAAATTATTTGGATTATATGTTCCAGGATTATTGTGGTGTGATTCTCTAACATTAATTTGTTGTAAATAATTAACTCTTTGTTTTTAATATAAAATATGAAAGGAATGTTAAAAAATGGTTTTGACACTTAGCTTAATTAATTAGGGTGTTTAAATTGGAAATTTATTTTCACGACAGTGATGCTAAGAATGAACCAACTGTTCACCTTGATTTTAATTTAATAAAGGAGTGATCGCCCGGTATTTAATTAGGCGGGGTGTCACAGGCATTAGGCATGAAGGCGTACAAGCAGGAAACGGGTTCAACTCCAAAATAGTGGATTGAGGTGTGACACGTAAACAGAGAGCTATAGGAGGCCGAGACCGGAGAAGAATAGTAGCAAGGCTGGAGAGAAGAAGGACGGAAGATAAAAATATTGCAGACCAGAAGAAAGGTATAACTCAAACCAAACTCATAACTATTTTACGTCTTATTTTTTTAAAATAAACTTCTATGAGCCTACAAATCACCTCATACTTTTTAGCACTTGTTAACAAAAAAAAAAACAGACTTAACAAGAGAAATCCAAGATTGGACTCTTACATACACTAAAGATAAAGAACTTATAGAATATTCTTTAATATATGCAGGTGGTACTTTAAAATATATATACCAGATTATTAAGTGGTTATAAAGAGAAGTATATAGAATAGAAATAATTAGAACAGGGATCCGTGATCTCTTTAGACAAAAATTAAGAACTGAAGATTTTGCAGAAGAAATATCAAGACCTGAAAAATATCAAGAATACACTAGGATACTTGAAGACAGTATAGATGTATTAAAGTTTATTAGACGAAAAAGGTTAGCTAAAACAAAGGCTATTTTAATTAGAGCCAGAGGAATCCGCCCTGTCCTTAAAAAAGTAGACACAGCTGCCCCTAGAACATACCGTAGATTTTTTTCATCTTATGTTGATAATAATTTAGACAAATTTATAGATAACGATATAATTGATATTATTAATCAAATATATAAAGAAACTAGACTGGTAAACCCACGATACCATATAAGGTATTTAAGACTAGAATATTTTCCATCAAAACCTCTTGAAATTTCTAGATTCCCTGAAGAAACTATTTATATAGATAATCCTCGCTATTCAGAACTCCATTACGATAGTGACGGAAGAAGCTTGAGAAGTATCAGTAGCCCTGAAACTTCTACACTTAGACTTCCAGATTAATTAAGCGATAAAATAAGCTTGAAAGACCTTAAAAATCATTGGGGTAGAAATTCATATTCCCTGAAACTTTAGAAAGAAAAGGTGGTCCCTAGGTGGTCCATAAAAGACAAATGCGGTCCTAAGACTCATTCGTACGTTAGCTAATCCGCATTTTATCCATATAAAACAATCCTCATAAGAGTCGGACTCTCTCTCTCTCTCTCTCTCTCTCTCTATCTATCTATCTATCTATCTATCTATCTATCTATCTCTCTCTCTCTCTCTCTCTCTCTCTGTATATATATATATATATATATATGAGCATGTAAAAGTGATGTCATTACATCCTACCCTCCTTCAAAAAAGTTTGATCCCCAAACTTGACTTACATTGATTTTCAAACATATATGGATATTGCTCCTTTATTTCATCTTCTTGCTCCCATTTTTTTTCTTAAACGGAATGATTACACCAAAATACTTTGACCATTAGAAGTACCTTAGTTTCTAATATTTGATCTTTATGGTTCAAAATTTATGTTGGATGCTCAGTGTAGGTCAGATCTTCTCTAATTTGAAGAGGTTCAAGACTTAAGATATGTACTGGATTTGGGACATATTTTTTCAACAATGACAAGTGAAACACATTATGTACACTAGAGAGTTCAGGAGGTAAGTCTATTCTATATGCAACAACTTCTATCCTTTCAAGCATGTCAAAAGGTTCTATGTATCTTGGACTCAAATTCCATTTCTTCCCAAATTGGATTACTCCCTTTGTTGGTGATACTCACAAGAACACATAATCTCCTTTTTGTAATTCTAACTGTCGGTGGTAATTGTCGACATAACTCTTTTGACGTCTTTGAGTGATTTGAAGTCAGTCTTATATCAATTTCACTTTCTCTGTTGTGATCTGGATCAATTCTAGTCCCAATAATTTTCTTTCCCCACCTTCTACCCAACATCCAGGATAACCACACCTTCTACCATATAGTGCTTCATACGGATCCATTTGAATACTTGCTTGATAACTATTATAATATGCAAATTTCACTAACAGTAAATGACCATCCCAATTCCCTTTCAGATCAAGTGCACATTCCCAAAGCATATCCTTCAAGATTTGAATAGTTACCTCAGATTGTCCATCCATTTGAGGGAGAAAAGCAATGCTGAAATTCAATTTTGTTCTCAAGGCTACTTCTAGGATTTTTCAAAAGTGAGACACGAATCAAGGATAACGATAAAAAATAATTAAAACCGGGGTTCCATGAAGCCTAATAATTTCCTACACATACAATTTAGCTAACTTTTCTAAAGAATGGTTTTTATTAATGGCAAGAAAATGAGTTGATTTAGTTAACCTATCAATAATTACCCAAATTAGAATCATTACTAGTTACAATCCTTGGTAAACCTGTTACAAAATCCATGGTAATATGTTCACATTTCCACTCTGGGATAGGTAGAAGTTGTAATAATCTTAATGGTATCTAATGTTCGACTTTTACATATTGAAAAACTAAACACTGAGATACAAATTCTGCTATCTCCCTTTTCATGTTATTCCACCAAAACACTTCTCGGAGATCTCTATACATCTTGGTATTTCCTGACTGAAACATGAATCTTGAGTAATGACTTTCCTCCAAAAGTTTCCTCTTCAATTGGGCATCATGTGAAACACACACTCTATTTTCAAAAATTACTATATCATCTCGTGTAGAAAATTTGATTCTCTTCCCTTTAATAACTTCTTCTCTAATCTTCTTTAGTTATTGTTCATTTACTTGTGCAATTTTGATCATTTCCATCAACATGGGTTATACTCGTAAATTTGCGATAATTTCCCCGTTGCTATAAATATGTACATCTATTTCCATACTTCTTAAATCCCTTAACAAAGGTTCCTCATTTGTAATAAGACATGATAAATTTATTGCAGACTTCTTACTTAAAGCGTCGGCTACTACATTAGCTTTCCCTAGGTGATAATGAATATTTAAATGATAATCCTTCATCAGTTCTAACCACATCCTTTGTCTATTATTCAATTCTTTCTGAGTAAATATATATTTCAAACTCCTATGATCTGTATAAATCTCACAAGTCTCACCATACAAATATTGTCTCCAAATCTTAAGAGAAAGAATTACAGCTGCTAATTGTAGGTCATAGGTTGGATAATTCTGCTCATGTGGTTTTAATTGTCTAGAGGCATAAGCTATTACTTTTCCATTTTGCATAAGTACAAACCCCAAACCATTTTTAGAAGTAGGACTATAAATCACAAATCCCCCTGTCCTTTAAGGAATAGTCAAATTGGGGGAGTTACTAATCTATTCTTAAGTTTCTTGAAAACTTTTCTCAGCTTCCTCAGATCATTCACATTTCACCATCTTTTGTGTTAACCTAGATAAAGGTTTGGCTATACTATAAAATCCTTTAATAAATATTCGATAATAACCTGCTAATCTAAGAAAACTACGAATCTCACATTAATTGGTTTAGGCCAATCTAGTATAGCCTTGATCTTTTAAGGGTCAACCGACACACCCTTCTTAGAAATGTCATGTCCTAAAAAAGAGACACTAGGGAACCAAAACTCGCACTTCTTTAATTTTGAATATAATTTCTCCTTCCTAAGGATTTGTAAAACGATCTCTAAATGCTTTTCGTGTTCTTCAATACTTTTAGAATAAATAAGGATATCATCAATGAAAACAACCATACATTGATCCAAATATTTCTTTAACATTGTATTAATTATATCCATAAAAGAAGTTAGTGTATTAGTTATTCCTAATGGAATCATAAGAAATTCATAGTGACCATATCTAGTACAAAAAGCTAATTTCGAAATATCATCTTCCTTAATCTTCAATTCCTAATAGCCCAACCTAAGGTCAATCTCAGAAAATACTTGCACTCCTTATAGTTGGCCAAACAAATCATCTATATGAGGTAGGGGTGTTTATTCTTAAGGCTAACCTTATTTAGTTCACAATAATCTATACATAACCTGATCGTCACATCCTTCCTTTTAATAAATAACACAGGAACACCCCAAAGGGATATACTTAGTCTAGTAAAAACCTTGTCTAACAGATCTTGTAATAGAAATTTTAATTCCCTTAATTCTAAAGGTGATATGCGATAAGGTGGTTTTGAGATTGGTATAGTTCCAAGAATAAGGTCAATGGTAAATTATGTTTCTTTATTGGGAGGTAGACCGGGTAACTCATCTAGAAAAACATCCAAAAAATATTTAACTATAGGAATATCTTCTAATCTAGGCTCTCTCTTCTGTAAACTGGTAACAGTTTTTAGAAACCCTTAACATCCCTTCTTAGGAAAACTATGGGCTTTCATTGCCGAGATAATACAAATCGGAGATATGATACCAGTTCCTTCAAAATTAAAATCAGTATGGTTAGGAATTTGGAAATTAACTCTCTTCTGAAAACCATCTACCTTAGCATGATATGATTATGGGAAATCCATCCCCAAAATAACTTTAAAATCTATTATGTCTAACACTAACAAACTGGCAAATAGTTTATAACTACTGACATCTATTGGGCAGGACATATATACTATTGTTCTCGTCAATAACTCACCCAAAGGATTAGAAATGTGTATGCTATGATTCAAGGGTTCAGGAATATTAGGAAAATGATTAACAAACGTACTGACACAAATGAATGGGTAGAATCAGGATCTATTAAAACTTGAAAAGTTTGTGTATATATAGAAAGTGTACGTGACACTACAGCATTAGAAGCCTTTGCATCGAAAAGATTAAAAATTCTACCCTGTCTTCCATGGTCTTTATTATCATTAAAATTCTTTGTTGGATCCTTCCCTTTTTATAGGAAATCTCTCATTATATGTCCCTTTTGGCCACACCCAAAGCAATGTCTTGTCTCCGAATAACATGGTTGCCTTTATGAATATTGCCACATTATTGGCATCTATCAACATTAAAGGGTTTGTTTACAAAAAGTCACCATGTATTAGGTACAGTCCTAAAGGGTTTGTTATTTGCGTTCCTTCCTTTTTGTTCCCCAAACATCTGCTTCCACTCTCTAACCTGATTATATTCTTCACAATCCTTCTTAGCTATTGTTGCCCTAGTCACGCCGTCAATGTATGATGTCAACTTCAGGATGGAAATTCGAGTACGAATATTCAACCTCAACCCACATTCAAACTTCTTGGGTTTTAAAACATCCATTATCACAACATGAGGTGTGGAGCGGGATAACTCAGTAAACTTTGCCTCGTATTGACTAATCATGATATTTCCTTGAACCATGCTCACGAAGTTAGTAGCTTTTTGGTCTTGCACCGTTTTAGGAAAGTATTTCTCATAAAAGATCACTAAGAAGTCATTCCAACCTATGGCATTATTCCTTTCCTAAAAAATTCTCTTAGTCATTCTCCACCAATGTTCGTCTTCACATTCTAACATGAATGTTCCAAATGAAACGCTTTGTTCATAAGTACAATTAAGAACATCGAGTATGTTTTCCATTTACATCACTTAACTTTCTGCTTCGGTGGGGTTAGGAGTACCTTTCAAAGATGTTGAATTCAACTTCTTAAACTATTAAATAGTATAACTACTTAGTTCAAGATTCCTTGGTGCTCCATTAGTCACCTGATGCTCCACAATCTTATCTAGGCTTTCGATCACCTTGTATGAAACTTCCAGTCCTTCCACACTTGAACCAATAGTTCCCATAATTGATCTTGTCTTGGTCATTTTCTACAGTCATGGACAAACGTAAGATGTATTATATTATGTCAATATTGTAAATGAGAAGAACAATTACATATAAACAGTTATATAGAATATCCGATACATGGAGGGTTATCACATAAGTCAGACATTCAGTCCCATATCCTACGTATAGAGACTTAAAATCTATAACGTTCGAAACTTATCTTCAATATTCTACGTTTCCATAACCTATGCTCTAATAGCACCTCTCTCATGACCCCGACCCAAAATAGTAGTAGGGAATGAGTGTCTTGGCATGCCACCTTGGCGTTCAATATTCTGGATTTGAAAATATTTCTTAAAATGAATGCAACGGAACAACATTCACATGGTCATGAATCGTAAACTATTGAAAATAAAGGAATTATGTCATCAGAGCTTTCTAAAAGGAAAATTTATATAAGTAACAATGAGGTACAACTTAAGACAAAATTAAAAACCTATTACATGCTCTATCTCATAAACAAAACATTTTACATAAAGTAATAAAAAGAGCTCTAAAAGCCAAATCTTCAATGTAGTCCTTTTACGTTGCATCGGTGAGCCTAGTTATTTAATCTCCAGACATTCCAAGGTTTTTCATAAAATAAATACCTATCCAAGAAAGAACATAAGGCATGTACATATATGGACAGGAACTTGCAGTAATCTATTTATATGTAAATGGCAATATGTAGAAATGAATAGCTCATAATAGAATGGATGCGACAAATTAAATGCAATATATTTTTCTTTCAATCTTATCATTTTAATGGCCAAGTACACTATGTGCCGTATTCTTCCCCGGTAGTTACGGGTCAATCGAACTTATTCATCACAATGCCTTATTTAGGTGACACCAGCAATAACTCAACTAGCAAGGTCAGTTAGTAAAAGAGGTCTCTTAGGTCGAATCTTATTTCCAATATTCAGTATCATTTTCAATACTCATTTTAATCAGTATGTCTCTATGTACAAATATAAACAAATCATAATGAATTAGACATCGGTATCAGATGAATTTTGAGAATAAAAGCAGTTCACAAAATTTATAGTTTGCATAATATCATATAATCAAAATACTCAAGGAGTGTCATAGAGTACTCATCTAAAATGGAGTTTCGAAATTAGAGATATTGAGTCTTTGGTCACACGTTAATCTTAATATGAAAAGAAATTCTTCTTAAACTTTCCCACGCTTTCTCTCCGTATTTTTAAAGGAATTCGTGTGGATTTAAATGATCCTAAAGGCCGTATTTATAGTTTTTTAAAGATATCACGATGTTGATGTGTGTCTAGCTGACCAAGCTTTTACAATGGCGAGTCAGCATTGAAGTGTCGCGTAATGAAGGGGCCTTGCATTATTATTTCACCGAGATACGACACATGTTTTAGCTTTCTCTCTAAAGACGACACGTGCTTAAGCTTTATCTCTATAGATGACATATGTAAGCACGAGGTGGAAAGGTATTAAGGGTATAATGGTCATTTTACACATGAGGGGCATTTTTCTAATTTCACACTATATATTTCTAATATTTCTTAAAGGTCCTTGGAAATATTTTATTTACAAAAAGGTCCTTTTTTCTTTTGGTCCCTGTGGCTTTCTAATTAAAACAAAGCCCCTAAATTTTCATAAAATTATATTTTCTACCCTGAAACTTATCATTTAGCTTAGGATGTGTCATAAAACTTCAATTTGATCCAATTCATAGTTGATTCTACATATTAAAAATGGATTTCATCATATTAAGAACCTACAACATCACATATGTAATAATACAACATTTATTAGATAATAAGTGAGACGCAATTGTAAAACAAACTATATATATCATCATATAAAAGTGGGGTCATTACAAGAGAAGTCAGTAACTCCAAAGTGTTAAATAAGTGTTAATGAGTTAAAAACATTTGAGAAGTTTGTATGTGTGAATTAATGATATTTATTGGGAAATAACACTTGTCAAACTAGAGGAAAAAGACAAGTTTTGGAAATAAATGGTTAAAATGGTAATTTTACTTCAAGTGGAATAAATTTTTTGAAAAGGTGTTAGACAAAATGGTCCTAAAAGAAAGTGATTTTTGAGATAAAACAATGTTAGTGTGTAAAGGACAAGAAATGGTTATTTTCAAAGTATAACGCGAACTGGGGTCAAATCTTGGGATTTGGCTTCAGCCGGTAAAAGTGAAATAATGTGAAGATTTGATAAATGTTAAAATACATTAATATAAGACTCAAACCGGAAAATAATTAAGAAGGGCTCGGAGCCCTAGGGTGAATGACCCAAAAACTAGTCAGAGCATACGATAGCGTAGCCTACGATGTGGAGCCCATTAAATTATGTAGTTATTTGAAGAATTTTGTGAAAATATATGAGAAAAACTAGAATATCTCAAAAAATGGGTAATGTGATGAACTTAATAAAAGATAACATATGTTGAATGAAATTGATAAATGTTCCGGTTAGAAGATAACGTGGACAAGTAAAGTGAAAATTGAGTCATGTCCATGAAATAAGAGCATTGGTAAAGTGAAGTTATCAAATGGGTAATTAGGAAAACTAAGGAGGATTAACCCATAACTAATACAAGAGTGTGTTTATGAAAGGTTTCAATGAAAAATTAGTATTTTCTAACATGCCTACGTGTGTTGAAAGGTGATTTTGAAGAAAAATACTTAGGTAGATTGGGTGTAGGTGAATGGGAAATTTTGATAAAAGAAGTTATTTTTCCCAAACAAAGGGTATATGTTTAAATTATTTAACAGGGTGTGTTAAATAAAGAAATAAATGTTAAGTCAAGTAGAAAGGGGTTTTTCATAAAATTATGGAAAATTGATCGAAATAAGTTACGTTTTGGAATAAATCATTTCATGTATTGATACCAACACACACACACACACACACACACACACACACAGATATAGACACACACACATACATACACACACAAATAATAGGGTATGCCCATGCCTGAAGGCATGCTGATAATCGCAAAACGGAAAAAAATTTTGAAGTACATAATTACAAAAAGGAAAAAATTTCGTCCCCCAACAAAACAAAATGTAGTTTTAAAAAAATTGGTCGTAATATCTTTTGTTTATAGGACTATCAACCAATAACAAATAATCCAACAACCAAAAAAACTACTAAACCAAAATCAAATGAATTGGCATACATTCTGTACAACAAAAACAACTTTTGAATCAACTTATATTCTTCACATAGCACATAAAATTAAATGTAATGAAGGAGAAAAAATAAACCAGATCAAAGTATATTTAAAATTTTAAACCCAAATGAGGTTTTAATTCGACCCATAGGTTTGAAAATAATAACCTTAGATTTTGAAACCAAAAAACCCTGCATTAACTTCTCTAACAAAGCAATTTGCAAAACATTTTAACCCATAAAAATTAATGAATATTGGGTCCTATAAACAGAAGGCATGTACGATGGATAGAGTAGAAAGTACCAAAAAACTGTAAATAGAAATCGAACATGCGAGTGTGAGATCAGATTTGTTCTTAAAATTAAGTGCACCTGCACCTGCGAGAGAATAAATGTCACGAACCAACGAACCAACTAAGTCAGTACAGGAAAACAACTCTACTAACATTTGTGTTTATTATGTATATATTTGCTCAGTTTTATCTAACTGAGTTATATCTAGACAAGTTGTGTTTATTATATATATATATACTCAGTTGTGTTAAAACAACTCTACTACCATTTGAACTGACGATCAACTGTTCGTGCCATTAAAAACAATCTACTCAGTTATTTTTTGGTTTTTGGGTACATATCCATGTTAAGTGTGTTAAGATGAAGATCAATGTTGATATTATGTATATATATCTCCGTGTAGACCCAACCATAAACCCAGTCCATATCTCCGTGTAAACCCAACATAAACGCATATGTATCTCCGCGTAAACCCATATATACTTCATGGCTAATATGATGTATATATATCTCCGCGTAAACCCAACAATTTTTCACTGAGTGTCGTTGAGTTACATTTTTTTTAGCATACCATGAAGTGTTCGAATCAACTTACGGGCCACCTTACTCACACCTCAACAATTGTTCACTGAGTGTCATTGAGTTACATGGAGAAATGGTCTATTGCATTAACATAATAGTCCACTGATAAAAAAATCATCTAAAAGGGTTATTTTCCTTAGATGGGTTCGCAAGTCAGTAAATGCAGGAGTTAGGTTCTTTTTTCTAGTTGGATGCGATTTTGTTTGAGGAAAAAGCACAGTAAGAAAATAGATGAAATATCTCCATGTACATTGTTAAAATGTATATATCTTAATATCTCTGTGTATAGATGCAGGGTATAAAAACTCTACTTTGCATTCAGAGATATTTAGAGTTGTGTATATCTGATATCGCATGTGTTAAGATGCAACACATAAAAACACATAAGATGTATATATCTAAATATCTCCGTCTATTCGTGTATACGTGTAGGGTATAACAACACATAAGATGCATAGTTTTAGGTGAGGACAATTGTAAAAATCTCTATGTAAACACATATGATATGATCAGTGGTGGAGGTAGGATTTGTCACGGGGTGGGGCAAACATAATAAAATGACGGGGGTTCGGGGGCGGTATCCCCCGAATTTTTTTTTTTGCAAGCGTTATTCAAATATCTAAACATATATAAATATTCACATAATATTGCGAGATTGTTAGAAATAGAACAAACACATTTCATTACCCAAAAAGAATTGAAATACATTTACATATTTTCATACAAAAGTAGAGTTGAAATACACCACAATAGAGTACAAATATTCTATAATATCCCTCAACGTGTTTTAATCTTCTAAAGCGATCCATGATTGATTCATTGGATATGGAATCAAAAACATCCTTTTCAATGTATGTCACACAACTATCACTTAACCATTCATCCCCCATGAAGTTTCGGAGGTCAGATTTAACTATTTTCATAGCTGAAAATGCCCTCTCAACTGTAGCAGTGGAAATAGGAAGAATTACTGATAACTTTATAATCTTATACACCAATCCATACACAATGTGCTTTCTTGTCTCAACCATCTTCTTACCCAAATCACAAATTCCTTCTAACTCTAGAAAGTCATCATTATTCATATCAAATTCATATATCTCTAGTTCATTCTCTAGAACAATAGGCTGTTGTTCTGTGAAATCAACGGGATAGAATTCAGAGAGACAAACCAATTTGGTGATATTAAAAGAAGCAAATGAATTACTTGGGTTTAAGCATGACATACACATGAGCAATTATGACTTCACCTCATCAAAACGGTTGTTAAGCTCAACAAGTTTCTTATCCACACAAAGGTAGAAATTCTCAACTCGATAATGATGTATATTTGTTATCAAAGGTCATCTTCCCGATCTTCCTAAAAGAATATAGTTATCCTCCATATTAGGAATGGGGATACCATTTTCTGTACAAAAAGAGGACACTTCCATCAATAGCTTATCCTATCCACACTCTCTCATTTTCTGCATATGTAGCTTCGAAAGTCTAACCAAAGTGATAGCATTGACAATATCTTGATCTTTTCATTGCAATGCTTTTGAAAGATCATTAGTGAATCCAAGTACATTCTTCATCAAATGCATACTGAAGATGAAATCAAAAGTTTGCATTGTTTTAATAAAATTTAATGCCTCACCTTTTCTATCCGGAGAATCCTCTACTAAATCCGCAAGAATATCAAGTACGAATCCAAACATAATCATCAAATTTATCAATGTACCATAGTACGGTCCGCATCATATATCACCAGGTCATTTGAGACTAGTCTCTTGATTTAACCCTCGACCGCTTGATAATTCACCACATTCTAGTTTCTTAAACACATGTTTCGCTTCCCTTTCTCGAAGAATGTCTCTACGCTTGCAATATGCCCCAACAATATTCACCGTACTATTAACTAAGAAGAAGAATTCAGCAACGTGGTCAAGATCTTTTTCAACGTGAACGAGTGCCAATTGAAGTTGGTGTGCAAAACAGTGCACATAAAACGCCGACTTTTTTTCATTAAGAATCAATAATTTTAGGCCATTATACTTTCCTTGCATGTTACTCGCTCCATCATAACATTGACCACGCAAGATTTCTATACTCAACTTATGCTTGTTAAAGAAAGCATCAAGTGATGTTTTAAGTGAAATTCCCGTAGTGTCACGAACGTGTACCATTCCTAAAAATCTTTCCATCACAAAACTCATCCACATACCGCAAAACAATGGCCATTTGCTCTTTAATTGATGCATCACGAGCTTCATAAATTAAAACCGCAAATGGTTCTTCAGTGAGATGTTTTAAAATTTCTTTGGTTATCTCACAAGAAATAGCATTTACAACATATTTTTGAATTTACGGAGATGTCAATGAGTGGTTCCAAGGAGCATTTTTAAGCACAAAATTATTAACAATATCATTTCTATCCGCAAGCCATTGTAAAAGTTCAATAAAATTACCTTTATTCAATGACCCTTCCGATTCATCATTGGCTCGAAAAGATAGCCCTTGTCGTAGAAGAAATCGAATCACATCATTGGTTTCATTTAATTGGATACGATACCCAATTTGACGCTCCTTCGATTTGTTATCGATTAGGGTCTGAATATGTTGATTTTGATTCAATAAATCTTAATTCTTCATATAAGCAACATTATGATAACTAGTATGGGATCCAACATGATCTAGGAGTCTTCCATTATTTTTCCAATTCGTAAATCCACCACTTACAAAAACATAACTTTTATTTCTGTCCACAGATTGTGGTCGAAATGAATAGCACGACAAGCAAAATGCAGTGTCATTTTTTACGCTATACTCTAACCAACTCCCATATTAGATGAACCACTTTGGATTGAAATGACGAGCTAAGTTTCCAAACATCGTTTGAGGAAATAGTTTCATAGAGGGTTTACAAGGACCCATTTGTAAGTAGGCTCGTCTAATGTTGTCATGATCATTTGGATCATAATCCAAAATCTGAGTTCTTAAAGATGGATCAGAAGGAAGATTTAAAAGGTCACACGTAATGAGTTCTCGTCTCGTCTTTTTTTATGTACATTCCACTTGAACATTAATATTTTCAGTGGGTGGAGGCATCACTCCATAAAAAAAAAATTCATGAGTCCTTTTAAAATATTTTTCCATATCTGAAAATAATCATACAAATTGAAATATAAAACACGGCACAAATTGAAAAAAATATAAAACATCATACCAAAAAACCATATAACTCATTTGGGATTAAAAAAATAAAACATCATACTAGTTGAAATAACAGAGCAAACACGATTGTTCTTTGTACTAATTTACATATTGTTCTTTACATTTGGGCATAAAAATACATTTGAGCATAAAAATACATTTGAGCAAACAAAGAGCAAACAACATACATTTGGGAATAAAAATACATATTGTTCTTTACAAATTACAAAAAGCATACATATTGTTCTTTACAAAATGAAACACAACATACAAATTGAAAAATTGAATGAAAAAGAAAGAGGTGATGATTACTTTGGAAAGAGTGATGGAGAGAGGGATGGAGAAGGAAATGACAGCTGTGAATTCTGCAATGAAACCATTTGGTGTTTTGGGTAGTATCTAAGTGGGATAAGTTTTGTCTTTCTAATTTTTACCCTAATTTTTCAGAGTTTTACGAATTTACGCAAATTTGTTTTTTCCAACATTTCTGGCGTGGGCAGTTGCCCCACCCAGCAAAGGCTGCCTCCGTCACTGGATATATATATATATATATATATATATATATATATATATATATATATATATGATACTTAACTTTGATATTATATATATTATATACATCTTAACACATCTGATACGATATCAGATATATACATCATTTTTTGGTACTTAACAAACCTGAGTAGAGATGAACATAACATTGATATTATATATATTGTATGGTACTTAACTTATTTGATCCGGTCAAATATATATCCGTGAAAACTCAGTTCAGTCATAAACCCAGTTATATCTCTGAGTAAACCCAACCATAAACCCCTTTTTTAAGTGCGTTCGAGTGAGGAGAAGCTTGCCACAAGACAGTCTTGGGGGTGCATTGTGATTGGTCTCCAGTTCGATACTCGGCACTGTCAAAATAATTCTTGGCCAGTGGAAGCCACGAATCGCGAACATGAATTAGTCGAGGCAAGCTTAAGACTGACTCGGACACCACATGGCATGATATCACAAACACAAAAAAAAGAATGTGGTTAAAAAAAACAATGAAGATTTTTAATAAACAATGAAGAGAAGAAACTCAGGCAGCTTCAGCTTCACTAATTGTGAAGATTTTTTCTTCATGAGCTCTGTCTTTTGACTTGTGGAGTAGATGGTGTGAAGTACATGGTTTGAAGTGAAGATATGGAGAAACTTAGTTCAAGTGATTGTGAGTCTCTTAGGTTGTACTTCGGTCGTCTATAGATTATGAGTTTCAGTGAGAAGTCTAAGTAAATAGTTAAAAATTAGTAATCCGAATCGTCTATCTTTGAATAGTTCCCAACCACTAGATACAAACACCCCACATTCAATCCCAGTCGTGAAGTATCTTATCCTCTTATTGAAAAGTAAAAACAACATTGTAACTTATTATATAAAAATATACGATGTAATTGCATGCGTACATAGGTAAACGTGTTAGAGTTCCTTTTTTGCCATTTGATTCTATATTGCATGGTTGTATTTTTCCATTGGGCATTCAGCTTCTTACCTCAACTTTGTTATGGTAGGTTGTGTGCGCATCTGTATTTTGAGAGCGTTACTCAGGTAAGTATTCTTTAATTTTACGTTAGCATCTCTATATACTTAGATACCGAGGAATCTTCCCACGAGTCTCTCATATAGCTTGATTAGATTTGAAATTGCATGTGTAAACAAGTGAAATGTTAACTAAATAAAACTGGACTACAAACATTAATTAGGTTGTCTCATCATACTTCACACCTAATTCCAGGGAGGACCGGGTTGATCACGGGTAACTTATGAACCTAGGCTTGAGGCATTACATAACGAGGGGCTAATTTAACTTTCTTTCCGAAGCTCATCACCCCTCTCACAGGGGGAAACCATAGTAATACTATCTTCCCACCTTAAACTCCATCAACTTTTGATTATTATCGGCATAGTTCTTTTATCTATCCTAAGCAATTTTGATTCGCTCTCTAATCAACTAGATCGTCTCTTAAACATATTTCGATCCCAACTTTCTACCTTCGCCTGGTTCCAACAAACATACTAGTGATCGTCATGATTTCTCGTAATACTGTTATATGCAAAATCCAATAATGGAAAATGTGATTCCCAACCACCCTTGAAGTCCATTACACACTACTGTAGTATATCTTCTAACACTTGATTGACCATCTCAATCTGGCCATCCGTTGTGTGGATGGTATGCCACGTTAATATGAAGCTTAGTTCCCATGGACTGCTAGAAATGCTCTGAAACTATGCCACAGATGTAAGACCCCGATCTGAAATTATTGATAATGGAATCCCATATAAACAAACAACCTCTACCACATATAATTGTGGAAGATGAACGGTCGAATAATCGGAATGGATCGAAAAAAAAATGTGCCACCTCTTAAGGCAATCAACAATCGTTCAAGCAAAATCATGTTAGAGGCATCAAGGGTAGCCCCGTGATGAAGTCCATCGGGATAGTATATCACATCCACTCAGGAATGTGTAAGGATTGAAGCACACCAGAATGCTTATGATGGTCCACCTTCACCATCTAACATGTAGTGCATCTTGATACGAATTTTACCACATCCTTCTTCATATCATCCCACAAATACTCCTTCTTTATATCTTAGTATATTTTCATCCCCTCTTGGGTGTACTGCAAAGTACGAACCATTCTTCTTCTCCATAAAAGTCCATTTCAATTCCTCATCCAAGGGTACCACTAACTTACCCTTAGAACGTAATTCACCATAGGATCCCATTAAAAGGAAATGTACACCGGTACCAAGAAGCTCTGTCGCATTCCCTTTACACATCTCATTAATAAATGTCCTCGAATGACTCATACCACAATTTCTCGAGTCACTTTGATCGTACTCATAAATGCTCTAGTCAACTCGAAAATCATCTTCACTAAGCCCCACTTGGCTACCTGAAGTGCAGAAAGACTACCACTCTCTACAATAAAATGCAATATAGGCATCTTACGATGTATATCGCTAATGGTTCAAAATGTGTCGCTAATAAGTATTGGCAACAAAATCCATTATGTTATCACATTGTTACCCAAAGTTTGTCTAGGAAAGTCTTTGGCGATAAAATATATTCTAATGCCGAAAGTATAATTTACAAGAAAATATTGTGCCAAATGTATATAATTTATTTTTAAACTTTTTAATGAAAAATAATTTTTATGTAATATTTTTTAAAACTTATTTTGATAAACTTTAAATATTTTTGATAGCTCAAAAATACTTTGTGAGTTTATTTTGATTAGACAATCACTTTTTAAAATTCCTCTCAACCATTAGGAACCTTACATCATGTAATTTATATCGAAAAAAAGTGTCTCTTCACTTGTTCCTTTTACAACAAAAAACTTTTATCTTCTAACTTTAAAAGAAGAAATTTGTTTTGGTGAAATTTCGGCATTATCAATGAAAGTTAATAGCTTCCATATGGCTAGTGGTTGGCGAGCGATATGTACTTGCTCTTCTAGCTAGAAGGGGGAAAAATATCTTGTAAAGTTTATGTATTATTCAATCTGGTAGAGGTTCAAGTTTGTAAGTCTTTTCTCCATTATGTATAAATTTACATATATAGTGAAAGGTGTTGGTTTGGCCTGACATTTTTCCCACAAATGTTTTTCCTCGTATAAATTTGTGTCTCAAGTGCTCAATTTACTATTCCACCTTTCTGTTTTTCTTATATGCTCTGAACATAAATTGTTAAATTAAATCAACTCACGAAACACTATTTTGTCACTTAGACGCGAGGATTAAATTTTTCCCAAATTTGGATTAAAGCAAACATTACTTTAATTTTGTCAATAATTTTAAATTTTAGTAGTCCCTCTTTACATGCACATTCCTTCAATTGGTATTGGAGATAGAAGCCATTCTCATTAGATTTAATCACCTAGATGTAGATCTTGTGTGTGTAGAAATGGATTGTGTCCTTAAGATTTCTATGTATTCGCCTTGTAGCATGTCTAATATGTCTTATTCTAGACCTTATTTTGAGCCTGAGTTTATTTATCATCCTTCATGCATAAATGAATATGAATCTTGTGATGATAATAGTGAGGAATTTGTTTTCTTAACTTTAGATAGTAAATGTGATAAACTATATAAATAGTCTTTGAAACTTTTTATAAAAAATACTTTATTGTCCTCCAAACTCAAATAAAATAAAAAAGGAGAATAATAATTTATAATTAAAGCACCTATGGTCGATCAACTTCAAGTTAACCCTTAATCACATGGGTGAGAAAATTAATTTGTTCAAGAAAAAGCCTCTAATTATTTATTGTAGTTAAACAAATATTTTTAAAGAACTTGTAATGGACTTGTACTTTTAAAAGACGAAAATGAATTTGTGTGCATTTTGGAAGATCAAATTCCTATCCCATTTGAGAAATTTAGAAGTACTGATGTTTTTCTTTAAGAATTTTTTGATGAGTTAAAAGATAAGAACATTACTTTAAAACAAGATGGTGAAAATATAATCAATTTTTAATAGGAGGAAAAAAGGTTTTTCGACATTGATTCGTACCGAATATTGCACTTTATTACCCTCGAACCTATACATTTTAGCCCCCTCAGGTACTTTAATACTTATAATTATGCCCTTTAATCAGAAAACCTCCATTTTATATGCTAACATGTTATTTGATGTATAATTGAGCTTTTATAGGTATTAAAGTGCTTAGTATGAAGTTTGGGCGTATTCCGATAAAGTTTCATCGCAATTCGCACATTCAGGGGCATTTTTGTAATTTCACACTTCGGGATTTTTGCCCTAAGTACTCACGAAAGTTGTAGAACTCGGGCCAAGCTTCGCGTGGCTGCAAATGGTGTGCGAATTGGAGTCCGAATGAAGGAAACACATACCTTTAATCGGGGAAGAAATATAAGAAATAAATAACAATTTAAATAATTACCCTTATGTCCCTTTTCTTCTTTAATAACCATACATATAATTCAACCTATTTCCCTAACACGTTTTTTTGCAGCAAAAGAAATGGAGATTTGGACCTAGGATCGGGTTTTGGTTTCGTCCGAAATTCGAGCCTTTGGTCCGAAATCGGAGCTTGCTTATTGTCAACATGCGCATATGGGTCTTGGACATCTACTTTTTGGACGTTTTTGTTGGCCATTAATGGAGTTGTGGAGTTATTGGTTTTTCACCATTTTTCTCCCATGGAAGTTCTTGGCACATTTTGTGGGTCTTGGATAGATACCCATATGGGGGTTTTGTTGTGAATCTCTCGGTTTGGCTCAGATCTTGGCATGTGGATCTTAGACATTGTCAACTTGTTACTGGTCTTACACGAAATGGGTATTTAGTTGGTGTTGTTGTGTGAAGTGTAGTAGCTGTGGTCGACCGGCCAGTCGCCACGATCGACCGCTAAATCATTTTTTGCCTTACAACACAATCAATGTTGATCTCCGCTGTTACGTGGTCAACCGGCCCATTCTAGCAGTCGACCGGTGCTCTATTATTTTTTGCCGAAATTGCCACTTGATATTTTTTTTTTCATTCCATATGTTGGAGACTTTTCCTTATTCCTTTTCTTTTTCCTTTTTCTTTCTTTCTTTTTGGCAACTTCGTATAAATGGAGACTTGGTTTATTTTTGTATGGATCATGTGATAAATTAGATTTTTAGTTCTTTTCTCTGTTAGAATCTAGGGTTAGTTTATTTGGGGATTTTGTGGAGATAAACCCCTCTCCTCCATTTTCTTCGTGATTGACACCCTGTGACACCCCGACTAATTAAATACAGGGTAGCTACCCGGTATTTAATTAGTCGGGGTGTCACAGGTGGTATCAAAGCATCAAGTTCTAGTGTCCTTTAGGATCTGTATGGCTTATTATGTTTTCGCTGAGCTTTCTTTGATGTAGAGCCCTATATTTTAGGACTGTTGTATTCTTTTATATACGCTTCTCTCTTCAGCTATTTTAAGTTTATAACTGCGAACTTATAGACTTTACTCTCATTTCAGATGCCTCCACGACGTGCGCAGCGAGTTCCTAGGGATGCACAGCCAGCACCAGGCAGGGCACCATGAATGCCGTCGAGGTTGCAGCTATTATAGCCCAAGCGGTAAATGCCTCCCTAGCCGTTGTACAGCAGGCACTACCCCAGGCGCTAGTAGCCGCGCCAGTTCAGGCACATGCATTCCCGTCTGCTTGGGAACGCGTTCATGATGCTTTTCAGAAAGCACACCCTCCGGAGTTCGCAGGTAGCTCCGATGTTGTGGTATCTAGTCAGTGGAGGAAAGATATTCAGAGGCACTTGAGGATGTATGAGTGCACCAATGTCCAGAGGAAGATACTAGCTACTTTCAAGCTAGTGGGATCTGCATTGCAGTGGTGGGAGTCTATTACCACCGCGGAGGAGAGAGATACTCTCACGATACAGGAGTTTTGGGTGCGGTTCGACCGCAAATATTTTCCGTCAGCTGTTCACACGTAAATGAGGAGGAAGTTGATGAACCTTAGACATGAGGGTAAGACTGTGGCCGAGTATAAGGCCGAATTCACAAATTTGCTGAATATTGTTCCGGATGAGCTACCGACAGAAGAGAAGAAGATCCAGAAGTTCACCGATGGATTGACATGGAGAATCCGTCAGGATTTGTTAGGGATCCTTTCATTGGCCACTTATTCTGACGTGGTTAACGCTGCACTGTTACACTGCCAGGATCATCGATTTCACATGGCTGAGAGCAAGAGGTCAGGAGAGTCCAGCCATCAGGGCAGGACAGGGGGAAACGGTGCCAGTGGGGCACAATCTACTCAGGGGCAGAGGTAGGGTGACCAGGGTTCCCAGCAGGGGGATCATAAGAGGTTCAGATCGAGAAATTTCAGGCACGGACAGGGAGGTTTCAGGTAGGGCCATCAGGGTCTGAACGGCCATCAGGGCCAGCAGGGGCAGAATGGTCAACAGCAGTTTCAGTAGGGCCAGGGGAGGAATGGTAACGGCCACCAAGGCTGAGGGAAGCAGGGACAACGAGGGGGAAACTTCCCGGGGAAGTGTTACGTTTGTGGCAAGACTGGCCATAAATGACAGGATTGTCCTTATAGGGGCAGGGCCCCGCAGCAGCAGCAGTAGGGTGCCTGACAGGAGTCGCAGAGGCCTATGTTTCCCGCCGCCCTCCCGGCACCACCACAGATGGCAGCATTACCACCCATTCCAGCAGTCCCAGTTCAGCAGGGACAGCTTCAGTATGGGAGAGTGTATCAGCTTCAGTAGGCCGCGGCCCCACAGAGTCTGCCAGCTATTGAGGGTATGTTCTCTATTCAGGGGACTATGGGGAGTATTTTGTTTGACACGGGGGCCACACATTGTTTTATTTCCATGAGATTTGCACGCACTATTGGGTTATTAGACACCGCAGAGAGCACCGCTACTTGTGTAGACTCACCATTGAGTAGGGGTTCCATGATTTCGCTTATGTGTAGAGGTGTGGGTATAGAGATCGGGAGGTTTACATTACCCGCTGATATGTTAGTATTAGAGATGATCGAGTATGATGCCATTATTGGCATGGATTGGCTAGTTGCGTATCGAGCCATGATTGACTGTTTTAGAAGGAGTATTATCTTTTCCATTCCCGGGCAGGAGATGTTTTTGGTGGCGATGCCTCGCCCTGAGGAAGGATCGTCCACTCATTTGTACTACATAGAGGAGGAGACCTCTAAGGAAGTGGTGATACCACTTGATTCGATACCCGTAGTTAGTGAGTTCGCCGATGTATTTTAGGATATACCTGGATTACCTCCGAGTAGAGAGATAGATTTTGTGATTGATTTGACGCCGGGCACTCAGCCTATTGCCCGCGCACCTTACCGTATGGCTCTAGCTGAGATGAGAGAGTTACGGGATCAGATTGAGCAGTTGTTGGGTCAGGGGTTTATCCGGAGGAGTACTTCGCCGTGGGGTGCCCCTGTATTATTCGTAAAGAAGAGGGATGGATCGTTGAGGTTGTGTGTGGATTATTGGGAGTTGAATAAGGTCACGATACGGAATAAGTATCTGTTGCCCCGAATCGATGACTTATTCAACGAGTTGAGAGGAGCTTCTATCTTCTCAAAGATTGATTTGCGATCGGGATACCATCAGTTGCGTATCAGTGAGGAGGACGTCTCGAAGACTTATTTTTTAACGAGGTATGGTTCCTACGAGTTTCGGGTTATGCCTTTTGGTTTGACCAACGCTCCAGCAGTGTTAATGGACTTGATGAATAGGGTGTTAAGAGAGTTCCTGGACCAGTTCGTCATTGTTTTCATTGATGACATTCTGGTTTACTCCCAGACAGAGGAGGAGCACGCCGAGCATTTGAAGTAGGTTTTACAGACGCTACGTCAGAACGAGCTGTATGCAAAATATGAGAAGTGCGGGTTTTGGCTGAAGGAGGTTCAGTTTTTGGGACATATTATTTCCGACCGGGGGATATCAGTTGATCCGGGGAAGGTATCCGTGGTGAGGGAGTGGGGACAGCCCACGACACCGACTGAGATCCATAGTTTCTTGGGCCTAGCAGGATACTACAGGAGGTTTATTCGGGGTTTCTCAAAGATAGCGAGTCCTTTGACACATCTGACTCGTAAAGGTGTGCCGTTCATTTGGAGTGATGCCTGTCAATTGGCATTCGATGAGTTAAATGAAAAGTTGACCTCAGCGCCTGTGTTAGCATTGCCGAGACCAGGAGTTGAGTATCTAGTCTACACCGATGCGTCCTTACAAGCACTTGGAGGTGTATTGTAGCAGGAGAGTCAGACCATAGATTATGCTTCCCGTAAGCTTAATCCTCACGAGAAGAATTACCCCACTCATGACTTATAGTTAGCGGCAGTGGTATTTGCCCTTCATATTTGGAGACATTATCTTTTGGGGGAGAAGTTTCAATTGTTCACGGACCACAAGTCCCTACAGTACTTGTTCACGCAGAAGGAGTTGAATATTCGGCAACGGAGGTGGCTTGAATTTGTGAAGGACTATCAGTTTGATATCCAATATCACCCGGGGAAGGATAACGTGGTAGCAGACGCGTTGAGTCGTAGGCCAGTAGATGAGGTGGCAAGGGTGTGGAAGGCAAAGTGGAAAGAGTTGGGACACCAGGATACAGTGGCCCGATCGTTCATGTCTGTGATGACTGTTACACCGCAGATTGTCAGGAGAGTGGTGAAGGCACAAGCAAATGACTTGTTATGTCAGGAGCAGATAGTTCGATTACTAGAAGAGGGAGCCGAGTCCTATACCGTTAGCTCAGATGGGGGGTTACGCTTCAATGGGAGACTGGTAGTTCCGGAAGGGGAGGAATTACGACACAAAGTGATGGCAGAGTCACACGGCTCACGGTTCGCGATACATCTCGGTGGGGACAAAATGTACCAAGACATGAGACGTCAGTATTGGTGGAGCGGGATGAAAAGAGACATTTCCATGTTTGTTTCTAAATGCGCCACTTTTGAGCTGGTAAAAGTGGACCATCAGAGACCGACGGGACTTCTACAGCCATTAGAGGTCCCGATGTGGATGTGGGAGAGAATATCCATGGACTTTATCACGGGGTTACCTACGTCACAGAGGGGTCACGACTCCATTTGGGTAATTATGGACAGGTTGACCAAAGTTGCTCATTTTCTAGCCGTAAGGACAGACTGAAAAACGTCGCTAATGCCATTTAACACAAGGTTAAACTGTATAAGCAACTCCGAATGTTAGTTGGAGAAACCCTTTTCTTTTGAAAATAAAAATTATAAACAAGATGTGTTTACAAAGAAACTTATGTACGAGAGTAATTAAGATTGTGTAATCAGTTTTTAAAACTAAGGCGGTTTCAAAAAAATTCAGCACACTTATAGAATGAGATGAGTAGATGAAGATAATCAACACAATGATTTTAACGTGGTAAAATCTCTCCCAACAGAGGAAACATCCACGGTGACTTCTAAGTCACAAAAGCAAAAATCCACTAATAACAAAAATTAGTTACAAACAATACAACATGCAAGCACACAAATCAACATATTCTAAGTTTAGGAATATACCCCCTTGGTGTCCTTCTAACTTCTCATAGATCTGATTTGTTGATGACGTTCTTCCAGTTTGCTAACTTCCTTTGCTTTAGCTTCTTTACGTCGACTCAATGATCTCAGATCTTAAACACAACACTTACAGTGTAGTAGTGTGTTAAGTGTTTGTGTAGTGATTCCTATTCACATGCATGAACTCACACACACTTAGATTTACAAACAGTCCTAATAAATTACATATAAAGTCTATATGCAGTGATTTTAGTTTATTTCTTTCTCACAGAACTCGAACCCTTTTTGAACTTTACATATAACCCAGATTCCACGGAGATCTTGCTTCAGAAATTGGTCAAGACCTTAATCAATCTCTTTTGAAAATATTTATGAGATTGAAAACCCTCCAAGTGCAAATCCAACTAGGTCAGAGTTAAGTTTTGTAAAAACAGAAACTATAAAACATTTTAAAACTAAATCAGAAATGATTTTCTTAAACCAAGTAGAAAATATGCAAATCTAGTGAAAAATGTAACATGCAGAGTATAGATCTAACGTTTCTATGGAAAAAGAAACAAGATCTTCACTCTAAAGTTTAAGTTGTGAACAAGATCAAAAGATCACGAGGTTACAGCAACGATATGAACAAACCACTCTCTCAAACACTCAGGTTGTGTTTGGGGTTGAATGTATACGAAGGTTTGTTTCTGAGTTGAAGTGTTTAAGGGTTAGGGTTTGGTTTTGGGCTAACTGTTTCCCTTTCTCTCTCTTCTCTCTATTCTTTTCTCTCTTCTCTCACTTATCTCTTCTCTCTCTTATTTTTTTCTCTCAGAAAGACGAATGCCCAAAAGTCTTCTAAGGCTGAGAAGAGGAGGGTATATATAGGGCTGAGGGAAGGTTCTGGACGTTCGAGGGTAATCAAGGGCTGTGATCAAGTCTTGAAAGGTTTGACTTGATCCAAAGGTTATAAGACAGCGGTGGATTAAAATAATTCTGATTAGTTCATATGGATAGCACCGGGATTAACCAAGAACACGTGCAGACCCTTGATAAGGAATGATCCAACGTTCATCAAACATCCATCCAGCCCTCTCACATAACAAACACAAATACATTCACCCGGATGATGACAAGTGTTGGCCTATGAGTGGCTCTCACACGCGCATCAAAATAATTACAAAACATCACCCTGAAGTCTCTAGCACTTTGAGTTCCTACCCAACCAGACATTTTAATGAAAACAGAAGTTTCCAAAATAGAATATTAACCCCACAAATTATATTAACCCATTTTATTAATAAAAGCCTTTATTAAAAAAAAGTTTAAAAAAGGTTTAAAAAGGTTTAAAAAATATTTAAAAATTCCCAAAAATTATTAAAGATCCAATTCAAGGGGAATTAAACACACACTCAATTTTAAGCAATATGAACACATGTATGCACTTCTAATTGTGTGTAGTGTGATTCATTTTATACCATCATGGATCATTGAAGAGGATTAGAGAGATAAGTTCTGAGGATTTTTGGTTTCTAGGATGGACTACCAATTTTGTCAATATTTCCAAATTAGTTGAGCACTTATACAATGTAGACTTAAGCAAGTCAAAGGTATAAGGTGCTTCAATCTCGCCCTTTGGAAATATGAGACAAAATCTCCTTTGAGTTAGCTTAAAACTCGTAGGGTACCAAAAATAAAACCTAGTCCTATACAAAATATACTATCTACCCAATTCCTAGAAAGTCAAAAATTACATAACTCAACTATTTACAAATTTTTACACTAGAAATGGTAGACAATCAGTAGAAGAGATTCCTGCAAATATGCACACTAAGATCAAGCAGTTTAGTTGAAATGTGAACAAAAAAATGAACTCATAAAACTCAAATTTCTCCCCCATTTTGTCTCAAATGGACAAAGGGTAAAACTTAAAGTCTTGGGAGTTTAATCAGCGCATACCATGCCTATAGAATTTCGCAAATACAGAAATCTGTTATAGTCTAAAGGTTTAGTGAACATGTCTGCAAGTTGCATATCAGTAGGCAGGTAATGAATTTCTAATTCCTTAGTTTCAACAAGTTCGCGTATAAAATGATGCCTTATTTTAATATGTTTAGTTCGCGAGTGTTGAACCGGGTTTTTAGATATGTTAATGGCGCTTTGATTGTCACAATACAATTGTAATTGATCTTCTTTAATCCCATAATCACTTAACATCTGTTTGATCCATAACAATTGAGCACAGCAACTTCCTGCTGCTATATATTCGGACTCAGCCGTAGATAATGATGTGCAATTCTGTTTTTTGCTACTCCAACCAACTAAATTATTGCCGACATAATAACAGGCACCTGATGTACTTTTACTATCATCAGTACAATCGACCCAATCAGCATCAGTATACCCTACGATGGTGCTAGAGGTATCCTTAGTGTACCTAAGTCCAAGATTAAGAGTGCCTTTTATGTACTTTATTATACGTTTTACACTCGATAAATGGCTCTCTTTAGGGTTATTCTGGTAATGACCACACAGAAATACAACATACATTATGTCTAGTCGTGAGGCAGTTAGATAGAGTAGGCTACCAATCATACTACGATAGAGTGTGGAATCAACTGACTTCCCAGTTTCATCTTTACATAATTTAACAGTAGTACTCATAGGCGTTTTGGCAACTTTAGCATTATCTAAACCAAATTTCTTAACAAGATCTAAGGCATACTTGGTTTGAGAGACAAATAATCCATCAGAATTCTGTTTCACTGGAAATCCTAAGAAAAGCTGTAGCTATAATAATGTGTTTCACTGGAAATCCTAAGACTTGGGCTATAATAATGTGTTTGTCAAAATGTTTGACAAAGAGAGTCTGGTCATTTCCTCCTCTCTTAAAACCCTTATCCAAAAAAAAGTTGGAAAGACGTTCATACCAAGCTCTAGGAGCTTGTTTTAAGCCATACAAAGCCTTTTTTAGACGAAAGACATGGTTAGGGTATTTAGGATCAATGAACCCTTTGGGTTGTTCTATGACCAAGCATAAATTCTTCAGAATTTAGCTCCTTAATTTAGTGATTTTAATATCTCGAACAATGTAATTGAGCCATTTATATGCCATATCACTCCATTGTCTATTCCTAACAACTTTCCCTAGGTTTTGTATAAGTTGGATGAAGTTTACAGGAATGGAATGCAAGAAAGAATCCAAAAGAAAAGAAAAGATTCAAGAAAGAAATGTCTAAGAGCAAAAGTGTAATTCCATTCAGAATTCGAAAGTGACACCAAAAGAGAAGTTGAAGAGAATGAGTTCACAAGAGCATAGGAAGAAACGACATCTAAATCGGAGGTCAAGATAAGAAGATATGGCCAGTCAAAGCTGCAAGGAAAAAGTCAAAGAAGAAGAAATCCGGACCGATCCGGGTAGGAGTCGGACCGATCCGATTTGCCCAAGTCCAGTGCAACCCGGATGGATGGCAAACCGATGGGAGCAATAATCGAACCAATCCGATCAATAACGGACCGATCCGGAAGAAAATAAAAGAACCGATCCGATGGATATCGGACCGATCCGATTAAGACCCGGGCCGATCCGGGCATGCGAAAGCCTGGCATTAATTTGCCATTTATTGTGCAGATTTGATGAGTGCTAGCTGTGAATCTTGTTCCACAAGCACATTTGGAGACCGACTTTGGAAGATTTGTGCTATAAAAAGCCAGGTTTTACATCATTTGAGAGGAGTCTAGGGTTAAGAATTTTAGAGAGAGTTTTTAGATCAGATTTTTAGGTTAAATTTCCATTTCCTTAAAGATTTGTTGGAACCCTAGTTTGTATTATGAATCTCAATTCCGTTTTTGTGCTGAATTCAAGTAATATCATTCTATTCTCTTTTGCTTTAATTTTTGCAAAGTTCTTACAATGTTCTGCAGTTTCATAATTTCATATGTGAATTTGTTTTTCAATCAAATCATGAGTAGCTAATTTCTCAAGGGTTGGGGTACATGAACTCAATCCAAGGCAAATTATTTGTACGGAAAATTAGAAAATAAATGAAAATATTGGTTGAATCGTGAATGAAAATCATATATGCATTGTCATATTTTTTAATCTCTCTTGCCCTAGGTACTTGGGATGTTTAAGAATGCTTTGTATGTATAATTTGTCGTTCACCGCTTTATATTGATCTTTGATTTCATATGGTGCAGGCTTGAACCTCATATATGTAATGCTTAGAGATTATAAGGACTGGATTTAATCAAGAATTTTGATTTATAATTCTAGTATTCTAAAGGATAATTTGTTAAGGATTGAGGGATTGTACCCTACCCTAACTTTCTCTAAATTGTTAAACCCAAATTTTGCTGTTAATTTCCAATTGTTTTTCATAAGTAAAGTTTTAGAAATTTTCCCAAAAATCAATCATCTTTTTATTTCTTTTAAGAAATCATTTCAAGGTTTGGTAATTTTTCTTGTTATTGTTTGGCAATTTTGATCCCTGTGGAGACGATCCCGATTTACCGGGTTACTAATTGAGCGACAAGGCTTGCACTTGAGCCTAGATAAATACGCACTTTTGAGACAAATATTAAGTCGCGTCAAGTTTTTGGCGCCGTTGCCGGGGATCTAAAATTGTTAAATTTTCAAGAAACTTATTGTTACCTACAAGTGAAAAAAAAATCATTTTTTCTCTTGTGTGCTTACATGCAGAATTCATCTCCCACACAAATTCAGGAAAATCCTATTGCCGAAGCTAGGTCTGAAAATTCTGAGTCTTTGCCTTTTTGGGTTCCACCTCCTTCGCCTAATAATTCCATCACAAGTCGTTCTTTGAGTCAAACCTTGAGTGAGAATTCTAAGCCTTTCGATAGCGATATGTCGGATCATGGTAGTGTCGGTGTTGGTGCTGGAGAGGATGATGTACCATATCAACCCATGAAAGATCTTTATTTCAGGAGAGAACTGTTACCCCTGGTTGCATTTTACTCCCGTATAATGCCGGTCAGTTCCACTTTCGGAATGGAATGATCCAAATTCTTCCTACATTTCATGGGATGGATTCAGAAAAACCATATCTCCATATTCGAGAATTCGAAGATACGTGTGAGACATTTGGAGACCAAACTTGTCCATAAGAGGTAATCCGGTTGAAGCTCTTTCCTTTTTTCTTAAAGGATAAAGCTAAAACTTGGTTATGGTCCCTGCCCCCAAATTCTGTTTTATCTTGGAGAGATATTCAAAACAAGTTTATCTCACAATTTTTTCCACAACACAAAACCAATTCTGTTAAATCCCAAATTCAAGCTTTTTGTCAAAATGAGAATGAGGCTTTTGATAAGTGTTGGGAGAGATATCAGGAGTTAGTTAATGCGTGCCCCCATCATGGTTTTGAACCTCATCATATGATTTCATTTTTCCATCAAGGCCTTAATGTAGCGTCTAAACAACTTGTTCAAACCTTATGTGAGAGACCTTTTTGGGAGTTAAGTACGAGCGATGCTGAGGCTCATTTGAAATATGTGGCAGAAACTACCCAAGCATGGGATACTTCTGATCCCAATAGTCAAAATAGAAATCGACAAGTGTCCAACTTGCCTGCTGCGTCCGGTATTTATCACTTGGACAAGGACACTTTGTTAGATCGAAAATTTGACCAATTGGAGAAGAATTTCAGAGATATGCTAGATATGCGATTGAGAGATGTGTCTGGACCCGTACATGCCGGAAATGAGAAGGTTTGTGCCATTTGTAATGCAGGCCATTCTACCGAAGGATGTCCTACTATTCCTGCATACAAGGCCATGTACACTGAACAGGTTGATGCAATAGGAGGTTTTCGAGGAAATTATAATGCTCAGCAAGGGAATGCATATAATCAATCATGGAGGAATCCCGGGTACAATTATGGACAACCCCAAGGAGGGATGGTTCCTAACCCACAGATGACTCTACCACAACCCCCTTAATTTCAGCAAGTGGAAAATCCTATGCAAGTACCACCTCCTGGTCCTTATGTACCTCCACCTAGGAGATCTCTTGAAGATAATTTCAATCAATTCATCCAATCCCAAAAAGGGAGAGATGATAAATTTGAGCGAATGTTCGCTGAAATGCATTCTAACATCTCTAGGTTGCAGTCTGCGGTGAATACTCAAGAGAAGGGTAAACTTCCAGCACAAGGCCAAAAACCACCTCTTCAAGGTCAACCCACGGTTTGCTCTACATCATCAGATTTGCAAGAACAATGTCAAGCTATTACTACTCTTCGTAGTGGCCGCGTAATTGATCTAACACCTAAATTGCCAAAGGGGAATGATGATGGAGTGGAACCCGAGATTGTGAAGGAATCTGAAATTTCCGAGTCTGAAAAACCTTCCTTAGAAAAAGAATTGAAAGATGCGGAAGTTGAGCCTGAAATTGAAGTCAAGTTGCCTACTGCTGCTCCATTTCCTCAACGCTTAGAGTCACCCCAAAAAGGTGCTTCGCGTACCGAGGTGATGGATGTGTTGAAACAAGTAAAATTGAACTTTCCGTTCCTTGATGCTATTCAACAAATTCCAGCATATGCTACGGTTATTAAAGATCTTTTGACTGTCAAGAGACGTCTTAAGGTGAAGAAAAATGTTTTCTTGGCACAAAATGTGACCTCAGTTCTTCTCAATGATCTTCCACCAAAATTCAAAGATCCAGGTTCACCAACCATTTCGTGTATCATAGGAGAAATGAGAGTGGAAAGAGCATTGCTTGATTTAGGTGTGAGTGTAAACATCCTCCCATACTCCATCTATAAGAAGCTTGATTTAGGTGATTTAAAACCTACCTGAATCACTCTACAGTTAGCGGATAGAACAGTCAAAGTGCCTCGTGGGATTGTAAAAGACGTGATGGTTCAAGTGGACACGTTCTACTTTCCCGTTGATTTTGTTATTTGGGACACCGAACCTGTTCCCCATACGAGAAATCATGTTCCAATTATATTGGGTCGACCGTTCTTAGCTACTGCTAATGCTTTGATCAATACACGGAATGGCCAAATGCAACTCACATTTGGAAACATGACTCTCGAGACTAATATTTTCAATGTCGCTAACCAAATGGGTGATGAGGACGAGATTCTTGAAGTGGATCTTATTGAGGAAGTGGTGGATGAAAATATTGAAAAAATCATAGGAGGAGATGCTCTGAAAGTGTGCTTAGGGCAAAGTCGTGCTCAAATGAGTGATTATACTGAGTTTGAGAGAGAGGTGGAAGAGTTGAAAATTTGGTTACAAGAGGAAGAGAGTTTGAGAGCGGTTGACTGGATTTGTAGGTATGAAGAATTGCCTCCGAGGGAGACACCCATGGTCCCCTCTGAACATAGATTTCCTAGTCTTGAGTTGAAGAAACTACCTTCCCATGTCAAATATGCCTTTTTAGGTGAGAATGATACATTTCCTGTTGTTGTGTCTTCCCATCTAGAAAAAGGGCAAGAAGGTATGTTGTTAGATGTGTTGAGAAAGCATAGAAGTGCTTTTGGTTGGACCATAACAGATTTGAAGGGTATAAGTCCTTTTATTTGTACCCATAAAGTCCACCTTGAGGAAGAAGTGAAGCCCTCGCGTGAGATGCAAAGGCGGTTAAATCCAACCATGAAAGATGTTGTAAGTATGGAAATAATCAAATTGCTAGATGCTGGAATTATATATCCCATTTCGGATAGTAAATGGGTGAGCCCAATTCAGGTTGTTCCAAAGAAATCGGGGATGACCGTGGTTGAAAATGCTAAGGGAGAATTAATACCTCAACGCACCACCACCGGGTGGCATGTTTGCATTGACTACCGAAAGCTCAATACCGGAACTCGAAAGGATCATTTTCCCTTACCATTTATCGATCAAGTTATTGAACGAGTAGTGGGCCATCCTTATTATTGTTTCCTAGATGGGTATTCCGGTTATAACCAGATTGAAGTGGATGTTCTTGATCAAGAGAAGACGACTTTTACATGTACTTTTGGTACGTTTGCTTATAAACGTATGCCATTTGGGTTATGTAATGCGCCAGCTACTTTTCAAAGGTGCATGTTAAGTCTCTTTAGCGATATGATTGAAAAAGGTCTTGAGGTGTTCATGGACGATTTCAGCGTTTTCGGTTCATCTTTTGACCATCGTTTAGCCAATCTTGAGAGAGTTCTATTCCGATGTGTGGAAAAAGACTTAGTCCTCAATTGGGAAAAATGCCATTTCATGGTTACCGAGGGTGTAGTCTTGGGCCACATAGTCTCATCTAGGGGAATTGAAGTTGATCGAGCAAAAATTGAAGTAATAGCTGAGTTACCCCCACCAAAATCACTTAAAGATGTGAGGTCCTTTCTAGGCCATGCTGGATTTTATAGGAGGTTTATCAAAGACTTTAGCGCCATCGCTAGACCTTTAAGTAATCTTCTCATGAAGGACGCTCCATTTGAATGGAATAAAACATGTCAAGAAGCGTTTGATAAACTCAAAAGCATGCTTATTTCTGCACCTATCATGCAAGCTCCGGATTGGTCGCTTCCCTTTGAGCTTATGTGTGATGTAAGTGATTACGCGATTGGGGCTGTTCTTGGACAGAGGAAAGACAAGAAAGTACATGTTATTTACTATGCTAGCCAAACATTATCTGGCCCTCAGCTTAATTACTCTACTACAGAGAAAGAGTTGCTAGCAGTCGTTTTTGCTCTCGACAAATTTCGCTCTTACATTGTTGGGTCGCTTATCCTTTGTTTCACTGATTATTCGGCATTGAAATATCTCTTGAGAAAGAAGGATGCCAAACCTCGTTTAATCAGGTGGATCCTACTCCTACAAGAGTTTAATCTCTCGATTCAAGATAAGAAAGGAGTAGAAAACGTCGTTGCTGACCATTTGTCACGACTCTCGTCCGACGTACCTATTGATCCCATTCCCATAGACGAGTATTTTCCGGATGAGAATCTATTTACTACCTCTTCTCTCCCTTGGTTTTAGGATATAGTCAATTACCTTGTCACTGGAGTTGTTCCCTCTAGTTGGAATCCGCAAGAGAGAAAGAGGTTCATTACTTGGTCACGCATGTTCTTTTATGATGATCCATACTTGTTTAAGTATTGTGCTGACCAAATTATCCGGAGATGTGTACCCGATGAGGAAATCCAAGGTGTGATTCGATTCTGCCATTCGGAAGCATGTGGTGGTCATTTTTCTAAAAATAAAACTGCTGCGAAAATCCTTCAAAGTGGTCTTTATTGGCCCACAATCTTCCAGGATGTAAATGCTTTTTCTAAGACTTGCGATAGATGCCAAAGAATGGGTGCTATTACTCGCCGTGATATGATGCCATTATCCCCTATTCTAGTCTTGGAGTTGTTTGATTGTTGGGGAATTGACTTCATGGGGACCTTTCCCCCTTCTTTTGGTTTTCTATACATCCTAGTCGCTGTATATTATGTCTCAAAATGGGTAGAGGCTATAGCTAGAAGGACGAATGACAGCAAGGTGGTGATTAAATTTATTCAAGAAAATATACTTTCTCGCTTTGGTATGCCTAAGGCCATAATTAGTGATAATGGAACTCATTTTTACAATAGGCCGATGGATAAACTAATGCGAAAGTATGGAATTGTCCATAAGGTTAGCACCCCCTATCACCCCCAATCAAATGGCCAAGATGAGCTTTCTAATAGGGAGATCAAGAATATATTGGAGAAGATAGTTGATCCTAATAGGAAAGACTGGTCTCTTAGATTGACTGATGCTCTCTGGGCTTATAGAACCGCATACAAGAATCCCCTTGGGATGTCCCCATTTCGATTTGTGTATGGCAAACCTTGTCATCTTCCGGTTGAAATCGAACACAAAGCGTATTGGGCTATCAAAAGGGTGAACTTCAAAATGGATAAAGCCGGTGAAACACGTAAACTTCAGTTGAATGAGTTGGAAGAAATGCGCAATGATGCGTATGAAAGTGCCAAAATCTCCAAGGACCGAATGAAACGAGCTCATGACGGAATCATTAATAAGAAAGAGTTTCATTTGGGACAGAAAGTACTTCTCTACAACTCGAGGTTACATTTGTTTCCTGGAAAATTGCGGTCTCGATGGTCTGGTCCGTACATTGTGAAAGAAGTATTTCCCCATGGAGCCGTTGAGATAATAGATGAGAAAGGGGGAACCACTTTTAAAGTCAATGGGCATCGTCTCAAGCCCTATTTGGAAGCCATGGTTAAAGAAGCCGACACAATCTGGTTGTCAGACCCCATTTATGGGGATTGATTGAAAAGGAGAGTGAGGTCGTCGCACCCCCGACATGTATGGGGTGATTGTTGTACATATGCGTCGTAGGATGTAGAAGTTATAGGTTAGAGTCCGTTATGAGGGTTGAGAATCCGAAGGGTGCAGGTTGTTTCATTATCAATGAGTTGTGAGGTTAGTTGGAAGTATGCAAGGTTGAAAAATCATCTTTAGAGTAGAGTTTGAGCATTGCTAGGAGGAGAGGAAGAGAGAAGAAGAATTCTGGAATCCAGAAAATCGGATCGGTCCGGTGAAATAAAAGAACCGATCCGGTCATCCGGATCGGTCCTGGGTAAAAAAAGAACCGATCCGGTAAGGCGGATCGGTCCGGCCCAAAACCGGATCTGTCCGATTTCCTACAGATTTAGTTTCCCAAGAGACACACCTCTTCATTTCCACCTCCTCAATCCACACCCTTTCACTTCACCCAATCCATCCCTTCTTTCAAAATTTTGTCCCCCCATTTCCCACCCATTCATTCCCTCCATTTCCCACACTCATTCCTATAAATACCCCCCTCCCCCTACCCATTTTCTTCACACCTCCACCTATCTTCTCTCTTATATTTCCATAGCTATCTCCTTCCTCCATACCAAATGGCTGCTCCCCAGAAATATACATCCATTGAAGTTCTCCCAAACGGAAATGGAGAGTATCGTTCCCGCCAAGAAGCATATTGGTGCCGAAAGTTTTTCAGCCCTACACGCAAAATCCATATCGAGCGCCAAGTGTTATGGGATCAAATGCCCAATTCTGTCACCGCCCTTTTTCTGTCACGGGGCTGGTGCCGTTTCTTTAATGAACCATATGAGGCCGTTTGGGAAAATGAAGTTCGTCAGTTTTACGGATCTCTCGTCCGTACCGCTGAATTTGAATCCCAAGCATTTGTGGATTCCATCCCTATCCCGTTCTCACTTGATCTCGTGGTGCGAAAACTCGAATCATATGGTGTTCTCACTCCGGACCAATTTGCTTATCCAAGTCCCGATCCCGTCCATACAAAAGAAGTTTGTATCTCGCGAATCCAACCCGGTGCAGTTTGGACCACCGAGACATTTCCCATCGGTCGCTTGTCCGACAAGGCACGATTCACTTTCCATATCGTTTGTACCAACATTTTGCAAACTTCTAATGATTTGGCGATGAGGCCTCGCCAAGCCACCATGGTATATCATCTATTCGACCCGGCGACCGTGATCATTCTACATATGTTTCTTCGGACAGAATTCCATTTAGGAAGGCAGATTTGACGTCCATTTGATAAAGTGTGAATTTTAAGTGACACGCTATGGCAAAAAGAAGTCGAACAGATTCAAGACGAGTGACAGGAGAAAATGTCTCGCTGAAATCTATCCCTTCTATTTGAGAGTAGCCTTGAGCAACTATTCTAGCTTTATTTCTAAGGATTACCCCATTTTCATCAGACTTGTTCTTGAAAATCCAACGTGTTCCAATAACATTTTTATTTTGAGGCCGAGGTACAAGATACCATACATCGTGAATGACAAATTGTAAAAGTTCTTCCTGCATAGCAGAAATCCAGTGTGTTTCATTCAATGCTTCATTAACATTTTCCGGTTCCACAAGGGAGACGAAACATGCATAATTAGCATAATTTCATAACTGGGATCTAGTACGAACTGGCTCATTAAGATTACCGACAACGTTGTCAATGGGATGATCTTTAGATACCCATCCAGGTACTTATGGACTCTCAATTGGTAATGAGTCATCTATTTATGGAGAATCAGTTTTGAAATCATTTTCAGATTCAACCACAATAGGTGATTCAGATATCTTAATTTCGACAATAGTGTCACTTACAATTACAGTTATCGATTCCATAAGGGCCTTAGTACGCAGATTGTATATACGATAAGCATGACTATTTGGAGAGTATCCTAAGAAGATGGCTTTATCACCACGAGTTTCGAATTTAGACAGATGTTCTCTATCTTTACAGACATAACACTGACTTCCAAAGGTTCTTAGGTATTTCAGATTAGGCTTCTTACCGTACCACAACTCATAAGGGGTTTGTTTAGAGTTTTTCCTAAGATAGACCCTATTAGTGATGTGACAGGCAGTCCTAATAGATTCTACCCAAAAGTATTTAAGTAGAGATTTGGCATGCAACATGACACGTGCCATCTCTTGAAGAGTTCGGTTTTTCCTTTCAGCAATGCCATTCTGCTGAGGAGTTTTAGGGGCACTAAATTCATGTTTGTAACCGTTGTAGTCACAATATTCAACTATTCCTATGTCTATGAAATCTCCCCCTCTATCACTATGAATGCGATTGACTTGTGTGTCCTTCTCATTTTCAATTCTTAGAAGAATTTTCAAAAAATTCTGAAACGTGTCAGATTTATGTTTTAAGAAGGCAACCCAAGTGAATCGTGTGAAATCATTAACCATGACAAGGATATAACTGTGTCCACAAAGACTAACAGTTCTAGAGGGACCAATAAGGTCCATATGGATGAGATCTAAAGGTCTAGAGGTGAGAATGTCTTTAACCTTTTTATGCGAAGTCTTAACTATTTTTCCTTCCTGGCAATGACCACAGACAACACTTGAAATAGGTTTAATTTTAGGAATACCTCTAACAATCTCTTGACTAGACAATCTACCAAGGATATCATAACTTAGGTGACCCATACAATTATGCCAGATCTCATTGTCATCCATTCTGACAATGTTACATGTTTCAGAACTACTCTTGACAATATAACAATTGCCAGGTGTTCTAAATCCTGTAATAATGCATTCACCTTTATCATTTAGAATTTTATAATTGTTCTTTGAAAAGGTGACTGTATGGTTAAAGTCACAAAATTGTGATATACTTAGGAGGTTGGCTTTAAGGCCTTTAACTAATAGAACATTTTCGAGAACAGGCATTCCTTCTTCTTTTAGGGTTCCTTTACCTATGATCTGAGATGAAACACCATCACCAAAAACTGCTTTCCCACCAGCAAATCTGGTTTTGTTTAAAAGTTTGGCTTCATCTCCTGTCATATGTTTGGAACATCCTGAATCTAAATACCAACCAGATGAAGTGTGTTCAGCTTTTAAGGCAGTGATAACAGTGTTACACTTCATTTGGGGTAAAAGATCATATTTTCTAACCCAAATAGCTCTAGTTTTAATTTTGCGTAAGTTTTCCCTCATTTGATAAAATTTTCGAGACACAGTTTTTTGTCGAAAAACATTTGGAGCAGCAAACTGATTGTTGTGAAAAAGTTGAGCTTTTGGTTTAGGAAAGTTTCTGGGAGCCTTTCTCTTAAATGAACTCTTAGTTTTGGTCTTTCTATTATGTAGTTAGAGTTCTTATCAGGTTGTCTTGGAAGGACATAATTGTTACGACTTTGCCTAGAATAGTCAAAGTTCTTGTAGACAGAAGTGTTGTAAACAGGGTTATTTAGACGCCTAGCATAACAACCTTCAAAGGAATGACCATAATGTGACACCCCGCCTAATTAAATACCGGGCGATCACTCCTTTATTAAATTAAATCAAGGTAAACAGTTGGTTCATTCTCAGCATCACTGTCGATAAAAATAATTTTTCCAATTTAACACCCTAAATAATTAAGCTAAGTGTCAAAAACATGTTTCATACGAACTTCCAAATTTTAATTAAAGAAAAGATTTTTATTAATTCAAAACAACATTTCTACAATACAGAATCATACCACGAAATTTAAATAAAACCATACATTCACCAAACGAATGTCAATAATATAAAACTAAAATCATAAACCATCCTGAAACAAATCCCATAAACATTACTGGAATAACTGAAATATAAAAATCCCCAACAATAAATGAAATGATGAAAAGGGCGACACGTGCCCCATAAATGAGAGTAATAAGAGTGGAGTCAATGTCGGAAGCCGTCTACTCAAGGGACCTGCAACTCCCACCTAAGCTGCAGCTCGATTTTCTCAAAGAATCCTAAGCAAGACGCCCCTGTGGCTGGGCACCTGAAAATATACATATATATACACAAGAGAGAGAGAGAAAAGGAAACGGGTCAGGGCCCGAAAGTGTGTTTGATTTTAAAATACGTTAAGCAAGTATTTAAATTGATACAGGCCAATGCAACATCATATTAGTTCGTCTCTCTCTTGAGAAATACTCACCTCTCTTCTAATGTGCACTCCTATCGTACTAACCTTCCCAATGGTTCGTTTATCTTAACTTACTCATATGTTTTCAAAACTGAACGATGACAATGTTATAAAAAGTTTACTTTCAATTTGTAGTATTCCTCTCGTTTTAGCTTCATTAAATTATAAGATTTCCCTGTGCCTTTTCATTTTTTTTTCACAAAACAAGTATTTAATAATTTGAATCAACAACCATGTTCTACTTATCAAATCACAGTAGGCAGTTCAAAGTTTATAACCTTATATACATATTAACTACTCGAATAAATATATATATATATAATGGCACCCCAACTAAACTATGGTGCGGGCATACTCTGCTATCCAATCCCCGTATCGCTCACATAAAGGGAAATACAAGTTCGGAATCACTCTCGAACTGTATTAACATATACAAAACAACGTTGAGGCGAAGCATAGATTCCAAGTCCAAGAGGTCAGTACATACCCACACGTCTCTTAGATCCGTCCACCTATCAATTTAATAGCCCGTACCTAGGATCTCTATCTTCTAGGGTACGATTCAATATCCCCATAAAGCAACACAGGATACGATCGTCCCAGCGCGGTAACCTCAGGGATAGCAAGTAGCGCGGGTACGTTTTTCACATGTATATAATATATGTACACACATTCATATAAATATACCAATTTCATCATATTAATATAGGTCACTCTCATTACCCATAATTACAACCTTTTTCCTAAATTTCACCTTATTAGTATAACGTATAAGGTTTCGCCTCTAACCTTAATTCGAATGGGCTTTCTCACTAGTTATGGGACACTCGTGGGTTCTATCCATCCAAGTAATATATTCAGTAGGTAGACGTCTATTCACTAACGTAGGTATTCGTTGAAATTTCTCATTTGAAATACGTAGTTCATCGTTCCTTAATTAACTATTCCTTAAACCCAATTATCATTTCATAATAAAGTTCTCAACACTTAATCATATGTCCTACTGGTCTCTCTTATATCCCAAAACATTTTATTTGAAATGCCCAAGAATTCTTTCATGATAAATTAATTCAACTAATTAAACAAGGGAAATAATAGGCTGCCAGGAAGGGTCGATCGATCGACTACTAGGGTTTGATCGATCGAACCTTCGATCGATCAACGCTATAGGGTCGATCGATCGATCAAACAGGTATTTCAATTTCTGCAGAAGTGCAGTTACGGGTTTAACTGATATTCTTCATTGAAATCCATAATTTCCAACACTAATCGTCCCAAAACTTATACTACAATCATGGTAATATATTTCCAGATGTTTCTAACTTAAGCATGCATATAACCATCATTAAACATGATTAAACAACCTAAAATCTCATCTCATCATCAAGAACCCTAAGTTTTCTTAATCTTTTGTTCTAATCAGTTTTCTCCAGAATTTTCTTCTACAATAACATCAAAAATTCGTAGGTTTATCATCTACATTACATAAGACTTCTAGAATATAATTTTAATCTTGTCTACATGCAAATTCCTATCACAAAGTGGGGTTTTCTTCCATAAATTATACTCCTAATCATTCCTACACTAACATGATTATTGCACCAACGAAAATACGCAAGTTAAACACTTGCCTGGAATTTCAGAGGTCTGGTTTCCTGCTGATATTGGTGTGGTTGCGTTCTCCTCCTCGCGATCTACGCGTTGGTGGTGACGGTGGTGCAAAAGGTGGTGTTTTTGGCCTTGAATCACCTAGCAAGGTCTCGCCTCTGTTCTCCACTAGTCGTCTTAGGGTTCTGAATGATCTAACCCTAAAAGGCTGACTTAAATGGCTGCTAAGGATGGCTGAAATTCGTGGGTTTAATTACCCTAGTTTGTAAAATGACCAAAACGCCCTCCTGGGTCACTAATTAAGCCTAAAAACATCCCGAGACCCAAACTAAATCCCCGGGTACACTTTTCTGACTATCTCGACCCTTCTGGACGCATTGGCGCACTCAAAATGACCACACGGACAACTCATAAAATATTTACTTTTATATCTCAATAATTAGTCTCGACGCGACACGGGCGCGTCACGACTAAAATTACCAAAATTGTCATTTTCATTCACTCGTGACATTTACCATATATTACTATGCTCCTAAGTAATATTCAACAATTTCATATTATTACTAACTCACGTCACGTTAATAATTATAACATAATTAATTTCCGGATTTTTATTAAATAAATCCCCAAATTAATTATAGCATAAAAATACGGGGTATTACATACTTCCCCCCTAATAACGGAATTTCGTCCCGAAATTCGGAAAATAAGGCATACCTGGTAAAAAACAACTCTGGATATCTCTCACGCATATCTGCCTCACGCTCCCAAGTGGATTCCTCCACATTATGATGTTCCCACTGGACCCGCATTAGTGGAACTATCTTCGACCTCAATCTCCTCTCACTGTAGTCTAGAATAGCCACTGGTCTCTCCTCGTAAGAGCTATCCGACTGCAAGTTGATCTCATCTATCGCAATGTGAGTATGGGCCATATCATCCCGAAGGTATCGTCTCAACGACGAGATGTGGAATACATCGTGGATGCGATGTAAATGTTCTGGCAAACCCAACCTGTATGCTACTGGCCCAATTCTCTCGATGATGGGAAATGGTCCTACGTACCCCGGAGCCAACTTTCCCTTCTTCCTGAACCTCATCACTCCTTTCATAGGAGATACACGCAACAACACTTGATCTCCCACATTAAACTCCCGGAATAATCGTTTCGCATCGGCGTAGCTCTTCTGTCTGTCTTGGGCTACTCGAATATGACTCCTGATTATCTCAATCCTCGCGGAGGTCTCCTGGATCACTTCTGGTCCTAATAACTTGTTGTCCCCCACCTCGAGCCAACAGGTTGGAGAGCGACAAGGCCTGCCGTACAAAGCCTCAAATGGAGCCATGCCAATCGTAAACTGATAGGATTTATTATAAGCAAACTCGACCAGTGGAAGACGTGGCTCCCAACCTCCCCCGAAATCGAGGATACACATGCGTAGCATATCTTCCAACATCTGATTAGTACGATCTGTCTGTCCATCTGTCTGTGGGTGGTAAGCTGAACTCAGTCTCAACTCTGTACCCATAGCCTCCTGAAAGCTTTCCCAGAAACGCGACACAAAAATCTTGTCTCTTTCTGACACAATATTCAGGGGCACCCCATGTAATCTGACAATCTCAGCGATGAACAACTGGGCATACTGACCCGTGGTATAATCTATCCTTACTGGCAGAAAATGAGCCATCTTGGTCAGACGGTCTACAATCACCCAGATAGAATCGTGGCCTCGCTGTGATGTAGGCAACCCTGTAATGAAGTCCATGGAAATACTTTCCCACTTCCATGCAGGTACTTCCAACGGCTGAAGTAATCCCGACGGTTTCTGGTGGTCCACCTTCACCAGCTGGCAAGTAGAACATTTGGACACAAATTCAGCGATGTCCTTCTTCATCCCACTCCACCAGTACTGACGTCTCATATCCTGGTACATCTTATCGCCTCCCGGATGTACTGCAAATCGGGACCCATGAGAATGAGTCATTACCTCATGACGTAGCTCTGCTCCTTCTGGAACCACTAGTCTCCCATTAAACCGCAACCCTCCATCCGAACTAACAGAATAGGACTCAGCACCCTCGGCTAGAAGTCGTACAATCTGCTCCTGACAAAACGGATCTGTGGTCTGTGCCTGTATCACCCTCGTAACAATCTCGGGTGTGACTGTCATCACGGATATGAAAGAACGTGCTACCGCGTCCTGGTGACCCAACTCCTTCCATTTTTCTTTCCAGATGTCCGCTACATCGTCAACCGGTCTACGACTCAACGCATCAGCAACTACGTTGTCTTTCCCCGGATGATACTATATATCGAACTGGTAATCTTTCACAAACTCTAACCATCTGCGCTGACGCATATTCAGCTCTCGCTGAGTGAACAGGTACTGCAGTGACTTATGGTCTGTAAACAAACGGAATTTCTCGCCCAATAAATAGTGCCTCCAAATTCTCAATGCAAAGACGACCGCAACTAACTCCAGGTCGTGGGTGGGGTAGTTCTTCTCATGCGGCTTAAGCTTGCGGGAAGCAAAAGCTATAGCCTTCTCTTCCTGCTGAAGTACTCCCCCAAGTCCTCGTAAGGACGCATCTGTGTAAACCAGGTACTCTACACCCGGCTTCGGTAAAGCAAGGACTGGGGCCGAAGTAAGCTTGTCCTTCAGCTCGTCGAAAGCCAACTGACAAGCGTCATCCCAAACATATTGTACCCCCTTGCGAGTCAGATTTGTCAATGGACCCGCTATTTTGGAGAATCCCCGAATGAACCTCCTGTAGTATCCGGCTAACCCCAAGAAACTACGTACTTTCATCGGTGTCGTGGGCTGCCCCCACTCCCTCACCGCTGACACCTTGCTCGGGTCAACTGATATCCCCTGCTCAGAAAAAACATGGCCCAAGAATTGTACCTCTCGCAACCAGAATCCACACTTCTCGTACTTAGCATACAATTGATGCTCTCGTAGGGTCTGGAGAACCTGCCTCAAGTGTTCGGCATGCTCCTCCTCGGAGTGTGAATATATCAAGATATCATCTATGAAGACGATGACGAACTGATCCAAGAACTCTCTGAACACTCGGTTCATCAAGTCCATGAAAACGGCTGGGGCATTTGTGAGTCCGAACGGCATCACCCTGAACTCATAGGACCCATATCTCGACAAGAAGGCAGTCTTCGAAACATCCTGCTCTCTAATCCGTAACTGATGGTACCCCGACCTCAGATCTATCTTCGAAAAGAAAGTTGCTCCCCTTAACTGGTCGAACAGATCATCGATTCGAGGCAACGGATACTTGTTCCGTATCGTGACCTTGTTCAACTCCCGGTAGTCCACACACAATCTCAGTGATCCATCTCTCTTCTTCACAAATAAGACTGGAGCGCCCCACGGTGAGGTACTCCTACGAATGAAACCCTGACCTAATAGCTGCTCAATCTGATCTCGTAGCTCTCGCATCTCTGCCGGAGCCATACGGTACGGTGCGCGTGCTATAGGTCTCGTATCCGGTAATAAGTCAATAATGAAGTCTATCTCACGACTGGGCGGTAGGCCTGGTATGTCCTGAAACACATCGGAATACTCCCTAACAACTGGGATCGAATCCAAAGGAATCACAACCTCCTTAGAGGTATCCTCCTCTATGTAATATAAATGAGCGGTCGAACCTCCCTCTGGGCGAGGCATCGCCACTATAAACATCTCTTGCCCCGGAATGGCAAAAATAATGCTCCCACCGAAGCAATCAATCATGGCTCTATAAGATGCGAGCCAATCCATACCAATAATCACGTCATGCTCGTGCATGTCTAAGACTAGCATGTCTGCAGGCAATACCAAGCCACCAATCTCTACCCCTACTCCCCGGCATATAAAGAATATAAGTGATCCACTCCCCAATGGTGAGTCGACACACGTCACGGTGCTCTCTGCTGTGGCTAACAATCCTAAGGACTTCGCAAAATGCGTAGCTATAAAACAGTGCGTTGCCCCCGTATCAAACAAAACTTTACCCATAGTACCATGGATAGGAAACATACCCTCAATCGCAGGTGGTGCCTGTGGAGCTGCTGCCTGGTGAACGTTATAGACACGTCCGTACTGCAATTGCCCCTGCTGCACTGGAGCTGCTGGAATGGCTGGTAGGGCTGGCATCTGGGCTGGAGCTGGAAGGGCAGGAGGAAAGAGTGGTCTCTGCGGCTCATTACGGGCTCCCTGCTGCTGTGGGGCCCTATCGCCCTCTGGGCAATCCTGACGGTTATGGCCGTGCTTGCCACACACAAAACATCGGCCTCTGAAATTACCTCCCCTCTGTCCCTGCTGACCACGGCCCTGCTGGCCGTTACCTCCACGCCATTGGCCCTGTTGGCCCTGATGTGCACGCTGTTGGCCTTGCTGGCCCTGCTGTTGACCCTGCGGTCGGTGTTGGCCCTGCTGGCCCTGCCTGAATCCCTCGAATCCCTGCCTAGAATCACCTGAACGGAATCGCTTAACAGGGTCCCCCTGATGGGAACTCTGCTCGTGCTGACGAGTCTGTCCCTGAGTTGGTGCCCCACTGGCACTATTACCCCCGGTCCTGCCCTGCTGGCTGGACTCTCCTGCTCTCTTGCTTCCCTGAAGATGGAAGCGGTGATCCTGGCAATGTAGTAGCGCTGCATTGAGTACGTCAGTGAAAGTACTCAGGGATAGATTCCCAATAAGGTGCTGAGGGATCCTCCAAGCTAACCCGTCGACGAACAGCAAAATTTTCTTGCTCTCAGTGGGTGCCTCATCCGGCACAATAGTGAAAAGTCTCGTGAACTCCTCCTCATACTCGGCTACAGTAAGGTTCTCCTGCTTCATATTTAGCAATTTTCGCCTCATCACGAGATTATTTTTGGAGATTGTTAGCCTGATTTTTGAGAGTTAGGCATTCGGCGAATTTCGAGGGCGAAATTCCATTGTTAGTGGGGAAGTGTAACAACCCGCGTAATTTTGGGCTATTTTAATTAATTTCTGAAAAATGGAGGAAAATAAAGTTTTTGATAAAATTATTTTTATTGCTCAAATATATTGGTTATTATTTTTAAAGTCGAGAATTTCGAACGGTTTCGAAAACGGAGTTAAAACGGATTTCAGAATGATCTTTTAAATGTTTTTAACTCTTGGAGTTGTTTTGACTTCCAACTTTTCATTTCTTTGCCTTATTTAAAGGAGTTTTTTGGATTCCAACTCTTCATTTCTTTGCATTATAAAAGAAACTCATGGGCAACCTTTTTAACCTACTTTTGGCATAAATTTTGGCTGCAAATATATTTTATATTCCTCTTCTTTTTATATACACATTAGCCCTTGAGATTTGTGAGTTCCAACCTTAGATTAGAGGTGTTCTTGGGGATATTTTTGTTGGAGGTTCTTGGAGAAGCTTTTGTAGATCTTTTCTGTTGATCCTGAGGATGTGATCATTGGTTTCTCATCATGGTTTGAGGTATGGGGTTTTACACAATATGCTCCTTAAATCTCGCGAGTGTCATTCTCTTTGAATTCTTGTTAATTGAACTCATATTTGAATTGATAAATTCATTGAAATCTTAAAAATAATTGTTGAAATTATTTTGATTCATGTGGTATCATTATATTGTTGATGAGCACGTTGTCATGAGATTTTAATATGGCACGGATGTTGGGCACCCGCCAAAATTCCTCTTTCCCGGGCTATGGCTTGATAAAGCATATACGGATGTGGTGAGGCCTGGTGACCCGGTTAAAGTGTTGTTGAGAAATTATATTGATAAATGCTTTGAGATTTGCATTTTGATTTGAATATTCGTACTCGTGTTGTTACGTTTTATTCATCGCTAATATATATTTGTTGAGCATCTTTCTTGTCGTATTGTGTACTTCACCATATTTTCTTTTAGTTGGCAGGTTAGCATGGATTTGAGCGCTATGGACCAATTGGGATGATTTTAGCGAGGATTGTTTGGGAAAGATTTTTATTATTTTGATGTATAGAGCTTTGGAGATTTGTATTTTTATTCGAGTTAGATAGTTGTAATTTTATTTCGAGAGACTTGTTGTAATTGAAGAGATTGAGATTAGTGCATTTATATTATTGTAGATTTATTTAGATGCTCTATACCTTGTCACTTGTGGATTTGGATTTATTTTATCGCATTAGCGCTCCGTTCGCTCTCCCCGGGCGGGCGGGGTGTTACAGATGGTATCAGAGCTTAGGTATACGGTAACCCTCGGGGCTTGGATTTTGGGTTCATTGCGTGGTTAGCAATTTTTGGAGATAGCAAATTTTAGGTGATATTCGTGTTAGGCATCTAGATTAGAGGTGAGGAATTTATTTTTGGAGACGAAATTATTTTTGGAGATTGTTAGCCTGATTTTTTAGAGTTAGGCATTCGGCGAATTTCGAGGGCGAAATTCCATTGTTAGTGGGGAAGTGTAACAACCCGCGTAATTTTGGACTATTTTAATTAATTTTTGGAAAATGGAGGAAAATAAAGTTTTTGATAAAATTATTTTTATTGCTCAAATATATTGGTTATTATTTTTAAAGGCGAAAATTTCAAACGGTTTCGAAATCGGAGTTAAAACGGATTTTAAAATGATTTTAAAATGTTTTTAACCCTTGGAGTTGTTTTGACTACCAACTCTTCATTTCTTTGCCTTAATTAAAGGAGTCTTTTGGATTCCAACTTTTCATTTCTTTGCATTATAAAAGGAAGTCAAGGGCAAGCCTTTTAACCTACTTTTGGCACAACCTTTTGGCAGCAAATATATTTTATATTCATCTTCATTTTATATATACATTGGCCCTTGAGATTTGTGAGTTCCAACCTTAGATTAGAGGTGTTCTGGGGGCTATTTTTGTTGGAGGTTCTTGGAGGAGCTTTTGTGTTGATCTTGAGGATGTGATCGTTGGTTTCTCATCATGGTTTGAGGTATGGGGTTTTACACAATAAGCTCCTTAAATCTCGCGAGTGTCATTCTCTTTGAATTCTTGTTAATTGAACTCATATTTGAATTGATAAATTCATTAAAATCTGGAAAATAATTGTTGAAATTATTTTGATTCATGTGGTATCATTATATTATTGATGAGCACGTTGTCATGAGATTTTAATATGGCACGGATGTTGGGCACCCGCCAAAATTCCTGTTTCCCGGACTATGTCTTGATAAAGCATATACGGATGTGGTGAGGCCTGGTGACCCGGTTAAAGTGTTGTTGAGAAATTATAATGATGAAATGCTATTGAGGGGCCCGAAAGTGTGTTTGATTTTAAAATACGTTAAGCAAGTATTTAAATTGATACAGGCCAATGCAACATCATATTAGTTCGTCTCTCTCTTGAGAAATACTCACCTCTCTTCTAATGTGCACTCCTATCGTACTAACCTTCCCAATGGTTCGTTTATCTTAACTTACTCATATGTTTTCAAAACTGAACGATGACAATGTTATAAAAAGGTTACTTTCAATTTGTAGTATTCCTCTCGTTTTAGCTTCATTAAATTATAAGATTTCCCCGTGCCTTTTCATTTTTTTTTTCACGAAACAAGTATTTAATAATTTGAATCAACAACCATGTTCTACTTATCAAATCACAGTAGGCAGTTCAAAGTTTATAACCTTATATACATATTAACTACTCGAATAAATATATATATATATATAATGGCACCCCAACTAAACTATGGTGCGGGCATACTCTGCTATCCAATCCCCGTATCGCTCACATAAAGGGAAATACAAGTTCGGAATCACTCTCGAACTGTATTAACATATACAAAACAACGTTGAGGCGAAGCATAGATTCCAAGTCCAAGAGGTCAGTACATAACCACACGTCTCTTAGGACCGTTCGACTATCAATTTAATAGCCCATACCTAGGATCTCTATCTTCTAGGGTACGATTCAATATCCCCATAAAGCAACACAGGATACGATCGTCCCAGCGCGGTAACCTCAGGGATAGCAAGTAGCGCGGGTACGTTTTTCACATGTATATAATATATGTACACACATTCATATAAATATACCAATTTCATCATATTAATATAGGTCACTCTCATTACCCATAATTACAACCTTTGTCCTAAATTTCACCTTATTAGTATAACGTATAAGGTTTCGCCTCTAACCTTAATTCGAAGGGGTTTTCTCACTAGTTATGGGACACTCGTGGGTTCTATCCATCCAAGTAATATATTCAGTAGGTAGATGCCTATTCACTAACGTAGGTATTCGTTGAAATTTCTCATTTGAAATACGTAGTTCATCGTTCCTTAATTAACTATTCCTTAAACCCAATTATCATTTCATAATAAAGTTCTCAACACTTAATCATATCTCCTACTGGTCTCTCTTATATCCCAAAACATTTTATTTGAAATGCCCAAGAATTCTTTCATGATAAATTAATTCAACTAATAAAACAAGGGAAATAATAGGCTGCCAGGAAGGGTCGATCGATCGACTACTGGGGTTCGATCGATCGAACCTTCGATCGATCGACGCTATAGGGTCGATCGATCGATCAAACAGGTATTTCGATTTCTGCAGAAGTGCAGTTACGGGTTTAACTGATATTCTTCATTCAAATCCATAATTTCCAACACTAATCGTCCCAAAACTTATACTACAATCATGGTAATATATTTCCAGATGTTTCTAACGTTAAGCATGCATATAACCATCATTAAACATGATTAAACAACCTAAAATCTCATCTAATCATCAAGAACCCTAAGTTTTCTTAATCTTTTGTTCTAATCAGTTTTCTCCAGAATTTTCTTCTACAATAACATCAAAAATTCGTAGGTTTATCATCTACATTAAATAAGACTTCCAGAATATAATTTTAATCTTGTCTACATGCAAATTCCTATCACAAAGTGGGGTTTTCTTCCATAAATTATACTCCTAATCATTCCTACACTAACATGATTATTGCACCAACGAAAATACGCAAGTTAAACACTTGCCTGGAATTTCAGAGGTCTGGTTTCCTGCTGATATTGGTGTGGTTGCGTTCTCCTCCTCGCGATCTACGCGTTGGTGGTGACGGTGGTGCAAAAGGTGGTGTTTTTGGCCTTGAATCACCTAGCAAGGTCTCTCCTCTCTTCTCCACTAGCCGTCTTAGGGTTCTGAATGATCTAACCCTAAAAGGCTGACTTAAATGGCTGCTAAGGATGGCTGAAATTCGTGGGTTTAATTACCCTAGTTTGTAAAATGACCAAAACGCCCTCCTGGGTCACTAATTAAGCCTAAAAACATCCCGAGACCCAAACTAAACCCCCGAGTACACTTTTCTGACTATCTTGACCCTTCCGGATGCGTTGGCGTATTCAAAACGACCATACGGACAACTCATAAAATATTTACTTTTATATCTCAATAATTAGTCCCGACGCGACACGGGCGCGTCCCGACTAAAATTACCAAAATTGTCATTTTCATTCACTCGTGACATTTACCATATATTACTATGCTCCTAAGTAATATTCAACAATTTCATATTATTACTAACTCACGTCACATTAATAATTATAACATAATTAATTTCCGGATTTTTATTAAATAAATCCCCAAATTAATTATAGCATAAAAATACGGGGTATTACACATAAATGTCACATTAGGAGCAATATTGATTGCTTGAGGGATGAATTTCCTTAGGAAAACTTCTAAAGATAGGTTTGACAGCATTCTGTTCAGAAGTGTTATTCCTAGGAGGTATGGTCTTATAGGTAGAATCAGCCTTTCTAATCAAAGGACAGGCGTATTTAGTCTTAAGTGCAGTCTCAGCCTTAGAATTACTAGACTCTCCAATGTCTTTCTCTTGTTGCTTTTGATCAAATTCATTTTTAATAAAATGAAAGTATGGACATGTTTCAATTGGTCTTTTTCCCCCAGACACAAACTTAATAGGTTCAAGTTTAGTAGTTTGTGGTTTGTTCTTAGGGTAAAATCCAATACCGGTTCTATCATCAGAATTGGTCTTGGAGTCAACAACAAAGTCAGTAAAACAATTTGAATTGTTTTAAAACTTAGAAAACTTTTTGAAAACAGTAGCTGTCTTTGTTTTTGCTTCCTCCAATTCTAATAATGTTCCCTTGTATTTCATTTCCAGGGTTTCATTAATTTTGGTCAAGTCTTTTAATTTTTGATCAAAAGTTTCAATTTCAGATTGATGAGTCAGACACTGGTTAGTGTACTCTTCAGCATTCAACTTCACTATAAGACTTAGATCATCTAATTTCTTAGTTAGGTCTCTAACAGTCTTCTCCAATTTAGTGCCTTTTTTAAGAGTTTTAGCATACAAAGTATGGATATCAGGGAGGTCATCTCTGTCTGAGTCGCTAAGTGAAGTGTGTGTAGTGACTCCTAATGATTCAGTTTTAGTACCCACGCACCCATTTGCATCGTCATTATCGAGATCACTTTGACTCACACACACGGAACTAGAACTAGCAACATTTTCAGACAATAAAGCATCTAGGCCAATCAAAGGAGTATTCACACAAGCAAGAGTAGGAGCATCATTATCACACACAGGCATATCATCATTGTAAATGATCTTAACATAAAAGGACATGCAAGGGTCAAGTACATTAGATGACTCAAGTTCCTCTTCATCAGAGTCACTTGAATCATTCCAAGTTTTACAGACATTGGCTCTATTGTGTGTGTTGGCTTTATTCAGATTAACTCTGCAGTCGTGAGCAATGTGACCTAGTTTCCCACATCTAAAACATTCAATCTTTTTAAGGTCTCTAGTGGGTCTGGAATTGTTGTCTTTAGGATGTTTGTCAAGACCTCTCTCATGAGGTTTGGGATTAGACAGAGTAGGATAATTAGGCTTGCCTTGTTTAGTTGCCTGTTTGTTTCGAAATTTGACAATTTTCTTAAATTGTTTAGACATTAAGGCAATCTGATTATCTAGTTTGTCTATATCACACTTCTCATCAGAGTCAGAGTTGGTCAAATTGGACTCAAGTTTGGGTATCTTAGAGGCAAAACTCAAGTTAGAGTTGGGCTGTTTTCTTTGAGAATGATTTAATTATTTCTTAAAGTCTAATTCCATTTCCACAGTCCTAAGTTTGCTACTGAGTAACTCAGGGGTAAGGTTTTGATCATTCATTTCCTCAATAGCATACCTCTTACTGTCAAACTTTTGTGGTAATGACCTTAGAATTTTAGAGACAATTTCATTCCTATCATATGTTATACCATTAGCATGCAACTTGGTAACTATATCAGTTAAGTTCATGTAAAAATTATCAAAAGACTCAGAATCAGTCATGATCAAAGAGTTGTACTGCTGGATAAGCATTTGAGTTTTAGCAGCTTTAACTCTTGAGTCTCCTTCATGGGCAGTGATTAATGTGTCCCAAGCTTCCTTAGAAGTGGCACAAGATGAGATTCGTTTGAACTCATACTCATTAATAGACATAAAAATGGCATTCTTGCCTTTATTGTTATTTTGAGAAATGGTTTTCTCTTCTTGGGTAAATTCATTTAAGATTTTCTTTACCCTCTCATCACTTCCTTCAGTGGCTGGTTTAGTAGGATAAGTGTATCCATTTTCGATAATGTCCCAGACATCATCTCCTAAAGTCCCTTGGATGAAGGCAACCATTCTTACTTTCCAGTAAGCAAAGTTGTTTCCATCAAAGAGTGGAGGTCTGGACAGATTACCAAACCTTTCATTCTTCTCGTCCATAGTTAGATTTTTCAGAAAACGATTTTAGAAACACAAGATCTTTTGAAATAAAAGTTAACAGGGCTCTGATACCAATTGAAAAACGTCGCTAATGCCGTTTAACACAAGGTTAAACTGTATAAGCAACTCCGAATGTTTGTTGGAGAAACCCTTTTCTTTTGAAAATAAAAATTATAAACAAGATGTGTTTACAAAGAAACTTATGTACGAGAGTAATTAAGATTGTGTAATCAGTTTTTAAAACTAAGGCAGTTTCAAAAAAATTCAGCACACTTATAGAATGAGATGAGTAGATGAAGATAATCAACACAATGATTTTAACGTGGTAAAACCTCTCCCAATAGAGGAAACATCCACCGTGACTTCTAAGTCACAAAATCAAAAATCCACTAATAACAAAAATCAGTTACAAACAATACAACATGCAAGCACACAAATCAACCTATTCTAAGTTTAGGAATATACCCCCTTGGTGTCCTTCTAACTTATCATAGATCTGATTTGTTGATGATGTTCTTCAAGTTTTCTAACTTCCTTTGCTTTAGCTTCTTTACGCCGACTCAATGATCTCAGATCTTAAACACAACACTTCCAGTGTAGTAGTGTGTTAAGTGTTTGTGTAGTGATTCCTATTCACATGCATGAACTCACACACACTTAGATTTACAAACAGTCCTAGTAAATTACATATAAAGTCTATATGCAGTGATTTTAGTTTATTTCTTTCTCACAGAACTCGAACCCTTTTTGACCTTTACATATAACCCAGATTCCACGGAGATCTTGCTTCAGAAATTGGTCAAGACCTTAATCAATCTCTTTTGAAAATATTTATGAGATTGAAAACCCTCCAAGTGCTAATCCAACTAGGTCAGAGTTAAGTTTTGTAAAAACAGAAACTATAAAACATTTTAAAACTAAATCAGAAATGATATTCTTAAACCAAGTAGAAAATAAGCAGATCTAGTGAAAAATGTAACATGCAAAGTATAGATCTAACGTTTCTATGGAAAAAGAAACAAGATCTTCACTCTAAAGTTTAAGTTGTGAACAAGATCAAAAGATCACGAGGTTACAGCAACGATATAAACAAACCACTCTCTCAAACACTCAGGTTGTGTTTGGGGTTGAATGTATACGAAGGTTTGTTTCTGAGTTGAAGTGTTTAAGGGTCAGGGTTTGGTTTTGGGCTAACTGTTTCCCTTTCTCTCTCTTCTCTCTATTCTTTGCTCTCTTCTCTCACTTCTCTCTTCTCTCTCTTATTTTTTTCTCTCAGAAAGACGAATGCCCAAAAGTCTTCTAAGGCTGAGAAGAGGAGGGTATATATAGGGCTGAGGGAAGGTTCTGGACGTTCGAGGGTAATCAAGGGTTGTGATCAAGTCTTGAAAGGTTTTACTTGATCCAAAGGTTATAAGATAGCGGTGGATTAAAATAATTCTGATTGGTTCATATGGATAGCACCGGGATTAACCAAGAACACATGCAGACCCTTGATAAGGAATGATCCAACGTTCATAAAACATCCATCCAGCCCTCTCAGATAACAAACACAAATACATTCACCCGGAGGATGACAAGTGTTGGCCTGTGAGTGGCTCTCACGCGCGCATCAAAATAATTACAAAACATCACCCTGAAGTCTCTAGCGCTTTGAGTTCCTACCCAACCAAACATTTTAATGAAAACAGAAGTTTCCAAAATAGAATATTAACCCCACAAATTATATTAACCCATTTTATTAATAAAAACCTTTATTAAAAAAAAGTTTAAAAAAGGTTTAAAAAAATATTTAAAAATTCCCAAAAATTATTAAAGCTCCAATTCAAGGGGAATTAAACACACACTCAATTTTAAGCAATATGAACACATGGATGCACTTCTAATTGTGTGTAGTGTGATTCATTTTATACCATCATGGATCATTGAAGAGGATTAGAGAGATAAGTTCTGAGGCTTTTTGGTTTCTACGATGGACTACCAATTTTGTCAATATTTCCAAATTAGTTGAGCACTTATAAAATGTAGACTTAAGAAAGTCAAAGGTATAAGGTGCTTCACAGACTACACTACGGGATAGTATGCCCAGCTTTTTATTGCAGAAATAGTGAGACTTCATAGTGTGCCCCTAAATATTGTGTCTGACCGAGACAAGATATTTGTTTCATAGTTTTGGGAGAGTTTTCAGGAGGCCATGGGCACGGATTTGCGGTTGAGTACGGTGTATCACCCGTAGATTGATGGGAAAATCGAACGTACAAATCAGATGTTGGAGGACATGTTGCGTATGTGCATCATTGATTTTGGGGGTGGATGGGAGCAGTATCTTCCACTGGTGGAGTTGGCTTACAACAACTCCTACCAGTTCACCATTAGCATGGCTCCATTTGAGGCGTTGTACGGTAGACCTTGTCGTTCCACAGCATGTTGGTTGGAGGTGGGGGACAACAAACTACTTGGGTCGGAAGTGATTCAGGATACTTCGACGAGGATAGAATTGATACGGGGTCGCATTCGGGTAGCTCAGGATCGGCAGAAGAGCTATGCTGATGCGAAGAGGTTCTTCAGGGAGTTCCAAGTGGGGGACCAGGTTTTACTCAGAGTATCTCCTATGAACGGGATTATGCGATTTGGGAAGAAGGGGAAGTTGGCACCGAGATATGTGGGGCCATTTCCTATGATCGAGCGGATTGGGTCTGTTGCCTATAGACTTAGATTACCGGAGAATTTGCATCGGATTCATGATGTGTTTCACATTTCCTCGCTAAGGAAATATATTAGAGACGATTTGGATCATTCTCACATTGCTTTGGAGGACATCGATCTCAAACCTGATAGCTCCTACGAGGAGGGGCCGATTGCTATTTTGGACCGAAGTGAGCGAAAACTGCGGTCAAAGATAGTTCCGTTAGTGCGTGTTCAGTGGTGACATCATAATGTCGAGGAGTCCAGATGGGAGCACAAGGATTAGATGCGCGAACGTTATCCAGAGTTATTTTTACCAGGTACTTTCTAGTTCCGAATTTCGGGACGAAATTCTGTTATTAGGGGGGAAGTATGTAATACCCCGCATTTTTATCAATATTTATTTATGGGACTAATTAAATTAAATGTGAATTAATTGAGAATTAATCCGGATAAAATACTAACGAGATGTGAGTTGGTATTTGATTATAATGTGTATATATGGCAATATATGAATATTGAAAATATTGAAATTGTCGCGAGGCTGAAATACGGCAATTTGGAAAATTTTGTTGGGACGCGCGTGACAGTCGCGTCAGAAATGTAATTAATTGTATTAAAAAGTGAATTTTATTTTTATCAACCGTATGGTCATTTTGAGTGCGCCAACGAGTCCGAAAGGGTCGAAATAGTCAGAAAACACTAGCCGGGGGTTTAGTTTGGGTCCCGGGGCATTTTTAGGCCAAACCGGCAACCCAAAAGGGTAGTTTGGTAATTTCGGAAATTTGGTAATTAAAACCCACGAAAATTAGACTTTAATTATAACTTATCATTAAACCCACTAACCCATTTTCAACCCCAATCTAAGTAGTGGGCTACGGGAGATGTTAAGAAAATATTTTTAACTTGCCAAAAACCAACCCCCACCTCCATTGTCATCTTGTGTGAAGAACTTGTAGAGAGAGAGAGAGAGAGAGGAGAATTCTGCAGAGAGAGAGAGAGGAATTCAACCATCTTCAACCAACAACAAATCTGAAGAACATAAGGCAAGTGATTTAGTTACAATTAACTCCATGAATGTGTTCTTCCATGTTTAGTGTAATTATCGAATTTTGTCTTGGAAGATTGATATAGACCCATGAATTTGAGGATTAAAACTATGAACCATGTTAGGAATTGTATGTAGACATATTCTGGATGAATTATGAATTCAAAATATAACCCTTGATGATCTAAAAACGGATTTAAGAAGAGATTTATTATTGTTCTTGAAAGAAATAGAAAACTAGGGTTCTTGATGAAGTTTTGATCCAAATAAAGCCCTTGGTTGATGATTTATTGGTTTTAGGACGTTAACAATGTTGTAGGATGGTTCTATGATGATACTATAACGTTAGATTAGAGTTTCATGCATTATAATGGTGTTTTGGGACGATTTGAGGACTGCAAGACGAAGCAGTCCGTAGCCTACCTGGTGCGATCGATCGATCGACATTCATCAGTCGATCGATCGACCACTATCGATCGATCGAGGTTCAAGGTCGATCGATCGACCTTCCCAGAATGAGTAAAATTTTCCTAGTTAAATTTTAATGATGTTAACCCTTAGAAAATTATTATTGGAGACTTTATGAATATCCTTAGACTTAAGGAAGACCAGTAAGTATGGTTATAAAATTTGAACATTAAATAGAATTCAATTTGAGGAATTATTCTAAAATCTAATGAAATTCGATGAGTGAGATAATATTAGGGTTAAAAGAGTAAATTCGAATAATTTGATGAAATGAGGTTTGGGGCAGAAGTAAGGACCTTAAGAATAATAATGTTATATGTGGGAATAATAGGAAACTTAATAATCCCCTTGAGATAGGTTTTAAGTACAAGAATCTATGAGGTGAGATGTGTCGACAGTCGACATTATATATTATCGGAAGACTTAAAATGTATAAAATTGGAATAATGGTATAAGAATGTAGAAAATACCTTTATTAATATTGAGATATCTAAGATGTGTGCATGCTTAGTATATGTGTATGATTTTATGTGTATGACATACCTACCATACTTGCTATCACGGGAGGTTTACGTTCGCTTAGGGACATCTAATCTTTGTGTTGCCCGGATTTAGATTGGTACCTCGAGAACATAGGTCAGAGAAGGACTTATTGGGAAGTTAATAAGACTGCCGATCGTGGGAGCGTAGGTATGTGCGTGACCCATGTGATGTGACTGTGTTCGCCTCCATTGTTTATGATTGTTGTTATCTGAGAACGATTCCTGAGAGATTTTGAATGCGTGATCCTTATGTACGTGATATACCGTGATGGATAGCAGAGTATGTGTGCACCATAGCTTAGTCTCGGGGTGCTTGTATTGTATATTTATGATGTGAATAATATACGGTTAAATGAACAGACTTGTCATGTTTAATTATGAGAATTATTTATAGTAACTCCTTAAGAAGATAAATAAGGAAATAACCTCCTGTAAATGGTAATGCCAATAAGTGAGAATCCGAGTTTAAGTAAAGCTATTTATTTAAGTGATAACATTGGGAATTCATATTGTGAATCGAGTAGTTGGGTTAGAACTTATGACGGTTTTGTTAAAAATAAATAACACATGAATGGGTACAGGAACGTTAGGAGTGCACAGTTAGACGAGAGGTGAGTATTTCATGTGAGAGAACGTCCTAACATGTATTTTGCATTCATTGTTTTAAATGTTATTAAAGCACTTGATGTTTTTAAAATACTCTCTACTTTCGGGCTCTGACCCGTTTGCTTTCAAATCTATTTTTATAAAAACCTTTTTAGGTGCCCAGCCACAAGGACACCATGCATAGGATCTCTATTCAGGTGACAAGCTATAGCTGGTGTGGAAGTTACAGGGCTTTTCTAGTAGACGCCTCTTTTCTAGTCTTGACTCCATATTCAGTTTCATCATTGTAGGGCATGTCGCCCATTTCTTTAGAGACATTTTATATTTCAGTTATTGAGACTTTGGTTTGTATTTAATTCAGGATGCAGACTTGTTTTATTTATTTCCATATTGGGATTATGGTGAGGAGTATTTCCTCCAGACTTATTATTATTCATTGGTTATTCTATTGCTTCTTTATGGTGAATGGTTATGTTATTCTTTCATAATTCTTTTATTGCATGTTAATCAGATTTAATTTAAAATTTGACAACTTACTTTTTAAATACTAGGTGGTTAGAAATCATTAAAATGTTTTCGACAGTGATGCTATTAACTAAACCAACTTGGCATTTTGTATTAATTTAATAAAGGAGTAGCTACCCAGTATTAATTAGTCGGGGTGTCACACACCCATTAATGTAAGTGGATATTTTTTTTTTGCCTTGTTCATTTATTTCCATGCTTTGCATTTAATTTCTTACCTAGATTTATTGTGTTCCCTAGTTTAATATAGTGTTGCTTTAATTAATTAGTTAATGCTTTTAATGCTTTTAATCATGCGTAATGGATAATTTAAATTAGGGTGCTATTAATGGAACTCACGTAGGGTTGATTTGTTGCTTCCCTTTGGTGATGGAGATTTATGTATTTATTTCGAGTGTGTTGTCCTAGTTTTTACTCCTTGGAAATTTAACGGTGTATATCATGTATGCATCGCATTTACGACCTTGCGTACGTAATTTTCGGGGTATTTTTTGACGCCAAAATCTTATTAGTCTTTTATGCGAATTTAGGGGTGTGACAACTCTTAATTAAATTAATTAACGAAACGAGATGCAATCCTAATAATTCCTAGTCCCATGTAACTATTTATACGTGTTAATTCAATTTGAGGGATATTAGTCGCATCCTATAGTTTTTATTCTCTTTGTTAATTTAGTTTAAATACACTCGCCTAGTATAATCTTTTCCTTTTGTTATCTTTTATTTTTGTTAATAAATAAACCTTTTAAAATATAGTAACTTGTCTCTGTGAATTTTTGACACCCAGACTTTCCGCTATACTCCCTTAAAATAGTGTAGTCAGTAGTTTAGGTTTTTGTATTAAGGCGGTGAACAGAAAACAACGATCGACGTTTTGACAAGTGCTACTTCTCACCCTTAATCAAACATCTCTTAAGAAATTGAAAATGGATCTTCTTTTGTATGAAGAGTCCAAAATATTTTTGAAAACTAAAGTTGAAAGTCTTCAAAGTGATTTGATCTTGGCCAGAGAAGTAATAATTAATTTAAAGGTCTAATCACAAAAAGTTAGTGATATTACTTTGATACATGCCCTAAAGGGTTATGATAAAAGAGGACTTGGTTTTGACAAGTTTAATGTTTCGTCTTCCACTAGTGAAACAATTATTATAAAGTCGTCTTCTCAACATGTAACAATTAACACTGAAAAACTTTCTTTGAAAACTCAAGATAAAAAGAAATATGTTTTAAATAATTTTAAAAAGAAAGATAAAGTTCTCCGCCCCAAGTTTGATAACAATAATCATGCACCTCGAGATAAAATACCTAAGAAGAACTTTGTTTGTTCTCATTGTCATAAGAAAGGTCACACAAAATATTTTTTTTACAAGTTGATGAAAGGTCAACATTTTGAAAAGATTGTTCCCAAATATAAAACCCAAATGACTAAACCAAGACCATTTAAATGTGATTATTGTCATAAAGTTGGTCACTTAAGGAATTTTTATTTTTTCTCGAACCAAACCTACCTTTGGACATGGTAATAATGGTAAGAATTTTTTGGGTAAGAACAAGGGTAAAAAAAAATTGACTATTGAAAATTTGTGCCCAAACCCATGGAAAGATAAATTTTGGTTAAAAAAATCCAAAAAAAAAAATTTATCACGAGGTTAAAAGAAAGAGAATAAAAAATAAGAAAAATATGTGTAATGCCCCATTTAAACAAAAGGCTACTCATGGAGTCATGTATAGGTTAGGAAGGACATTTGTCGAGGAATTGAAATTGATACTAAGAAGATTCCTAAATTGGTCCCTCATACCTCTAAATGCTAGAGGTCATTTCTTTTGTTATCATCGCCTTATTTTCATTTCATATTGATATATCTTATGATAGGCTATGTACTTTTATTTCATATATGAGTTTATATTCCATGTTTACCATTCTTGATAACTCATATATGACTTGTTTATCTTCTTGATTTTCTCATGATGTTTTTTTGAATAAATTAGAAAGACTTTGTTTTGGAGAATACTTTATTTTGGATTTCAAAAGACATGCTTAGGGTTGTCACATCTAGTTGATATTTTTTTATCCATATATGTTATGTTGTTATGCAAGTTAAAAGTATTATCACTTTATCATAAATATATATTCTTTGCACTTATTTATTATTTATTGGTTTTTACATAGTCTTGTAGTTAGGTTTTACATGATCCCTTAACCTTAACGTTTCTATCTCTGTATTGATTATCTTAGAATTTTATTGTTCATTTTTTTAGTAATTTGAGATTGTTTAAACATGGTTAGGATCATGTGCTTCATGTATATATTTTCATCATATTCATTCTCTCTTTCTAGTTGTACATATGTTTCAATAAAAAGTTATAAATATTTTTTGGGTACAATCATGTTTTTACTTTTAGATGATATACTCCACGACATATTTTTGTATACAAAAATGGATTATTTGACCATTTTCCCATCAGTTTAGGAATATGACATGTGCTTCATGATATGAATTCAATTTTCTTTTAAGTCTTACAAACTATGAGAAAAGTTATACTTCGAGCATACATTATCTTATCTTGTTGCACTTCACACCGCACTACACATTTAGTTTATGCAACTTTATAAGTAATGACATAGATTTTAGATCTTCTACGAAGTCTTCAAAGATTAAAATGACTTTTAAAAGAGGGCTTAACTCCTATATGTATATGTGAGGATTTTTTATCATGATAGGGAGAAGTTGAAAAATCTTAGGCTATATCTTTAAAAAAATCATTAGTGAAGATGTTGTTATGTATACAACTTTAAGTAGATGAGTCTCGTTTTGAAAATTGAAAATAGTATCCCATCTTAGTAATTAATGAGTGAAATCCTCCACATGCAAAACATTTGAATACATAAATATCTCAATGGTTTTTAACAATCTAAAGTCGAGTAACACCAAATATATGAGACAAATGGTTTTAGCCAAAAATTGCTAATTTGAGGGGGGAAATGCTAGTTGAAGATGATCCTAAATAGGTTGTTAGATATTTTAATGTATTCAAAAATTAGCATTCTTTATTTTATGATCCATTATCTTAATTGAACATGAGATTTGACCTTTAACTCAATGGTTTTCATTTTATTTGTGTTTGCATAATATGATCTTGATAGTGCAAGGATTTTAATATGGACAACCAACACTACACCAAAAAGGACAAATTATCACCTTTGAGATAGCCAGCCTTCTCACGATCATTGACCGTGAAAAAAAATACGTATTTTTTGTCAAAGTCAATGACTGTGATAATGGTTTGTAAAAGTCAATGATCGTGACAAGTCTGTGACAACTGTGCTTGTCACGGACTTGTCATGGTCATTGATCATGACAACTTTAGAAATTTGTCACGGTCAAAGACCTTGACAAGTCCGTGACAACTTTGTCAGTAAAGAACCCTAACCCCTCTTTCTTCCCCATCGCTTCTAATTCCCTCCTTTTTCCCTCTCTCGCATGGCTGCTCTCTCTCTCTCTCTAAGGTACTGTGACAACCCGCAATCCGAGATAAGGGGTGGCCAGCCCGATACTCAAACGTAACAGGGATCATGGATGGATATCATTCTCAGCATCACAAATATAAACTGAGTATACGGGAAAACCACCCAATAAATCAGAAAACGGGTTGCCAAAAAGTGTAAAATTTTAAAAAATGCGGTTATGAAAATTTAAACTAACAACCCAGTCTGACGAGAAAGTGGAATTCCAAAAGATAACATATAATATAACTAAAACGAAGGTACACAAATGGACCGAATAAGCTGTCGGTCCACAGCAACGTAAGACAACGTACCACAATATAAAATATCTTACATAGTACAACCATTAATCAAATACAATAGATTGGGACACACGCCCGAGGGACAAGACCCGATCATATCTAGAATAACAAGAATGAAAGCGTCTAATACAACATCCTGTAATAACCCGCAAAGCCTTACAGCTCGTCGAAGGTGCAAGGAACTTGGAAAGTCAAGTCGGGCGTCCTTGCGGTGGAGAACCTGAGCGGATACAATAATATATATGCAACAAGAAAGTAAACCGGTCAGGGCCGGGTTCTATGTGATTTCTAGAAGAATAAAAAACATGATAGATATGAAAAGTTATACATGAATAATGAGGATGATTACATGACATGCTAGCTACAATTACAAGCAAGGATAGAAGGTAAAGCATTTTAATTTAAAACCCTTCTTATTAATACAATTTTCCATTTCCTTTAGACATTCCTTATTAGGAATAAAACCATATATTTGGTTAAGTCAAGAAGTTATAATTTCTATTCATTAATTAAAACTTCCCATTTTATCTTTCCATTCCTTATTAGGAATATCATTTACATCAAGTGCTCTTTATGTCACAGATATTATTCCCGTGCTCTTCCTGGCACATATTTATGCTCTTTATGTCATTTAACAACCATCAAGTCCAACTTGATGAAAATATAGTTATGTTCATATACATATAACGATATCTAAGACCGCCAGTCCGGGTTTCCCCGCTGTGCGCGCCCCTAAATGACCATCATCTTCCAGGGCCTAACATAAGACAACCTAGGCACCTAACGGAACACGTCGGGAAGCGGCCATGAGCCTGCGTGGTAGCCAAGACCACACCCGGAATCTCCCTACCCCCGCAGAAAAATATACAACCATAAACGCTCCCATGGCCTAGGACTATATCCACCCTGCATTCATTAGCCAGGGGGCTTCACCTCACGAGCGAACTTCCCTTATGATGTCATTTAGAGAGGTGTGTAACAGTAAATTAATATTTACATTTATAATCATTTTATTTCCAAAAATCCATTTCCATTAATCATGTGATTTGTTCTTTTATTAAACCTAATATCATTAAACAACGGGGTTCGTTCTAGTTGAACCTATCATCATTAAACTCATATGGGTTCATTTTATGCGAACCTAACTCCCATCGAATATTATCATTTATTCCTCAAATTACAATCCCCGATTAACTCTCCAAATGATCATTATGATCCTACAAATCTCCAAGGCCTATGTAACTTGACAAGCCCTTCTAGTCTCCAAGTTAGGGTACCTAACTTCCAAACTTCTAAGAGTTGGAATAAAAGAAGAAATGCCTTAGCATTACTTTAAACCTCCCCGAAACAAACCCCAGATGAACCCATTTCTAGTCCAGGGTAACGACCAAACTCCATAGCTACTCTAGGACTCTAAGTTTACTTCTTGAAAGAAGTTTCCTAGGTCCTAATCCTAAAGAATAAGGAGGAAAATTAAAAGAAAAAGACCCCCAAAATCAGCTGGAACCGAATCGATTCGCCCCAGCGAATTGATTCGCTCTGAAAGCGAATCGGTTCGGACAATAAAATTTGGTTTCTGCAATTGCCGAATCGATTCGGTCTAAATCCGAATCGATTCGGATAACCAGACCTGGGATTCTGCATCTATGCGAATCGATTCGCCCAAGGGGCCGAATCGATTCGCCCCTGCGAAAATGCCAAGAATGGCTATGGAGTCTTGAACTCCAAAATTCTAAACAAACCCAAACCCAATCTATATAATGGAACTAGTACACCAAAAATACACCCAACTACCATCATTTGTAACTTTTATCATCCAAATCAATCTCAAAGGGTTAAATACCCAAAATTTCACCAAAACCCTAACATTCCTAAATCATAAATATCAATGCAATTTATTCTACTTAAACCATAAATTTGCAAGTAGATTACCTGCCTCAAGGTAAGAATCTGATTTGATGAAGAAGGAGGCAACAATCCAAGCTCCAATCTCTCTTTTCTCCCAAGTTCTCTTCCTCTCTCTACTCTCTCTAGGGCTCAATTGTGTAAAATGGAAGAATGGGAATAGGGGTGGGGAATTAAAACGGGGCTTAAGTCTAAAAGCCCAACTTAAAATGCTAATACGCGATATGCTAATACGCGACTACACTATTTAAGCCAAAACCAGTCAAAAGTGCCCGAAATGCCAAAATACAATATGGCACTTATTTTGACTGTCTCACACCTACCGGGACTAACTACACTATTCAAATTATCATTTGGAAGTTTTATAACTCATTTTAGTTCCGGTTTCATAATAAACCAAAATGTCATTTTAAATCTTTATGACATAATAAATTACCACATGAACATTTTATCTACTCACGAGGTAACTATACAACATTTAGTAAATATTGACCTCGTCATAACAAATTAATATCTACTCAACATCTACCATCTTATAAAATAAATTCCTACCCGGTAAAAATAAATATAAAATGGGCTATCAGAAGAGAGGGTTATTACAGGTACGTTTTTCTCTCCCTCTTTCATTCCATTATATGTATGTGTGCCTATATGTATATGTGTGTGTAAAACCCTCATTTTTGTCATGCGTGTGTGCTGGTGTGTGTGTGTGCATGTGTCTATGTGTGTGTGCAGGTGGGTGGGTGGATGTGGGGGGTAGTGGGGGGAGGGGGGAAGTGTGTGTGCGTGTGTGCATTTGTGTATGTTGTGTGTGTGTGAATTTGTGTGTGGGGGGGGTGGGGGGTGGGGGGGGGAGGGGGCAATGGATGGTGGCAGGGGGAAGGGGAGGGAAGGGGGGGGGGCAGTGGGTGTGTACGTGTGCATGTATGTGATTTTGCATTTTGCATTTTTCATTTATGTGCTTGATTTACCAAATTTTCTTAATGTTCAATCTAAAAGTTCTTTAAACATAAATTTTCCAATATATTTGCAGTCATAAGGTTTTGTTGATTGTGTATATATTGTGTTATTACCCTTTTATAAAAATTGAAAAGGTCAATTTGGATTTGTGAACCACTAGTTGTTATTAGGGGGTAGGGTTCATTAGTGTTGGTATTAGTTGGTTGTGATATTTAGACTGAGATACATGATTAAAACGAAATTTAATTGTATGGTATCTAATTTTTTGTTAAACATTGACATGAGCCTAGTTTGGCTAACCTCCGGCTCGATTCCTATACCGACATTATTTTTCTTTCTTGAGTCTCATACCGACATTATTTATGATGAGAATTCATGCATTAGAGTAATAAATATTCATTATGAATTATGCACAATTGTATGGTTTAATCATATATCTCCCAAATTCATAATAATAATTTGTGGTTTAGGTATAAGCTTTAGTTCTGACGCGTACTTTATACTAAATGTAACACACTTTAAATTACATATTTAAATGAAATATCTTCAATTGTGATAAGACATAATTAAATGAAACATACTTTAAATTACTTATAGTGCGCATAAATACTAACCTTCTAGTTCTTATGTGTACGCATTCAATAGCCCTTAGACCCATTCGAGAGTCATTACCCCTATAATGAGATCTCTTGAATTGTCCTGTTTGGATAGTTTAGGACTGCATAGTTTCTATATTATAATATTCTTCGTGGGTACATGGAGTGGCATTGGGGGTAGGTCACATAGGTTCGATGCATATGTGGCAATTTAGATGAAAAAGGGGAAGGATAAGGAGGTGCCCTGAGTGTCGCAACCACCATTGTAAGTTATAAATGTTTAATTTTTTCAATTATTTTATAATTATTTTATTTACTTATTTAACTAATCGTGTACTTTTTATTTTTTCAGGAAAATCTTAAGGAAGTGGATGAGTCACAGTCTGATGCCAACAAATCATCTTTGGCTACGGACGCACCCATCCAAGTGCTTAGGATGGATCACAAGTGGAGGACTAGGGGGTGAGCTGATGGGTGGGGAAGTCCAGGATCATCGACATGGAGACGAGCAACAACGGGTTTTCCCATGAGGTGGACTCCCATGATGATAAGCTATCAAGGTTGGAGGAGACAATCCTAGATATGTACATCTTCATGAAGCGTCAGTTGGGAAAGGGTAAGGGGAAGGAGAAGAAGGTGGTAGAGGAGGACAAAGATGAGGACACCGATGCTGACATTGACGGCCTTGCTTCATTACCAATACGCATGGACTTAGCGCCATATGATGATCCATTTCCCATCGTGAGACCCACCGAGCGGACTATGTCAACACTTAGTTGGTCGAGTGTGCATCACTCGACATATATTGTGGGTTGCTAATAATGATGGGGTTGAGTGATTCGAGCTTCCTCATGGGTATGCCAGTTCATGGACGTCCCCTCCAAGACATTGAGGCAGGAGTGCGCATCACCTATATGGTGGAGGTAAAGGAGAACTCACCTTTGTGGTTATGTGAACAATGTGGCGTCCATTATATTATGGGTTGCTTCAATTCATATTTTGTGTGGCCTTCCTTCCTCCTTCGAACTGCGAAAGATTGACATTATTTCTATCTCTTTTGTTTTGAAAATCGGATTGTATTTATATTCTATTGATTTTGGTACAATTTGGTTTGGATATGATGGATATTTGCATCTCTATTTTATTTGGATATTGATAATAAATGCCTTGATTTGGTATATGGTTTGTATTTTATTTGGATATATGTTGTTTGAACAGGTACAATTTTGTTATAACAGGTACAAATATACTATTGCGACACCTCGCCTACTAAGGTGGCCAACCCGTGATCAAAATGAAAAGTTGGTATCATATCCTTTATTCTTAGCATCACTATCGGAAACATTTTTAAAATTAATAACCACCTAGGAATTTAAATAGACTGGTGCCAAATTTTATCTTTCATTAACTAACAACATGCGAAAAATCAAATAATAATTAAACCAATAAACATAAATTGGTAACTGAATCAAATGTCGGTTCAATAATGAAATACATCAGTAATTAAAAGAATAACCTGAATACATATGTCACATAAATAAACGGAATACTAAATCTGAGGGCGTCATGCCCAAATGAATAATGGAGTAAAGATACTACATTAGGAATAATGAACGAAGCATCTATAGCGAGTCCTGCAACTTCCACATGAGTTGCAGCTATGTATCCCAGGATAGAATATTCAAATTGGGAGTCTCTGTGGTTGGACACATAAAATGTTTTGAAAAATATTTTGATACGGGTCAGATCCCAAGTAAAACATTTTGAAAATATTTAACAAGAAGTTAAATTGTAGTAATTAAATATGCATGTACACTCTTCATATTTAAGTTATTGTTGCACTCGCTTGAGGTATAACTCACCCATCATCTAATATGCACACTTAATGCTTACCTGGTAACCTTTCCTAGTTATGCTACACCACTTAACTAGCCCTATCAATTCTCTTTCATCATACTAACTTGTTGTGCCCACCCGGATTTCCCAAACAATACATTATTGGATTCTTTATATCAATTAGCCAAATATGAATTTCTCATTATATGTGTAATCCTCCACCCAGTAGAGTTATTTTAGATGTCACTATCATTCGCATTTACTAATTGCACACCATAGAATAAGTCATAAGAGTATATTTATCCCCTCATTATATGGTACTAAATCTATACATCATCTACCAATCACACATAATAAAATATATATACTCTTATATATACACACACACAATACGGAACCCCTAGACTGAGACATGCGGTTCATGCATACTCTGCTATCAAGTCCCGGTACATCACGCACTGTATAAAGGACTATTAGTTCAGTATCTCACTCGAGCCATCGTCACAAATCACAGATATTAGAGGTGAATATAGTTCGAAGCCTATTAAATCGGACTGGGTTGGCCTTAAAATCGGTATGGTTCATTGTACAGCGAACATCCTTCTTGTCCAACTCGTTTCTCCTCTATTTTTACACATCAAAACTTCATACTTTCTTCTCATGACTGATCATAATCATAACTAGTGTTTATTACACATACTAAATAGGTTTTAATCATCATATCAATCTTTAAACTTCAATGGTTTCGATTATCACTCACGATTTTAAGAATTGGGTTTCACATCTTTTATTAAATCATTCTCTCAATCCGATCCTACAATTCTCAATTAACGAATCTAACTTTTATTTCCAGCAAGGTAATTGTGTTATATATCTTTAAATAATATCAATTTAGTAATAATCATCAATCCATATCAATAAAATTAATTAACCCAAAACCCATTTGTGACCCCCCGCCTAATTAAATACTAGGTGATCAGTCCTTTATTAAATTAAATCAAAATATCGAGTTGGTTCATTCTTAGCATCACTGTCGAAAAATAATTTCTCTTATTAACTCACCTTATACTTAATTTAGCTAAGTGTCAAAACATTTAATTTTAATTTAATTTATTAAATCCTTTCACAACACAATACAAGAATCAAATACCACACCATCACTAAATTAAAACCACGAATATAATTTGATTGAACCACGAATATAATTTGATTGAAATAAGCGTTCCAATTTAATGAAATACCATCATGCCATCCAAAATAGTATTAAGAGTATTAATATAAAACCAATATAGTATTCATAACTGAAATAGGATAACAGAATCTTGGGCGACATGCCCTAAATGAACCAAGAACTAAGAATATAAGAGTCAATGGACTGAGTACGTCTAATCCAAAGATGGATCTCCACAATACGTCAAGTATCCATCCTCTAAGACCGGTGTCCCTGATGTTGGGCACCTAGTAATATAGATATAGTAGAAAAAGGAAATATGGAAGTAAACGGGTCAGATCCTGAGTTTAAAAATTTTAAAAATAGTAAGTGCTTAATATTTACAAATTAAGCTAGTATTATATTCCTATTAGTTTTTCGGCTCTCACTTGAGAATCTCACCTCTCATCTAGTGTTCATGCGTAATGTACCTTATTAACTTCCTAATTAAGGTTTGTGAATTGTTACTCTATCTTTTCTTCTTTTCCCATATTTCCCCGGCCATATTTAGATTAAACAAATATATTCATTTCTCTTCAAGATGATCTACACCTTTAAAATTAAGTATTCTCTCCTAATTTAATATATATTTTAGTATTCCTTTTTATTTACTAATGCACGAAGTAGATCACATCATAGTGTATATATATCACATTATTACATATACTAATAAGACACCTCACAGACACAGTTGCGGTGCATGCATACTTAGCTATCATGTCCTGGTGCATCAATCACTGCATAATGGACAATTTGTTCGAACTCTTCCCCGAACCATAAATCATATAACACAAATATCGGAGGCGAGAATATTCCCTAATTAAATGGGTCACACACATACCTACGCTTCCATTCAACCGTTGAAACTATCATTCATCACAATAGAATGTACAAAGTTCCTATGCTCAGTGTATGAATCTAAATTCCGCCAAATGGGTCCAATCGAGATAAGACCGTGCACAACGCGAAACCTCCACTATGATAGCAAGTAGCGTAGGTATGTTATACACATAATAAAGAACATAATATAGCCATTTTCCACCTATATGTATATCAATAGGGTATACGCACAACCCATAACAATTCTTTATGTAGTATATTTATATATCGAATATACTACATATTTTGAGATTATGACTTTACTTTTGATATGAGCTTTTGTCCACACTCAAAGGTATTATTTATTTCTCTTATAATTTCTGTAGGTACAAGTCTTCAACCTACTGTCCAGGTCATCACAATTTATAAATTTAATTATTTTATTTGGGTTTATTCTTCGGTACTCTCTAATTCTATTATAACCCATTATTCCCATTCCCTAGGATTTATCCCACATATTAATATTTTTTCGGGTTCTACCTATCTCCCTATTGACCTCCCTTAAGTCCCAAAATATTAAATTAGTCATCACCAAAGAATTATCTAAGACAAAATTTTATCAAACCTTACAAAGAAACAATATATCAAATTACAAGAGGAGTCGATTGATCGAAGGGAAGGGTCGATCGATAGATCCAGTCGATCGACCGACCCATCATTTATGGGTGATTCTGCATAAACTTGCCTACGAGTATAATCTTTTTCAATCCTCAAATCATATGTTTTAAATTCCAAAACTCCTAATAATTCATTCTACTTGATATGACAACATATATAAACGATTTCCAATCATTAAACAATCTTAAATCCTCAAGAAGATTAAATTCAAATATCATTTCCCAACATTTCTAGAAAAGTCAATATTATCATATTCATCCAAAACAAACTATAAAGCCCAGATTCTCTTCCTCAAATGATTCCTATTTTGGGGTTATCATTATATGATTATCCCGGATTAATTCTTCATATTTCTTATTCCAAAAGATAGATTTTAAATCACTATAGTTTGTCTTTAAATCATGTAAAAATGCAAGATTCTACAACTATCCTAATATGAACATAATACATGTTTGAATTGTAAAGATTAATCCACTTGCCTCTAATATGTAGCTAGAAACCTTTGATGATGATAGTTACTGGTGATTCTCCTCTTTTCTAGTCAACTTCCGACAGTGTTGGTGGTGGTGGATGGCCTTGTCCCTTGGTTTCCTAGAGGCGGCTCTTCCCTTTCCAGAGATACTCTTACTCTCCTCAAAGTATCTCACTCTAATATTTTTGGAAGAATGAACATACATCCTAAAAAACCTTAGACTTATAAATAATCATTTATTTTTGTGGTTACTATTAACCTCCCATATAAAATAACTAAAATGCCCCTCCAGGGTGTCTACTCAGTTCCAAAGTGTCCCTAGACCCAAATCAAACACCCAAGTAGACTTTTTTTACTATAGAAACCATTTCGGACACTTTGGCGTAGTCAAAACAACCATTTGGATGACATATAAATAATTTAATCTTAATTTCTCTCATTTTAATCCCAACACGACTCACACGCGCATCCCAAAATTATCGTATTCATCTCTCGCGGCAATTGTATTAAATCATAATCATATGTAAAGTCATATTCATATATTACTTTTAATTAACTAATCAATATTCACATTATTCACATATTAATTTATTCACGAATAATATTTAAATCGGGATTAATTTAAGTTCATCTAATAATCAATCTTAATTAAGCCCAATAATTTCCATTTTAAAATTATTTAAAATTACGAGGTATTACATTCTTCCCCCCTAATAATGGAATTTCATCTCGAAATTCATAAAAATCATACCTGGGAAAAATAACTCCGGGTATTTGTCGCGCATATCATCCTCGCACTCCCAAGTAGACTCCTCCACATTATGGTGTGGCCACTGAACACGCACAAGTGGAACTACTTTAGATCTCAGACGTTTCTCACTACGATCTAAAATTGCCACTGGTCTATCCTTGTAATAACTATCAAGATGTAAATCAACTTCTTACAATGCAATATGAGTATGATCCAACTCATCTCAGAGATACCGCTTTAGCGACGAAATATGGAACGCATCATGTATCCTATACAAGTTCTCTGGCATCCCAAGTCGGTACACTACTAGTCCGACCATCTCAATAATAGGAAATCTTGCTACATATCTTAGAGCCAATTTCTCTTGCTTCACGAATCTCATGATGCCCTTAATAGGAGATACACGTAATAATACTTGGTCCCCCACATTAAACTCCCTGAAGGACCTATTGGTATCAGCGTAGCTTTTCTGTCTGTCTTAGGCTACCCGAATACGGCTCCTGGTCATCTTTATCCTGGCATTCGTGTCTTGAATCACTTTCGGTAAAAGTAATTTGGTGTCCAACACTTCTAACCAACACGCAGGAGAATGACAAGGTCTACCATATAATGCCTTAAATGGGGTCATACTAATGGTAAACTGATAGGAATTATTATATACGAATTCCACCATAGGAAGGTACTGCTCCCAACTCCCTCCAAAATCTAGAAGGCACGTGCGTAATATATCCTCCAACATCTGGTTAGTACGCTCGATCTTCCCATCCATCTCTAGGTGATAGGCCATACTTAATCGTACCTCGGTTCCCATGGCCTCATGAAAATTCTCCAATAATCTGGAGAAAAAGATCTTCTCCCGATCAAACACAATATTAAGCGGTACCCCATGTAACCTCACTATTTTGGCTATAAAGAGTTGTGCATACTATCCCATTGTAAAATCAGTCCAAACCGACAAAAAATTATTTACCTTAGTCAAATAATCCACAATCACCCATATATAATCGTGACCCCTCTAAGAAGTAGGTAATCCCGTGATAAAATCCATGGAAATGCACTCCCATTTCCATATTGGAGTCTTTAGCGGCTGAAGCAACCTCGATGGCTTCTCGTGATCCACCTTAACTAATTGACAGGTAGCACCTTTAGAGAGGAACTCAAAAATCTCTCTCTTCATCCCACTCCATGAATATTATCGCCTCATATCTTGGTACATCGTTTCCCCATCGGTATGTATCGCAAATCGGGATCCGTGCGAATCTAACATTACGACGTGCCACAATTCATCCCCTTTGGGACAATTAGTCTACCATTAAAGCATAAACCTCCCTCGAAACTCACTAAGTAAGATTATGCTCCCTTATCCAAAAGTTGCCGAATATTTTCCTGAAAGAACGAATCTGTAGCCTAAGCCTGTACTACTCTTGTCATAATATGAGGAGTAATGGTCATAATTGACATAAATGACTGAGCAATGGCATCCTGATGACCCAGTTCCTTCCATTTAGCCTTCCATACTGTGGAAGTTCACCCTCAGGCATGCGACTCAATGCGTATGCTACCATATTATCCTTTCATGGGTTATAACGTATCTCAAACTGATAGTCCTTCACGAATTCAATCCACCTACGTTGTCTCATATTCAACTCTCTCTAAGTGAACAAATACTTCAATGACTTATGATCCATCAATAAACAAAATTTATCCCCTAGTAAATAATGTCTCCATATACATAGGGCAAATACAACTGGTGCAAGTTCCCAGTTGTGGGTAGGGTATTTCCTCACATGAGTATTAAGGTTCCTAGAGGCATAAGCTATAGCTTTTTCTTCTTGCTATAACACCCCACCAAGTCCTTGTAGTGATGCGTCAGTGTATATTAGGTACATCACTCCTGGCCTGGGCAATGTTAGGATGGGTGATGGAGTTAACTTATCCTTAAATTCATCAAATGCTAACTGGAACACATCATCCTAAATAAATGGTATCCCCTTACGAGTGAGGTTGGTCATCCGACCAACAATCTTTAAAAAGCCCCTGATGAACTGTGTGTAGTAACCAGTTAGTCCCAAGAAACTCTGGACTTCAGTCGGTGTCGTGGGTTATCCCCGCTCCCTCACTGCTGAGCCCTTTCTAGGATCCACGATAATACCCCTTTCTGACACTATATGTCCCAGAAACTGCACCTCCCAAAGACAAAATACACACTTCTCAAACTTGGCATGCAACAAATGATCCCTTAGTGTCTATAGGACCTTTTGGAAGTGCTCGGCATGCTCTTCCTTAGTACGAGAGTAAACAAGGATATCATCAATAAAAATAATGATTAACTGGTCCAAGAACTCTTTGAATACCCTATTCATTAAGTTCGTAAAGACATCTAGTGCATTAGTAAACCCAAATGTAATAACTAAGAATTCATTAGATCTATATCGTGTCAGAAAATCAGTCTTCGACACATCCTACTCCCTGATTCGCAACTGGTGATATCCGGACCTTAAGTATATATTTTAGAAGTATACAACTTCTCTCAGCTCATCAAATAAGTCATCGATACAGGGTAATGGATACTTATTCTTGATCATGACTTTTTTAAGTTCCCGGTAATTCACGCACAAACGTAGGGATCCATCATTCTTCATCACAAATAGGATTGGGGAACCCCAAGGTGAGGCAATCCTACGGATGAAGCCCTATCCCAGCAGTTACTCAATCTGATCTCTCAACTCCCTCATCTCTGTTGGAGCCATACAGTAAGGGGTATAGGCTATCGGTCGAGTGCCTGGTGTCAAGTCAATTACAAACTCAATCTCCCTACTCAGCGTTAACCCTGGTATGTCTTAAAATACATCTGCAAATTCCCTAACAACAGGAATCAAATCAAGGGGAATTACATATCTCGTAGAGATGCCCTCCTCTACGTAATACGAATGGGTGGACGATCCTCCCCCGTGGAAAGACATCACCACTACAAACATCTCCTGACCTGGGATAGAAAATATAATACTCCTACCAAAGCAGTTAATCCTAGCTCTATAAGCAACAAGCCAATCCATCCCAATGATAGCGTCATATGTGAACATGTCTAACACAAGCATATCAATCGGTAAAAATAGTCTCCCAATCTCTATACTTAAACCTTGGTATATAAAGAAAATAAGCGTCCCACTACCCATCAGTGACTCTACAAAAGTAATCGTACTGCTGGTTGTGTCTAACAATCCTGTGGCCCATGAAAATCTTGTGGCAATGAACAAATTTGAAGCCCCAGTATCAAGAAAAATACGTCCCATAGCCTTAAAAATTGAGAAAATACCCTCAATGGAGGGTGGTTGCTGCTGAACTACTGTCTGATGGACGTTATACACACTCCCATATTATAACTGCCCTTATTGTGGTGGGGCAACGGGAGCCGGTAAGGGTGGTACCTGCGTCGATACTGGAAGGGAAGCTGGAAACATAGGCATCTACGGATCTAAATATGCACCCTGCTGCTTGGGTACCTTACACTTATCCGAACAATCCTGACTCTGGTGACCCATCTTGCCACAAGTGAAGCATCTATCAGTCAATTATCCCCCATTACGATCTTGTTGACCTCAGCCCTACTAACCATTTTTGCTTCTCCCTTGGCCCTATTGGCCTTGGTGAAAGTGGTATTGGCCCTGGTGGCCATGTTGACCTTGATGGCCATAGTGGCCTTGCCTATTACCTCCCCGTCGAAAATGAAAACCTCCTCATCTAAGTCTTTTAGCATAATCCCCCTGCTGTGAGTTCTGATCGGTCTGTTTATGTTTCCCATGGGCTGAAGATGATCCATTACCATTAGTTCCCCCAGTTCGGCTTTGCTGACTGAACTCAGACCCCCGCTTACTTCCCTTATGAAGATGGCTGTCTTAGTAATGAAGTAAAGCCTAATTCCATACATCGGTGTATATCTGTAGAGAAGGATTACCCAATATATGCTGGCGTATCCTCAATCTAAGGCCATCTCTAAATATTTGGATATTCTTCTCTTCAGTAGGTACCTCAGTTGTCCCCAAATTAGTCGGCATAGTAAATTCCTCTTCATATTCTACAATAGATTTTTCCCCTTGGGTGTGATCTAAAAGTTTCCTCCTCATTTCGATTAGAATAGTAGACAAAAAATATTTACGATCAAACCGCATCCAGAAATCTTGAATCGTCATCATATCCCTCTCTTCAACGTAGTAGTGGTATCCTACCATTGAAGAGATGATTTAACAAACTTAAATGTTGCTAAAAGATACTTCTAAAGCTCCTTGCATTCCAACATACGCAGGTTCCACTGGATATCCTTCTTCTATTGGCTAGCAATCACAACAATGAAACCCCCTTTAAATTCTTATGGATGAGCCTTTTGGAAGGCATCCCTGACACACTCCTATGAAGTGCGAAAATCTGGTGCATGTACTGGTGGAACTACTTGTGCCGATGGTGGTGCTTGTTGGACAACCGCTAAGGCAGCGTTAACGGCTTGAGCAATAATAGCAGCAACCTCTGTTGCATTCATAGTAACCTAGGCTAGAGTAGGATATGGGGCTGGCTGTGTGTGACAACCCGCTCATCAAAATAAGGGGTGGCCATCCCGATACTCAAATAAAATAGGAATCATAAATGGATCATTCTCATCATCACAGCAATATAATAAGTATACGGGATAACCACCCAATATTACAGAAAAACGAGTTGCCAAAAAAATTATTTAATAAGTTAAAGAAAGAATTTAAACAACCCAATTTAAAAAGGAAGTGGAAACCCAAAAGAAATTATATTACATCAACAACAAGTATACAATAAGGGGACCGAACATGCTTTCGATCGACAGTCTCATACAACAATATTCAACAGTTTAATGTAAATTATATAATACAGTACAATAAGCAAATACAAAAGCTTGGGCCACACGCCCGAGAAAATGACCCGATCATAGCTAGAGTACAAAAATGAAGGCGTCTACACAAAATATCCCGTAATATTCGAAAAGTATCACGGCTCCGCAAAAACTCCAGAATAAGAAAGTTCAGTACGAGCGTCCTTGCGGCGGAGCACCTGAGTGGATACAAGATACAAGCACAACAAGAAATATAAACGGGTCAGGCCCCGATTTTATATGATCACCAGATGAATAAAGAGTATGACAGTTATCAACAGATAAACATGATAGATAAAGATGAGAATCTACCTACACAGTTTTAAAGCATGAACTTAAGCAATTTAAATAATCATAATTTAATTCAGTTATGCCAGAGGATATGAATAATTGACATTAATCAAAATCTCCATCATTTATTCCATTCCATTTCATTGTTTCATTTATCATTATGAAACATAATCATAATTATATGCTCTTTATGGCATTTATCATCCATCAAGTCCCACTTGATTAAGAATAGTTATATTCATATACATATAACGATTCTAAGACCTCCCGTCCGGGTTTCCCTACTGTGCGCGCCCCTAAATGACTATCATCTTCCAGGTCCTATCAATCAAGACAACCTGGGCACCTAACACAACATCGGGAAGTGGCCATATGCCTGCGAGTGAGTCATAACCACACCTGGAATTACCTCACTAGCGCAGAATATAACATATAACAACCGATCATATGGCAGAGGACTATAGTCTCCCTGCATTAATTAGCCAGGGGACATCACCTCAGGTGCGAACTTCCCCTATGATAGCATTTAGAGAAGTGTGTTTAAGTAAATTATCATTTAACTTATTCTTTTTCATTTCCATTACATATGTGCTTCATTTTGTCCGAAACCATAATCATTTACATTTTTGTAAATACATCATACTTTATCCAGAGCCATACGTAATTCATGTCATCATTTCGACCTCAAAGAATGAGTGAACTCTCAATTTATTCTCCAAATATTTTAGGGTTTTGTAAAAAACCACCAAGACTATCATACCTCGATTAAGCCTCTAAAGTCTCCAAATATGACCTTACAACTCCTAGACTCCTAATAATTAACTAAAGGAAAGAAGTGCCTTAACATAAATTTGTAAACCCCCGGAATAAGCCCCATCTAATGCGTTTCTAACCTAGGGTAGTGACTATACTCATCTAAGACTCTAGGACTCTACGTTTACTTCATACAAAAAGGTTCCTAGGTCCTAAGCCTAAAAGAAAAGGATCAAAATTGAGTTAGAAAAATAACTCAAAACAGCAAGGTTTCCAAATTGATTCGCCCTAGGACCGAATCGATTCGCCCCAAGCCGAGTTCCCGGTGCTAAATCAATCGCAAACTCAATCTCCATTCTAGGAGGCAAACCCGGTATTTCCCGAAAAACATCTTCGAATTCCCTGCAACCGAAATAGAATCTAAGGAAATAACCACATCCCGACAAGTCTCCTCCGCAATACAATACAAGTAAGTGCTAATACCTCCTTCTAAATGATTCATAACCACTAAAAATATTTCTTGCCCTGAAATGGCAAAAACTATACTCTTCCCATAGCAATTAACTATCGCATGATACTTCACTAGCCAATCCTTACCCAGGATTACATCATACTCGACCATATCAAGGACGAGCAAATTGGCCTCCAAACACAAATTACAAAGATTAATTCATATTCATTTACAAATAAATAAAATAAGTGAACCATCACCCATAGAAGACTCAACACTAGAGAAGGTACTCTCCGTAGATTTAATCAACTCTGTAGTCTGCGCAGAACTTATAGAATTGAACGAGTGTGTCGCACCCGTATCAAACAAAATACGACCCATGTGCCCTTGAATGAGAAATTTACCCTCAATAGCTGGCGGCGCCGATGGAGCCGGAGGAAGCATAGCATCCTGAATGTGATAAACACGCCTATACTGTAATTGTCCTTGTTGTGGCGGGATAACCGGATTAGGTACCTGTGGTGGTAACTGAGCCTGTGGCTACTGTGGGATCCTAGGAAGTTGTACCCCAATCAAGTGAGGACACGACCTCTTGAAATGGGGCCCGGCTTTCCACATTGAAAGCATCGATTCATCATATTCTCTTGGTTTCGGCCCCAATTGTTTCTAAACTGCCCGAAACCTTGGCCCGGATGGCCTCTACCTCCATTTCCACCTCTACCAACTTGTTGTTATTGCGGGGTACCTTGACCCTGCCTAACATTACTACCACCCACATTAAACCCACCAAAATGTTATCGTTTAGACAAGTCCCCTTGCTGGGGATCCCTTTCTTTTTTCTTTTTTCACGAAGATTGGGATGAGGGAAATGCTCCTCCTCCAACCCCATTGCGTCCGGTCCTTCCTGCTTGCCCTATCACTGTAGCCTTCTTGCTACTCTGAACATTCAACCGATGTTCTTAGAAATGAAGCAACGCCGCATTCATCACGTCTCCAAAAGTCTGAAAAGCTGGATTGCCCAGAAAATGTTGTTGGATCCTCCAGTTCAAACCTCCCATGAACTTTGATATTTTCCTCTCTTCTGGAGTCACCTCATCCGGTATAAAACTTTCTAATCGGGTGAACTCCTCTTTGTATTCCGCTATTGATCTATCACCTTGCACCACATCCTGAAGCTTCCTTCTCACCTCCCTCTGAATTACGGGAGGGAAATACGTTCGATCAAACAAAGCCTAGAAATCATTGATAATCATAGAATATCTTTGTTTTGGCGTAGTCATCGACTACCACTAATGTAGCTAAGATCCCACGAGTTTGAAAGTAGCAAGGACTTATTTCCTCTCCTCACTAGACTCCACCATTCTAAGGTGGCATTGCATATCCTTCTTCCACTGATTATCTCTAATAGCATCATAGCCTCCATAAAATTTCGGGGGATGGCCCTTTAAAAAGGACTCTCTAACTCTCTCCCATGAAGAAGGTCCCGTAGGATCTTGTACGTCCTGCGCTCGTTGTTGTTGTGCTTGAGGCATTTGCTGAACCACGACAGTCATCCCTGCATTGACCGCTTGGACCACTATGTTTGCTACTTCAGTAGCATTTATATTTTCTTATGGCGGCGGTGGAGGACCAACATCCTCCTCTACAACTCTATTTCTTCTAGCGTAGAGGCCTCTCTTATGCGGCATCTGAGATATAGAAATAATAGGATTTAGAATACTATATAAAAAAATCTATTTTGTAGAAGACCGCAAATATAAGCAACAAGGAAGTCCTAACATTAGGCTTTATATCAAAGAACGATATGGTAGAACGTGACAAGTTCACACAGATCCTAAAGACTATAGAACCTTATGCTCTGATACCATCTGTGACAACCCGCTCATCAAAATAAGGGGTGTCCAACCCGATACTCAAATAAAATAGGAATCATAAATGAATCATTCTCAGCATCACAACAATATACTAAGTATACGGGATAACCACCCAATATTACAGAAAAACGAGTTGGCAAAAAAATTATTTAATAAGTTAAAGAAATAATTTAAACAACCCAATTTAAAAAGGAAGTGGAAACCCAAAAGAAATTATATTAAATCAACAACAAGTATACAATAAGGGGACCGAACATGCTTTCGATCGACAGTCTCATACAACAATATTCAACAGTTTAATGTAAATTATATAATACATTACAATAAGCAAATATAAAAGCTTGGGACACACGCCCGAGAAAATGACCCGATCATAGATAGAGTACAAAAATGAAGGCGTCTACACAAAATATCCCGTAATATCCGAAAAGTATCATGGCTGCGCAAAAACTCCAGAATAAGAAAGGTCAGTACGGGTGTCCTTGCGGCGGAGCACCTGAGCGAATACAAGATACAAGCACAACAAGAAATATAAACGGGTCAGGGCCCGATTTTATATGATCACCAGATGAATAAAGAGTATGACAGTTATCAATAGATAAACATGATAGATAAAGATGAGAATCTACCTACACAGTTTTAAAGCATGAACTTAAGCAATTTAAATAATCATAATTTAATTCAGTTATGCAAGAGGATATGAATAATTGACATTATTTAAAATCCCCATCATTTATTCTGTTCCATTTAATTGTTCCATTTATCATTATGAAACATAATCATAATTATATGCTCTTTATGGCATTTATCATCCATCAAGTCCAAGTTGATTAAGAATAGTTATATTCATATATATATAATGATTCTAAGACCTCCCGTCCGGGTTTCCCCACTGTGCGCCCCCCTAAATGACTATCATCTTCCAGGGCCTATCAACCGAGACAACCTGGGCACCTAATGCAACATCGGGAAGTGTCCATATTCCTGTGAGTGATTCATAACCACACCCAGAATTACCTCACTAGCGCAGAATATAACATATAAACACCGATCATGTGGCCGAGGACTATAGTCTCCCTGCATTCATTAGACAGGGGACATCACCTCACGCGCAAACTTCCCTTATGATAGAATTTAGAGAGGTGTGTTTAAGTAAATTATCATTTAACTTATTCTTTTTCATTTCCATTACATATGTGTTTCATTTTGTCCGAAACCATAATCATTTACATATTTGTAAATACATCATATTTTATCCGGAGCCATGCATAATTCATGTCATCATTTCGACCTCAAAGAATGAGTGAACTCTCAATTTATTCTCCAAATATTTATAACAAACCACCAAGACTATCATACCTCGAATTAGCCTCTAAAGTCCCCAAATATGACCTTACAACTCCTAGACTCCTAATAATTAACTAAAGTAAAGAAGTGCCTTAACATCAATTTGTACACCCCCGGAATAAGCCCCATATAATGCATTTCTAACCTAGGGTAGTGACTATACTCATCTAAGACAATAGGACTCTAAGTTTGCTTCATACAAGATGGTTCCTTGGTCCTAAGCCTAAAAGAAAAGGATCAAAATTGAGTTAGAAAAATAACTCAAAGTAGCAAGGTTTTCGAATCGATTCGCCCTAGGGCCGAATCGATTCGCCCCAAGAAGCGAATCGATTCGCCCAAAGGCTAATCAATTCGGAGGACAAATTCCAGATTCTGCCTAGGCCGAATTGATTTGGCCTTAACCCGAATCGATTCGGTCTTGCAGACTGTAACTTGACCCCTAAGGGAATCGATTCGCTCTTGGGCCGAATCGATTCTCCCCTGTAATTTGTCCAAAGATGGGGCTACGGGATTGTGACACCCCGACTAATTAAATACTGGGTAGCTACTCCTTTATTAAATTAATATAAAATGTCAAGTTGGTCCAGTTAATGGCATCACTGTCGAAAACATTTTTATAGTTACTATCCACCTAGTATTTAAAAAGTAGGTTGCCAAATTTTAATTTAAGTCTAGTTAACATGCAGCAAAAGAATAATGAAAGAATAACAACCATTCACCATAACGAAGCAATAGGATAACCAACGAAATAATAATAAGTCCAGAGGAAATCTCCTCACAACAATCCCACAACTGAAAATAATATGACAAGTCTGAATCCTGAATTAATTACATGCGAGAAGTTTGAATAACTGAAATAAATGAAATGTCTCTAAAAGAAATGGGCGACATGCCCTACAACTGATAAATGTTGAATATAGAGTCAAGATAGATGAAGCGTCTACAAGCAAACTCCTGTAACTTCCACAAACAGCTACAGCTCGTCACCTGAATGAGGATCCTAAGCATGGTGTCCTTGTGGCTGGGCACCTAAAATGGTTTTTACAAAAATAGATTTGAAAGAAAATGGGTCAGAGCCCGAAAGTGGAAATCATTTTAAAAATAGCAAATGTTTTAATAACATTAAAACATTAAATGCAAAATACATGTTAGGACGTGCACTCACATGAAATTATCACCTCTCGACTACATGTGCACTCCTAACGTACCGTACCCATCTAAATAACATACATATCTAACCAAACCGTAATAAGTTCTACCCCTTACTACTCGATTCCCATAATACATTCTAGCGTTATCAATTAAATAGAGGGCTTTACTTAAACTCAGATTCTCAATTAGTAATACAATTCACTATCGGTTAACCCGTTATGTTTTCTCAAAACATTACCATAAGTATATTCACAATACCAACATGAAAGTTCCCATTAATTAAGTGTGTATTATTCACGTCATAAATATACAATACAAGCACCCCGAGACTAAGCTGCGGTGCACACATACTCTGCTATCCATCCCGGTACATCACGTACATAAGGATCACGCATTCCGAATCTCTCAGGAATCGTTCTCAGATAACAACAATCACAAATAATGGAGGCGAACACAGTCACATCACATGGGTCACGCACATACCTACGCTCCCACGATCAGCAGACTTATTAACATCCCAATAAGTCCTTCTCTGACCTATGTTCATCAAGGTACCAATCTAAATCCGGGCAACACAAGGATTAGAGGGCCCTAAGCGAACGTAAACCTCCCGTGATAGCAAGTATGGTAGGTATGTCATACACATAAAATCATATACATATACTAAGTATGCACACATCTTAGTAGTCACCATAATATAGTTGTGGTATACTTCTCATTCTCGTACCGACATATAATGCTACACAATTTATATATTCCCGGTTAATATAATTATTTGGGCTGTCAATAATTTTCGCAACGTAATAGACACTCACGTCCTGATTCATAATTTCCCTTAGGTTCAAACTACACTTCTAGGTTTTACTCCTCATTATCTCCCAAATATCCCAAATATATCAATTAATCCACAAGGGAGTGTTATCTCTACATATAAACAAGGTTACGGAACACTCGGGATCAAAACAGGCTAAAAGGCCTAAATTGTCAGCTCGTTAGAAGTCTCGTTCGAACGAGGCTGTTCGAACGAGAGTTCGTTCGAACGAACTGGGCCTTCTAACGAGATCTCGTTCGAACGAAAGTCATAGAATGAACATCCCTCTCGTTAGAAGTCAAATTGTCAACTCGTTAGAAGCTCGTTCGAACGAGCTCGTTCGAACGACCTGGGCAGGTCTTCTAACGAGTGGCCAGATTCGAGCCCGGATTTTCCTTAACTCGTTTTTCCTTCTTTTCTTCCACTCTAATCTCATCTAAACATCAATCGAACAATTGACCAAGGTTTCTAATCGTTCCTAAACAAACTTAGGTCACATACTAACGTGTTTTGTGGGATTAATTCATCCTAAATATCATCCTAATATCAAATCTCTACATCTTCTTCCCCAATCACAGTAACATGAACCCTAGAAATTAAATTCATCCATAGACATAAATAAATCCATTTTTATGGTATAAAAGATGTATATTTCTTTGAATAATCATCCTAACATTGTTCTACATGCAATCTCTTCATAAATTTCATAAATCTCTACCTCCAATTCAATGGGTTTTTATCATTCTCCAAGAACAATGAAATTTTATAAATTTCCTATGCATGGAAGAAGCATTCTTTGAAAAATATGTAATTAAACCACTTGCCTTATGTGTATCTCTGATTTTGATGTCGAATTAATGAAGTGTTCTCTCTCTCTCTGCAGAATTATCATCTCTTCTCTCTCTACAAGTCTTCTTCTCCAAAGTGACAATGGTGGCTAGGGTTTGCCTTAGGAACTCTTTTGGAACTAATTTCAATAACCTCCGTAGCCCCTTAGGTTATTAGTGGGTTTAGTGGGTAATTGCCAAATCAGATATTAATTCCTAATTTTCGTGGGTTTTAATTCCCAAAAATCCAAAATTACCAAACTACCCTTATACATTGCCGGTATGGCCTAAAAATGCCCTTGGACCCAAACTAAACCCCCGACTAGTGTTTTCTGACTATTTCGACCCTTCCGGACGCATTGGCGCACTCAAAATGACCATACGGTTAATAGAAATAAAATTCACTTTTATAATTAAAATAATTATATTCCTGACGCGACTGTCACACGCGTCTCAACAAAATTCCAAATTGTCGTATTTCAATCTCAAGACAAATTTCATAATTCAATATTCATATATAGTCATATATACACATTATAATAAAATACCAACTCGCATCTCGTTAGTATTTTAATCCGTATTAATTTCCAATTAATACACATTTAATTCAATCAATCCCATAAATAGATATCATAAAAATACGGGGTATTACAGGGTTATGAACCCTATATTTTCCCCAAAACTCAAATCTTCTCCATTTTTACACACATCCATCAACATTATACTACCCAAACCATCCTACATGATTATCAACTACCATAAACCATACCATCATCACATAAACCAAGATTAAGGTTTAAACGCCATAAAATCCCCCTTTTATTCCATTAATTCTAATACACAACTATCACACAATTTACTCATCTTAAACCATATATTAGCAAGTAGAAAACTTGTCTTAAGGTGGAAACTTCAAATTTTCTTTGGGTAGGAGCAATCCCAAATCTTCAATCTCTAATTTCTTCTCTTTCTCCTCTTTTCTCTTCAATTCTCTTCCTCTCTCTAACTCTCTAGGTTAGTAAATTCACTTAAGAGAAATAAATGAAATTCAATACTTAATCGTGGCTTTTTTTCCCTAATTCTCAACTTAGATGGTTAATACCACATTAAAATGACTCACAACGATACATTTAAGCTATAACCAGTCAAAAGTGCCCGAAACATAAAAATACTATATGGCACTTATTTCGACTATCTCGCACCTTTCGAGACTAACTGCGCCCTCTAAATTGGCATTCGAAAATTTTATAAGTCATTTCAAGTTTCGGTTTCATTTAAACCATAAATGTCATTTAAAGCATATGACACTATAAAACGCAACATGATGATATTTACATACACATACAATAAATATGCAATAATCTAGTAAATATTATCTTTCAACTCTTGCAATTAATATTTACTCCATTTTCTAGCATTTTATTTAATTTCTTCACACAGTAAATTAATATAAAATAAGTGTCTCAAAAGCGAGGGTTGTTACACTGTGCCTCTCCGGGGGATTCTCGTGCATGTCGAGGAGGCATCTGAAATGAGGGGGAGATATTTATCAGTATTTCAATTATCACCAGAATAGCTGAAGTCACAAATGCCCAAATATGAATACAACAGTCCTAATGATAGGGCTCTATATCAAAGGACGCTAAGCAAAATGCATAATAAGTCGTAAAGATCCTAAGGACACTAGAACATTATGCTCTGATACCACCTGTGACACCCCGCCTAATTAAATAACGGGTGATCAGGCCTTTATTAAATTAAATCATAATATTCAGTTGGCTCATTCTTAGCATCACTGTCGAAAAATAATTTATCTTATTAACTAACCTAATACTTAATTAAGCTAATGGTCAAAACATTTCATTTTTATTTAATTTATTAAATCCTTTCACAACACAATACAAGAATCAAATATCACACCATCACTGAATTAAAACCACAAATATAATCCGACTAAAATAAACATTCTAGTTTAATGTAATACCACCATACCATCCAAAATAATACAGTATTCAAAACTGAAATAGGATAACAGAATCTTGGGCGACGTGCCCTCAATGAACCAAGAACTAAGAATATAAGAATCAATGGACTGAGTACGTCTAATCCAAAGATGGATCTCCACAACACGTAAAGTATCCATCCTCTAAAACTGGTGTCCCTAATTCTGGGAACGTATTAATATAGATATAATAGAAAAGGAAATATGCAAGTACACAGGTCAGAGCCAGAGTCTAAAATTTTCAAAAACAACAAGTGCTTAAAAATTACAAATTAAGCCAGTATTATATTCCTATTACTTTTTCATCACTCACTTGAGAATCTCACCTCTCATCTAGTGTGCACGCCTAACGTACCTTATTAACTTCCTAATTAAAGATTCGTGAATTATTACCCTATCTCTTCTTATTTTACAATATTTCCCCCGCCTTATTTAGATTAAATAAATATATTCATTTCTCTTCAAGATGAACTAGACCTCTAAAATTAAGTATTCGCTTACTTAATTTAATAGGTATTTTAATATTCCATTTTATATGCTAATTCACACAATAGATCACATCATAGTGTATATATATATATATAATAAAGTAGGAAATTTATGTATGTCACAAGCTTCAAGTATGATGTCATCTTTTTAATTTTTGTTGCACTACCTTTTTTGTCCCTCAAATTTTTAATTTCCCTCTCATTTTTACTTACCTAATTTCCACTTCAATTCAAAATTGGGGATAATTTGGTAAAACCCATTTTATCAACTTGCTCGCACTCTCTCACTTCTCACACGAAGAAAACGTTCCTCATCACAATCTCTACTTCTCTTCCATTCTGTCATCAAGAGTCCCAAAAAAACCTACCTCAAGCGTCCATACGCCACCGCACTTGCCTCCATGCTGTTGCTCCTCTCTCCATGCCGCCGTTTTTCTCTTCATGTGGTCTCCCCTCTTAGGTAAGTTTCAAATGGTTTAGATTTTAGGTTTTTATTGTTTTTTTTGGTAATGGGTTTGGATTTACATATTTATTTCTGATTCACATATGTGGATATGGGTTTCTTTGATATTATTTTTTTGCAAGATTGTTCATCAGGTATTTGACCACTTTCTCATATAGGTTCAGAATCTTACTTCAACTACCCAAATCGGTGGTCGTGAATATCAAAGACCATGTCCGGTAGGTGAAGAAATACACAGTCAAATATGTTTTTGGTTTTTTCTTATCTTTGTGAACATGTACTTCTATTTTATGTCTATTAAAGTATTCAATAATTTGAAAGCTCATTATGTGTGATAGATTTTATATTTTTAGGGTTTTTAAACCACTAATATCATATTTTAGTATGTTGTGTACAGATTTTTGGTTTATTAGGTTCAAAATCTTTGATCTCTTAAGTAAACTCTCTATTTAATTTGTGTTTTAGCTTTTTAGGTTTTTGGATATGATAATTTTCGATTGAAATCTATATTAGAGATTTCCATTAAAACCTTTGTATGTTTGTTATGATTTGGATTTGCAGATATTTGGTGTAATTTTGCAAAAACCAAAAGTAGAGTGCATTATTATTATTTTGCTACTTAAATATCATGCTTTGATTTTGTATGATTTTGTATTGCAATCTCTATACATAACCTTTAATTTGTATTTTCAGACGTGAGCTAAGATGTGAATTCAATATGGACTTTGATTTGTGTTTGTAGAGGTAAATTCCATTCACTCATACGATCAATGCTATGGTTTATGTTAGTTAGGTAAATTACGAATTTTGATCATGTCACCTGTTCAAGAGTGAACTTGATGGAGTATTAACAAATCATCAATACAATAGCTTAATATAATTACACTTACTCTTATATTTTCTAGCAAAAGAATGGTATGCTCTATTTGCATTTCATACAGTACATGCTCTATTTGCATCCAAGAAGTACAAACATTTTCTTTGTTTAATGTGTTATGCTTGGTTGTTTTTTCTCAATATATTTATTGGTTCATAGTAATGACACTATTACTTTCTCACTTTTGAAGCATGCTTTGTAATGTTAGCATTTTCATTTCCATCTAATAATTTCTTTGTACATCTCATAGACTTTGGTTTTATTGATTAAGATTTAATCTCTAATTTTGTATTGCTTTTACACATCTATACAGGTTGGCCATGTCCAAAGAAGAAAACATACAGTGCAATCTATATACAGGTATTAAGTACCCAAAGTTCAATGGTTTTCTTTTTCTCACATTTTGGATTTTTTTATGCTGAATGGTATTTTACTCGGTGATTAGTGGTTTTGGGTTTCTACTTATATTTTTGCATTTTCTATATTGAACCTAATAATATGATTAGTGGTTTTGTTTTTTTTATAAAATGACTTTTGAATTTTTATACCTTTTTACCTGTTGTGGATTTCTAATGACCTTTTCGTCTTCAATTCATATGTTTTCTTGAGGTTCATTTTGGAACTAAAGCATGCTTATTTGCTGCCTTTATTGGCTATCATGTTCGTTTAATTCATATAGGTGATTAAAAACATATGAATTTCACTTGCTCTATTTTTAGGTTGACGTGGAAGAACCAAACATGATAGAAAATGAAAAAGTACAATTATATTTGCAGGAGATTCAGCTTCAGTTCAAAGAAGGTAAAAATGCTAAAGAATGAACTGAACAAGATGATACAAATGAACTGAATAGATCAATTCATAATACAAATGAACATGTTAATACAAATGAACAAGGCTGCTGGAACATGTTAAGGCAACAGATAAGTTCATTTGTTGAAATTCAAATTTCTTGGGTGCTCTTCGATTTCTCTGTAATGGACCATATGCTTCAATAGCCTCTTCTCATGATTTAAGCTATTTGCCAAGAAACTAAGAACTTTTACCTTTTAAACTCATTTCGATATTTAAAAAATGCTAACAAATTAATCCAACTGCCTCTTATTATATGTATCCTCATGCACTAACACTGGCTGCTGAGCATTTAGCGAAGGAAATTAAGGTTTTCTAATTGCAATGTTGCCTTCATCATTACCACCACCCCAAGCATCAGTTCTATTTTTTTTGTTGAGGAAACATAATATACGATTCCGCAAAGACTCCGATTTTACCATGAGCGTCGCCCTAGTTAGAAAGAGTAAGGAATTCTGAAACAAATGTGAAGTAGGAGACAACAAAGAAGATCCGATCAAATGCCCAATTAAAGTTCGATTGGTGAGGGCCTCTTATTCAACAAATACAGCCAATCACATCTCATTTGGTATTTGACATTTTCTTATGTTTGTTAGATTCTTGAATAAAGAAACTTGGGGACTATTGTAGCTGTATTAGAAAAAAACATACCGAGTTACTATCCTAAATGCCAAAGTAATGTGATCATTACCCTCCACCCCCACCCCCACACACTGACTTTTAGTGTTCTTTTTTAATTTGGTTCTTGAAAATGTAGGTTTATATCTTTTAGTATGAATTGAATTTTTTCGGTTTGAACTTCTAGTATGCTTTTAAATCTTGGTTTGCATAGTTTTGGAATGCCCTTAAATAACAATGATGATGTCTTTTATTTTTAGTGTGAATTAATTATTTTGTTAATTTATTCTGAACAAATAGCTTCTTTTCCCTTGTATTTTGTATCTTCTTTAGGCCCTATTTTGGTGTTTTGCAGGTGTTTAATACGCTTCACTATTTAGGATAATATACAAACTTTGGGGCTTTGCTTTGATGTTAGATCCTTTAAGGTACTTGCTTATCTATTTGCTTTTGTGTTTTACAGTGTTACCTTGCTTTAGTTTTTAGTGTTTTACACATTTCTTAATTCTCTATGCATTAAAGTTTTTAGTAGTGTTTTTTGAATGCATACCATTTTTTAGTGCTTATCTATTGTATGCATAAAAGTTCTTAGTGCTTATGTATTGAATGCATAACAGTCCTTATCTATTGAATGCATAACCATGATCATCTATTGAATGCATCCAGTTTTTAGTGCTTTACTACATAACAGTTATACATCGTATGCATAATTTTTATACATTGTATTTATAACAGTATATTAGTGTAATAGAAAATGTCGGCCTTGCCAGCGAGTTGATGACTTGGATAATCAAGCAGAAGAACTTCCAAATGCCCGAAGCATAACTGTTATACATTGTATGCATAAGAGCCAACGTTGATGATTTGCATAATCAAGAAGAACTTCCAAACCATTTGGTGTAACAGAAATTCTCGCCTTGCCAGCGAGTACCTTATGGCAGCTGCTAAACATCGCCTTCAACTTGACGATTGATAAATAGCTTACATGAGTTTAAATTTATATTTGAAAGTATCTAATTAATTTACATAATTTGTTCATTCAGTCTTTAAAGGTTTGAGGTTCATAAATTTTATGTTTCTATTTTGATTATTAAAAGAGTGGTATTAAGGAGATGAATTGGGAGTTAAATTTTAGTGCATTCAAAAACTGCTTAGGTCATCTTTTTTTTCCTGCTTAAAATTTCCTTTGTGCCTTCAGTATCTATTGATTTCTTCGGTATCTGTTTAAGCAGGAGCGGTTTCTATTTTGGTTAACTTTTATGTTTCTATGAAGTATAAATTCACTTTAGTGCATTACAAAATGCTGCTTAAGTCGGCCTTTTTTAAGCATTCAAAAAATTCGTAAAATTTATATAGGTCTAGAGGTGTTTCTTGCCAAAATTGTTTAGGTCAGCCTTTTTTTTAAATTTCTCCCTAAAACATTTTTGTGTTGGGATTGCTAATAAAAAAACTTGGTGTGGGAATACTTTTTAGATACTTGGTCACGTCACTAATCTTTTCACAATTTTATAGGACGAGTTAAAATCTCTAATGTACAAGAGGACCATACTTATTCATGTGTGTGGTCTTGATGGATGTTACACTTTTGTTTCAGTTGGAGAAGCTAAAGTCGTTAGTGTTCGAGGCTGAGGTAATTCCTTGAATATTATTAAAGGTTGAAGTCGTTAACAATTGGATCAAACTCATTTAAAAACATATTATTAAAGGTTGGATCGAACTAAGTTACACAGCAATATGATCCAGTTTCAATCTCTTAATCATGTCCATGCCTAATTGCATACGTTGTGACAACAATATGACCATTCCCTGAGTTGCATTCAAGGTTGATACAAGAGCATACTGGGAAATTTCGAAAGCAGGCTAATGCGATAGTCGACTGGGATAAAAGGATCTTGCAAAACCATGATGTTCTCAGTAATCTCGAGACTGAAGTTGCAAATGTGGTTGAATAAGTTGATTATGAAGACTGAAGTTACAAGAGGATATTGCAAAACAATCACCCTTTTTCACGTGGTGGATGAAAAGTTCTGTTATCAGAAGAAACTGCATCAATTTCATGTGGTGGATGAAAAGATCACTCAATAATTTATGTTGCTGGTGTATGATGCTGAGGTCATAGCTTCTTACAACCAGAACCTCTCCGATATTTCAACACTGAAAGATTCACGCTCAAAAGATGCATCACAAAGTTATAATGATCATCAGTATACAAATGGAACCCTCTGTGATGTTACAAATATGCCTCGGGAAACCAAGGTGAGATTTTATTGTTCGGAGCCCAGAGCTATGATTAGTTTTATTATAGAGTTATCCACGTGCAAGTTTGCGCTCATAATTCAGTGCCCAATGCTTTGCAAGCACCCATTATTCCAGAAAGAAAGACCAGCGTGGCAGACCATTAACTGTGACACGCTCCCAAAAGATTACAAGCAACCAAAAATGGAGGAAGACAATTCTGTAAATGATAAGAAGATTACCATGGTCGCAGACACTGAACAATCATTGAGTTTTCACTATGAAGAATATGAAACATAAATATAAATATCATGGAATTAATTATACTCAAAAGAAAACTAAAAATTTATATCGTTTGTATGTTGAGCTCACAACATTTTAATAATTGTTTCAACCATATTGACATATCTTAGAGTTTATATTACCTTCAGCTATCACAAGGCTGTTTACATGTTTCCTTCAGGAATGATTAGTTGATACTAAAGGCTATGCAAAACAAATGTCATTTTATGTAAAAAACAAAAATAAAAATAAAAAAACACCATCTTATAATCCTTGGATCTATTATTCAACTGTATTATGAATTCTTATCTACTTCACTTCAACATACTCAGCCATAATCATAACTGCGAATTGCTGTACTTTTAGTATATGTTGTTTGATATTAGTTAATTACTTTCAGAACATCTAAAATGAACCATAAATAAAACAAGTAGAATCTAAAGATCTACATACATAAAAATAAAGTAGGATCTAAAGACTACAACAATCAAGTAGATGGGTGATTGTTGTACATAGGTACAACAATCAATATGATACCATGAGTGATGGGTGATTTAAGAATTGGAAACATAAATTTGTCAAGGTTGACAACTTATTGATTGAATTTGTCCAAACAATAACTTATTAGGTAACGTGTGCGGTGTCTCCTATATATGCAGGGCTATTGTATACACATTAAAATGGTGTGTTGATGATAGATACCATAAAAAATAGTGACATTAATGCAAGCACATTATATTATACATGGCTAATATGTTTATTAATTTCTTACTAACTATTGAACCAAAAAGTCATTGAAGCACAACATTTTAAAAGGTGAGTTTTACTTATTTGCAATGTGCTTTTGATCGGGGATTGCTAAAATGAATGTAGATGTTAAGTTTCGATCACCGATTCTTTTCAACTACGAACCAGCGTTGCTAATTATTTCTTGCACTTTATTCATTATCTTTTACTTAGTGCTCATAAAAAAACTAAAATGCACGAATTGTTTGCGCGATGCGATTTGTCCCACACTAATGTTTTCAGCTATGAACTGGCACGTCAAAGTTTATATATATTGAGGTACTTTATCCTTGAATTTGTTGTATATTGAAAGGTAACTAACAAAATAAAGTTTTTGATTCTTCTGTATCTTTTTACAGCTAACAAAGAATTCCATGATAATGGATAACAAGTCCATGTAGGACATCAAGTACAAAGAAGTTGTACAAATGCAATTGATGGAGTAATTACGTAGTTTTAGATGGCTAGATGTTTGGATTGATTAGTTAGTCTACACCATAGATTATTTTATTTAGTTATTGATGTACTTTTCATGAATTGGGCTAAATCGATGTTGATGTTTATATTAGGTGCATGAAGGACTATTAATAATGATATTGGATTATTTTTTTTCTTCTTTTTAAACACGGTGGATAGTCTTATAAATAGAGGAATTTTGCCCAAAATTTTTAAATTGTTAACAATTATTTATGTTATATAATAGTTTTCAATTATTATGAGGTTCGGGGTGGACTATTAGTATTGTGTTTGTTTGTTGGAGTATTTTGTATTTTCTTAAACAAGGTGGATAATCCTATAAATTTAGAAAATTTTGTTCAAATTTTCTAAATTGTTTACACATTTGTGTTGTAATTTATGACTTGAATTTTACATGATTCAATATTTTAAAAAATTCATGATTTTCATTTGTTGTATTTTTATTCCTATTTGTTAATCGAGTTTGTGAATACACTAAGTATTATTGTTTCTCTAATACATTTGTAAATCAAGTATCCAACATTGGAGTATAAAAAATTGTTTATCCGTTGCCGAACTAAATAGGACGTATGGTCTTATCAACGACGTGCCCTTTTGAAAATTAGTATTGTGCCTTCAGGCACGGGTATACCCTAGTGTGTGTGTGTGTCTATATATATATATATATATATATATATGTATAACTCATCAAACTCTTCTCCCTCCAAGTTCAATCCTAATACTTTTCTTAACCCCAAGATTTTTCCTAAAATCCATAACTAATTCCACTTAATTAAATTCTATTAAGATTTGGATTCCTCACGCAATGAAAATGTCATTTAATTATTGATAGATTACTTAACATAATTCCACTTAATTAAATTGTAATAAGATTTGGATTCCTCACATAATAAAAATGTCATTTAATTATTGATAGATTACTTAACATCTTTCCATTTATAACCAGCATATAAATATATATATATATACACACACATTATCTTTACATATACACCACGATAAATATAATTATTCCAAACTCCTAATTTATTTGAAGTGACTTGTATTCACCTAAAAATTCTAAATCATAACCATCACAATTATCAAGATTATAATATACTAATTAAACTTCAGTTACTTAGTTTGGTTGCCCAATACTAATTGTATAATATTTTACCAACTACTTCGAATAATCCCCATGCAACATCATGCATGCGACATGCAAATCTACGCATACACCATATGGCTTACACAAAACCCATGCAAACTCATACATGCACATATTTTACATAAACTTTTTAAGAATAGCCCATAACAATACATAATTATTACTTTATGGATTTTATGAAAAGCTGGGGTATTATAAAAAAATTATTGTCTGCGCATGATAAGGGATTACAATTGTTAAGAAATGTGTATTTTAGAAGAGGGATTGCTAGGAAATTGTTTCCATCATGTCATTTACACTAAGGAGATTATATATAAACTATCCATGACCATAAATTGAGGAAGCCTCGAGTAAAAAAACCACTTTACCTATATGTATTTTTTCTTGTCTGTTTTTTCCTTCTTCGAAGTAGTTTGTAAGGTTAGGTTTAAACTCTATCTTTAATTGTAGTTTAATACATTTACTTTCAATAATATGTCATTCAGTTTGCATCTACTTTAAGTTTTTGTATTTCAAATGCTTTACAATTATTGCATTCAAATTTATTTATTGTGTTTTACATACATTCTTTTATTTTTAACTTCAATTTTCCTTTCTTAAAACTATTTTTTAATTCTTGTTAATGACTTCAAAATTAAGATTAGTTCAACCTAAAAAGTTTAGCACTTCACAAAATGTCTTCCTAACTAAAGCATTCAAATAAAGCATAATCGTTTGATTGAATTTTAACTAGAAACGTTTCTTTGGCAGGACCCAAAAATCTTACCTGACACGTTCAAAAAATTATATTTCACCCTAAAAGTTGTGCCAATACCCATTTATTTTAAGGTTAAGTTGTGGTCCTTACCTTAAAACACAGAGTTTGTCTTCAGGCATTGAGGTTTGATGGAGGCTATGAACAATTACTGTTATCTTAGAGTAGCCTTCTGAGGGCCATTTGTTTGAAGTAAATGTCTTGACCACCTACTGGAGAAGAGCTGAGGTCTTTCGGTCTAAATTTTGATTTTGACTCAATAATTGAGACCTCTTTCCACAATTTGAGGTTGAACATCATATTTGATATCATCAAGACTTGTTGCTAAATAATTTTACTTGAGCAAAGAACCTTTTATACTTAATTTCCCCCTTTTGACTAATATATTGAATACGCATATTGCCTAAATTTATCTAAAACTCCACCACACCTTCGTATCCACCACTTTCGTCATCATTGATAATCAACCATCTCCATGATGAGCTACCATCGACTTAGCCATCATCATCACCCTAAAATTTCAAGGGAATATTGTATATTATAAGGAATTTTTTTAATTAACCCACACTTTTTAAAGCCTTATTTGAATTACCCCCATTTCTCTAATCTCTTTGGCATTACCCTAATATTTTAGCTAAAAACGAAAACCATTGGAATAATCTCTGAAATCTAGTAATACATAACCCCCCCCCTCCCCCTAAACGTGTGCAAAACAAAATATCCTTTACTTTAATGTTCATCCGTGTTATTAAACACCCAACCTCTTCTCCAAATAACAAACCCAAAATCAAAACCCTATTTTTCAACACTATCTATATTCCAAACAAACAAAATGTGATTCTTTCCATTCTAAAGAAAATCTTGAACCCAAAATCACCACTAACGCAAGTCACACACCGAAAATAATTAATAAGCCATTAACCCAAAATATATTTTCTTTCACGTAGAGACTTAAGGATCACTTGGCCCATGTAAGATTTAAGATCATGAAATAAATAAATAAATAAAACAAAGGATGGAATCAAAATGAAATCAAAATCTTTCAATTTTGTTAAGAAATCAATCACGTTCCTTGAATTTAATGGTTTGTTTGCATACCCTAGAACAAAATTAATATGTAAGTTTACTATATTTTAATGACTTCATCTCAAAAGCTTATTACTTTATGGCAACCAAAAAACAGTAATTAATTTGTTGCTTACATAATCCAAAAGTGGAATCCTCTCTCCTGACTAATGTCCCCAAAATTAAAGAATTTTCCATGACCTAAATTGAATTAGACGTTTGAATGTATCAAACAAATATGTTCATATTTCCATGTTTATTAATTTTTCCAAATATGAAATATTTACAACAATGTATCTTTAAATCCATTACATATGTAATTTAGAGGTACGAAGTTAGAAATCAGAATAAGGGGGACAAATTTAGTGGAGATAGAATGAATATGGGTGGAGAGAGAGAGAGAGAGAGAGAGAGAGAGAGAGAGATGTTGTGTTTAGATAGAGTGTTAAATTTATAATTTGTTGAGTGAGGAATAAGATGGAATATTGTTTACATGACATTATTTTTAATCAATGGTGTTTTTTTCTTAAAAACATGTTATGCTTAATTATGAATTTAAATATTTTTAAATAATGTTAAACTTTGGTAGTTATGTAAACTGAATGAATAAAGTTGAAAAAATGTCAAATAATATATCTAAAGTAAGGATTATGTTATTAATGTTGAGGTGTAAAACATGTGCCAATACCCATAATACACTCTAAAGCTAAAATCATGACAATGCATGATAATGCCATGTTAGAAACACAAGGTTTAAGGCATGCAAAATAGAAGCACGACACATTAAAACTACAAGCACCACAAAGCAAGCCTAGTTGCTGACTCACCATCTTGTGTTTACTTATAAATACGCCCCCCGCTTTGTACTTTGAAACATACAATGGAAATAAATACAATATAATCTCGAAGATTTTGATCCATTTTGTGTTCAAGATCCATTTTATTCAACGCCTTAACATCACGATTTTTCCAGTTAGTTGATTTTTAAGCCTCTCCTAAAATCATATTTGATCTTTTTATCTACTACGGTTGATAACGATTATTTTCTATGATAAATTTATTATAAATAATTTATTTATTCTACCATATCTTCGTATATTATTTAACGAGAAACATATATGAACATGCTACATCTTTTCCTATGAACGTGCAATATATTTTTTTTATTAGATAAAAGTTTGTTATATAGAATCTGAGAGTGCGCTATTCTCTAGTGGAGGAAACTTATTTAATTAGATGTCAACCAACAAACAAATTTTAATTCTAATTAACCCTAGAACAAGAAATTATGTGATTCAAATCAAGCATGTAAAGAAATGACAACTTCAGGAAAAAAAATCCAAAGGGAAAAACCTTTTATTTCACTATAGATTCCAAATTGAAACTTACAAATACAATAGAGAAATAAATCCAGAAGAATCACCCACATGTGATTTACGTCTAATACAACAATGATCCCAACAAGAACCACAAAGATCTCAATCTTCCTATAGCAATGAATTACCAGAAGAACCCACAAAGACCCCAGTCGTCAACAATAATTTCCGCAAGAATCATAAGAGCCACAATGAAGACTCCTTCTTCACAACATTAACTTCAATATAGAAATGTTATGGGTTCCAAAGATGATTCATAAAAGTATATAGGAGATGATGTGCGAATCAAAATAAGTTTTTCCCTTTTAAAAGTGAAGACTTAAAGTAACTCTTTTGTAGCTTTCGTAAATGCAAAGTCTTTAAAAAATCTATCAAAAATTGGTATTTATAGGTGGACACAAAAATCAAGGTGATGCAACCTCGTTCGAATAAGAAGATGGCCTCATTCTAATGACAGGGTGATTTTGTTTGAACGACATATAACTCGCTTCTAACATGATGCAAAAACTTAAGACCGTAAGACCTCGTTTGATAAATGATTCAAATGACTTACTACGAGATCCCAGTCATGGTAGAGAGATGGTAATCTCACTTCAATGAGACGGACAAAAATGAAATTATCTTTAAGTTCAAAAAATTATTTGAAAACTTCCTCGTTTTGTAAAAAATCGATTTAAAAAAATCTCCCAATACTTTGCAAAACATCTACTAAACCAAGACAATAACCATACCAATATTACGTGATGTCGTGGAGTATGTTAAAGTTTCTTAATAATAGGATCCGTCTTCAAGAACTTGTGAACATGAAATGCCATGACAGAAGTAATGAGATAAGCCATACTTGATGTAAACTAGATACTAGGGACAAGCCCTAGATGCTAGGGGCAATGATAGAATTGTTTTCCGTTACAAATATCCCCCGTCGCTAGTTTTGTACAAAATAAAAATTTTGAATTTTCCAACAAATCCTATAAAAATCTAATACCCACCCCGAAACCCATAAATGGAAAGATACTAAACATTTACAATTCTTCAAAATCATCAACTTTTCAAATCTTCAATTCTCTTGCTTTCTCTTGATCTTTTTTGTGGAGCTTTGTCTTACGTGTAGTTTGCATATGCTTATCAAAGTGTACTTACACACAATATACAAACAAATATACCTTGTGACGCATTGATCTTGAAATAAGATAAAACTCATAAATCAAATCAATTATCCCCCATAAATCAAACTCTCACTCCCTACAATTCATTCCCCCCTTTCTATTTGTTTGAAATAGACAAGGAAAATAAGAAAAAATAATAAATCGGAGTGTGTCACAACGTTCATCGATTAGCATTACAAATACAATGCAATCAGAATCAAGTAATGATAAACTAAGAAAAACCAACTATTTTTTATTTTTCAAACTTTTGTACGCAAAAAAGGTTTTATAAGAATAGCACACACCATGAAATAGCACTAAGATAACCAAGTCATGAACACATAATGAATGGATGTGAACAAATTCGATAGGAAAATCGACTCAAACAATCATAACATATGTGCACGGTGAATTTTGGATACTCTTAACAAATGAACTCAAAGTTGTCCTTAGGTGTGAAAATGTTGAACTCATATGATATTGACTCAATCTAATCAAAAAATTAAAGTCTGAACTGATTTTCACACAAATAACACCCAAATCTATGTAATGCTTTTACGAGAATTTTTCAGGACGTGCAACCCCATTGATCTTCGACTAAACTCCGTTCAAACTCATATATAGAATATTTGTCTCAACTCTTTTGTTTTGAAGAAATCAATGCTCATATGTAGAGAAGCATCAATGTTCTTTCAATTTGGCCCGACACTTTATATTTTTTTTCTTTTTGTGCCTTTAATCTTTTATGCGCTTTTCTTTTTGCAAATAGTGGCTATTCACTCATACTTTCGCAGGCTGATTCCATTGCTTTTAAATTAACACATTTACCGGAGATATAATTTTCATTTTTTTCAATCCGGATGATGGTTCTTACAAGTACTACTTTGATTAGCTTGTTTTATCACATTTCATTCATTTTAAAGGCAAGATTAAGATGATTTTTTTTTTACCAACATGTGACAGACAAGTGAAATACTCAAATAAATTTGTGCATGTTTGCATTAAAGGAGATAACGAGTCAAACATGTAAAAATTAATCACTAATCACATCTCAATGACTCCAATACATTATAAGGCACATGGATGAAATGATGTTGTGTCTCAAAACACTCTCAAAATGTTCATATGGATAATGAAATGATATTGTGACTAGGTAATCCTAAATGTCCATCCATATGAGGTGTAAACAAAATACAAAAATCTTTTTGGATTTTTCAAAAAATTTATAAAAAATAAAATCTCATTGGCTTTTTCACTTTTTCTTTAAAAAAAAGAAAATCTTTTGGTATTTTTCCAAAAATTTTCTAAGAAAAACAAAACTCTATTTGGATTTTTCAAAAAATATAAGAAAATGGATAAATAAATACAATGGTAGTACATATAAGAAAAATGCATAAATGATATAAACATGAAAAGCATCCTATGCTAACAAACACATCCAAACCTTAATCATTAGGTTTGGAGGTATTCTCCAAAGGATATGACATCCTATGAAAAACATCAATTAAATCATGTGAAGTTTTGACCAAACACTCAACTTGTTCTAAAATATGCTCAAAATCTCTCAGGTTATGTGCGGGATCTCATTGAGTAATATGTGTGGTAGTGCATGTGGCAACACGTGAAGTCACATATCGTGGAACATAACTATAAGATACACTACCCAACTTAAAATAAAATTCCCTAAGGTGTCCTATTTTCTTGTAATGGGAACAAACATACACGGGATTAGGAAGAACTCCCTCAAAATGTTCAGGATGCGCTCTCCCATGGGGAAACGAACACCTAAGAGGGTTAGGTTGTGAACCAAATGGATCTATAAAAAACATGAGAGCCGGCTCGAGTGCAACTTGGGAAGTGGACGCACAATCATAACCTATTTCTTGTCTCTCAACATTACCTAAAGCGGGATCGAGGAGCATCTTTCCAACCTTCTTAGATGTTTCCTCTAAAGTGACTTTGACCTCCCGGGCACGTTCGAGATCTCTCTTGAATTGGGATAAACGGGCTTTAAGTTTCTTCGAGTCTTCAATGAATATTAAAGATCTCCCGTAAGACTAACCACGACGTTGGTCAACTCACTCTTTTCCTGACCTAAGACATTCAACTGCTTACACAAAAAAACTCTTACCTTCTTAAGTTGACTCGTTGATGCCTCACACACCCTTTAAACTTTCACCTCTCTCTCCAAATATAACACCTTAAGACTTAACTCTTTGTTAAACTTTTTTGTTTTCAACATCTCATTGTATAAATCACTAAAAGCTTTTTAAAGATCCGCTTCTCACTCACTAGCAATCTCATCCTCACACTCACTCGAATGGCTCGAAAAATCATCGAGGTTGTCATGCTTACATGAGTCATCCTTGTCATAGGATGAACTAGAAGTACTCATTTGACTAGACATGAAAGAAACACACTTTTCATGTGGTGATTCTCGCCCGAAATCAACCAACTCGATGTCATTATTCCTAAGAGTGGCTTTGTTAGCAATCTCTTTGCCCTTTCTCGTGAGCATAGTGGTACACTCAAAAGCCTTGTGCCATTTGTCCTCACACTCAAAACATCTTACCTCTTACTATTTGTCACTGCAATCCTCGACCTCATCTTTCTTTCTTTTTTTCTCAAAAATATTTTTATTGGAAGAATTATTTTTGGAAATTTTGAGAAATTTTTTTAAAAAATTCGCAAACAAGGCCAAGTCATCAACATTAAACTCTCCCACAGATTTAGACATGTAGACTTTCTTATTTTTCTTTTTCTTAATTTGACTCTTTAAAACCACCCCCTTTTCCTTAGGCTTAATGGCTTTCGAAAACATGTCGATCTCATAAGTTTGAAAGCCTCCTACGAGTTAAGACCCCTAAAAACCTAAGCATGGTGAGCTTAGAAATAAATCGAGAAGGGAGTGACCTCGAAATATTTTTCACGACTCTTAACTCCTAAATTTTCTCACCCGTATTAAAACTTGTGTTAACAATGTCTGATAACCTAGCATAACATCCATAGAATGATTCGGACTCGAACATAGTGATGGTCTCAAATTGGGTGATCGAATTCTAAATCTTAGACACCTTGACAGCATTGGTACCCTCATGTATCAATTATAGAATATCCCATGCTTCCTTATATATAGTGAACATCATCATGCGGTATAACTCTTCAGGGGTGACGACTCCAAAAATAGCACTAAGGCCAAGGGAATTGTAGGTAACCCGCTTAAATTCCTCATCAGTCCAGGAAGAAACAGATTTGGGATTCATGATGTTATCAACAATGACAGTGGGAGGATTCCACCCTCTTTTACAAACAATCCAAACTTTTTCATCAATTTCCTTTAAAGTGGATGTCATATGGGCTTTCCAATAGGCATAGTTTGATCCATCAAAAATTGGCATCCTATTATATAAATTCTTCATCAGAAAATTTGCGATTTTTCAAAACAATTGATATCTTAGATAAATTTTGCGGAAAAGTATTTCACGATAACTTGGTGAAACCATCTCTGATACTAATTTTTAAAAATCGTATCAGCAGGAAAAACTCTTTTTTTTAAATCAGGATCACACGATAACTTGGTGCAACCTACTCTGATACCAATTTGAGAGTACGTTATTCTCAAATGGAGTAAACTTATTTAATTAGATGTCAAACGAAAAACAAATTTTGTTTCTTATTAACACTAGAACATGCAACTATGTGATTCAAATCAATCATGTAAATAAATCACAATTTCAGGAAAAAATCCCCAAAAAAAAACTTTTATTTTACTATAGTTTTCAAATCGCAACTTACAAATACAATGGAGAAATAAAGTCCGACAAAACTCTTGTAGGTGATCTATGTCTACTTCATCAATGGTCCCCATGAGAGCCACAAAGATCGCAATCTTCCTTCAGTAATGAATTCTTGAAATAGCCCACAAAGGCTGTAGTCGTCAGCAATTATTCCCACAAGAATCACAAGAGCGGCAGTGAAGAATCCTTCTTCACAAAAGTAACTTCAATATAGAAGTTTTTTTGAATTTGAAAGATGATTCACAAAAGTATATAGGATATTACATGTGAATCAAAATAAGTTTTGCCCTTTTAAATGTGAAGGCATAGAGCGATTGTTCTGTAATTTTCGTAAATGCAAAGTTCTTACAAAAAACCTATCAAAAATTGGTATTTATAGTCAGACACAAAAATCAAGGAGGCACGTCCTCGTTCTAATGACATGGTGATTTCATTCGAATGATAAATATCTCGCTTCTAATGAGATGCAAAAACTTAAGATAGTAAGCCCTCATTTGAACCTCCTTTGATAAATGCTTCAAACAATCTTCTAACGAGATCCTGGTCGTTCTAACGAGATTGTAATCTCGTTTAAATGAGACAGCCAAAAAATGAAATTATTTTTAATTTCAAAAACAGTTCGAAAAAATGTTTGAAACTGCCTCGTTTTGTAAAAAAATCAGTATATAAAAATCTCCCGATAGTTTGTAAAAAAATCCATTAAAACAAAACAACAACCATACCACTATTACGTGATGTCGCATGTTGAACTTTCTTGATAATTGGATTCGTCTTCTAGAACTTGTGAACATGAAATGCCATGACGGCAGGAACGGGATATGTCATACTAGATGTAAACTAGATACTAAGGACAAGTCCTTGATGCTAGGGGCAATGATAGAAAATTTGCCCTTTCAAAACTTATTTTTTTGTATCTTAAATAGTTTATTTCTTTGTCATACCTTACAAATCTTGATTTTACTACGTTGGACTTATCTGAAAACAATTATCACTCATGGATTATGGATGATAAAATTGATCTTGATGTTATGAATTTGGGACAAATAGTTAAAGTAGAAAATAATGCATCCCTGCAAAACCGTGCTAAAGACATGATATATTTATGCAACCATATCCATGAAGGATTAAGAAACTGTCTGGGAGAGCACCATGACTATTATCCTTCCAAAAGCTCACAACGAATGGTCATACTTTTAGTTTCAAGATTTTAAATTTGTATATGTGTACAACTTAGCATTATTTAGTATTACCTCATAGTTGAAATTATTTGGTCATCCTATAAGTGAAGAGGATATGCTTGAGAAAACATATTCAACATTTTATAATGATTCCCATCCTATAAGTGAAGGGGATATGCTTAAGAAACATATTCAATATTTCATAACGATAATATTATTCTATAATAAAAATATCGAGAATGCCATTACCAAAAGTACTCGACATTAATATTTATTCTTCTTGTTGTTGAAAAACATAATAAAATTTTAATGAGAAATCGTGAATCCGGTCCGACCGGATCTGCACTAGTGCCTGAAGCACATGAAAACGTTTATGGAGGTTGTGGACGTGGATGAGGACATGGCCCCAGAGGTGGTCACTGACACGAATCAGAATGTGTCTTTAAAGTGTGTACTCTCTAGGCTCAAGTGTAAGCATGTCGTTCAAGTAATAATCCGACAAGTCGGGTATCGATCCTCAGGGAAAAAGGACAACAGAGTTGTGACGATGGGATAAGACGGAGGAATCCTAACGATGACTCTAAAAAGAAAGGAAAAGATTTGATTTTGGTTTTTGGGATTGATTAAACTAAATGCACTTATGAAATTATGATGAAATATGCAACTAACTAAATTATCTAAATGAAGAATGAAGAAATAAATTGAAACTTTTTGAATCTAAATGAGGGGAAAATAGGATGGGAATACAATCCTCCAACCCTAGTGTAATGTAGTGACAATGTTAATCATAAATTTATCCAATTAATCCAACCCGGAATTTAGTACTCCCAAGCATTATGTATACGAGGTTCAAGCCCGCGTCATACCTAATCTGAGGATGAGTAAATCGGTATTGCGATAATAGCACTCAAATTGTACTCTATATCACCACGAGTACCCAAGGTCAAACGAGATATAAAGATCCACAATTATTATGTAATTACGCAATACGATCAAAATTAAACGTTAAATTCATCGGATTAACGTTATACACATACACTAACACATCAGGTTGGGTTCATGCATCCCAACCTTTAAAACCTAGCCGAACATGTTAAATAGACTAATGCATGAAATGGTAACGTTGCATGTGCATGAAATCATGATGAAACTAGCTAGAAGCATGTAAATACATATTATGAATGCGAAAATAGGTTGATTCGATTACGAAAACTAAGCATGCAAGAACAACAACAAAAATATTGAATCTTGAATTAAAACTTGAAAAGCAAACCCTTAACAATTGAATCTTGAAGCAAAATAATTCCTTTGATGTTCCTAGATGTTTCTTCTTCTTCTCTATCAAAAACTGAGTAAAAATACTCCTAATGGCTTCTCCTAAGTTGTGACCTACGTTCCCTACAATATTGGAGTGTTCAAAACCTAATAGGAGACTTGGGAACCAATCAGCATAAAAGGCAAAATTCGCGTATCAGGTACCCCAAACCGGTTCGGGTGTACCTGTGAACCGGTTCACCCCCCCACCCCCCCCCCCCCAAACCAATTCGGCCTGGGGTTCGCGAATGTATGCTAGCCTGGAGTTCAACACTTAGCATTTTTCTGGCTTTTCTCTTCTTTTCTTGGATTTTTCTTCAACTTCAACTGAGCATAACTTTTCAACCGTAGCTCGGATTTGGGTGTCGTTTCTTCCAGTATTCTCGTTGTTCCGAGATCTTCAACTTTCCAGTTGACTTCTCCTTCCGGATATGGCTGTACAATTACCAATTGGCCCTTGAATTTGCCTTCTTAGCCTTTCTAGCATTGTCTTGCTTCCTCCTTTGCACTGCTTGCATAATTAACATGTAAAATCAATAGGAGAAGAAAAAAACATGAAATACTCACCACGAAGGTTAGTAGCATAAATGTGAAGCAATTCCATATATATTACATCACTCGGGTTCACAAATGTACTGAAATTAGGGGGATAAATATACAATATTTATGCCCAATCAAACCCTCCCTAACTTAGAACATTGCGCGTCCCGAGCAATGTAAAATAATGAGAGTATGAGTTAAGGATCCATCAAAGACTTTATTGGATAAAGTACCACTTTCGCGGGCAAGTGATTGAATTTAGCACATGCAACAAGCCTTTGAACCTCTAGGTTACCCTAGTAGGACGAGTTGTGTCTCGTGAGGGTTTGCAGTGAATATACCCACAAAATTCGACTCAAAGAAAAATTCAAAATACGCAAAAATTGAGCAATTCAAACTTTTCCAGAAAATAATCATCATTAAGTCATAGTTACGAGTCTCAAACCGTAGTGTGTGTGCGCAAAGCCGGAAATATAACCGCCAATTTTCACTGATTGATCATTACGTTACTTATCCGAAAATTCATTTTGATTTCAATTCTCACGGAATACTCTCTGAAACGAACCTCTCGGATTATGGCTATTCTGTCGACATGCATGATATAAAGAGTAAATGTAATTGAAGCAAATTCACGCCTGCAATTAGAAAGACGAAAACTTTATGGTGAAAGGATCTCATCAACGGATTACAATTTTAAAAAAAACGGGAACATTGCCTCTATTTTGCGCACTTAACCTCTTATATTATCTTTTGGTGTCTTAACTCTCCACGCGGTAATCAATTTTCGCAATTTGGACTCGGTTAGGACTTTTTCGGGTTGAAGGTTGCATTGGGTAAAATGAAGGAGGCATGGAAGGTTGGAATTGGAAAAATCATTAATGATGTGCAATTGTGCTTTTTTCGGGCTATTGCTCATTTTTCTTCTTTTTCTATTTTTTTAGATTTTTTTTCATTTCTTTTCTTGTTGTTTTGTTGAGCATACTATTTTGTTTCTTGCCCCTTTATATGCACTTTTTGGACTCAAAATCTGAATTTTCTCATTTTTTACAATTCCGGCTATTTTGGGTTTTTCGGGTTATCAAACGAAAGGGAAAATTATTCGGCTCAATTTGGGTTGCAAAGGGTGATTTTTCGCTACTTTTTCTGGCCAAAATTTTGGGTGACAAACGAGGGCCTACTTCATTGTCCAAAATGCCAATTGCGTTACCATATGCGTTTCGAGGTGAATTTAAGTTTAGAGACTAATTTGGCACGTTTTTCAAGGCAATATTGCACACATTTTTCAAAAGCGGTCAAAATGAAAGGATTGAGATCCTTGACAACTTATTAAGCGCTAAAAAGAACTTTGAGTTAACAATTAACTTGGAATGATTTAAAAGCTCGCAAAACGGGGTAGGCTCGAATCTCACCGGGTTTGTTAATCTCCACATTTATTCATTAAGTCGTCAATTTTCGCACAATTTCTATCTTTGGTCAATTTCGGCGTTGTGTATGTTGGATATTTACAATTTGAGACTCCAATTCGACTTTTAATGATATTTTTGAAAATTTTGAATTCCAATTTTTATTTATTTTGAACAAAAATATTTTTGGGTTTTTCAAAATTTTATGATGTTTTTTGGAAATTTTTGGGCATTTTTGAAAATTTGTGAAGTTTTAGAAATACGCACTTGTGACCCCCCATTAACTTAGACTTTTGCATTGTCCTCAAGCAAAAAGGATGAAAATCTAACTCAAAGCGAATAATAAGTGCGGAAAAATAAAACAAACAAATATGAAAACTGCAACAAGACACTATATGACACTCATGCATGACTCAAAAATACAACAACAATCACCCCATACGCGTCGGGGGTGTGACGACCTCTCCTCTCTCCACAAAATCACCCGACCCCACTAACGGGGGTCGATGCTCTCTTTGTCATTCCCGTCCTAAGATTATATTCTAACAATCGAAACAAGTTGGGACCTCGCCCATAGATAAAGGATAAACCGGGAGACTCATCGTGACTAACTGGAAAGGAATCCTCGTGATGCTGGCGCAAAGTGTGATCTGCGTGCATTGACTCGGAGGGAACACCTAGGTTTCGTTCAATTTTTAAGATGCATGGGTCGGGCTCTAAGTCAGATGAACCACGACTTTTGTCCTCACTTGCCTTCGGGGACTCTAGTGTTGTGGGTGGATTGTCACAACGAAGGAATTCATCAATTTTTGCTTTCAATTCACTTTCGTCTAAGTGACTACATGAATCCAATAGAGATTGGCCTTCAAGAGTAATACTTTCATCCACCTGCCCGAATTCTCTTTCAAAATCTTCCATGCTCATGTCTCCTAGTTCTCTCTCTCGAGTAGTGCCTACGTCCTCTCTTACGTGCTCGATCTCCAACTCCACCAGTTTTCTCTCTTCTAACCCCTCTCTCTCTCTCTTTCACTTGCGGTCACTACACACCTCACCCCCACTTTTCTCTCATTGTCACAACTACCACTATTACCTGATGAAATAGGGCACACCCCTAACGGCTCTCTCTTGTGGGACCCCTCATTCTCATGGCTCGACACTAAGCAGGACCCTAGGGCATCTCCATAATCATTTTCCTCAAAGTACTCCCCTACAATCTCGTCTATGAAACTCACCTCGTGAAGGTCATCTTCTTCCCCCGTATGTTGAGCGACATGGAAGATGTTTGTCTCTAAGGTCATGTTCCCAAAGGTGAGTTGCATTCGCCCATTCCGAGTATTGATGATTGCGTTAGCCGTCGCTAAGAAAGGGCGCCCAAGGATGATGGGAACATGATTGCTCGAGTTGAAGGAGGGCTCCGTACCCCAAATGACAAAATCTACCGGGAAGTAGAAGGTGTCAACTTGGACGATCACGTCCTCAATTATGCCTCGTGGAATCTTCACAGTTCGATCCGCTAATTGGAGAGTGACCTTCGTGGGCTTGAGGTCGCCCAAGTCAAGTTGCCTATAGATGGAGTAAGGGAGGATATTGACACTTGCTCCCAAATCAAGTAAGGCTTTTTCGATTTTGTTTTCTCCAATGATGCAGGAAATGGTGGGGGCATCGGGATCTTTGAATTTAGGTGGGAGGTCATTGATTAGAATGGAGATCACATTTTGTGCTAGAAAGACATTCTTCTTTGCCTTCATCTTCCTTTTTACCGTCAACAAATCTTTGATAACTTTGCCGTAAGCTGGGATTTGCTTAATGGCATCGAGGAACGGTAAATTCAGCTTTACTTGCTTTAGCACATCTAGCACTTCATCACGTGGGTTTCCTTTATGTGAAGGGATCAACCTTTGAGTAAATGGTGCCGCGGTGGGTGGTTTGTCTACTACCTCAGGCTCACTAGTGTCGTTTTCATCACCTTCATTCAAGGGGACATCTTCGGCCTCTTTCATCCCGGGCGAAATCTCCTTGTCTTTAAGTATGTCTCGTGGGGGAGGTAACAAGTCAACTACCCTCCCACTGCGTAGAGTGGTAATTTCTCTACATTGCTCAGGATGGTCTTAGGGTGTTGAGCTAACACTAGTTTGACTTTGGAGAGGTCTTTGGCCCTGGGCTGGAAACTTGCCCTTCTCTTGGACAATCAACGAGGATTGTATCTTTGACAGATTTGCATTTATGTCACCAATCAGACGATCATATTTGGCATTGGTTTCGGTCTGGCTTGCGATGAATTGATTTATGGTATCCTCAAGAGTTCTCCATTGTGGTGGGATATAATTTCCGTGAGGTGGTGGTGCTTGCACATGTCCTTGCATGTGTGGAGCTTGTTGAAATTGTTGTGGAGGAGGAGGGGCAACATGCGAAGGAGGGTTCATTGCGGTATGCTGTTGCCCGTAGCTAAAACCGGGGTGGTTTTTCCACAAAGGGTTGTATGAATTCCAATGCGGGCCATCAAAATTACCCTTAAAGCCTCCTATACCACTAACTTTCTCCTGCAACATTACTTTGTAGGGGGGTATCGTCGGGCATTCCTCAGTTGAATGTCCTGCCTCACAAATCGCACACACATTCACGATAGGATTTTGGATAGATCCAACTACCTCAAATAAGTTTCGCAATCCTTTCTCAATGGTGTCCAACCGACAGTCCGTCATAGAATTCTTGTCTACGTGGAATAGGCCGGACGTCGACGGAGTGGTGGTAGATTGTCGATTTCGATTTTGAGCGTTCGGATCGGATGTATCCCAGGATTGGGTAGTCTCGGCCACATACCTCATGTGAAGATCAGCATCGTGGGCATCGATATCGACAAACGGACCACTTCCCATGGTTTCAACAAGTTTTTTAGAGTTAAGGTTTAACCCATTATAGATAAAGGAGATGATTTGCGATGGATCAAATCCATGATGGGGGCATGAAGCCACTAACTCGTTGAAACGTTCATAACATCGATGGAATGGCTCATTTTCATGTTGCCTAAATGCTTGAATTTGAGCCTTGATAGAGATTGTTCGATGTGTTAGGAAGAATTTCTTGAGAAATTTAGACTGTAGCTCATTCCAGGATGGAATCGAGCTTGGAGGTAAAGACCAGAGCCAGGATTTAGCTTTATCTTTAAGGGAGAAGGGGAAGAGTTTGAGACGGATTACCTCTTGTGTGCAAGTTTGATCATTGAGAGTATCACACACGTCCTCAAATTCCCTTATATGTAGGTATGGCTTTTCAGAATACATACCGTGGTAATGTGGTAGCGTCTAGATCATTCCATTTTTGAAACGGAACTGCCCGGCATTATACGGGAGTATAATGCATCCCGGAGTGACAGTGCGCTCAGGATATAAGAATTCTCTCAACGGGCGGTACGGAAGCTCGTCCTCACCGGTGGGTGCATTACTATGTTGCGACATATCTCTCTCACTTGACGACTCGGCGCTCTCACTAGGTGTGCTCGAAGTGTGTCCTACGAATGAGAATGGAGTGTTACTGGAGACTGAGTGCGACGGTGTGGGCGGTGGGATCTAAAACTGTGGAGCGTTTGGAGTGTGGGGACTATCAGGGTTATACTCAACAAGTGGATTTTCGTGAATGCTGGTTAGAGTATTATGGGTGTGGGAGTGGTTTCAGAATTTTGCATTAAAGCTTAGGAGAGGTGATGATTATGAATTTTTTTTTTTTTATTATTTTTTTTTTTTTGCAGTCAAAGCTTTGGATTAACTCAATATAATCCTAAGTCTACCTAATTCCCCGGCAACGGCGCCAAAAACTTGACACGACTCAGAATGTGTCTCTAAAGTGTGTACTCTCTAGGCTCAAGTGTAAGCCTGTCGTTCAAGTAATAATCCGACAAGTCGGGTATCGATCCTCAGGGAAAAAGTACAACAGAGTTGTGACGATGGGATAAGACGGAGGAATCCTAACGATGACTCTAAAAAGAAAGGAAAAGATTTGATTTTGGTTTTTGGGATTGATTAAACTAAATGCACTTATGAAATTATGATGAAATATGCAACTAACTAAATTATCTAAATGAAGAATGAAGAAATAAATTGAAACTTTTTGAATCTAAATGAGGGGAAAATAGGTTGGGAATACAATACCCCAACCCTAGTGTAATGTAGTGACAACGTTAATCATAAATTTATCCAATTAATCCAACCCGGAATTTAGTACTCCCAAGCATTATGTATACGAGGTTCAAGCCCGCGCCATACCTAATCTGAGGATGAGTAAATCGGTATTGCGATAATTGCACTCAAATTGTACTATATATCATCACGATTACCCAAGGGCAAACGAGATATAAAGATTCACAATTATTATGTAATTACGCAATACGATCAAAATTAATCGTTAAATTCATCGGATTAACGTTATACACATAGACTAACACATCAGGTTGGGTTCATGCATCCCAACCTTTAAAACCTAGCCGGACATGTTAAATAGACTAATGCATGAAATGGTAACGTTGCATGTGCATGAAATCATGATGAAACTAGCTAGAAGCATGTAAATACGTATTACGAATGCAAAAACAGGTTGATTCGATTACAAAAACTAAGCATGCAAGAACAACAACAAAAATATTGAATCTTGAATTAAAACTTGAAAAACAAACCCTTAACAATTGAATCTTGAAGCAAAATAATTCCTTTGATGTTCCTAGATGTTTCTTCTACTTCTTCTCTATCAAAAACTGAGTAAAAATACTCCTAATGGCTGCTCCTAAGTTGTGACCTACGTTCCCTACAATATTGGAGTGTTCAAAACCTAATAGGAGACTTGGGAACCAATCAGCATAAAAGGCAAAATTCGCGTATCAGGTACCCCGAACTGGTTCGGGTGTACCTGCGAACCGGTTCGCCCCACCCCCCCCCCAAACCGATTCGGCCTGGGGTTCGCGAATGTATGCTGGCCTGGAGTTCAACACTTAGCATTTTTCTGGCTTTTCTCTTCTTTTCTTGGATTTTTCTTCAACTTCAACTGAGTATAACTTTTCAACCGTAGCTCGGATTTAGGTGCCGTTTCTTCTAGTATTCTCGTTGTTTTGAGCTCTTCAACTTTCCAATTGACTTATACTTCCGGATATGGCTGTAAAATTACCAATTTTCCCTTGAACTTGCCTTCTTAGCCTTTCTAGCATTGTCTTGCTTCCTCCTTTGCACTGCTTGCATAATTAACCTGTAACATCAATAGGAGAAGCACAAAACACGAAATACTCGCCACGAAGGTTAGTAGCATAAATGTGAAGCAATTCCATATATATTACATCACTCGGGTTCACAAATGTACTGAAATTAGGGGGGTAAATATACAATATTTATGCCCAATCAGTCATGGTAGAGGTTTCGGTCATAATCATGGATGAAAAACCTATTATAACCTTAAAGGTTTTCAGCAACATAATTTTGGGCATAAAAATATTATAAATGCACAATACCGCCATAAATGGAATGATATTCAACAAAAGCAAGAAAAGGGAGATGATGTGGAAAAATAATACGATAATATTTGTTATCGATGTGGCATAAAAGGTTATTGGACAAGAATGTGCCGTACACCAAAATAATTGGTGGATCAGGCATCAGTGAAAAATAAATGGAAAAATGCTGAAATAAAATTCATTAACATTACTAGCCTTGAAGTGTCAGATTTCTTGGAGGACCTGGCGGTAGAATTGATCAGCTCATTGGTGATGGGTCTGTTTCCACCAATATGAGTTATTTTAAGCCTTTTTATCCATGTATATGTTATTATTCCATATGGCTTTTAGTATTGTAAATTTCTTATCATGACACACACACACACACACACGCACACACACACACACACACACACACACACACACACACATACATATATATATATATATAGTCAAGCTCTCCAACATACCTATTTTTTAAAATAGTAAAAAAAATGTATTTTTCAACCGAATTTCGTATACACAATCTCCTTGATGAAGAGATCATCTACAAAAATAATCATAAAAAAATTCAACCCGAAAATGGGTAAAATGAAAAGTGGGTATATATGAGCATTTTTGGCCGTTCAAATTTTTGCTATCATCTCATCCACTTCTGGATTGAATTTGTTGATATTTTTTTTGTAGATGATCTCCTTACTATATAGATCGTATATACCGAGTTTGGTTAAAAAAATAGATTTTTTTACTATTTTATAACATGTGTATGTTCATAGGTATGTTAAGTGAGGTAAGTTGGAGAGACTAACTATATATATGTATAGGATTTTTTATCAAAGTTGGATTGGGTTAATTAGGAATGAATGGTAAACATGTATGTCTTGCAGATAGTGCACCAACTCATACAATCCTCCAAGATAGAAAATACTTCTAAAAAGTGACATTATATGAAGCTATTATTAACACAAAATCAAATTCTGTAAATACAATAGAGATCTCTGGAAGAGGCGCCATATTATTACAATGTGGCAAAATTACATATTAGTGATGATGTGTATCCAATAAAATCTAGAAAGAATCTGCTCAGTTTTAAAGAAATCTGCTAAAATGGGTACCATATTGAGACTATAAATCATCATAATATGGAGGATCTTTGCATTATGACAACTCTCTCAGACTGGAAGTGAATACTTGAAAAACTTCATGTCCTATCTTATAGATTATATCACACAAATATAAGAGTTGTAGAATATTATATGTACTAGAAGATTAATGATAATTATACATTTATACTTTAACATAATCATTTTAATCCTTTAGGATCCCGAATGATGCGTAGAATTATTACAAACTCATGTGGGAATTAATTAAATAACCAAAATATTCTTTTATCAAATGATATAAATGTACTACTTATCCTCAAGGAAAATTAATTATCAGAGCATACCCATTGAAGATTAGTATTGATACTCCAACTTTCTTTGAACAAATTCATGGGGATATTTGTGGTCTTATTCACCCTCAGTGTGAACCATTAAAATATTCTTTGGTCTTTATAGATGCATCTATGAGATGGTCACGTGTTTATATACTTTCAACTTATAATGTTTCATTTCCATTCTTCCTTGGTAAAATTATCTAATTACAATCACACTTTCCAGACTATAGTATCAAGTCAACTCGCCTTGATGGCATTGGTGAATTTACATCTCTTACTTTTGGTGGCTATTGTATGTCTGTAAGAATTGACATTGAGCACCCCGTTTCTCATGTCCACGCCAAAAATGGTTTGGTATAATCTCTTATTAAGTGTATCCAAGTAATTTCTCATCCTATGCTTAAGAGAACAAAATTACAAGTATCTTCCAGAGGACATACCATAATGCAGGCGATGACATTGGTTTATCTGTGATCAACTGCTTATCACTCGCCTTTTCAACTTTTATTAGGCCATGAACCAAATATTTCCCACTTATGCACTTTTTGATGTAATGTTTAAGTCCTGAAGAGTGCCCAATATGTGTGTTTTCTTTCAAACCAATTTTTCTCCGAAAAAGATCCAACTCTTAATTATGCACCAAACCAAGCTGTGAAACCCCAATTCTTACTTTAAACCAGTTTTATCTTGATTAATCCTAAACATGCATCTAGTGATTAAAGCAAGCAAAGTAAAGTAAAGAATACTCACAACGCCGTATGTACGAGGAAAAAACCCAAAACGGGAAAACAACCTCGGACGGCCTAAGCTAGACAATCACTATGAATAATGGTTTTATAAAGACGGATTAGACTTACACAAAGACTCGATCCCCATTGGTCTTGACGCTCCTTCTGATCTTCAACCGTTCTTCAATAGTGCCCACGCAGAAATTCCGTCTTCCATGATACCTGTTCATAAAACACGCGTCCACATATGTCTCAGTGTCCATCGAATGGCTTTGATTTGTCTACGATGTTGAACAAGAAGTCCTTCTCTTCTCTTTTCTTCACCGCAAAGAACTTTGATGTTCAATGTGTAGAAGAAACAACTTTGGTACAGCAAGATCACTTAAACATATAAGAATGATAACTTGGATCTTTACAAACTCTAAGGATGTGTTTAAGACTTTTAAACCTTAGAAAACATGTACAAACAAGGTTCTAGTTCATAAAATTGTTTTCCGGAAAGCACACTTTTGAAATTTTGAAGAAAACACTGTTTAAATAGGATTTAAATGCCCCTTCAAAACAAAGCTAGATTAGTTGCTCAAGGATATTCTCAAATTGAAAGAATAGATTTTAACCAAACTTTTGCTCCTATTACTCATTTAGAATCTGTTCTCCTTCTCTTTGCCATAGCTTGTCAGTTGCATTTTACATTTTACCAAATGGATGTCAAATCTGCATTCCTTAATGGAATATTGACTGAAGAGACCTATGTAGAACAACCAAAAGGGTTCATTGAACCTCTATATCCAATTCATGTATTTCGTCTTAAAAAGGCTTTGTATGGACTTAAATAAGCGCCTAGAGCTTGGTATGAGCGTCTTTCCAGCTTCCTCTTAGATAAAGGTTTTAAGAGAGGAGGAAATGATCAAACTCTATTTGTCAAACATTTTGACAAAAACATCATTATGGCTCAAGTTTATGTTGACGATATTATCTTTGGATCAACTTCTCCCTCAGAAGTAAAATCCTTTTCTGAAATTATGCATAAAGAGTTTCAAATGTCTCTTATGTGGGAGTTGCAATTTTTCTTAGGCCTCCAAGTCAAGCAAAATTCAGAAGGATTATTTCTCTCACAATCTAAATACGCACTAGAGATTGTAAAAAAATTCGGCCTTGAGAGTGATAAAGATGCTAAAACTCCTATGAGTACTTCGATAAAACTATCTAAAGATGAATCTGGAAAATCTATCGATCCCACTATATATCGTAGTATGATAGGAACCTTGATATACCTTACATCCTCGCGTCCTGATATAATGTATATTGTGTGTGTATGTGCACGTTAACAAAATAATCCTAAAGAGAACCATCTATTTTCTGTTAAAAGAATTATTAAATACATAAAAGGCACTCTAAACCTAGGACTTTGGTACACTAGTGATACACCAAGTACTATAACTGGATACACTGATGATGACTGGGCTGGGTGTACTGATGATAGTAAAAGCACATCATGATCATGTTATTATATAGGTAATAATTTGGTAGGATGGAGTAGTATGAAACAAAACTGCACATCACTCTCAACAGTTGAATCTGAATACATAGCCGCTGAAAGCTGTTGTGCTCAATTACTTTGGCTTAAACAAATGCTAAGTGATTATGGTATTCAAGAAAACCAATTGCATCTCTGTTGTGATAATCAAAACTCGATCAATATCTCTAAAAATCCTGTTCAACACTCGCAAACAAAATACATAAAAATAAGACATCACTTTATACGTGAATTGGTTGAAACTAAGGAATTAGAAATCAATTATATTCCTACTTATTTGCAACTCGTAGATATGTTTACCAAACCTTTATATTACAATCAATTTATTTCTTTGCGTAAATCTATTGGTATGGTGTGTGCTGATTAATCTCTTTGATCTCTCTATTTTTTTCCTTTGTCTATTTGAGACAAAATGGGGGAGAAATTTGAGTCTAATGAATTTCACATATGCTAAACAGCTTGATCTTAGTGATTCAATTGCAAGATTCTGTACAGTTCTTTTCAACAATTGTAATAGGGTATTCAATGGTAAATAGTTGAGTTATGTACTTTTGCTTTCTAGGAATTGGGTAGATAGATTTTTTAGGAACAAGTTTGCTTATTCTTGTTGCCCCACGAGTCTTAGATGACTCAAAGGAGATTTTGTCTCATATTTCCAAAGGGGGAGATTGAGGCACCTTATAATCTTGACTCACTTGAGTCTGTATTGTATAAGTGTTCATCTAGTTTGGAAATTGTGTCTATCCTAAAAACCAAAGAACCCCAGAGTTTGATTTGCTATTTCATCCTTCTTGCTTGATTGATCTAGACAATATTACCAATACTCACACACGATAGAATTGATCTCATACATTTCATATTGCATATGATTGTGTGTACATATGTTGAGTGTGTTCAAATCCCTAAAATTGATTTTTAATATTTTTTGGGATTTTATAAACCTTTAAAATAATTATTTGAAACATGTGAGCAATTATTTGAAACAAATATAATCAAACGAAATGTAAATCATAAATCAATAGTAGCGCTCAACAAATCTCCCCCTACATCACATACATCTCTCCCCATTTTTGTCTCGAATAGACAATACGGTGAAGAGATAAACCAATATGAAATATCTAGCATGAGAATATGAAACCAATTTAAATCAAGTTCATACCAATTTGAGAATTGAAAACCGCTAGAAAATCATGAAACAACCAGCTAATTATGATCAAGCAATGACAAATCAATAGCTAGTAAACCAAGGAATCACACATAAAGTATAGCAATCAAATCAAGTGTACTAAACGGACTCATATGAAAAATACCAATATGGAACATAAAAGAACCTACATATAAACCAAACACTCCAGAAATGCTTCTCGCAGTACCAAAAATATATCAAATTAAACCAGTGGAATGCAAACTAATCAGAAGCCATTTTTTCTTCTGTCGTTTGAACGAGCCAGGGACATCGCGCAAACGAGATGAGGATGTCGCTCAAACGAAGTACAAATGTCATTCGCGCGAGATGAGTTGTCATTTGAATGACTTCGCGTGACCTGCCAAAATTTCCTAGATTCCCAAAAATAATATAAAGTATTGCCCAGTGAAAAAATTTCCACAAAAAATTTCCAGGAAGGGCTTGACATAATCAAAAAAGAGTTAAAACAGTAGGCTTTTAACACAAAAACGCAAAAACTCATAAAAACTAAAAATGCGAGTTACATGCAAACATATTACCGATGTGCTCAAACATGTATATGGAATGAATGGGCGTGAAACTATAACAAATGAGTCACAATTTCAACACGTCGAAATGATCAGGAAGCTCTAATTGATAGCGATAAATCATCAAACTTTATCATAGCCATATGACAATTAAAGTGTGAGCTTAATGAACTAAACATACTACATGCACACAAATCCAGAAGTTTGACAATTCTACAAACAATAGCGTCAAAGTGCAATGTTTCAACATTAGGATTAGTTGTGCAAACCCGTTTAAATTTTCTCCAACAAAATTCCCTCAATAATATCATATCTTTTCAAGTTCTTTTGAGGTTTCTATCATTCTTAACTTAGAGAAAATCTTATTGGCCCTTTTCTTATCATATTGCATTTTCTTTTGGGCTCTTTTAAATTGTGGCTTTCATGACGAGTTAATTTTAAATGCTCGCAGCCCTTTTCCAGTGAATCACTCATCATTTTTTACCAATTTTAAATACTCAAGGTAATCGGTTATTACATGCACAATTCTCCTTAAGTTTACTTACGCATAGATGATAAGATTGAGATAAGAACACCTCACCAAATTCAAATATGCAAGAGATGTCAAACATCCATATAAACTCATGCATGTGTGCAATGTTGGCATATATACAAAGTCGAATCAAAATGCATATCTACTTCGAAACAACCCCATATAAACAATGGTTAATATCATTCTAAGCATCGATGGTAATGACCAGATGTCCTAGCCACATGGATAATGAAACGATGGGGGGGAGTCCAAGCACACCAATATGCCACATTAAACACGTAAACTCAAAGATAAAAACAAAAAATCTTTTTGGCTTTTCAAACATATTTGACTCAAAGAAAAGAAAAATCTTTTTGGATTTTCAAAAGTTTTCTCAAAAAACAAAATCTTTTTGTATTTTTTAAATAAGACTCAAAGAAATGAAAAATAAAATACAAAATGATACACATGTCATAATACTAGCAATGAATATATCATGAAGAAAACATGCATATGACAAACATGGAAACACTACCATCCTTTAGATTTAGCATGTGAAGAATCAAGTTCACCCAAATGATAATCATGAAGTTTAATTCCCAAAGCCACTAAATCTCATTTCCTAACCCAAGTAGGTGTAAAATGACACATGGGGGTTTGGGTAACCGGTGTAACTTTATTCTTAAACATCCTAGGAGCTTGTCTAAGGTCATAACAATAATGCCTAAGGTGACTTTTCCTACCACAAAACAAGCGAGTGTAGCGGTGGTGGGAATGAATGCCTTTATGTGGACCTTTTCTAACCATCCTAGTGTTTCTCACACGTGCGGGGGAAATGGGAACAACTCTCTCATCAAAACCTATACCTACCCTATCTTTCTAAATTTGGACGGTGCCTAGGATCCTATCTAACTTTTTCGACCTAGCCTCCAAATCAAACTTGACTCTAGAAGAGTCTCACAATCTCTCCTCTAACTCATGAATCCTAGACTCGAGCAAACGCCTAGACTCCTCAAACTCTAAAATCTCCTTTTTCAAGGACTCCATCAAACCACGGAGATTATCCCTCTCTTTTTCCACAAACTCTAATTTCTCCCTAAACTTCTTCTCTCGTTCCCTAAAATCCTCAATCAAACTATCATTTTTTTATATGGTACGCTCATTCAACTAATATTGCAATTTTGAGTTAGCCTTTTTTACCTTCACCATTTCGGCATACAACTCATTAAACGCATTTTTCAATTCTTTCACATCAACCTCCTCCTCGTCACTCTATTCACCCTCACTAATATGGGATTCACTCAAAGCCTCCTCCAAAGTGTCATTCACATGAGTAGTATCATTGTCGCTCACATGACATGCCATAAACGCAACAAAGTTACGATTAATAGGGGAACTCTCTCCCTCTTTCGGATCACTATCACTTAATGTGGCATTATAGACAATGGGTTGCTTGCCCTCTTTCTTAAATCTAGTGGGACACTCCTTAACCTTGTGACCGTACCCCTCACACCCAAAACACTTATCCGAGTCATCTCTCTTAGGTTTTTCAAACTTATCCTTAGAGGCAGGATCTACTTTGTTGTTCTTGAATTTTTCAAATTTCTTGGCATCTTTTGATTGCGTTTGAAACTTAATAAATTTTTTAAATTTCTTTGCCAACAAAGCAACATCCTCAAAATAGGAATCGGAATCAAAATCCGAAACTTTAATTTCCTCCTTCCGGGTTTTCAAAGCAATACCATTTTTCTGTCTTAGGCACTTGCTTGGAGGTAATCATGTCGATTTCATAGGTTTGTAAGTCACCTACAATCTCTTCTAGTTTCATTGACTCTAACCTACCCAAGGAGATTAAAATGGTCACTTTCGCATCAAACCTACTAGGCAATGACCCAAGGATTTTCTTAATGACACGATTGTCGAGAATTTTCTCACCAAGGTTAAATGACGAGTTGACAATATTGGACAACCTAGCATAAAACTCATCAAAGGTCTCACTCTATAACATCCTAATGGTCTCAAACTGTGTAGGGAGATTTTGAAGTTTGGACGCCCTAACCGTGCTAGTTCCCTCGTGAGTGAGTGCCAAAATATCCCAAGTCTCTTTTGATGTTTCACAAGTCATAATTCTATCATATTCTTCATGTGTGACATGTGAAGAAAGAACGTCCAAACCCTTAGAATTATATTGATAAAGTCTTTATTTAGTTTCAGTCCATGACTCAACAGGCTTTAAACTAGTGACCTCACCTACAATAGTGACAGCGGGTGTCCAACCTTTCTCAACTGCAAGCCAAACATGCTCATCAATAGATTTTAAAGCACATCTGACTCTCATCTTCCAATAAGTGTAATTAGTGCCATCAAAAATAGGAGTTCGAGAAAAATCATTATATCCTGAATTCATCTTTGAAAACACACGGGATCACAAAACAAATAAAAAAGTTTTCTGGATCTGATACCAATTTGAAGAGTGCCCAATATGTGTGTTTTCTTTCAAACCAATTTTTCTCCGAAAAAGATCCAACTTTTAATTATTCACCAAACCAAGTTGTAAAAACCCAATTCTTACTTTAAACCAGTTTTATCTTGATTAATCCTAAACATGCATCTAGTGATTAAAGCAAGTAAAGTAAAGTAAAGAATACTCACCACGTCGGATGTACGTGGAAAAAACCCAAAGCAGGAAAACAATCTGGGACGGACCAAGCCAGAAAATTACTATGAACAATGGTTTTACAAAGACAGATTATCCTTACACTAAGACTCGATCCTCACGGGTCTTGACGCTCCTTCTGATCTTCAACCATTCTTCAATAGTGCCCACGCAGAAATTCCGTCTTCCACGATACCTGTCCATAAAACACGCGTCCACGTATGTCTCGGTGTCCATTGAATGGCTTTAATTCGTCTACGATGTCGAACAAGAAGTCCTTCTCTTCACTTTTCTTCACCGCAAAACCCTTTGATGTTCAATGTGTAGAACAAACAACTTTGGTGCAGCAAGATCACTTAAATATATAAGAATGATAACTTGGATCTTTACAAACTCTAAGGATGTATTTAAGACTTTTAAACCTTATAAAACATGTGCAAACAAGTTTTTGGTTCGTAAAATTATTTTTCAGAAAGCAAACTTCCAAAATTATGACGAAAACGCTGTTTAAATAGGATTTAAATGCCGCCTCGAAAAACGTGTCATTTGAATGACTTAAGCATGTCGTTCGCGCGACATTGTATCTCGTTCGAGAGAGATCCAATGTCGTTCGAGCGACAACGCGAAAGTTTAACTTTCTTGACTCTTTGATTAAAACGTCTCTTAACAAAGAGATTCAAATTAGTCAAACTCTATTTCGAGCTTATCATCATAAAACGAAGTTTAAACCTTTTAAAACACTTAAAACCATTTTAAAACATTTTTTCTTTATAAAAATTACATCCATATCTTTTATTAAAAAAATTCCAAGCACCATTAATTATATGCATTCATACCTGAGTGATCTCGAAATGAAATTAACTTTGAAGACGATTAAACTTGCACCAATTAAACATCGGCATGATTTAATTCTTTGAAGCTTTGCCGCAACGTCTTCAATTTCTTCAGTACGTCATAGACCAAGTAGGATCGTGACAAAATAAAATTCTCCCTATGACATATTACAAACACGGTTTTGTTCACGGAATTAGGTCAAAATATTACAGGGACTCAATTGGAAATTTATGTCCTTACAAGTCCCAATTTCACCTCTCAATGCACTAAGTTGGTTCCATAATGTTGATTATGAATTTATGCTAGTTTTAACTCACCTAGTGTCATTAGATTTCTTGAATCTTTAACCGGTGAAGTTTTTACCGAATGTTTTACAGATGGCTATTTTGATGAGTTGTTTTTACCATCAATAGGAATAGAGAATAAACAATTAAATTTAAATGCACGAACATAATTGTAATACTCAAATTTTTCCTCATCTTGATCCATGAAATTCTGAGTCTAAAACAGAAGTACAAAAGATCTATCATCTCTAAAAGGTTGAAAATCAATTGCCTAATGCACTTGTGGCTTCGATTAAAGTAACAAGATCATATATACCAGCTACAAATGCTCCTACGTGAATTTATATTTTAGTTAAAAAAACTATGAGTATGGAAGAAAATGAATCGGCTCAAACATGTTTGAAGCGTGAACATACAGTTGGTACAAAAGATTCAGTTCCTTACAAGAAGCGAGCTGAAAGGAAAACTAATAATCCTAAAAAGATTATAAAAATAAATTCAATGATAACTCCAAATGAATATCATGATGAAGAGACACAACCCCTGAAGAGGTATAGTCCCCTAAAGAGGTGGAGGTACCGAATAAAGAAATATCTTTAAATTACCTATACACTAGAAATTGTGAAATCATAAAGATATAATCATCACTGATATAGTTTCCTTTACAATAGATATTGAAATCATGGAATATGATGATATCGAACCTCTTTCTCTTGATAAGATTGTCCAAAATTGAACAAAGAAATTCAATTATAATTGGATTCACATGCCAGAATAGAAGTCTTTGGACCTATAGACCATACACTTAAAAATGTAAACCCTACAGGTTACCATGGCATTGCGCTCCCCTGACATAAGGTGAGAAGACTTCGTGTAACGGAGGGCGCAACTGTGTTTGTCTCCAAGTTCGTTGCCTTCCCTCGAGGTCGGATCATCAGTTCATGGTTGGACTCGATGACTTGCCCTTGAAGATGTTTGACGCCATATCCAGTATGAGTCGCAAACCCCTGGTTCTTAGTCCTTGTCATAAGTGTGCTTTATGCAATAAGGGATTCGTTTGGTTTGTTCAGAGTCCTAGTTTGTTTTTTATAAAAATAAACAAAAGATTTGTGCTAGCCCTTTTGGGCTAGTATCAAGGGGGTTTTAAGTCTGCGGTGGGTCCAGAGATTCTTTTAGTGTAGGTTTGGAAACCAAGTTAGGAGTTGGTAAGGTATTAGACACCCCACTTATTCTGTATACTTATTTAATTCTATGCATACTATTGCTCATAATATTAATAGATTACTTTTCAGTTAATTTTAGAATTTATTTAGCGGTCGTAAGTGGAAAATCCCTTAAATGTAAATGGGTGCTATAGGTAGGAAAATGGTATTATTCAGAGGTATGGGGAGATAACTTCAACTGATACAAGTATACAAATGTTCTTTTGTATAACTTTGTGCTTGTATAACGGGTGGTCGTTAGTATGTATGTAAGTGTACGAGAGAGCTTGACTTTGAAACAATTTGATATCTCCTTTAAGGTTTAAGGAGAGATGATAAGGTGAGAGACACATGCATCTTTGTTATAACTAGTGTATACATGTTTGTATGTTTGTATGCATTTTATCATTTGTACGTGTGTATATTTAGGGGATATGTTTAGGATGTCCCTCCTCGACATAGTTTAATATCTCCTTTTGAGTTATGCATATATAAGGTATTAAGGTTTTAGAGATGGGTGCATCTTTAAGGGAAACAATATATTATTAAATATATCATTGAGGCTTTAGATCATAAGAAGGAATCGGTATTGTGCCTATGTACTCGTGTAGCCATGAGATCAAAACCTATGTAGTTCAATCGTGTACTTGACGGGTATGCATTTGAGTGATGGAATATATTATTCTTCTCCATGATAGTTTGATAGCTCACTTTAGTTATGTATATGTAAGGTATTAAATTTAAGAGATGGATGCATCTTGGTGGAGACAATATATCCAGAGACATGTTGTCGAGGTTATAGCTCACGAGAATCACTCAGTATGGTGATAACGTACTTGTGTGTCCACGAGATTGGAGACTACATAGATCGGTTATTCAAATTCTCTAACTTGATGTGTATACAAATTTAATACTTGACATGGTCGGGAGAGGGATGGTATATGTAATATAGGAATTGGATTGAGCACTAAGATGCCTAATATTGACACATAACCTTATAATAGTCTGGTGATTATTAGTCAAAAAGCGTTATAATAAGTGTAGAGGTTACATTAAGGATGTAATGTTCCATTGCTGAGAAGCATAGCATAACACTACATCTGGTATTAGGGTGGGCCAGAAAAAGTCGGGCAGATGGAGTGGGGATGGATGTATCCCTAATAGACAATACATTGTGGGACATATTATAAGGATTGGGCTTCACGAGAATAGCGCGGAATGGAGCCTGCGTAAAACTTTCGATCAAATTAAACAAACTAATGAACACGGTATATTTACCAATGTAGGCGACGGGATACCGGGTATAAAATATATAATATTATGGTATTTAAAGAGCCTGATCCTTAATGTAGCATTTATGTTGTGTTGTATTGATTATTTATATATTAAAATAATGTCAAATCCGAGGTCAATATTTGATGAGTATTTGGATATGAAAACACATATTTAGGTTTCGTCTCATGGATAGGCTTTATTCATTTCGAAAAGTTTTAGGAGTAGTTAGATTTTAGACTTGGATCGATGCAAAGTTTCGAACTAACTCGGCTCAGGGTCACTTTCCACAAAATGATGCTGAAAATTATGTTTTAATGTTTTATAATGGTTGTTGTGCCATTTGGTTAGAATTGTTTTAACACATGAGTATGTCAAGTCAATTAATAGAGGTGTTGGATTAGAAATCATGCTTTTGAAATACAAACATTATAAATTGCATACTTGGGGTCTGGGATAAAAAAGGTAAACAAATATGTACAATATACATATATATATATATATATATATATATATATATATATATATATATATATGGGGTATTGCCCCGAAATTTGGGTAGAGCTTATTTACCCTCGAAAAAAAGGCTTTTTTTCGGGGGGGAGTGTCCCCCTTTTCTTGTGTTTTTTAGTCAGAAGATATTTGTCTAGAAGTCTTGACTTTTGCATTATTTAGTTGGGTATATCTTGGACTAGAATTATTTTGGTTTTTCAAAATTTCTTCAGAGGTTTTACTCCATATGGGACTCGATAGCGAATTTGCAGAAGTACGAGCTTTATTTTTTAGGAAAAAGTGACTTTTTTGAAGTACGAGCTTCCTAGGGACTTTCAGAATGGGGTCAAGTAACTCAGGCGCTCGGGGGATAAGAAAGTTAGAAAATCGAATCATTGTTGAGTTTTGCGCTCCCGGTGGTTTTTGAAGTTCTCTTAGTGCTTTTCAAAGTGCCAAAAATGAGAGGCAGGGGCCTTTATATATAGGAAATTGGAGTCGGGCTTCTATTGAACGCCGAAAATTTTGTTGCATTCCTTTTGGATAAGATTTCTGTGTGGTCAACTGAGAAAATTCACTCTGACATGGCTTCAACCTATCGGTTAAAGGGACGTTGGGCCTCTTATAGGTGAGCAAAATCCCCTGGACAGAGTTTTGGGAATTTTTATAATTAGTTTTCTTTTAAATCAAGAACTTAATAGTTTTTGTATGATATGTTTTTTGTCCCTTTTGGTGCCCATTTGGGGTGGTTTTTATCTGGGACTTAGGTGGGGTCGTGTTGATGGTTCCGAATTTGGTAGAGGTCGGGTTTAAGGTATCTATGGGTGTTCTCACCCTAGATAACTTGAGCAAGGTGGGTTAAAGGGTATTTTTATCAGGTGGGATAGAGTGAGCCACACTTCAGTTAAAGATTAGGATATCCATAGAGGTGGTCGACTAAGTTTTTGCACGTACGAACACTCTTCATTAAAATTGAAATTCTTAAAATGGGTTTGACCATTTTTGGGGAAGTAGGGGGGTCGAAGAACTTATGGTGGAAAGCCCTAGGCTCGCAAGTTAGAGTTTTAGAAATTTGTTAGCAGCCTTTATAGCACAAGATGACTTTTGTCGATCTAGGGATTTTAATTGTACGGCAGTTGGGCATGAATTTTTTTAATCAAATGATATAAGGATCCATTCCCCCAAAATGTATATAATGATGACTCAAGTTTTCTTTTATGGAAAGTTTCTTTGATCTTCCATTAGCAAGCTTTGTTGTCGAACCGTCTATGCTACTTACTTTGGATATTTATTATGTACATATTTTCTAGTGGTCCTAGTGAGTGTGAATAAAGTAAGAGGGTCAAGTTTTTCTACATTAGATGTCCCGTCGTTGTTTTCTTATTCGGGAAGCCTCCCGGTGGGGTTGAAAACATCTTCTGCGGTGCCTATAGTCCCAATAGTGGCGCAAGATGCTACTTCAATCTCCTTGGATTCCTTAACTCTATCCTTGTTAATGTATCATGCTAGTCGTTGTACACTCCCAGTGTTATTGTCTGATTTTATAGTGGTTCTTCATGGGGAAGACCAAGTTATTCATATCCAGCAATGTGATTCGACTTTTGATATGTGGGCATCGTCTTTAGATCCAGATCTTTTTGCAAATTGAATGAGTTTTAGTAGTTCCTTTCCTTATATGTATTTTTCACCTTGGCTTCCTGTATTTACTTTTGTCAGGTGTTGGTTGATGCCTCCCAGCTGCAGGAGATGAGGATTTGTTGGTCTTCAACCCATTTAGCTTTATGTCAATTGACTATGGAGGTTGTCGAGGATGCTGACACAAACTATCTTCGGCTGTCAATGGGCTTGGTCTTAGGTTCTGGTGGATTTTCTTACCGGGATGGAGTGTCCACATTAGGTTTGAGGGCAAGGATGCCGAGTTCTAGACATGTGGTCGAGGTCGTGCTGGTGGTCATTCTAGGAAGAGGCCTCATGCTGGATAGTATGGTTGTGGTGATTTCTTTGGTGGGTCTTTTAGGTGGGATCAGATGTATGCTTTTTTTAGTTTTATGATCTTTATTGGGAATTATATATTTATAGGAATCATGTTCATTTATGAGGAACACGAGGAATCCTAGATGCATTTGTTCTTTGTATGAGGATTCCTGTTTCATAAATCGATGTTTAAAATAACGATACTCCCTCTTTTGAGGGTCGGTTTAGTACATTTTGTGTTTGTCTTTTCATTATTTTATGAACCAATGATGTAGGTATGGACAAATTCTAGTCAAAACCCTTTTCAAAATGGAAGTAATAATAATTATAGTAGTAGTAGTAGTAGTAGTAGTAGTAGTAGTAGTAGTAGTAGTAGTAGTAGTAGTAGTAGTCGTAGTGGTGGTGGTGGTGGTGGTGGTGGTGGTGGTGGTGGTGGTGATGATGATGATGATGATGATGATGATGATGATCATCATCATCATCATCATCATCATCATCATCATCATCATCATCATCATCATCATCATCATCATCATAATAATAATAATAATAATAATAATAATAATAATAATAATAATAATAATAATAATAATAATAATAATAATAATATGAGGCAAAGGTTGAGAAAACAAGGATACCCCATCCTTTTGAGACTTTTTCTTTTGTAGAAAGACAACTTCATCTGTTGGATGTCAAGTCACTTTGTTTGAATAAATATCGTAGTGGAGGAGAAAACCATTTTTTCTTCAATCTGTGATAGGGTAAGAGCCTTTTATGTAGCTTTGGAGTTAGAATGTTGTCTTTTAGCTACGATAGGGTGTCATTTTTATCGCCGGGGGGGGGGGGGGGGGGGGAAGGGGGGCTTATTGAGTTTTCACATTGATGATCTTTGTCCCAGGACATAGGTTTTTTTTTTAAGAGAGGGGGTCGTTTGATGTTTATTTCTCTCGGAAGAAGTGTGTAAGGGTAGCATATTTTCCCTTTTGTAGTCTTCTTTATTATTCGTAGTAATAGTTGTTGTGTATAGTTTAAATAAGGATAACTCTATGAAGCCTTAAAATGCCTTAGAGTATTGGTTTATTACTTGACACTTAGATTATTTTGTGTAGGTCATGTCATTCCTTTGGAAGTGAGGGAACAATGATCATATACATGCTTTTTCCGTAACATGGGTTTTTTATGTTTATTTAAGCTGGGCCTAATATGATATCTCAGGCTGTCTATGAATATCCAATTCAAAGGTAACGTTGTGCCCATAGTTTGAAGGTCTGGAATAATAAATATAACAGAGAATCAGGTCTACATAGTTCTCTCCAAAAATGGAAAAAGGTTGGGGGACTAAATTTTTTTAGTTGAATTCAAGCGAAAGGTTGGTGGCTCAAGTGGACTTTTTTATATAAGGTTGGGAATGTGCATGGGCTTTCATATTCCTCCCTTCCCCGATGAAAGATTTTTCAGTCCGTTTCATTTTCACCCTAAGCAGATTCAAGGACATAATTTCGTTAATCAGTCAACATTGAAGGGTTAGGAAATATGACTCCATCGAGATCAGCTAAGGTAGTCGCTCGCCAGAGTTTATCTTGGTGACTAGATAGGGTCCTCCCTAGTTAGGTGAAAATTTACCTTTAGGAGTTTGGGAAGGTTTGAGATTATCTTTCAGAACTAGGTCTCCCTCTTGGATGTTTCACTTCTTGACTCATTTATTGAATGCTCTTGCAATAAGCTGTTAATTTCCTTGATTGTGGTAAGCAATATTTGGCCTCCTCTCGTCAAGGAGGGATAGTTCATCGTAACGGGCTTGGACCCAGCCGATTTTATCTACTTGGCTTTTGATAATGACTCTAAGAGATGCAACCTTGAGTTTGATGGGTAAGACTTCCTCCATGGTATAAACTAGTAAATGAGGCGGCCCTGGTGGAGTTCTCTCTATAGTACGGTAGCCCCAAAGAACGTATGGAATTTTTTCAAGACAGTCATTATAGGTTTCGATCATCTCACTCATAATGTTTCTGTCATTTTTGTTAGCGAATTGGACTTCTCTATTGGTTTGGGGTGTATAGGGGGTGACTTAGTCCTAGTGATCCCATACTCGTGTAATAAGTTAGAGACTTCCTTTTCCAAGTGAGATCCATTATCTAATACCAACTCGTGACGTATGCCAAAGTAGCAGATGATACTTCACCATATGAATTTGGCTGCTTTACTAGCATTTAAAACTATGTAGTCCTCGACCCATTTCGTGAAATAGTTAATGTTAGCAAAGATGAATTCATTACCCGTTGAGGCCTTAGGAGTGATCTTCCTTATGATGTAGATCCCCTGGGTGGAGAACGACCACAGTGAAGTCCTACAATATATCTCTTAAGGAGGTAGATATTGTTAGTGGTCATATAATTGACATTTGAGGCACTTCTTGCATACTTAGTGTAGTACTTTTGCATGTTGGTCCAGTAGTATGAGTGTCGGAGTTTATTTTTTAGAGAGGTGTGCCCACTCATGTGCGGGCAATATTCATCACTATGGATTTTATCCATAATTTCGAGGGTTTCTTCCCCTGTGACACATCCTAAGTGTATATCATCGAACCATCTTTTGAAGTGCCAATAACCATAAAAGATGAATTGGGTTGCCAATCGTTGTAGGGTAAGTCATTTACTAGAGGAGGCATCTGATGGGTTGTTGTTTTTGTTGAGGAATTTCCATATGTCGTAGTACCAGACTGTAGGCCTTGTAGTTTTTTCTTCAGTAGTATCAACCTTAAATCTATATGAAGGGGTGTTCGAGCTAGTTACGGTGAACATAATCTCTGTGGTACTCTCCAACAAGTCAATCATGGAGGTAGGGGTAGCAAGTGCTCCTATAAAGTTTTTTTTAGCTCTCAGGAGGTTGGCTAATTTGAGATGCTCAAATTATGAAGCTACCTCGTGGTATGGTTGTTATCCTGGATCATCCATTTGCCCAGTATTTGACTGGTGACTAGGATGTAATCCCTATAGGCCTTCAGGTTGGTGAATCCCATTTCCAAGACAATTTTGAGACCCGTGATGCAATCCTCGTACTCTTCCATATTTTCAATGCATTCATATGTGGTCTTTATAGCAGTGGGGAGTCGTCGTGAGTTGAGGGATATGGGGATCATTTAGATTCCAAATCCCCTTTTATTAGAGGCTATAGTGAAGTAGAGTTCCCAAGTTTCTCTATTGTTTAGGGAGAAGAGATTCTCTTCCGGGAATTTTTTGCCTCATTTTGGTCATCCTTATTTGACAGGTGTTGTCCTGCCAGAAGGTCAGAGATGGCTCTCCCTTTAGTGTTTTTATAAGTGAGATATGTGTTGATACCAAAATTTACCATCCTACATTGACCAATTATAAGCCAGTACGTGTCATCCTATATGGAATAAGTCTAAGTCAGCATGATAGAAAAGCTCGACCAACAGGGAATCCTGGACAACATAGTTACCCAACCAACTAGGAAACCCGACCAACAGTCAAAAAGTCATTATGTACCACCAATCAAGCACCAGCAGTCTTACAGCCTGTATTGCATGGGAAGCGATAACGTTCATATAATTAATTCTCATTATGTATTGATGTAAATTCCTAACAAATAAAGGCATTCCATCCTTTCACATGACAACGATCAAGACCCCCCTTGGGGTATAAATACATTGTATCACCCTCTTTGCAAAAGATCAAAAAACCACTCAAGGCAGTCAATAAATAATAGTGGATGTAGGATATTCCATTTGAGCCCAACCACTTTAAAAAGTTTTCTTGTGTCTTGTTTATTTTACTTTATTTATCTGTGATCAACTAATTAGTCTTAGTCTAGTTTTTTGCATCGACAGATTAGCGTCGTATGTGGGAAACGTATTGCTAAACGTTTTCACTCATTTATCATTCATCACCCATGGCCGAAATTCCATAATCAAGCACTAGAAATGAAGGAATTTTGCCTATTCCATCTTCCCCTCCTAATAATAACAATTTGATAGGAATTTCGGCTAACCTGGACAAGGGTAAAGAGGGCATGCAGGATACTATATGATAGTTGTCCCAAACTCTACAAGTTGGAGTGCCAGCAGAATCTAATCACAGGAGTATGCCACCGTCGCCAACAAGGAGTATTGGGTACAACCATTCCAGAACTGCTAAGGATCCTTCATATCTACCTGGAGCAACCTCTTCCACTAGGGTCACTAATTCCACTAATGGACAATCTCTCATCCCAGAAAGATTGAGTGCCTTAGAAAGGCTAAGTAGGGCCTCTCCTTTCGATCATTTAGGACCCCGGGAAAATGCCCTACGGGTTGCGTCGAGAAATAATCGATAACCAAGTGATGTAAGGGAAGGTTCAGCCCAGTCCAGATTATATACCAGACAAACTAAAAGGTCTAGTCATAGAGAAGGTTCACAGGAAGAAAGTTCAGCAAGATCTGGAGGTCGGCATAAAAAAGTTGCTATCCATAGCGCTAGCAACGATGCTTGGAAAGGTTCCATTCAACATTTTGAAGACAGATTAGGTGAAATTTCCAAAGCCAATAATTCCCTTCAAAGAAGTTTTATTAAGGGATCCCCCTTTATGCAAACCATCGTGAATTTCCCTACACCGACCAAGTTTGTAGCTCCACTAGTTACTCCCAAATACGATGGGAAGACTGATCCAGTTCTCTATATAGAGGAGTACCAAGTAGCTACTGATATCAATGTTGTTCCTGATGAGATGAGATGAGATGAGATGAGATGTAGGGCGTTCTCAGGAACAATCACTAGGTTTGCTCAAATCTAGTACAACAGCCTTCCTCGAGGGGATATTTCTTGCTTTCAACAACTAGTCGAGCTATTCAATGGTAATTTTTGCTTTGGATAAAAAATAGTGAAGCGAGTAGCTCATTTACTTAGTGTGAGACAAAAGGAATGAGAAAGTACCAGGGATTACATCACTCATTTCAATAATGAGAAACTGGAAGTAATTGATTATGAAGAGAAGACATCAATCACTGCTCTCATGAGTGGTTTCCTTGCTGATAAATTATATTATACTCTGGCAAAAGATCCACCAAAGACGATAATAGAATTGATGACCAAGGTAGTAAAGATTATAAACGCCGAGGAAGATATGGCTGCTAAAAAGAATTCAAATGCAAAAGCGTAAGTAAAAGCAGAAGGGAAGTCAGATATGAAAAAGAACAAGAATCATAATGAGCGCAAGAGCTTGAAGAGAAAGGAAGGCCTAGATCGGGTTAGTAAATTCACTAATTACACTCATTTGATGGCGGATATACATCATGTGTTGGAGTAAATCAAGCACAATAATTATTTGAGTTGGCCTGAAAAGTTAAGGTCTCCCGCTGATAAGAGGGATAAGTCTAAGTATTATGAGTTTCACAAAGATCATGGTCATACTACCAACTGATGCATTTCCCTCCATAATGAGATAGAAGAACTCATCCAAAGAGGAAAGATGGACATATTTCTTAATCAACATAATGGTGGAAGAAATGGAGGAAGAGGTTAACAAAGATCTAAATTGCCATGTAAGACCAGGGAAGATAAGAAGAGGAACCACGACGATGATCTAGAAGATGATCCCGATCTTCCCAAGAAACCTAGATAAAGAGAAGACAACAATCACTGCTCTCATGAGCGGTTTGCTCCCTGATAAATTATATTATACGCTGGAAAATGATCCACCAAAGACGATGATAAAATTAATGGCCAAGGCGACGAAGATTATGAAGGTTGAGGAAGCTATGGTTGCTAAAAAGAATTTAGACACAAAAGCAAAAGTAAAAGGATAAGGGAAGTCAACTAAGAAGGAGAACAAGAATCATAATGAGCGCAAGAGTTCGAAGGGAAACGAAGGCCTAGATCGGTTCAGGAAATTCACTAATTACACTCCTTTGATGGTGGATATACATCGTGTGTTGGAGGAAATCAAGCACAATAATGATTTAAGTTGGCCTGAAAAGTTAAGGTCGCCTACTGATAAGGGGGATAAGTCCAAGTATTATGAGTTTCACAAAGATAATGGTCATACTACTAACCAATGCATTACCCTCCAAAATGAGATAGAAGCACTCATCCAAAGAGGAAAGCTAGATAGATTTGTTGATCGGCGGAATGGTGGAAGAAATCGAGGAAGAGGTCGACAGAGATCTAAATTGCCAGTTAATACTAGGGAAGATAAAAAAAGTAACTATGACGATTATCCAAAAGATGATCTCGATCTTCCCAAGAAACTAGACAATCGGAACATGAGGTATTCACACTCAGTTTTGGTTATTTTAATTGTCACATGATCAAAGGTGGAGATACTGGAGGAGGAGATCACACGGCTAAATGGAAGGCTTACCTCAATGAGGCTCAAGATTGTTCTTAAGTCCAGCGTATCAACCTCGCCGAGGAGGACCGACCAAGAAAAGTTAACAAGGATAAGCTCATAATTGGATTTTCCAAAAATGATTATCAGGAGTTTTATATCCTCGTGATGATCCTTTAGTGATTAGAGCCAGGATAAAAGAATTATTGGTAGCAAGGACATTGGTGGACAATGGAAATTCAGCAGACATTACATTTTATCCCTGTTTTGATATTTTAGTTTTAAAACTCAGTCAACTGGAGCCATATCACAGGCCACTCATTGGATTCTTAGGTGAAAATGTGTTTCCACTAAGAACTATCAAACTGGATGCGTTGATCGGGACTTGTCCAACGAGCAGGATAGAGAAGGTAAGATTCTTTGTAATTGACAAAAATGTTCATTCTACTTATAATATTAACATAGGGAGAGTTGGTTTGAAAAAGTTCGAAGTTGTACCCTCAATTGTTCATCAATGCCTGAAATTCCCAACCAACTTTGGAGTAGGAGTAGTGAAAGGAGATCAAAAAGTAGCTCGGGAATTCTACTATTCCTCTGTCGAGGAAGAAGACATGTTGGAGTCCAAATGGAAAACAACCACTTATCAAGTGGATACTACTGAGCCGAACAACGAGTCTAAGGTTGAAACCTTAGATCGAAACAATGAATCTGAGCTTGTAAAAGGTAAAGTGATGGAGGTAACAGGAAATATTATTCTGGATTATGACAAGCTAGAACGAATAACTCAAATAGGAACATCGTTAGAACCAGTTCTTAAGCAGGAGTTGACAGCTTTCTTAAGGCAAAGAAAATAAGTGTTCTCTTGGAGTCATGAAGATATTCCAGGCATAGATACAAACTTTTTGTGTCATGAAATTAATGTCAATGGGGAAGTCAAACCTGTGATGCAACGAAAAAGAGTTTTCAGCCCCGAGGAACTTATTACTACAATGTTATGCCATTTGGTCTGAACAATGCAAGTGATACTTATCAAAGACTAGTGAACAAAGTATTTGAGGAGAAGATAGGCAAGAATATGGAGGTATATGTTGATGATATTCTCACTAAAAGCAAAAAAGTTAATGATCATATTTCTGACCTCAGTCAGATGTTTGATTAATTGGAAAAGTCCTAAATGAAGTTAAACCCCACCAAATGTATCTTTCGAGTGCATGAGGCAATGTTCCTCAGATATATAGTGAATCAAAGGGGAATTGAAGCCAATCTATATAAGATTAAATCTATGATCGAAATGAAGTCCCAGGCCTGTAAAAAAGATGTTCAAAGGTTAACTGGGCGCGTATCAGCACTCAATAGGTTTGGGTCAAGAGCAACAAAAAAATGTTTTCCATTCTTCAAGGTACTTAGAAAAAACTTTGAATGGAAAGATGAATGTGAAAAGGCATTCCTATAGTTGAAGAAATACCTGGGAGCACCACCATTACTTTCCCGACTAATGTTGGGAGAAAAGTTGTATATGTATCTGGTAGTATCTGAGTCAGCGGTTAGCTTTGCTTTGATCAGGGAGGAAAATGGAGTTCAAAAGATAGTTTATTATACTAGCAAAGCTTTTCGAGGAGCATAAGTAAGATATACCAGACTGGAGTAATTGGAACTAGCCTTAATTGAACCTAGTAGACGAATAAAGCCATACTTTCAAGCCCACACCATAGTGATCTACACTGATATGCCATTAAGGTAGGATTTGCACAAGCCCGGAAAATTTGGAAGACTGATGTATTGGGCTATGGAGTTGGGGGAGTATGACCTTATGTATAAACCAAGGACTCCTTTAAAAGGACAAGTTGTGGCTAATTTTATTGCAAAATTCACTTATCCAGAGATCCCCGAGAAGCAAGGTACTCTAGCCGAGCAACATATCGGAGTTAGTAGACTAATTGGAGATATGTCTAACCAACTCCAAACAGGGGAAACTATAGAAAAATACCAACCAGAACCGTCCACTGGAGTACAGGAGATGAAGAAGAAATATGAGGAGACAAAATATAAGATCTTCCATCAAGCAACTCTGACAAACAAAGCGTTTGACAACAATATCCCCATATGGAGTTTGTACGTCGACGGGTCATCTTGTATAATCGGATTTGGAGATAGAATCATTCATAGTACTCCAGACGAGCTAGACATAGATTACGCTCTACGTTTCCAATTTCAATCCTCCAATAATGAAGCAGAGTATGAAGCTCTGATTATTAGTCTAAATATAGCTAAATCATTAAACGCTGAGCAAGTTGTGGTGTACAGTGATTCATTGTTAGTTGTAAATGAAGTGTTGAGTTTATATACAGCGAAAGGAGAACTGATGAGTTGATATTTGGCTAAAACTTTGGAAGTAATTGCAGCCTTGGTAGAAGTTCAGATGGTCAGGATTCCAAGATTGGAGAACGCCCGAGCAGGTTCACTTGCTCGATCAGCTTCAGTAATCAGAACGAAACTAAGAAGAACTATTTATAATGAGCTACTTGCTAATAGGAGCATTGATGAAGATATGATGATCAACTTCATTGCAGTTGATATGGGGCCATCTTGGATGGACCCCATAAGAGAATATATGGATGATGGGATTCTTAAAGCTGATCTACTTGAGGCTAAGAGGCTGAAATACAAAGTTGCAAGATACGTGATAGATGGTGGCGTGTTGTATAGAAAGGGATCAACTGCTGGTCTACAACGGTATGTGCATTCGTCTAAAGTAAAGGGTTTAATTGAAAAAGTCAATAAAGGATCATGTGGAGCCCACGTAGCAGGAAGAATGTTGCTATAAAGAATACATACGCAAGGGTACTACTGGCCAACTATGCGAGCAGATTGTGCAAATTTTGCTAAGAAATGTGGCAAGTGTCAGAGGTTTTCTAGTATACGTAAGGCTTTATAAACCCTTTTAACACCAAGCACTTTACCCTGGACTTTTTCCATATGAGGAATTGACATGGTCGAGCCCCTGCCAACCACCCGAGGAAGGTTCAAGTACCTAGTTATGGTTGTTGATTATTTTACGAAATGGGTGGAAGCTGAACAATTGATTGATATTTCTTATGAAAATGTTTATTAATTCATCTGGAAAAGTATTATATGCATGTATGTCTTACCTTATGCCTTTATAACTGATCATGGTACACAGTTTGACAATGAAGAATTCTCTTCTTACTGCACCCAATCCAACATCCAAAAAATTCACTCTGCTCCTAGACATCCTCAAAGCAATGGACAAACAGAGGAAACTAGTAGAACTTTATTGAATGGGATGAAGAAAAGGTTAGAAGATGAAAAAGGAAATTAGATTAATGAACTGCATTCGGTCATGTGGGCTTAGTGAACAACTTCCAGAATAGCTAGTGGAGAAACTCCCTATCTATTATCATTTGGTACTGAAGCCATAATCCCTGTTAAGCTAGGTTTACCTATGCATAGAGTTCTTAAAATCAATACCCCAGTTAGATATTTGATGAGAAGGTTGGACTTAGACATGCTAGAAGAAGTATGTGAAGACGCGTCTTTAAGGAATGCATCCTATCAACCAATGATTGCATGCTTCTACAACAAGAGGATCATGCCGAGCAACTTAAAGGAGGGAGATTATGTTTTAAAGAAGGTTATCTAGAAGAATAATAAGATACAAGCCAATTGGAATGGGCCTTATCGTGTTACTGCAGCTATCCGACTAGGCACATATAGGATTGAGACTTTAGAAGTGGAAGAGTTTAAGAACCCATGTAATGCAGAGCACTTGAATAAGTACTATCAGTAAACATAGTTGTGTTGTACTCAGTTCATTTCAATATTAATGATAACATGACTTTCTGGAAAATTGTTATTTTGTTGTTTTCTTTTTCAGAGTAATAGTGCTATGCACTTGTAACATTATGATAGTAGTTCTAATTACGAAGACACCAACAAAGTTGGTTTGTATCAACAAATACCACCAATTAAGTTGGTCGGTATCCACAAGGCCACCAACAAAGTTGGTCGATAACTTCATGAAGACACCAACAAAGTTTGTCTGCATCAACAAATACCACCAACAAAGTCGATCGATATCCACAAAGGCCACCCAAAAGGTTGGTTGGGATCAACAAAAACCACCAACAAAGTTGATCATCATCAATAAAAATACCAACAATGTTGGTCGGTATCAAACTTATAAAACCATACAAGGCAAAATCATAAGTCCCAAATGCTTGGTTAATGAAGACCTCGATGACAAATTTTCATTTAAATTGGGCTAAAAATGGACAAATGTTCCACTTACGCCTGGGAACCAAGGTAACTAGTGCGACTACCATAAAATTCTGGTACATTAGTATAACCATGGTGAAGCATTGGTAATTGGTATAAAACTTAGGATAATCCTAAGAATATCAATAGAACCGGTGAAAAAATATAGATTAACTAAAACAGTAGATCCATTCATAGTCAAAGACTAGAAAACATTCACAGACATTCAAAGATTAACTAAAACTTGATCCATTCACAAAATAAGTTTTTCATTAAATTTAAATGATTACATATTGTTGTTTAAATATGGAGAAACAAAATTTAAAAAATTTATTCTACAGGATGCTTTCCTTCAACTTTAGAAACAGGATCCATGCCAGCTGGAGGATCATCCAAAGTAAAAGGAGAGTTGATGAAGTTAAGATCCTGAAGCATCCTGGTATTACTACTACTAGGATGGTCAATCAAATGAGGAGGAAGAATTATCTCAAGATCGTCAAGCAGTTCGTAATCCCCCATGGTGATAGGTACCCAATTAACATCCAACTTGAATGGATGATTATCAAGATGTATCAAGCATGGATAATACCAATCCTATATAAAATCATTCCCATCCACCTTTAGCACATTTAAAGCGTTAATCTAGCCCCATCTATAGGACTCATTTTGGGCATGTTGGAGTCTATCATCATAATGTCCTAAATCTTCATTATAATAACCCATTCAAAAATCCTCTGGGCTTCTTATGGAATTGGATAGTCAATCTATCAACTTGCGATTGCAACTTCTTCATTACTCCATCCTTAGCCTCTAATTGAGAAGATTGAGTAGATAACTGCTCAGATTAAGTCTGCAGCTTTCGAGACATTTCAGTAATAGCTCGATCTTTTGCTTTTAACTATGAATCTTGGATGGCAAGGGCTTGTTGGTTACTAAGTTCTTCTGCAGTTCCTTGGCCAACCCTATTTCTAGATCGGGAAGAAGATGTGGATTGGATGTTTTTCAAAGCCTCCGATTCATCTCTCAATATTGCCTTCTCAGATTCTACAAAGGAGTGACCTTTATCGGTAGTAGTAACAACAGCTCCCAAGGAAGACTTTATAAGATTTAATTAATTCCTCAAATTACTATTCTCCTCTTACAGAAGTTTAGCAATGATCCTAGTTTCTTCAATTTCAAGCTTAAGCAAAGCTTCCTTCTTATTATAAACAAAGACAGACTTATCAAATCCCCGACATACACTCAAACCTTGATACTTCAGCTCATAACTCTGATGCAGCAGTGCAGTGGATTCCTTATACTATTTTTGAAGTTTTTCTATTATTTCATAATAGGAAACATTATTTGCTATCGCCCGATCAAGTAAGTACTTCAAATATTTGTAGGATTCTCTAACTTGCTCTGAAGCATCATCATCGAGCAACTGAGTAAATTCTTCATCGAAGAAGTTTGTATGGCCAACTTTGAAAAAAGCATTGTATTTCCTCAGTAGCTTAGTATCATGGGAAGACAGTTGTTCCATCTTCGTAATAAACTAGCAAAAGAAATAATCACGAGTCAACAACAAGAATGGAGAACAAGTATAATCAACAAGAGATAGAAAGGAGCAACAAAGGGTTCTTTTATTGATAATAAAGAGTTCAAGTATAATCAAAACAAAGGAAAAAATAACCAAAGTAAAAGAGAAAAATGTCGAACAACATTACACCTTCTCCCTATCAGTCTCAACATTCTTGCTCTAATCAAAAGAAGGGGCTACAAGCTGGAGTTGCTCTGCTTGCTCAGTCGGAGGAATGGAAGACTCAGGGAGTTCAGGTTGTTTGGAAGAAGACTCAACCACAACTGAAGACTCAATAGAAGCATATTCATCTTTAACCTCTTCCTCAATAATTGCAGGAGGCCCATGATCATATCTCTAAAAAAGTTCACAGTCTCCATTTGTGTTCAACTCTTGAAGGGCAGTAACCCAACCATCTCTAAAAAAAAAATTCTTCACATACTCAATTTGAGAAAAAGCAGCAAAAATGGCTTTATTCCAACTTTTGTCCCAACGAGCACTGAAGGAGGTCTTCAAAGCAGCCCTTCTTTTAGCTCTGACAGAGGACACAAGCTCTTCAGTAGCCTTGGCCATGTGCTCAGCTTCTTCTACCCTGTGCTTAACTTCCTCTTTCTGGCGCTTAGTTTCCTCTTTCTCGCTCACAGTTTCATCCTTCTGGAGCCTAGCCTCCTTATCCCTACGATCAGCTTCAACGGTATTTATATCAGAGGTTTGGCAAGCCATTTTAGTTGTATTGAATCTCTCTTCCCAAGTTCTCCTCTCACTCTCTAAGGCTTGCTGAGACTCAAGGAGAGACTTCCTTAAACCAGACAAAGCTTTACCCACCTCATTCGAAGAACAGGAAGAAGCCTTGATTGCATCATCCTTCTCCAGCATATTATTGAAGTGTACCAAAAACTGCAAAAAATGAAGATTAAAGTGAGCATATAAAGAATGTAAATGACAACAAAACTAAAACAATGGAAATTACTTACTAATGTAAGGTTCTGAGCAGCCAATTCAGAGACCTTAATTCTTGGGAGCTTGGCATCCACCCCTGTGGTCTAGAAGAGTAACACACTTAATTAACCTCCTAGCCAAACCATGAGTGATGGTTGTTGGAGGAATAACATCATATGAGGGAAAATTGACCAAGGACAATCGGTCAGCCACTTGATAGACTTTCTTCTCTGTAATCCCTCTCCTAAGTCTCGTTAGAGGAACTTCAACCTCTTTGGGATCTACACCCTTAGGAACCAGGTCCTTGGGGCCTGGATCTTTAGGGGCTGGATCCTTGGGGACTTGACTTTTGGGGGCTGGGGGATTCATAACATCCCATATTTTATTCTTAGCTCCTTTAGCAGATGATTGTGAGCCAGAAACAATACCACTGCATAGATCAGGAAAGTTTCGTTTCTTCATAATTTTAGACAGAGGAGTGTTAGAATCAACAGCAACCTCTTGGTCAATATCAATTACAAAAGCAGGAGATGTAGCGGTTTTGGCAATGAAAGTGGAAATGGTGTTCTTGTACTGGAGCAGATAAGAAGAAGACCTAACTTACTCTTCATAAACTACCTTATGAAGATTCCAGATAAACTTCAACTCCTTCAAATTTACTTCACTCTCCTTGGGGCACTTTATTTTTTTCTCAACTACAAAATAATTTATAAAACAACAATCAGTATGACATTTTATCAAATATAAATAAGGCAAATTTACTAAAACATAAAGCAGCCTATTCCATTGCCAAAGACTATACATCTAGGTCATTCATATTTGGAACCTCCAACTAAAGGGGCATGTTGCCAATTTTTTACAATGACCCCAAGATCAAAATAATCCCTATTAGAATCAGGGAGATTAACTACCAAAGCTTTACTAACAACCCTAGTTTTCAAATAACAATTGGTATCACTAGTTACCCACTTATAACAAGATATAATTTCTGAAATCCCTAGATGGGTTCCATAAATTTGATTTAACTTATAAACTCCATTAACAACTCTCCATGTGTTACGAGTTACACTTTCAGGTAAAATATATGAATACTGAAAAAACTCCAAATACCTGGGATTGGAGGAAATGTGAAGCCACATTCAGCAACAAAGATAGAGGGGAACCAATGACCCTCAGCAAGAGAGAAAAAATCAGAAGGAAAAGTGGGATGTTCTAGTACAACCCAAGATGGAATAAAAATCGGTTCTGAACTTATCAAGTGGCTTGATAGAGTAAACCATGAAGAAGAAAACAAAGAAGAATAGAAGAAAGATTCTTACAAAGATTTATGGATTTAGTAAGAACTGGAGACAGAAAAGAAAACGATCGCACGAATGAAAAGAACACATCATTAGAATCAAAAGTAAGAGGTAAAAAATTATCAAAGTTTTTACCGCCCTTTTTATAAGACGCGTCGAAAACTGGGTCAAGTAATGATTAAAGCAAACGACAGTTGGATTTACGACGGCTAATGGATGAAAAGACAAAGATACCCCAAAATGTTCACAAAATTTTTGAAATATTTACAAAATTTCTATTCACACTCAAAAACTCTCAAGTGAATAAATTTCACAAGTCTGAAAGCTTTTCATCCAATCAAACAGCTCGAGCTACTACCAAAGCATAACATTCCACACTTTCGCATGAACTTCAAGTATAAAACATTGTGGGCTTCTGTTGATACCAAAATTTACCATTCTACATGGACCAATTATAAGCCAGCACGTGTCATCCTATATGGCATAAGTCCAAGTCAGCATGATAGAAAAGTCCGACCAATAAGGAAGCCCGACCAACATAGTTACCCGACCAACTAGGAAGCCCGACCAACAGCCGAAAAGTCATTCTGTATAGCCAACCAAGTGTCAGCAGTCTTACAACCTGTATTTCCTGGGAAGCGACAACGTTCATATAAGTAATTCTCATTATGTATTGATGTAAATGCCTAATAAATAAAGGCATTCCATCATTTCACATGACAATGATCAAGACCCCCCTGGGATATAAATACATTGTATCACCCTCATTGCAAGGGATCGAAAAACCACTCAAGGAAATCAATATATAACAGTGGGACGTAGGCTATTCCATTTTAGCCGAACCACTTTAAAAAGTCTTCTTGTGTCTTGTTTATTTTACTTTATTTATATTTGATCAACTAATTAGGCTTAATATACTTTTTTGCATCAACAATATGTGATATCAAATTCGAATATCATTAGAAGCCACTTAACCATCCATCTGGGGAGAGCAAGTTTCTCAAAGAGGTATTTTAGGGGATCTATCCTTGAGATGAATCGTATGCTGAAGGACAATATGTAGTGCTATTATTTACGAGTGATCCATACGAGGGATACACAAGCCTTTTTTAAAGTTAATTTATTTGAGATCATATGATATCAATTTTTTTCTAAAATAGTAAATGGCACATTCCTTCTAGGAACTCTCTACGTATTGGGCCAACATGGCTTCATTGGCCATGTTGGTTATGGTCATGTAGATTGGGAGGGGTTATCTTAGATGAGGTGGAACTAACACTGATGGATGAGTGAGATACGCTTGTATTTTCTCAAATGCATCTTGGCCTTTAGAATTCTATTATTTGGGTGAGTCCTTCTTGAGTATTTTGAAAATGGGTTCAAAAATGGTGGTGACTTGGTTGAACTAGTTTATTAACTGTACTTTGCCTAGGAACCCTCTGACTTCCATTTTTTCTAGGTGGTATGATTTATCTTATGGATTTAATCTTAACGAGGTCTACCTCGATTACATTTTTACTAACAATGAAGTAGAGCACTTGTCCTTTAGTGACTCTAAAGACACACTTTTGTGGATTAAGCGTCATTTTAAAGAATCATAACCTTTAAAAGACTTTCGGAGTATCTGGGCATGTCCTTCTCGGTCTTTGGATTTAATGACCAGGTCATCCTCGTCGACTTCCACTTCTTTGCATATAAGGTTGTGTAGGATAGTTGTGGTTGCTCTCTGGTAAGTCGCACCAATATTTTAAAACCAAAAGTTATGATCATATAATAGTACGTACCCCAGGGGGTAATGAACTATGTTTCTTCTTGATGGTCAGGTTGCATTTTGATTTGGTTCTAACCTGCAAATCCATCGGCGAAGGAGTTTATAGCATTATTGGTTATGTTATCTACCAATAAGTAGATCTGTTAGGGGAAATCATTTTTGGGCAGGCCTAATTTAGGTCCCTATAGTCTATGCACATTCTAACTTTTCTCTTGGTTTTGGATACTAGTACGATGTTGGTTATCCAAGTAGGATATTAGATCACTCCGATGAACCCGACACTGATTCTCTTCTTTACTTATTCATTTACCTTAAAGGACCATTCATGTATTATTTTATGAAGCCTTTTCTTTATGGGTTTTGCATCAGGGAGAGTAGGTATCTCATGCATGACAATAGTCGGGTCAATATCGAGCATGTCTGCGTAGGACAAAGAAAAAAACATCCATAAAATTTGAAACGAGATTTGTGAATTCTTTTCCTTCATTCTTATCAAGGGAGGACCCTATTTGTAACTATTTGGGGTTTTGGGGAGTTCCTGAGTTTATGGTTATTATCTCATCCTCATTGGGAGACATACATGTATTTTAACTTAGGTCAAGTTTTTTTAAGTGTTTTAAGTATTTTAAGTCCACGGAGTTATCATTATTAGGGGTGACTTCTAATCCATTGTTGGATTCATTATCATCACATGTAACATATGCAAGAAAATACTTGAAGTCATTATTTATTATACTGTCAAGGGGAGGGATAAGAACATTGATAATAGAAGAAAAGTCTTCTTCATAGAGGGGTATATTAGGAGATGGGATATAGGGACTCTTTATCTAATGGGATACACTCAAAGGGCCTCGATATGACGGGCACTAAGATGTTTCTATAGAGTTCAAGTTCTTAAGTATGAAAGATCCCTTGATGTTGGAGATGAGGTGCATCGGGTTCTTATAAGACACCTTTAGAGTGACCTTTGGGTGCTTTACGACCCTCGTACTAATGGAAGGATGGGGCAGGTAGTGTTTCTTGGTTTGGAACCTTTTTCTTTGAGGTTGGATTTTGGATCCTTAATGGATTTCGTAGCAAGGCTCGTGCAGGGAGATGCCTCGAAGAGGGCTTTCAGCAAATGCTTGTGATTTTACTCATTGTAGTGATAGTCCCATTGCGATTTGTTAGGTGTGTCTTGAGGTTTGATCAAAGGCAATGTTTTAAGAGGGAGGGTTGTGGAGTCCAACACACAGAGATAGATATTAAGTTCAGGGATGTTGATTAACCAACCTTTCTCAGTAGTAGAATCTCGGGTGGCTGAACTGATATACCAATTATGAAAGCGTTCAGTGGGGATTAGGTTGGTGGTTCCTAATATAGCTACTACAGCAGTGTCATTAGGAAATAGAGTGGGTGAATCCCATTCAGGTTCTAGTTCGAGTGTCTCTTGTCCTCTTCAGTAGCCCATGATACATAAAGTTCACCCCAAATTGACTGTGTGGATTTTCCTGTAATTTATGTACAATCCCTTCGCGTAAAGGATTCCCATTCCTGGCACCATAGATTTCTTTCTTTCATCCCACCACGAGTCGAAGAGCCCGTGATAAGTGAAGTATTTTCCTTAGATATGGAAATATATGATAGGATTATTTGTTGAAATCATTACCCATAGATAAGTTACTTCAAGAAGGAAAAATAGGAGTTCATTTGGTGTTACAAAGAGGAGGTTAATCAGAATACTTGAAAGATCAATTCCTATAGCACCAAAGAAGATCAAGAAGAACAAAAGAATATCGAGTTCAAAGTTACAAAAGAAAATGCTCCTAAGGACACAGATACTGAACCAACTCCACGCAATCAAACATGCTATAAAATAGCTCACCCGGAGGGCATGTTATGAGAAACCACAAGCTTGAATGATTAATATTCTCATGACCTATAAAATTCCATTGACGTAGAAACCATTATCTGACATAAAGGAACGTTCATTTTCCACATGATCCCATATTGTAAGATTCGTATAATTTAACAGTGCGATCATCATTCTTTCTTAGAATAATACTTTCCTCTATGTTTTGAGATAACTTTATGCCACGCTTAACTATTTTGTCCCCTTTTACATGGCAGGGTGTACTTTACCAGCAGAAGTGTTCAGAAAAGGAAAAGGGTTTGAGGTCCAATGAAATGGAGACATACTATATATATGTTACTTCTTTTACATTGAAAATAAGACACGAGACATAGAGAAGACTTAACTCGGACATGGTACTTAGATAGAAAGCATACACATAAAGAAGAGATTTTTGTAATAGACTTCAAGAAAATTGAAGAGATTCTAAGAGAGTTCTAAACACTATAAAGTCTATAAAAGGTGAGTTTTTATTAATATTTGATCATTTTTAAACATTGATGTCCATCCTAAGTGAAATAGAATTGTAACTCATGGGTAAGTTACCCAAGTTGGGAGAACCATATTATTTATTGTATTTCTTCCAGCTAATTTCCTACCCTAAGCATATTTTTCCCTCATTATTGAGTTTATTTATCATCATGATTACAAAGCATATTTTCACATTACCATCTATAAGGGTTACACCTGAGTTTCATAACAAACATCCGGGTGACAAAAGAAATTACCACTTCCTCTTATTACCCAAAGAAAAGTGCTCACTTAGATTTGGCAACTCTGCTAGGGAGGTATTCTTTCAAAAATGGTGAATGAAAATATAAATTTTACTCTTGCATTCATGATGCTAATTATGAGGAAGATAAGTATGTTATTACACCTGCTACTGAGATTACTCAAGTAATTACTGTGATGAGGAATGTTGTTGGGGCACACGTTTCCATGAGTTATGTGTTGGGTCCTAACCAACTGACCAATCTCATGACCATATTTATGGATTTTCTTCAAAGCCAACAAGGAATGACAATATTTAGTTCCATGATGGATCTGAGTTCCTTCGTGACACCATCTGCATATCTGATAACTCCTTTAATGGGAGTTCCTATTATACCTCCTAGCCCAGTTGTTCCAGTTATGATCGGTCTTTCTCATGATATAATTCCAACTATTGAATCTCTAATTGCCATTATTCCTCTACATATGGTCACTCCACCACAGGATAAAATAATGGACACAATTTCCCCACCCTTTTTAACCATTGAAGAATTCAATAGGGAGATGGTGAAGATGATGGCATCATCCTCACAAACATTTTGTAAGGCATCAACTATTTATAATTATTTTCGTACTCCCTGTTTTGAGGAGTATAACGATGAACCTTATCTTGAGGGTTATATTCCTCCAATCTATGAGAATTTTAACGAAAAAGGGAGAAACCAAAAGGAACAGTTGAAGAGATTTATGGAGCATCTAGGTTCTTATTGCAACAACAAAACTCTCCATTTGAGGGAGTTCTCAAAATACCTCACTAGAAAAACTTACACATGGTACTCACACTTGGACCTAAGTAATATGGATACATGGGAGAATAATGCATGTACAAATTTCCAAAAATTCTTCTGACTGGATGATGAGTTTAATCTGGACCAGGTTGCTCGCGATAAGTAAAGTCCAGGTGAGGAGTGGATGGCTTACATCAAGAGATTTAGATAAGAACTCTAGATGTACAAGAAGCTGCGGTGGAGGGAAAGCTCCTTCAAATTTGTGCAGAGGATTTGCCACCCGATTTTATTTTTCATTTGTTAAATGAAACTGTATAAGGCACATTCAAAGCCTTCAATGGAGCATCCCAAAACATCGGATTCATCATTCAAATTTTGCCAGTCATCAACAATATTATGTGGAAGTAGCTAGCCACCCATATAATTAAAGGATCCCAATTTCCATGAGTCAACTATGTTGATGGAGGTGGAGAAATAGGTAAGAAGTATAAGAACAATATGAGTAAGTTTGACTGTGATGATCCGCCTCCATTTCCTTGTAGCATTAATGAAGTAATGAGTTGTTACTACACAATATTGGGTGATGGGTTAGTTTTTCCACCTAAAAATTCTCCAGCTTATGCTTCAGCGATAAACGTTCAAGTTGATCAAAACTACTGCCAGATCCATTGGGACATTGGTCATCCCATGACATCCGGATTTAACTTGAGGAAGATCGTCAATAAACACATGTTGGCAAGGGTTCTATACATCACTCAACTTAATGTTAATAACAATCCATTCCCATCCCAAAGAGCACACATGGTTGTTTCGTTTGATGAGGAAGATGAAGGTTGAACGAGAGAATGAGAAAGATTCCAAGATATTTATGATAAATGTTTTTAATGAATGTCTAATGTGGTTCTTGCCTATGATAATCCAAGTGGTAGAGATAGTAAGCAAGCTTATCAAGAAGAGGAATATGAGGTAGATCCAAGCCTGGAGTATCAAGTTGTATTAAAATCACCAAAAAATTTGTGGTTCTTTCATAAGGTTGGGATGCCTCCTGAAAGCAAGTTGGAAATAACTCAAGCCATTTTGGACATCGTGGAGAAGAATGTTGTTCCATCGTTCAGGTGGAATGGACTTATGGTCGGGTTGATTAGAAAGTTTATGTCTGAGATCACATTCTCAGATGCATACAGATCAATAAGCTTTTCTCATCATAGATTTTGTAAGTGACAACAAGCATTAGTGGAAGAATCTTTTTTTTACAGATTTATTGGATGGAGGTTCTTCTGGGAACATCATGTCTATTAGATCATTTTATGCAGTTAATGTCTAAGAGATAATTATGGTTGCAATACCACTTTCAATCTCAGGTTATGGAAACCAAACTTCCAAGTGAATTAGCTATGTGAATGTTGTAATAACAATAGGTAATCTCACACCACACATTAAATTCCACATGATTGAGTCAACTAAATCATACCATCTATTGATTGGGAGAGTTTGGATGCACAATCATATTTTGTTCCTTCAACATACCATCGATGTGCAAAAGCCAATGTCGAGGGAACAGAGGTTGTGATACGAGCTACCAAAAATTCATTTATAAAGGAAGATGAACATTTGATTTATGATCCCTTCTACACTAAGTTAAATGAGGAAGCATGTATCCTCACAAGGCGCATCAAAGGGGTGTGAGTGTCCTCTATCAAAGATAGATTGGGATCTCTAAGAGATCAAGGGGAAGAATTCGAAGAAGCTCTACAAGTTAGAGAAGATATGCAAGTCAATCATAAACCTCATTCTATCTCTCAATAGCTTAGAGATAGATAAATCCAAGGATAAATCCAATGGAATGGGAGGTGAAGTGACATAGTGCAGTGAGTAGAGATAATAGACCAATAATGGAGAAGCTAGAAAACATATAGGAAAATAAAGTCACCACCAACTTTTTTGCGATAATGCAAGAAGGTGGTACTCAATGATGGATAGGTGGTGTATCACCTTTGAAGGTGTGAGGAGGAAGATGAAGACCCCAATAAAGCTGATCCAGAGTATGAGCATTTTTTTTATTGATAATCAAGGATAATGTCTTATCATTGATAATTCAAATATTCAAGAATATGTGGAATAGGTTAAATATGAGCCTGAATACATGTAAGATCGTGCAAAGACACAAGTTCAAGCGCTAGATAAGGTGGATTTAGTTAAATATGGCGATGAACAAAGGCCAATCTTCATTTCAAAAGACCTGAAAGATGCAAAGAAGTTGTCACTGATCAATCTCATTTGGGAATTCAAAGATGTTTTGTACACCGAGATGCCTAGGTTAGATTAAGAAGTGAGATGCCACAATTTGAATATCCTTCCTTCAGAAATACCAATCAAATGGTCAACTAGAATGTACAAGCCTGAACTGAACTTTAATATTAAGGTTGGCGTGGAACGGTTGCCGGGAGCTGGATTTATTAAGGCAATTCAACATCCAATTTTACTTTTCAGCATTATGTTTGTGGGGAAGAAAGATAAAACTCAAATTTGCGTTTGTGTTAACTTTAGATATTTTAATAGAGCTTTCCCTAAAGATGAGTTCCCTCTACCTTAAATTGATAGCTTGATTGATTCAACGGTTGGTCATGAGATGTATATCTTTATTGATGTCTATATGGGCTATAACCAAATCAATATGGACCCAGACGATATGGATAAGACAAATTTCAGAACTCCTTTAGGCAATTTTATGTACAATGTAATGCTTTTATATTTGACAAATATGAGGGTAACTTATCAAAGAACAATGATGGCCATTTTTGACAACCTTTTCCATGACATTATGTAATTTTATGTGGATGACCTAGTTATCAAATTAAAGAAGGAGGATTCTCATATAGTTAATTTGAGAAGAGTTTATAACAAATGTAGAAAGTACAAACTAAGTATGAATCCACTCAAGTGTTCCTTTCTAGTAACTAAGTGGAAATTTATAGGTTTTGTGGTTTATCGAAAAGGAGTAAAAATGGACCAAAGAAAGAAAAAAGGAATTTTTGATATGCATTTTCCAAAGACATAGAAAAACCTGAAAAGTTTCCTAGGAAAAGTTTCTTGCTTGAGGAGATTTATTCCAAGTTTGTCCAACATAACCCACCCATTGATGTAGTTATTGCAAAATACAACGAAGTTCAAATGGGGGTAACCACAACAGGAAGCTTTTGACATACTTAAGAAATTGCCCACCTATCCTCAAACGATGATTCCACCTAAGGAAGGAGCGTTTTTTCTACTTTATCTAACTTCTATGACAAGGTCCATTAATGCTTTACTAGCATATGGTGTTAATAGACCAGAGAGACCCATCTACTATCTCAATAGGATTATTCATGGACCTAAATAAAGATACACAAGAGTGGAGAGAAATTGTTTTTATTTAGTCTTTGTGGCTCAAAAACTGAGGCATCGTATGTTGTCTTTCACTATTAACATAGTAAAAAGATGTGATCCAATTAAGTTTTTTCTCACACAAACTATCTTGGTTGGGAGAATAGTAAGGCAATTTATCATTCTGTCAGAATATGATCTATAGTGCATGGTTCCTTGAGCAATCAAAATTCAAAACTTTGTATATTTATTGGTTATTTTCCTTTCAAGATATACCTAGGGATCATTTACAGGGCAATTATGGCCATCCCCGATCCTCGCCGTGAGGGCGGGCACGTGGAGAAAAGGATCCTTCGGGTCCACGCGTCCCTCTCGGGAGCTCTTTGGTCGGCGTCGTTTCAGATGTGGTGTAAAAATGTAGAGAGATTCAGAGTCGCCAGTCTATTTTACTCAAAACAGACAAAAGAAGGAGGGGAAGCCACCCCGAAGGATGGCACCCAAAGACATATTGGTGCCTGCAAAACCAAGGTGATTCGATAAGGGTTCGAAGGCGTAGTTACGAAATGGGAAGGTGTTAGGCACCCATTCCGCCCTTTCGATCTCTCATAAATAATTTCTATTTTCCTTTTGTTTCCCCCCGTGGTATGTGTGCATGTGTATATATATAATGGAGATAGGAATCCTCGACTTGTATCGTGGAAAGATAAAGTGAGTCATCCATAGGAAGATATAAGAGTAATATTAGAAAAATAAGATTTACGAGATTACCCCTACGTTGATCGTTATAATGAAACGATAATGCATATGGAGTAATGCGTCACTAAGGTCAAGAATATAGAATATAAAGAGAATGGATTTAGAGAAGATAGAAAATGAGAGAAAAGGTGAGAAAAATGACTCGAGTCTCGGGTTTTACCCCGAGACGCCTACGTAGCCTATAGAGGCATCAAAGTTCACGTAGTTCGCATACAAAATGAGGGGTGGGGTTTCTCCCATAAATCCAAATGGGGAATCTCTTATTTTTAAGTGTGTGTGTGTGTGTAGAAAAAGTGTTTTAGTTGTGAGGAAAGTGTGAGAAAAGTATGAGAATCCCTATTTGGAATTTATGAGCAAACCCTTTTTTTCTTATTTTTTGGGTTTTTTATTTATATGAAAATAAGAGATGTGCAATAATACTAAATAAAAAGTATATTAGGACGTGTGAGATGAGATAATAAAAAGTGCTATGTAATAAAGCAAGTTATTGTGAATTTAAGGGAATTTAAGAGAAAGTTGGACCTTCTTGAAGATCTTGAGCTTGATCTTGAATGTGGGAGAGCAGCCCTTGCACTTGGATGATGATGGAGAGTGGCAAATTCACCAAGTTTGATGAAAAGGATGATGAAAAGTGCAAGTAAAAAAGGGATTTGGAAGTTGAAATCACGCTGCCTTCGAGAGGGGTTTCTGGGATTCGCTGAGAGTGATTTTTATCAGATCTAGGATCCCCTTGAAAATGAGGTGAAGGCCTCCTTTTATAGGTCTGGAACCTGCCATTTGGCAGTGCGCTTTAGGTTTTTTCAAAAAATAGACCGTCGAGGGAAAACCATTGGTCAGAATCGCGCATGGGTCATATCGTTGGAAAGTTAATTCAAATACCTTTGAAAGTCCTTTGGACCTCTCCCGGGTTCGGGAGTTGACTTGGGTCAAATATGGCTCGGAAGCATTTGTCGGTCTATTGGACGGGGAATCGATCGGACGCAAACGGATCGTTCGTCCGCATGGTAAGTCCGAATCATGCTCGGGGCAAACTGTTGGAAAGGCTAGGAGATATAATTAGACACTCCAAAGAGTTTGACCCAATTTGGAGAGTTGACTTCGATCAACCAGGCTCGAGAATCATCGGTGACCTCCCAGAGTCAAACGGATCCTTCATCCACATGGTAAGTCGGAATTGTGCACGGGATGGACCATTGGAAAGGGTATTCAGTTCCCTTTGAATATTCATTCAGCCTCGGTCAAGATAAAGAGTTTACATAGGTCAAACAGAGCCCGGGAGCGCCCGGTGTCCTCTAGGTTAAGTTTCGGATGCAAACGGATCGTTCGTCCGCATGGTAAGTCAGAATAGCGAATGGGGTGGACCGTTGGAAAGGGTATTCAGTTCCCTTCAAAGATTCATTCAATCTTAGTCGAGATGAAAAGTTTAAATTTTGGGTCAAACTGAGCCGGGGAGTGCCCGATGGCCTCCAGGTCAGTACTCGGGACATAACCTGGTTTATTGGTGATAAAGGGAGGTACTAGGGACCTAAGGAAAGTTAGGGGGGTTAACAAAATAGGGTGTCTACAGAGCCCCTCGATGGGTGAGTTTGGAACAAATGATGATCGTCGAATAGACACCACATGATGCTTTTAGGGAGTATGATCGATTCAGAGGGTCGAGGCCGATTCTGTGGACCTAAGGAGTGTGCTGGGGATGAATGATGATCGGAGGTTTAGGTCGATTCTGAGGACCTAAAATGGTGTTGGGGAGGGTGACCAATTCTGCGGGTCAAAGCCAAATCTACGGTCTTAGGGTAAAGGTCTAATAATCGAGGTCAATTTCGACCTAAAGAGTGGTGACGATCGGGGATCGAGGTCAATTCTGACCTAACTCAGGTGATGATTAAATATCGGGGCCATTTCTGACCCACGAGTGGTGATGATCGAGGAGCGAAGTTAATTCTGACCTAACTCAGGTGACGATCCAAGACCGAGGCTAATTCTGACCCAAGAGTGGTGACAACCGAGGATCGAGGTCAATTCTGACGTACTCAGGTGACGATCCAAGACTGGGGCCAATTTTGACCTAAGAGTGGTGACGACCGAGGAACGAGGTCAATTCTGACCTAACTCAGGTGACGATCCAAGATCGGGGCCAATTATGACCCAAGAGTGGTGACGATCGAGGACCAAGGTCAATTCTAACCTAACTCAGGTGATGATCTAAGATTGGGGTCAATTCTGACCCAAGAGTGGTGACGACCGAGGACCGAGGTAAATTCTAACCTAACTCAGGTGACGATCCAAGACCAGGGCCAATTATGACCTAAGAGTGGTGACGATCGAGGACCGAGGTCAATTCTGACCTAACTCAGGTGATGATCCAAGATTGGGGCCAATTTTGACCCAAGAGTGGTGACGACCGAGGTCAATTCTGACCTAACTCAGGTGACGATCCAAGACCGGGGCCAATTCTGACCCAATAGTGGATAAAGATTAGATTTTAATTCTGCAGGAGAAAGAGCTTTATGATTTTGATCTGAGCTGGGGAGCTGATAGCTGGGGAAGATTTTAGGAGACCTCGCAGGGGGTAAAACCTATTTTGGGTGTTGTAAGAGAATTCCGCTGGGGAAGTGATTAGGTGATCCTTAGGGATCCTCCAGAGCTTTGCAGGGAGGAGTTTTCACTTGGTTTTTGAGGATTCCGCTGGGGAAGAGGGGTTTCGCTCGAGGGGATGCAAAATTTTCTTGGTCAAAAGGCTTTAAATCCTTTCTGGGATTTTTGGGGATTTTTTGAGGCTTTCTGGTATTTTCTTGGAATTTATGTACGAAATTTAAGGGAGGGTGTCAGTCGATATAGTATGAAGGGTACCATTCGATAGTGGCACGAACTTTTGGGCTACCTCGGGAAGGCAAGGGGTCAGTGTCGATCGGTATGGTAGGGGCAGGTGCCGATCGACATGGCGCTTGGCATCCTATAAAAAGGGGACGAATCCCCACATTTTTTCACAGCTTATTTTTCTTTCTCTCTCTACGATTCTTTTGCAAACCATTCTATTATTCCGTTCTTTAAGAAATGGTCGCTTTCATGAGCACTGCAGTCCACCGGGAGTGGTTGACCGTTGATGATTGGGAGAATGTGGAGTGGAGAGCTAGGGCGCCTCTTGCGTTGGGGAGTGAGAACTCCTTTGATGCGTTTGAGCTTGTCGCGTATGAGCAGACCTTGTTGCGGGATCCATTGCATCATCACTCTCCGAGAGTGATCCCCGGCGGTTATGTAAGTAACCCAACCTTTGGCATTCTTCTCTTTCTGGTGATTTTTCTTTCTTGACTTTTGATGAGACTTTTCTTTTTGCCAGTCTGATATTTCTTTGAGGAACATGCGCGCCCGCGGAACAACAGGGCTCAAGGATGTCTGGGTTCATCTCTCACCTGTGGTGTGCTGGGTGGTCTCCTCAGCGGGTTTTGGGCACTTGGCATCGGCGCTGGATGAGATGCTTCATTTGATAGCGGTCTTGTGTGCTTTGGGAGAGAGGTTGTGGGACACTACCCACACCTTTCATTTTGGATTCAGGGAGATGACGGTGACTCCCATAGACATGCAGCAACTGCTGGGGCTGGATTGTGATGGAGTGTAAATAGAGGTGGATTGATCTTTACGGGTGAGACCGGAGGCAGTGCGTGCGGCACTTGGTGATGCAGGGAGGATATTTTTTGGGGATTTTATTCGGCTGTCCCTATTGAAGTATGTTCTGTTGGGTAGGGAGATCGATGTGGAGAATGGGCTACAAGTGAGGCAGATGGCCCGATTATTCATTCTTCAGGTATTGGGAGGTTTCATGGTGGCGTCGAGCGACAACGTCGTTCATTTGTGGGTTTTGCCATACTTGAGGATGTTTTCGAACATCCCTTTCTATGATTGGGGGAAGCTGACCTTGGCAACCCTTTACTTTTCTCTGGATGCATTCAGCCGGTGCTTCCGACAGACCTTTACTGGGGGCCACGTACCTTCTTGAGGTATTCTTCAGTTTGTGCATTTCTTTTCATTCATTCGCATTTTACTTTCATGCACTCGCATTTTCCTTTCATGCATTCGCATTTTCCTTATGCGTATCTTTTTGCTTGTGAATTCAGACGTGGTTTTATGAGGTGATTGGGTGCAATACCCCGCTGATTTCTTTGAAGGACGACACTGTTGGGGACTTCTGTCGATTGTATCGATGGCGTAAGGCCAATCTACAGTCGAAGGGATCTCTCTCCCTGGAGGCGGTGCGTCAGGTCTTGAATGACCTCACCAGTGGTAAGGTAAGACTATTTCCATTTTAATCTTGGTGTTTGCTCCTTCTGATCTTGTATTAATTTATGTTCACTCGGAGATTTTCAGGAGACCTTTTACCCGTGGGGGACAACCATTCAGGATGTCGGGGAGGCATTTGTTGGCGCATGAGTTCGACCATTCCTGGTACTTTGGGGAGAGGGCGGTTCGTCAGATTCCTGAGGAGGAGGTAGTGGTGCCACCCGCGCAGCCACCTACGTCTATGAGGCAGGAGCGACTAATGTCAGAGGATGAGAGGATCACGGTGATGATCTGATAGTCCTACTAGCTATACACCGATACGGTTTCACCGAATGACTATATGGATTTTGTGATGAGTTGGTTGATGGCACCCAGTATATATGATGCACTGTCCTACCCTCCGGCGGGTTCGAGTCGAGCAGTGGGATCTTCCCACAGCGATAGTGGTCCGTCGACATCTGCGGTGGTGGTAACCTCGGAGGTCCCATTTGTGCGGTTGCATACACCTTCATATAACATTCGGCGGGCTGATGGAGGGATGGTGCCTATGTTGCACCGTCCTCATGCGATGGATCCGGAGGAGTTGGGTTTGACAGAGGAGGCCCTTCGACCTGCAGTATACCTTTCCGTTCCTCTCTTTCTTTCTTTTCTATTTTGGTCATTTCTACTTTGATACTTGATGATGCTAAGATTTAGCACCACCGGATAAGTGATAATGAGCTCAAATAGTAGTAACCATGGCAGCCACAGAGATGTATAAGTGTATAAGTATATATAAGGGGATGAGTATAAGAAGAATAAGACAATGATGTATAGTGGTTCAGCCAATTTGCCTTACATCCACTGTTAGTGTGTGATCCACTAAGTATGAGCACTAATGGCCTTGGATACAATGCACATAAGCTCACTTTCTCTCTCTACTGTGTGTACAAGCACAGTTTTAGCTAGGGTTACAATAAATTGATCGATCCCCTGTAGGGTTGTAGGTGACAAGTATATATAGGTCTTGGGGGGTATAGTGTACCCCCCAAGTATGCATGGTTCATGTGAATGATAATCTAGCCAATCCCCTGTTGACACCTGTAGATGCCAAATGATGACATAATATTCCCTCACGTGAGGGTGTGATTTTGTTATCACGGTCTCCCATATGCCATGTGAGCCTCACGCGCACTGTTCCATGCGTCTCCCAAACCACGCGTTGTGATGATGTCACCCTCAGCCTTTGATATGAGGCCGAGGGCAAAGTTCCTTCCGGTAATGAGTCTTGCCTAATTTGGGCCTCGTACTGTCGTACCCTCGGAGGGTCGCCCGGAGCCTGATGGAGGGTCGACCTTCTTAGGGGTCGTCCGGATCCTCATGAAGGGTCGGCCTCCTGAAGGGTCGTTCGGAGCCTGATGGAGGGTCAGCCTCCTGAGGAGTTGGCCGGAGCCTGATGAAGGGTCTGCGCCTCGAAGGGTCGTCCAGAGCCTGATGAAGGGTCGGCCCCTCGAAGGGTCATCCGGAGCCTGATGAAGTGCAGGGCACCCTCGGCATGGCCGAGGGTATATACGGGTATATCAATCACCCCCCAGCCCTTAGCCATAGATGATGCTAAGATGGCTGAGGGATAATTTTGCTTTTGAGACTAAGTGTATGGTCTGTTTGATGAGTGACACCTGTCAAACTGATTTGATAGCTGTCAAATTTTTATCCAATGTCATTCCAGTTTTCAAGGTATGGCGGTTGCATCCTGCTTGGGGCTTTGTGCCCTAATGATGTCCTCCTCATGGGCTGTGCTTTGGCTTGGGTAATGGGCCCACTCATTACTAAGGTATTTAAGAGATTTTTAAAACCTTTCATTCTCTTCTTCTTCTTCGTGCCCAAGCTCTCTCTCTCTAGATTTCCAATAGACAGACCTGTGCATTTTGGCATTTCGAGTTTGGCACCCTCTTTCTCCTTCCTCAGGTAATCCCTCTACCCAGTGTCCTCTTTTACTTTCATTTCTTTCTTTACTTTAGGCTTGTATGGTCGGACTTAGGCTGTTTTATATTATTTCCGGCATCTTCTCCGGCGACTGGTTTTTGAGTGTTCTTGAGCTTTCTTGAGTAAAACCCTTGATTTCTTTTTATTTTAATCCAAAAGTCTAATTTGGTCAACTGCAAACTTGTTTGTAGTTAAGTTCCACAAATTCCTCCAAGTGTAGGTTCTCCCCCTTAATGCTTAGGAGGCTTTATAGCTTAGCTGAGGAGTTCCCTTCCCTGAGAGAGAAATTATTTGTTGAGATCAGACGAATAGAGGAAGAGGAGGAGAGGAGACGAGGGGCCTACCCTAATTGAGTATGACCCATCTTTCCTAGTCCTCTAGCCATAATAAAACCATTTGAGCCATCTGAGTCTTGTGGGTCGTTCCATCGTCCAGCCGAGTGTCATTCAAGTGAGATGGACGAGAGAGCATCCTCGCCAACTAGCGCTGGACCTTCTGGTATAATAGAGACATCTGACATAAGCCCGGGCCGATAAGCCGAGGGTATGGTCCCCTCCGAGGCTGTCCATGTGATAACCCTATCTCCACATACCTTCCAGATGGCCTTTCCCCATGGTCCTCTGGTAGATGATGAGGCCGAGGGAGAGGGGACTGAGGACGAGGGCGATGATTCAGAGGACCAGGTTGATACCTCCCATGCCTCGTCCTATATCTCCTCCATTAGGGATCGCGACCTCTTATTGTGGAGACATGCCTATGGAGTGCCCCCTGGCATAACCATGAGGGTTCCCTCTGAGTCTGAGAGGGTTTTTTAGCGTGAAGACGGTGAGGTTACAGTGTATGAACAAATGTTCAAGGTTGGCGTCAGGTTCCCTCTGCATCCTGCTATCGTAGATATCCTATCAGCCCTCGGTATTTCCCCCTCTCAGCTTCCTCCCAACTCCTGGAGGACAATACTAGGTTACATCTCCCTATGGAAGAATTCTTTCACTAATGAGCCCTCGGCTGACATATTCTTGACCTGCTATAATATCACCTCTTCATCCAAACAGCCTGAGTACTATCATCTAGGGGCAAGGAGGTCTGAGAAAAAACTTCTCAACATGGCACAAACATCCAACCACAATTGGAAGAAGAGATTCTTCTTCGTCTCTGGGGAGTGGGAGTTCTCCGCCGAGGCATCTCCTGTAGCCGATGGTCCGAGGGTCCCCCGAAGATGGTCTAACCCGTCAATGAAGGCCAGGTCAGACCCCGAACTTAGCCTGGAAGAGAAAGATATTGTTGAATATCTGAGCGGACGAGGGAGAGGTGGTGAACTTTCAATGTTTGAAGATCTGATGACCCCTCGGTTCCTCAAGGAAGCTGGTCTGAAGGTCGGCCCCCTGACAGAACTATGTGAGTTGTACTTTTCTTTACTTTTTTCAAGTGTTTCCTTTTTATCTCTACATTTTTCTCACGTGTCGTACCCTTTTCAGGTCGTCCTGCTGGTGTATCAGACTATCTCTGGGAAATGACTGCTCCCAGTTTACTATCAGGCTTGGCAAAGAAGAAGGGTAAGGAGCCTCAGCAGGCTTCGAGGAAGACGAAGGCCGTGGGGCCGATGATTGTTGAGCCGACAGTCGATAGCCACAAAAGAAAAGAGCCTGAGATTCCTGTTGACCCTCGGCCGAATTCTCGGACGAGGTCCAGGGTCGAAGCATCTGAAGGGACAGCTTCTTCATCCAGTATGGGGGCCTTCTGGTCCCAGAACTTAGCACATCTGGGGGCCGAGCCATCATCGCTCATCGCAAATTTGAGGGCAGCCAAGGCATCAATGTTTTCTGCTCCCTCAGCTGCTGATTACGACTTTTTGTCAAAGATGCCTCTAGCCAAAGTGTATGACTATGGTCTGCACGCTCTAGCCCAGGTTTTGGTCTTGATTCATTTCTTTAATTGCATTCTTTCACCAACTGTTTCCTCGGCCTCTTGACATCTGTTTATTTTTTTATGCAGTCTGTATGCGCCTTTACCTCGGCAACTAAATGGATGGCTGAGAATCAGGGGAAATTCGATGAGGCCGAGAGGGCCATCCAGCATGAGGCCAACCTGCAGGCTGAGCTAGAGAGTGCCAGAACTGAACATGCATGAATTATGGAAGAGCTGACGAGACAGCATGATGAGGACCTGAAGGTCAAAGACTTGCTTCTGAAGGAGAAGGATGAAGCCATGACCCATCGGGAGGCCCAGTTTAAGATTGAGCTATCTGAGGCTGTGAAGAAAGTCGAGGCAGATGCTGTGGAAGCCTATGAACTCTCCGATGAGTTCCAAGGCTTCGGCCTTGAGTGCTTAGAGAGAGGGATAAGGACGGCTTATCGGTGGGTCGTCCTCAAGTTCGACAACATCGTCTCTTCCGTCCGTACCTCGCTGGAGGCCGTTCAACTGGACGACCCCCTGATTGCCGAGGCTCTAACCCAGGTGGAATCCCAAGTGCAAGTCGAGGGGGTCGGCATGTCTGAAGATCGATCAGTTGTGGTCATTGAGTAAACCCCTCTTGTGGATGTTGAGGCCCTGCCCTCTAATAATGTTCCATAGGGTGGCTGTCTGTAGCCCATACCCTCTTGATGTAATTGACATTTTTGTACTCTATCTTATAGAACACTTGATATTTCATTTATACTATCATCTCCTTTGCTGTCTTCCATGTTTTTCCTTTTGCATTATTTATGTTGTGAATCTTTGTTAATGCTACAACCCTCTCCCTCGTCTCTCTTGAGGGTGCATCGAGGGGTCGTCCCCTGGGTTGGCCCTCATTATAGCCGAGGATTAAACACTAAATTAATGGTTTTAAACACAGTATTCCCTCGTCTTTCTTGAGGACAGTGGTGGGGTCGTCCCCCCCACTGGCCCTCATCATAGCTGAGGGTTAATCACCAAATTAATGGTTTTAAACACAGTATTCCCTCATCTTTCTTGAGGAGAGTGGTGGGGTCGTCCCCCCCACTGGCCCTCATCATAGCCGATGGTTAATCACCAAATTAATGTTTTTAAACACAGTATTCCCTCTTCTTTCTTGAGGACAGTGGTGGGGTCGTCCCCTCCACTGGCCCTCATTATAGCCGAGGGTTAATCACCAAATTAATGGCTTTAAACACAGTATTCCCTCATCTTTCTTGAGGACAGTGGTGGGGTCGTCCCCTCCACTGGCCCTCATTATAGCCGAGGGTTAATCACCAAATTAATGGTTTTAAACAAAGTATTCCCTCGTCTTTCTTGAGGACAGTGGTGGGGTCGTCCCCTCCACTGGCCCTCATCATAGCCGAGGGTTCCAATTACCAGATTAATGGTTTTTAATAAAGTCTTCCCCCGTCTTTCTTGAGGACAGTGGTGGGGCAATCCCCTCCAATGGCCCTCATTATAGCCGAGGGTGATAATCACCAAATTAATATTTTTCAAGAAAGTATTCCCTCGTCTTTCTTGAGGACCATGGTGGGGTCTTCCCCTCCATGGGACCTCATTATAGACGAGGGTGATAATCACCAAATTAATGGGTTTCAACAAAGTTTTCCCTCATCTTTCTTTAGGACCATGGTGGGGTCGTCCCCTCCATGGGACCTCATTATAGCCGAGGGTGATAATCACAAAATTAATGGTTTTCAACAAAGTTTTCCCTCATCTTTCTTAAGGACCATGGTGGGGTTGTCCCCTCCATGGGACCTCATTATAGCCGAGGGTAATAATCACCAAATTAATGGTTTTCAACAAAGTTTTCCCTCGTTTTTCTTGGGGACCATGGTGGGGTCTTTCCCTCCATGGGACCTCATTATAGCCGAGTGTGATAATCACCAAATTAATGGTTTTCAATAAAGTTTTCCCTCGTATTTCTTGAGGACCATGGTGGGGTCGTCCCCTCCATGGGACCTCATTATAGCCGAGGGTTATAATTACCAAATTAATGGTTTTAAACAAAGTTTTCCCTCGTCTTTCTTGAGGACCATGGTGGGGTCGTCCCCTCCACGGGACCTCATTATAGCCGAGGGTTAATCACCAACTTAATGGTTTTTAACAAAGTATTCCCTCGTCTTTCTTGAGGACAGTGGTGGGGTCGTCCCCTCCACTAGCCCTCATCATAGCCGAGGGTAGTTCTCTAGTAGATGTTTTCACGCGTACTAGAACTAATAACCACAGGATGAGGGGAAACACTGATATTTCTCATTAATTTTCCAAGTGTTCTGTTGGAGCAACTCTTATTACAATTATGGTCTATCAAGACCTTAAAACACTACTGATAGTATTTTTTCAAATGATCTGCATTCCAGGGGTTGTAAAAAGGTTCCCCTTCTAGGTTTTCTAGTCTATAGGTCCCACGGATGACTTCATCGATGACCCTATATGGGCCATGCCAATTAGGATAGATCTTGTTGGGATTTTCCCAATTCTTCTTGAGGACCAAGTCCCCCACTGCGATTGGCCTCTGTTTCACCCTCTGATTGTAAAACCTTGCGGTCCTCTGCTGGTAGGCGGCTTGCCTTATCTCAGCGTCCTCCCTCCTTTCCTCAATCAGCTCTAAGTCGAGTCTCCTCTCTTCTGTATTTCTCTGGAGGTCATACATTTGGACCCTATGAGTAGGAAACTCAATCTCGGTGGGGATGACGGCTTCTGAGCCATAAGCTAGCATGAATGGGGTCTCTCCAGTAGAGGTCCTCACTGTCATCCTGTATGCCCACAGCACGGCATATAACTCATCGACCCATCTTCCTTTTGCCTCCTCAAGCCTCTTCTTGATTCCATCTTAGATTATCCTATTTGTAACTTCTGTTTTCCCATTGGCTTGAGGTCGGCCTGTGGTGGAGAAAAATTATTTGATACTCACCCTTTCACAGTACTTCTGTAGAGAGGTATTCTTGAACTGAGTCCCGTTATCCGAGAGGAGGGTGTTGGGGAGACCATATCTGCATATAACATTTTTCCAGACGAACTGGAAGGTCTTCTGCTCTGTTATTGTCACCATTGGTTCGGCCTCCACCCATTTTGAGAAATAGTCAATAGCTACGATGAGGAATCGATAGTTATTGACTGCTCTTGGTAAGGGTCCTACGAGGTCGATCCCCCACACTGCAAATGGCCATGGGGATGTAATGGAGGTAAGAGGCTGATGGGGTTGGTGAGGGATGGTGGCAAATATCTGGCATTTATCGCACTTTTTTACATATGCCGCTGCTTATTTCCCCAAGGTCAGCCACCAGTACCCCTGGGTGATCACCCTCTTCGCTAAGGATCTGCCCCCGATGTGGCTTGAGAACGATCCTTCGTGCACATCGTGCAAAAGAAATGAGACCTTAGATGGCTGGACACACCTAAGTAAGGGGAGCAAAAATCCCTTTTTGTACAAGGTGTCCCCAATGACAGTGAACTTTGCAGCCTTGTATCTCAACTTCTTCCATTCTTGCCTTGCTTCTGGCATCTTCCCCTCTTTAATGTACCTGATCAGAGGGTCCATCCATGAAGCTTCGTGAGAAACATTTAGGCAATCTCTAAGTGTTACCTCAGCGTCTTCAATTGTTAGCCGAAGCAAAATTTCTACTGGGACTGTCCTCCTGATGTCTGTCCTAGTTGCCGAGGCCAACCTCGCAAGGGTGTCAGAACGGCCATTGTCGAGCCTAGGTATCCTCTTTAATTTCATTTCTCTGAAGCCTTTCAGTAATGACCTCACCTTCTCAAGGTACCTATCCATCCTCTCGTCCTTGGCCTCGTAGGCTCCTAGTATCTGATTCACTACTAGCCTCGAATCACTGTGAACTAAAATCGGGCCGATACTAAGTGATCTGGCCAAGGAGAGGCCTGCTATCAAGGCCTCATACTCGGCCTCATTATTGGAGGCCTTAAAGTTGAACCTCAGGGCATACTCAATGTTTGTACCGTCGGGTGCTGACACTATTAACCCAGCTCCGCTCCCGCTTTCGCAAGAGGACCCGTCGACGAAGAGACTCCACACGATGTGTTTTTCTGAGAAACCTCCCTCGGTAAGTGACCCCTGTCTAAAGAGATATCTTCCCTCTTTATTTTCAACCACTTTCCTTCTAGCGGTGCTCATCTCAGCCTTATCTGTAGGCATGTCGGTGAGCTCACCCTGTCGGGTATCTATCTTCCCGAGGCCCTTATCCTCGGTTTCATCATCTTCCCAAGTAAACTCAGCCACGAAGTCTGCCAATGCTTGCCTTTTAATGGCCATCCTAGGCTGATACACTATGTCAAACTCCCCCAGTTCTATATCCCAGGCCATTAGCCTCCCTAATTTTTCAGGCTTGTGTAAAACCTGCCTAAGGGGAGAGTCAGTGAGGATGACCATCGTATGGGAATGGAAGTATGGCTTCATCTTTCTTGATGCATGGATCAAGGTGTAGGCCAACTTTTCCATCCTTGGATATCTTTGTTCTGCCCCTTGGAGTGCCTTGCTGTTAAAATATACAGGCTTCTGTATTCCGTCTTCGTCTCTCATAATGGCTGTATTGATGGCTGATTCGGAGACGGCGAGGTACACATAAAGTCATTCACCCTTCACGAGTCGTGACAACAGCAAGGGAGACCCCAGGTATGATTTTAACTCCCTGAAGGCCTCATCGCATTCTTCACTCCATTCGAAGGATTTTCTGAGAATTTTGAAGAATGGTAGACACCTATTTGTGGCCCTAGATACGAACCTGTTCAAGGCAGCAACTCTCCCTATGAGCCTATGAACGTCTTTAATGGACTTGGGGGTCTTCATCTCAACAAGGGCCTTTATCTTTTCAGGATTGTCCTCGATGCCTCTTTGGTTGACAATGAACCCCAAGAACTTCCCTGCTCCGACCCCGAAGACACACTTGGTCGGATTAAGCTTCATCTGGTATTTGTCCATCGTATTAAAGGTCCTCTCCAGGTCTGACACATGATCCTCTGCCTTCAAACTCTTAGTCAGCATGTCATCTACATAGACCTCCATAGACTTCCCAATTTGGTCTTCGAACATTTTATTTATGAGGCGCTGGTACGTTGCCCCCGCATTTTTTAGGCCAAAGGGCATGCCCTATAACAATATGTCCCCTTGTCAGTGATGAAGGTTGTCTTCTCCGAGTCTTCAGGGTTCATGAAGATCTGGTTATACCCTGAATAGGCATCCATGAAGCTCATGAGCTCATGGCCTGCGGTAGCGTCTACCATCTGTTCAATGCGGGGGAGAGGGAAGCTGTCTTTGGGATAGTGCTTATTGAGGTCTGTGAAGTCCACACACATTCTCCACTTCCCGTTGGCCTTTGGAACAATGATTGCATTGGACTGCTATTCGGGGTAGATGACCTCTCTGATAAACTTAGCGTCTTCTAATTTTTTGACCTCATCCCTAATGACCTCATACTTTTCTCTAGAGTAAATTCTCCTCTTCTGCTTTACCGGCCTCACTCCTTCTACCACATTAAGCTTGTGGAACATGATTTCAGGTTCAATCTCTGACATATCTACATGACTCCACGCGAAGACGCTTCGTCTTCTCCTCAACAGTTTAATGAGGTCTTCCTTGATGTTGGGCTTCAGAGACTTTCCGACTTGGATGGTTTTTTTCGGGTCATCCTCATCGAGAATGATGGATTCTACCTCTTACGCGGCCTCTCCTTTCTTTAGCTTTGTCTCATCCCAGGGGTCTAGGGTATCAATATTGTAAGTGGTTGTAGCCCTCTTGTGTGCCTCTCTTTCTTCAGCGGAGTTGTAGTAACATTCTCGCGCTGTTGTCTGATCTCCCTAAACTTCCGCCACCCCGTAAGGGGTAGGAAATTTAATCATCTGATGGACCGTAGACGGCATAGCTTCAAAGCCCTTGAGGGCCACACGCCCAAGTATGATGTTGTAGGCCGAAAACACATGTTCATCCATCACAAAGAAACTGACATTCTTGGTAAGCCATATCGGCCACTCGTCCCCCATCCTGACATCGGCCTCATACACTCCAAGGGGATGAACCTTTTCCCCACTGAACCCAATCAATGGATGATGGTATGAGACGAGTCTAGCACGGCTGAGACCTAAGGCTTTGAAGCACGGCCAAAACATTACATCTGCAGAACTGCCACCGTTGACCAATATCCTCGGCACCTCACACCCGTGCACCCTAGTTGTGATGACGAGTGGGTCGTCATGTGGGGCTAGGAGGACTTTAAAGTCCATTCTCGAGAACCCCACTATCAGAGTGTCCATATCAACCTTATTCCTCTTTTCTGACTTGACCTCTAGATAGGTTGAGTGTACCGTCTTCGTCACTGCCTTGGCCTCAGCCACATGGGCCTTCCTGTCAGCGACCTCAGACCCTCCTCCTACTAGACCCCCGGAGATCATTCCCACTCCGAGCGAGATCATATTAAGCCTCTTGACAGGACCTTGGTCATCTCTCGGTGGGAGGTCAGGGTCGTCCTCATGGTCAGAAGGGTCATCCCCTCTTTTTTGAGGACCTTCTCTGCATGCATCGCCTCACTTTTTCCTGGGGTCGTCCTCTCGGCCCCTCTTGAAGGAACCTTTGTCGACGTACTTTCTGAGCTTCCCTTCTTTCATCATCTTCTCAATCTCATATTTCCGAGCAAAGCATTTGTCTGTTACGTGGTCGTGGTCTTGGTGAAATTCACACCACAGGTTCTTGTTCCTCTTATTGGGGGTTTCCCTCAACTTCTAAGCCCACTTCAGGGATTGGTCACTCTTTATCTCATTGAGAATTTATTCACAGCTGGCCGTTAGAGGGGTGTAACCAGCAAACTTGTCATCCGTAGACCTCTTCTTCCCCTCTTTGTTCTTCTTAGGTTACTTACCCCCACTAGCGCCTCCTTTTTCGTCTTCACATTTTTCGGCCATCGCCTCTTCGTCATTCATCACCTTTCTTGCTGTTGACAACAATTCAGCCATCATCCAAGGGGGGTCTTCAACAAGCTTCCAAAACAGCTTCCCCTTTTGGAGTCCTGTAATCAGGACTGTCATAGCTATGCTCTCCTCATAGTCTTCCACCTCCAGCTTCTCTTTATTGAATCTGGCTACGTAGTCCCTCAGACTTTCATTCTTCCCCTGCTTAACATAGAGCAGGTGGGTGGTCTTCTTCTGTGGCCTCACCCCAAAGAAAAAGTTGTGGATGAACAGGTCTGCCAACTGCTTAAAGTTTTCAATGGAATTTTTTGGAAGAGACGTGTACCAGACATGCGCAGCCCCAGTAAGGGTACCAGAAAAGGCACGACACCTCATCTCATCTGAGATAGAGTATATGTCTGCTGCTGATTGATACATCTCAACATGGTGGACAGGTTTGGTGCTATCGTCGTATCTTGGGGTGACCACAGGTGGCTTGAACCTTGATGGCGTAGGGAAGTTGACTATCTTCGCCACAAAGGTTGAGCCTATGGTGTATCCCTTCTGAAGAGAGTCCCGGATCTTCATTATATCACCTACCTTATCCTCTAGTCACTAGATTGAGTCATTCCAGGGCCTCACAGGATCGGCTTGGCCGATGTTATCCCCTGCCACCTCTTTAAGGTGGACGGAGGGTTCTACTGCGGCAGGCCTGTGTCGGCTGTTTACTTCCCTTTGTCCGTCATCCCGTCCTTGGGGTTGGCCATCTGCTGCCTCCCTCCTGAACCTCGCAGCACTCCTTGACCTGGACAATTTTTCTCGCAAGTCATTTACTGGGCCCAGCCTCTCAAAGGCCGACGCCCTGCTCAAGCGATCAAAAGCAGAGCCTCTTGGGCGATCATCAGGATTTGGTCTCCCGCACTTTCCTCTACTATCCTGGAGAGGTCGTACAATATTATTGGAGACCTCATATGGTTCCCAGCATTCTATAGGGGCCTCCTCTCCCTCTAGATCGTCATACCTGTCCTAGGGGCAAGGGTTTCCTTGCCTCCCCAGGCGTAGACGCCTGGGGTCAGCAACATCCCTACGCCGCTGAGGGGGTGGAAGGTCTTTGCGTGGTGCCTGGGGTGGTCCCTTGGCCTCATGTTGTCCTGGAGCTACTGCCGGAGTAATCATCTAAGGTGAAACCCCTGGTGGTCTTAGCTTGTTTTGGCTTAGAGCTGTGAACTGCTCCTGCATCATCCACTGGCTTGCTGTCAGAGACTTTAAGGCTGCCGCCACATCAGCCATCTCAGACTGAGGTGGCGGCTGACTGAAACTGGGTCTTCCCCCATCATTCGGCGGGGGAAGCGGTGGCCGTAGCATTTCAGGTGCCATGTGTTTGAGCTATGAAAAGATGGACTGAAGAAAAGACTCGTGAGCTTGAGAACCTTAGTGGGTCTCTTTCAATGGTGAAACATCTCCTCTCAGGGGGTGAGCTGGCTCATCACCAGAGTGCCCAGTGAGGTCAAGCTGTACAAAGGAAGAGATGTCTTCTCGTTCCCACAGACGGCGCCAAACTGATGACGCTAAGATTTAGCACCACCGGATAAGTGATAATGAGCTCAAACAGTAGTAACCATGGCAGCCACAGAGATGTATAAGTGTATAAGTATGTAGAAGGGGATGAGTATAAGAAGAATAAGACAATGATGTATAGTGGTTCAGCCAATTTGGCCTACATCCACTGTGAGTGTGTGATCCACTAAGTATGGGCACTAATGGCCTTGGATACAATGCACATAAGCTCACTTTCTCTCTCTACTGTGTGTACAAGCAGAGTTTTAGCTAGGGTTATAATAAATTGATCGATCCCCTGTAGGGTTGTAGGTGATAAGTATATACAGGTCTTGGGGGGTGTAGTGTACCCCCCCAAGCATGCATGGTGCATGTGAATGATGATCTAGCTAATCCCCTATTGACAACTTTAGATTCCAAATGATTACATAATATTCCCTCACGTGAGGGTGTGATTTTTTTATAACGGTCTCCCATATGCCATGTGAGCCTCACGCGCACTGTTCCACGCGTCTCCCAAACCACGTGGTGTGATGATGTCACCCTCGGCCTTTGATATGAGGCCGAGGGCAAAGTTCCTTCCGATAATGAATCTGGCCTAATTTGGGCCTCGTACTGTCGTACCCTCGGAGGGTCGTCCGGATCCTGATGAAGGGTCGGCCTCCTGAGGGGTCGTCTAGAGCCTGATGGAGGGTCGGCCCCCTGAGGGGTCGTCCGAATCCTGATGAAGGGTCGGCCTCCTGAGGGGTCGTTCGGAGCCTGATGGAGGGTCGGCCCCCTGAGGGGTCATCCAGAGCCTGATGAAGTGTTGGCCTCCTGAGGGGTCGTCCGGAGCCTGATGGAGGGTCGGCCTCCTGAGGGGTCGTCCAGAGCCTGATGAAGGGTTGGCCTCCTGAGGGGTCGTTCGGAGCCTGATGGAGGGTCGGCCCCCTGAGGGGTCATCCAGAGCCTGATGAAGTGTTGGCCTCCTGAGGGGTCGTCCGGAGCCTGATGGAGGGTCGGCCTCCTGAGGGGTCGTCCAGAGCCTGATGAAGGGTTGGCCTCCTGAGGGGTCGTCCGGAGCCTGTTGAAGGGTCGGCCCCTCGAAGGGTCGTTCGAAGCCTGATGAAGTGAAGGGTGCCCTCGACATGGCCGAGGGTATATACAGGTATATCAATACTAATTTGTCCATTCCTTGAAGCAAGTTCGGGTGTCAACCACTTGGCTCAAGGACATCAGAGACTGGATATCTTCGGCGACTGCCCATATTCGGGACGCAGTTTCTGTTCCTTCTTGCTTGGTGTCATCTCCGAAGAGGACTCGAGCTCGGGTAGGGGTGGTGTATCGTCTCGCCGTAGGGGGAAGAGAGCACGCCGCAGGGGTGGAAGCTCTTGAGAGAGAGAGAGAGAGAGAGAGAGAGAGAGAGAGAAAGAATGTAGGTTCGGGCTGAGTCCCGTTGTTTTTGCTTTTTCTTTCTATTTCCTGTAAAATGATGTAACACGGAAAACAGATATATGCAATGCAATGGAGTTTTTTTTATTATCTTTTATTTAATGATGAATGAATGCATGCACACGCGCTTTTTATTTTGCTGCTGAGATCGGAAAAAAAAATTGAAGGAAAGTTTTTCATTAAAAAGGGGAAATTTAAAAGGATTTTGAAATTCTGTTGAGAATATTAATTTATTTTTATTTGAGTTTTTTGATTTGACAAAAGAGAAAAAGGGGAAATTTCTAAAAATGGGGGGTTACCGATCGGCAAGCACTCTATCCTGCCTATCGGTAGGTCAGTCCAGTCCAATCACTTCAAAGATTTGATTGGTACACTCTTCAGCCTTTGGTACCTTGTGGGGTAGGATTCCCTCCGATTTCTGCCGGGATTATGTCCATTGTGATGGTTTTCAAGTATAAAAAGTGAGAAGGGTGGAGTGTTTTCATCACACCTTTGCATTCTTACCTACTTGCCCACCATCTCTTAGCCTTGCAAGATGGCTCTCCCTGGTAGCATTGAGTTTGCCAACTACCTCGAAGCCTTGTAAGTTATGTTCTCTTATAATGTCGACTACGATGCTTTTAACATGCGTCGAGTCTCCTTATGGCGTAATCGACCTCTTGAGTGGAACGTGCTGACATCGGCGGTACAATTCTGGTACCCCGAAGACCATGTATTTTGCTTTGGGTTGGAAGAAGTTTGTCCTACCTACGAGGAATTTTCTGCCATATTTGGTGTAAATCCCAGTGTTGTCGCGTCTTTGACTGAATTTTCCCATTCTCCTATGGATTTGTTGGCCGGCCTTCTTAACATTTCGCCTTCGGCGGCTAGATCATTGGTTACTAAAGGAATGATCCCCCTCCCGGCGGTGCTGCGATCTGTGCATTTTCGGGAAGTAGGTGATGTTGGCTATGCTGGAGCCGTGGTTCTGGGCCTGGTTTCAAAATTATTGTTGGTGAGTGGGGAGGTGCAAGTGGACCCACAACTTACATCCATTAGTTCATGGATGTCATATCGTCATAATCCTGCGGTGGTGATACTGGCGGAGACCCTGAATGGCCTGGATGCCTGGGGAGAAGGCCGTTATGACTTTTTGAGGGGTAGCCCTGTGATGCTATTTATGTGGTTGTCTGAAAGATTCCGCTTGTCGAATCCTCCAGAATATCCCTTGTCGGCCGTACCCAACTTCTTTTCGCGCTACTTCATTCGCGTTGTCTTGTATGTTGAGAACTGGGAGAAATTGTTTGTGGAGCATGGGGCTTGTGGGTTGTATTCGTCAGTGCCTTCATGGGGACAGTTGCAGCCTGTTTTGGATCTAGGAGATTATTCATATGTGCGGTTGGTTGGTCTCAGATAGACCTCTTTTTACTTCCCTTGGCGGCTTCTGCGCCAATTCGGCTGGGCGCAGGTCGTGCCCCCTCGAACCTCAAACTTCTTTTTGGTAGAAGATTTGACTAAGCGCCTGCGTCTATTGCTTGGATCTCTGTGGGAAAATTAGTGTTCTTCGACCCGTCCCTCTCAGTCTGTCTGGAAGGTTTGGCATGTCCCCAAAGATTATATGAAGTGGTTGTGGAGGAAAGTAGTCAGCAAGATGTTAGCAGTGGAGACTGGACAAAGATGGTTTATTTTATCTGACTCCATGGAAGGGGGTGCTGTGGTTTTTTTGAAGATGGTTAAGGCTCATCGATCCATGGAATGTTTACGGCACTCTATTCAGGCAGGGGAAACTTGGGGTCCTCAGGATGTAGTTGATGAGGGTGTAGGCTCCTCTGGTAGCTGTGGGTAGGACTCCTGGGGAGTTTATTTATGTAATAGGGAATGTATGTGGGGGTTTTATTTGGATTTTTATGGTAGTAGGGGAAGGGAGTTATCCGTTCCTTTTTCTTATGTAATCCGTACTGTAATTTCTTATTGATGAAATAAATAAGTTCTAATTATCCATCTGTGTCTTTCGATGAGTTTTATATTTTGAATTATCTATACTGATCGCTAAGGCATACATAATCCTTTTGTTCAAATCATTTTAGAACGAACCGTCGTTCTCAGAGGTAAGAACAGAATACAATTTTGTGAAAAAGAAAGGGACCACACTCATGTGAGGTGCATGAGCTGCCTACGTACCTCTGGGTTTTTTTGAAAATGTTTTAAAATAGTTTTTGTAGAGGATAAGGCCCAAGTAGTTCTAGGTAGAGGGAAATGAAGATTTTCTTTTTTTTAAGAATAGAAGGGGGATGAGAAGAGTCGTAGTGCGCCGAGATTTCGGACTAGGGGTAGAATTTCTTGAGACGGTCCAGATTGATTGGATGATCCATCTCTTTCCAATCTAGGTCAGTGATCTTGGTGACACCGCCGGATAAGATTTTCTTTACAATGTAGGGGCCGCTCCAATTGGGCTTGAATTTCCCTCTGGGGTCCCAGATGGGTTATATTATCTCCTTGAGCGCTAAATCCCCCTCCCGAACACCGCGGTCCTTGACTTTCTTATTGAATGATAACGCTATTCGGTGATGGTACCCCTGTATGTGGTAAAGAGATTTTAATCTTCTTTCATCTAGGAGGGCTAGCTCATCAAGACGGCTTTGGCACCAGTCTTCTTCACTAACTTTGCTTTCGAGCATGACGCGTAGTGAGGGTATTTCTAGCTCCACAGACAGGACTGCTTCCATGCCGTAGACCAGGGAGTAAGGGGTAGCCCTAGTAGAGGTTTGAATTGAGGTTCTTTAGCCCCAGAGGGCGTATGGGATCCAGTCGGCCCAATCCCAACAACTTTTGGTCATCTTGATGATGATGGATTTAAGGTTTTTATTGGCGGATTCAACTGCACCATTGGTCTGAGGTCGGTAGGGAGAAGATTTGTGTCTCTAAATCCCGTACTCGTTGACTACTTCTATGACTTTTTCTTCGAAATGCAACCCGTTATCTGATACCAGCTCGTGCGTGACCCCATATCGGCCGATGATATTTTTCTTTAGGAATTTGGACACTTTCTTGGCATTCAATACTGCGTATGACTCAGCCTCGACCCATTTGGTGAAGTAATCGATGGCAACTAGGATGAACTCATGTTCGTTTGAATCCTTTGATGTAAACTTCCCTATGATGTCGACACCCCAGGTGGAGAACGGCCAGGGAGAGGTTATGTTGTATAATTCTCGCGGAGACAAGTGTTGAAGATTGGAGAATTGTTGGCATTTAAGGCATATCCGGACATAGGCGGTGCAATCCTTGATCATGGTGGTCCAGTAGTAGCCCTGTCGGATGATCTTCTTAACGAGCATGTGACCATTCATGTGGGTACCGCATTCACCACTGTAGATTTTCTGCATTATTTTCTCAATATCAGCCCTTGCGATGCAGTGTAGATGAGTTCCATCGAAATTCCTCTTGAGTAGAGTGTTATGATAGATGATGTACTGGGTGGCCAGTCTTAGGAGGGTCGTTCGATCTTTCTTGTTGGAACCCTGTGGATACCTACCATATTTGAGGAGGCACCATATATCATATTACCAGTAATTGGCTAGTTCGGGATCTTCAGTGGAGACAAGCTCAATATGGTAGCAATGGGTCGGTTTGTCTTGCTTTTGAACTAGGAAGGGGGTCATTGTTATTCCTTCGGGCATGTCGACCATGGAGGACAAGGTGGAGAGAGCATCAGCTAGGTTATTCTTTGCTCGGGGTAGGTAATGTAAGGTGATATCTCGGAATCGGGAGGCTAACACTTCTAATTGGGCATGAAAGAGTTGGATTTTTTCGTCCTTGACTTTCCACTTTCTGAGCATTTGACCGATGATAAGGGAAGAATCCCGATAGACATCAAGGTATTGAATACCTTTCTTGAGAGCAACTTGGAGGCCCACTGTACATGCCCCGTATTTCGTCATGTTGTTGGTGCAAGGGAAATCCAATTTTATGGCGATGGGAGTGTGGGAGTCATCTGGGGCGATCAGAAGTATCCCAATGCCATATCCTTTTTTGTCGGCAGCGCCCTCAAAGAATGTTTTCCATCGAAGGCGGTCTTGAGTGGTGAAGAGGATATTTTCATCTGGGAATTCGGAGATCTGGACATCTGCTTCGTCTATGGGATAATCGATGAGGTAGTCAGAGATGGCTCTTCCTTTAATAGCTTTTTGGGTGACGTACACGATATCGAACTCAATTAGGAGCATAAACCATTGGGCCATTCGACTAGATAAGGTGGGTTTCTCAAGCAGGTATTTGATGGGATCCATTCGGGATACAAGTTTTATGGGGAAGGCAAGCATGTAGTGTCACAACTTTTGGGTGACCCAAACAAGTGCGACACGTACATTTTCTAAAGCAGTGTAGTTGATCTCGTACCCGGCCAATTTGCGATTGGCATAATAGATGGCTCTTTCTTTACGAGAGTCCTCAAGGTATTGGGCTAGCAAAGCCCCAGCTGCAGTGTCGGTTATGGTTAGGTATAGGAGGAAAGGGAGACTAGACTATAGTGGCATGAGCACTGGGAGCTGGGTTAGGTATTGATTGATTCGGTCAAAAGATTCTTGGCAGGCCTCGTTCCAAACCTTGGTTGAATATTTTCAGATGATCTTGAATATCGGTTCACATATGGAGGTTAGTTGGCTGATGAACCGACTGATATATTGTAATTTCCTAAGAAAACCTCAAATTTCTTTCTCTGTTCGGGGCGGTGGCATCTCAAGTATGGCCTTCAGCTTTGCAGGATCTGCTTCTATCCCCTTTTTATTGACCATGAATCACAAGAGTTTTCCCTTTATGATGGAGAAGACACACTTCTGCGGATTAATTCGCATCTGATACCATCGCAGTCATTCGAATAACTTCCGGAGGGCGGGAACATGACCTTCTCTAGTTTTGAACTTGATAATCATATCATCCACATAAACCTTAACCTCCTTGTGGATAAGATCGTGTAGGATGGTAGTGGAAGACCTTTGGTAGGTAGCCCCATCATTCTTGAGACCAAATGGCATGACGGTGTAGCAAAAGGTTCCCCATGGGGTGATGAATGCGTTTTTTTCTTGGTGGTCGGGGTGCATCTTGATTTGGTTGTATCCAGCAAACCCGTCGATAAAAGACTTAAAAGCATGACTGGCTGTGTTGTCCACGATCATGTCAATATTGGGTAGAGGATAATCATCTTTTGGAGAAGCTTTGTTTAAATCTCGGTAGTCTACACACATTCGAACCTTCCCTCCGGATTTTGACACAAGTACAATTTTGGCTAGCTATGTGGGATATTCGATCACCCGAATAAAACCCACGTTTAACTATTTGACCACCTCTTCTTTGACCTTGAGCGATCATTCGGTGTGGAGTTTTCTTAATTTTTATTTAATTGACTTGTAATCTGGGAGAGTGGGGATCTCATGTTGAGCTATTTCAGGATCGATGCAGGGCATATCATCATAGGACCATGCGAAGACATCTACAAACTCCTTCAGCAATTCTTCGAGTTGTGCGCGCTCATGCTCGTCAAGGGTGGACCCTATCCTAATCTCGCGCAGTTGGCTACTAGAGCCGAGATTAATAACAACAGTCTCTTCTTCATTAACTTGAACGCGATTATGTTATTTATTATTAACCTTATTTAGATCAATTAAGAATTGTTCATTTGCAAAATCATCATCATCAAAAGTTTGGTTCGAATTCAAGAAGTTAATGTAAGTCACATCAAGATACTCAAAATCTTCATTTATTTCATTGATAGGAAAAACAGCATTAAGAACCTCATCAAAAGAGGTCTCGATTACATTTGAGCAAGGATAGACAACAGAAGAAGAAATATGGTAAACATTGGGGTTAGGGGAGATTTCACGATGTAGAACTAGCGCAGCATGCCAGTTGAGGAGAGGAGTATCAGCAGCTTTAATCAGACGGGATGGGTCCATTGATGTAGTGCCTGAATGAACCATGTAGAGTGCCAGCCCAAGTATCTGTAAGTTGAAGGAATCTTCAGAATTTCTTTCCTCAGTCTTTTCGGCATCTTTGATGATCGGTTGTACCCGGTGTGGGAAACTTTCCTCCCATGGGTAGCTATCTTGGAAAAATATCTCCATTCCCGGCCTCATCTTCTTATTTGTGTGGTCATACCATGGTTCTGGAAAACCGCAAAAGGGGAAGTTTTAGCCTTCTTTGATGAATCATCCATTCAAGGAGTCTCCTGAGATAGTTAAGATACAGTCTAATCTTCTCTTTGGTCGAGATTGGCAGATCATTCTGAGCTCTTGTTCTGATGGTTGATACCCTAAGACGCAAAGGAGGAAAATCTTTCTTCAGTTCAATGGGCTCAAGTATCCCTTGATGTTGCTGCCTTTTCCCTAGCCCCAGTCCGGGCATGAAGTGCATGTTTCTGAACATCTGAATCACATTGACATTGCCGTGAGGGTCATATAACAAACCCTTTCTTTGAAACCGTCCCCTGCCGGGAGTAGGAGTGGTTCAACTCGGAATCCTGACAGGAGCATATCATTTGACCCGTGCTGTATCTCGAGAATTGGACTGCTAGTGCTTGCACCACCAATATTTTCATCGTGGCCCAAAATGGCGATGACTCGCCCGTCGGTGAAGAACTTCAATTTCTGATTGAGTGAGGAAGACACGCCCTTGATATTGTGGAGCCAGGGTCGTCCGAGCAACAGGTTGAAACTAGCTGGGATGTCTATGACTTGGAATTCAATGATAGGGTTTATAGGGCCAACCCCTATTGCAAGTCTTATGGACCCCATCACCTCACGACGGGTATTATCGTAGGCAAGCACAGCGGCGGAGGTTGGAGCGAGGTCACTTTCTTTCAGGCCTAAACACTTGAAGGTTCTCAATGGGCAAACATTCAAGGCGAATCAGTTATCGACAAGATAGAGTGGCACGGCCTTTCCCATAACTTCGACGGAGGTATTAAGTGCATGATTGTGATTCGGACCAATTCTGGGGATTTTTCTTCATAAAATGATAGCATTCGAGTAGAGGTCAAGGATTCGACCAGATTTATCGTTTCTTCTGGTGTGGTAGATGGAGGAACTATGGGTCCATTGAGTAATTTGATTAAAGCATTTATGTGTAGCTGGGAAGACATGAAAAGTCCCCATAGCGTGATGTTAGCTTGAGTTTTCTTCAATTGATCGAGGATCTTGCTCTCCTCGATGGTCATCTCTTGCATAGGAAGGTTTTCAACACCCTTCCCTTTGTCATTTACTGGTAGTGAGCTTGGAACCTGGTAATGTCTCCCTGATCTGGTCATGTGATTTACTGAAGAAGGAAATAACATTAATCCCGTTTCCTCGTCAATCTCAGGTTATGCTGCCACCCTATTTATTTCTCCGAGGAGTTCTTCAAATGAGATCATCCCACATATGTAGGCTACTGGGCCAGCTTTTCTTAAAGCTTGTTCTTCGCTCGAATCTTCAAATTCTTCCCCCCATCCGGTGGTAACAATTCTGTCTTTCCATATAAAGTTGATGCATTCCACAATTTCAACGGCTTCTTCATACAGGTCCTCCTATTTTGTGGGGATATGTGTGATTGAAGGGACCAAACTCCCTTGTAGTTTCAAAGTGTCAAGTAACCCGATGATACTACAAATGCTATTGGTTTGCTCGAATAATTATGCCATAGTATGGACAACATCATCTAGGCTGACTTCGTCGGTTGGTACCACCCACTTGTCTGAATCTCGGGCCCAATTTCGTGCCTCCAAGATCAGTGTGCTGAACTTCTGGCAATCGATGACCATCTGTGAGGGAAATTTCAGCCCGAACTCTAGGAGTTGGTTTAACGCCTCTAACAATTCCATACTTCCATTTTCAGAATGGCTATGGACAGTGATGCATGCTTTGGTAAGGAGTGACAGTGCCTGATCAGCGAGACTAGTAGGGTGTAGGAGGAAATATGGGCAAGTTTGAAGAGGTTTAGGAGAGTATATGGGTGTGATTTGAGTTGAGGGATCAAAATCTGGGTTTTCTTCTAAGAAGATGGCATTTGTGTGATTCGGAAGTGGATTGTGAGTAGTGTTTGGCTTAGAATTGGCTGGTGGGGCGATGGTACCTCAGTCAATGAGATCTTGGATTATGTTTTGAAGGTGAAATCATTGGTCGGTGGTATGGCCGGTAGTTTGGTGAAAGGCACAATGAGCATCGGCCTTTAAGTTTCTTGGGAGTGGGTTTGGCAATGGACATGGATCCAAGGGTTTGAGAGGGGAGCATAGAGCTCAGTGTATTCCCTTCGGATGGGGGCAGGGTAGCTTTCTAGTGCCCATTATGTGGTTGGTTGAGAGATGTTTTTGATGGTCAAAACGGTAGCACTAGCAAGCTTGTCATACTTTCTAGGGGTGAATTATCCGGACACCTTCTTCGGTTCAACCTCTATTTTAATGAGGCTTTCCTCAATTTCCACTAGAGCCTCTCTGAGAGCTCGGAAGTGGCGATAGTTTTGTCCTCCCACCATTGATTGGACATGGGGAAAGAAGTTCTTCTTCACTATGTTGACATGTTCTTCCTCGGATGGCCGATTAGTCATCGTAGCTGCTTGCTCCCTCCACCGGGATACGAAGTTACTGACTGATTACCCAGGATTCTATTTGAGCAGCTCTAAATCACGACGGGTGACCTCAAGATCTTCGTTGTATTTATATTGCGATGTGAATTCTCTGTCTACATCCTCCCAGCTACGGATTCTGGATTCCTCAAGAGATAAAAACCATCGGAGGGCACTATCCTTCAAAGTTTGCTGAAAAAATTGGGCCATCACTTCTTCAGAAGCCCCTAGTAGAGTTATGGAATGATGATAACTACGAAGATGAACAATTGGGGGTCCACTCCCTCCGAACTTCTCAATATTTGGCATCTTGAACTTCTCGGGTAACCTTGATTTAGGATAAGGAGCCATGTGGGTGTAGTCCATGTAATTCTCATAGATACTGACTTGGTCAAACTTTTTGGTGAGCATATTGAGATCCTCTTTGACTTTATTCAACTCCTTCTCCTTTGGATCAATGACCACAGGCAGGTTAGCCATAGAATGGGCAATGTTTGGCATTGGAAGCTGGGCAGGAGAAGGCCCATTAGAAGGAGGGGCACGTGGAGAATGTTGATATTCTTCTGGAACCCAGATAGGCTCGGGTGGACCCATAGCACGAGGGAATAGGGACTCGATCTCTTGAGGAATACGAACTTTGTTTCGTTGCATCTCTCGGACCCCAGTTTAGAGGTTGTCAACCTTGGACACGAGCTGAGCAAGGACTGTCATCAGATCTGGCTGTATGACTGGTGCTTAATCTTTATTCTCCATGGAAGATGGAAGGATTCCAGACTCAGAAGAAGTAGTAGAAGAACGGATGAAACTCCGAGGTGATTTGACTGAAGACTGAAGCCAATAGGGAGCCAGGCCAAGGTCTTGCGATTGACCTGAGAAGGCGTAGGATGAGATTTATTTTTGAGAACAAAGGAAGAACTATTTTTGCATTTTTGATAAAGAAGGGAGAAATGTTATTTTATTTTTGATAAAGAAGGGAGAAATGTTTTTGGATTTTTGATAAAGAAGGGAAAAATGTTTTTGGGAGACAGAACTCAGCATGATTATTATGATTATTATGTTTTCACTTTTATTTAATTCTCCTAAATGCAATGCCGGACGGGACCCAAGCCTGGAAAAGTGGGGGTCTTAATATATGCAAAGCTACGGTTTGGACTTGTAACCAGGCTCACGGACATGGCCTCGTTTTAAAAATGCGCAAAAATTGGGCGGCAGGCTGACCCAGAATTTCGACAGAGTTTCAGGTTGAAATTGGCAGTCTAAAGTGCGTGTTCTAGGTCTGACACCTATATGCGGGTATGCAGTTGGTTGGGTGAATCGGCATGGGTTCCCCCATTTGGCGTGACTTCCACGATATACGTCTTTGCTCTTGTGGGCAATCGGTACGTGTGGACAAGCCATTTGATATACCTAAGTGTATGTGAATTACTTCACCATATACCTTGTGAGGATGGTACGTGTGAGAGAGAATTCGATATACTCGACGTACATGAACGAATTCCCTACAATATACCTCCCGTCATGACTTCGATCAAGCGGTACGATGCGGGGGAACCATTCAATATACGTCAAAGTACTTGGCCAATGAAAGGTGAGAGTCATATTGCTTAGGCTAACTGCGACCTGCTGACTAGCGCCCATCACGAAGTGACCCTCCAGTTACAGGGTAAAATTTGGTCAATATCAATGCTCTTTGGTGATGTTGTGTGAATCATGAATGATTCTCTTATTGGTATCTTATGATGCGAATTCCTTTTCTTGATTATGCCATATAGGGAGCAAAGTACAAGTACCCCAAAAGGTACACCAAGTATGGATGAGTGATGCGTCCAACATGGGGATATACATGTGATCCTAGGTGCACGTAGTGTGAAGTGTACATGGAGAAATTTCTACAAGTGTGTGAACATAAGCATAAGCATGGGATACATATGAGAAAGTGGAACATGCAGATATGGGGGAAACATAAACAAATATATCATTCATGTAAATAGAGTTAAGCCCTCAAAATACACATGTCCCCAGCAGAGTCGCCACTGTGTCCATCCCCGATCCTCACCATACGGGCGAGTGCGTGGAGGATAGGATCCTTCGGGTCCCGCGTGTCCCTCTCGGTAGCACTTCGACCGGCGTCGTTGGAGATGTTGTGTAAAAATGTAGAGAGATTTAGAGTCACCAGTCTATTTTACTCAAAACAGACAAAAGAAGAAAGGCAAGCCACCCCGAAGGATGGCATCCAAAGACATACTGGTGCGTGCGAAACCAAGATGATTTAAGAAGGGTTCGGAGGCTTAGTTATGATATGGGAAGGTGTTAGGCACCCATTCCGCCCTTTCGGTTTCTCATGAATATTTTCTATTTTCTTTTTGTTTCCCCCGTGATATGTGTGCATGTGTATATATATAATGGAGGTAGGAATCCTCGACTTGTATCATGGAAAAGATAAAGCGAGTCATCTGTAGGAAGATATAAGAGTAACTTTAGAAAAATAAGATTTACACGATTACCCCTACGTTGATCGTTATAATGAAACGATAACGCATATGGAGTAATGATTCACTAAGGTCAAGTATATAGAATATAAAGAGAATGAATTTAGAGAAGATAGAAAATGAGAGAAAAAATGAGAAAAAGGACTCGAGTCTCGGGTTTTACCCCGAGATGCCTACGTAGCCTATAGAGGCATCAAAGTCCACTTAGTTGCATACAAAACGAGGGGTGGGGTTTATCCTATAAATTCAAATGGGGAATCTCTTATTTGTATGTGTGTGTGTGTAGAAAAAGTGTTTTAGTTGTGAGGAAAGTGTGAGAAAAGTATGAGAATTCGTATTTGGAATTTATGAGCAAACCCTCTTTTTCTTGTTTCTTGGTTTTTTTATTTATACGAAAATAAGATATGTGCAATAATACTAAATAAAAACTATATTAGGATGTGTGAGATGAGATAATAAAAAGTGTTAAGTAATAAAACAAGTTATTGCGAATTTAAGAGAATTTAAGAGAAAGTTGAGAAAGTTGGACCTTCTTGAAGATCTTGAGCTTGATATTGAATGTGGGAGAGCAGCCCTTGGACTTGGATGATGATGGAGAGTGGCTAAATCTTCAAGTTCGATGAAAAGGATGATGAAAAGTGGAAATAAAAAAGGGATTTGGAAGTTGAAATCATGCTGCCTTCGAGAGAGGTTTCTGGGATTCGCTGAGAGTGATTTTTATCAGATATGGGCTCCCCTTGAAAATGAGGTGAAGGCCTCATTTTATAGGCCCAGGTGAGTGCCGATCGGCATCGACCTATTCCTTCCTATCAGCAGGTGCCGATAGGCAGGGTCTGGAACCTTCCATTTGGTAGTGCGCTTGAGTTTTTTTGGAAAATTGGCCGCCGAGAGCAAATCGTTGGTCAGAATCACGCACGGGGCATACCGTTGGAAAGGTAATTCAGAGACCTTCGAAAGTCCTTCGGGCTGCTCCCGAGTTCGAGAGTTGACTTTGGGTCAAATATGGCTCTAAAGCATTTGTCGATCCATTGGATTGGGAATCGCTCGGACGCAAGCGGATCGTTCGTTCGCATGGTAAGTCTGAATTGCTCATGGGGTGGACCATTGGAAAGGTTAGGAGATTTAATTCAACATTACAAAGAGTTTGACCCAGTTTGGAGAGTTAACTTTGGTTAATCGGGCTCGAGAAGCATTCGGTGACCTCCTAGAGTCAAACGAATCGTTCGTCCACATGGTAAGTCGGAATCGTGCATGGGAAGGACCGTTGGAAAGGGTATTCAGTTCGCTTTGAAGATTCATTCAGCCTCGGTCGATCTAAAGAGTTGACATAGGTCAAACAGAGCCCGGGAGCGGCCGGTGGGCTCTAGGTCAAGTTTCGGATACAAATGGATCGTTCATCCGCATGGTAAGGCGGAATCACGCACGGGGGCAAACCATTGGAAAGGGTATTTAGTGCCCTTCGAAGATTCATTTAGTCTCGGTCGAGATGAAAAGTTTGACTTTTGGGTCAAACTGATCCGGGGAGTGCCCGATGGCCTCCAGGTCAGTACTCGGGACATAACTTGGGTTATTGGTGATGAAGGGAGGTACTAGAGACCTAAGTAAAGTTAGGGGGTAACAGAATGGGGTGTCTACACCAACATTTGTGAGGCACACTTAGAGGAATGGTCCATAGAGTTTGATGGTTCATCAACTAAAGGTAAGGGAGGAGCTACGGTAATTTTATCTAGAGTAAAAGAAGAAATCGTTTTGGCCTTTAAGTTAGATTTTCCTTATTCCAATAATGAAGTAGAGTATGAAGATTTGATTCTAGGGTTGCTTGAGTCCCTTCCAAGAGGCATTCGTTCACTTTACATCAAAAGAGATTCTAATTTAGTGGTAAAATAAGTGAATGATGAATACATGTTGAAGCACCTCAGCCTAGCTCCCTATCAAACAATTATAAAAAGGTAGAAAATTCGCTTTATGAAGTTAAAGTAGATAGACATCCAAGAATGATTAACGGATATGTTGATGAATGTAGCATAATTACGTAAAAGATAGTCATGGAAGGTGAGTCAATACTGTGGTGATACATCATAGGACTATGCTATCTTTTGTGCTCCATCTCCCCTACAGATGATGCCTCAGATTATAGAGGATAAATAAGGAAGAAACTAGAAATAAGAGATGGTTTGATGAAGCTCGCCAAACTAGCATAATTCTTCCTTCTCCAAAGAATCCTTTATTACAAAAATCCTGGTGGTTGGTTGGACAGATGCCTTAGACCATAAGAAGCCCAACGACAATTAAAAGAAAGTCATGATAAACATTACGAGACCACTAAAATTTCTCTTTATAGAATAATCCAAAGAGAGGGGTATTATTGGCCTATGATGAAACAAGATGCAATAGTGGATTAGCGAGATTATGCTAAATGTCAAATATGTCCTCAACTGAATGCAATTTCATAAAGGATCAAATGGACTGAAGGCATTCATACATCGATTTTACCAAAGATGGAGTTGTACCAACATAGAAAGAAGATGGCATAACACATAGAAGAAGATCCCCATGGTTTTACTTGGGAGGATAATCTCTATTAGTGAGGATATTTCGATAGGCCTTTATAATGATCACCACAGAAGAAACATAAGAGGTTCTCAAATAAGGTCACAATCTAGCTCACATTAGAGGAGCCAAATTATATGATCAACTGATGACACTTGGATATTATTGGCCAATAATGGAGAAGGATTATTTTTTTCAAAAGTTCAAAGCTTTCCAGTTACATGGAAATTTAATCCATGCTCCATCTATCAATTTGCAATCACTGGAAACACCTTATTATTTCCATACGTGAGTGTTTGACCTCGTGGGGACAATTAAACCTCCCTTTAGAGAAAAAATATGGATTATCGCGGTAGATAAGTGCTTTACAAAGTGGGTAGAAGCGGTACCTTTAAAGAGGGACACAGCGGTATTGGTGGCACAATTAGAGAATAAATCATTTGTCGCTTTGGCATTCCTAAGGACATTCACTCTGATAATAGCACTCTATTCATCAACAAAAAAAGTGACAATGTTGAATGATAAATATTTAATTATTCACCACCCTTCAACGATGTCTTATCCTAAAGGTAGTGGTGAAGCAGAAGCTACAAATAAAAATTTATTCAACATTTTAGCCAAAATGTTGGAGTATTTTCCTAGGTCATGGCTGACAAGCTACCTATAGTACTTTGGACATATCGAGCAATAAAGAGGAATCTAGTAGGTTACACACCTTTCTCCTTGGTTTATGGAGCTCAAGAAATCCTTCCAATGGTGTTAAAAGTACCGTCTACCAGATATGCCTTGTAAAGCAACATGCTTCCTCAAAATATGCATGTTCAACTACAAGCACTGGATGAGCACAGTGACAATGCAAGAAAGCACTTTCAAGTTTACACGAACCATCTCTCCAAAGCTTATGAGACCCTTATAAAACCAAGGAAGTCTGTAGAAAGCAATTTGGTATTGAAAGTTGTTGTAAATCATATTAGACTACTTCCTTTACCCAAATATATAGCAAATTGGGAAGGAACATATGTGGTTAAAGAAGCATATAACTCACTTTATTGTCTAATCTCAAAAATTAAAGAGGATAGGCTTTTAAGATAACAATAAGTGGTAGAAAATTTATTAAGTTATAATAAAGAAACCTGTAAATTTTACATTTGTTACTTAGTACTTTAAGAAAGGCAAAGACGCACATCAATTTATAATATGTGTGAACTAAATATTGAAGCAAGGAACTAAGTGTACACATGAGATTGAAGAACAAAAAACTTTCTTTGTATTCCAATATGAGATAATTATAATTCAAAAATGGGACTACTGCACAGAGATACAAAGTAGTGAAGTCATCCTAACAAAGATCCTAAGTTGAAAGTAGTGAGGAAATCCTCCCCAACTGAGGTAGCTATATCTTGAGCAACCTTCCCTTGATGCTCAGACATAGCAAAAATATTCATTTCACCTTTTGCCTTCCATTTGAGCACAAATTCACGCTCTCTTTTGGCATCAAATAAAGCCTCCACTGCTGCAGCCACCCTCCGATCACACTTCTAAAGTTAAGGTATGAGTTCTCTTAATTTCTCTTCTTCAATTTTTTGATCCTCCACAACTTTGAGGTGGCTAGAATAGCAGGCTGCTATCTGAGGGTCTTTTAGATCCCTTAACTTATTAATCAACAAAATAAAATCATATCCATCCTCCCCAGAGCTTTGAGGTTGCCTATGAAGCGATTTAGCACATATTTATCCAAGGTAGATGGTGAAATATTCTCATTCTCAACAACAGCAGTCCCTTGGAGGTGATAAGCTATTACCAAGTTGTGAGATCTCGCACATTTAGCAGTAAAAGTCTCAGGGAGATATGTTAGAAGCCGATCGAGAAAAAAATAAAATGATAGCTGAATGATATGTCTACCGTCAAGAACCTACCGATAGTATAACATTGGTGAGACTCTTGGCAGAAGAGGCTCAAATATGGACTCACTATCCTTAGTTTGAACATTGGTTGTATGAACCTTAGTCAGCATGGGAGGACGAGTGAGAACAAGATAAAATAACCAGATCTACCTCAACAGAAGGCACAACAAGGGAAGGTTCTTAGAAAGGGTTGCTTTTTATTACAAGCTATAAGAATAATTGAAAAACATAAGGGTTAACAAAAACCTTAGCGTAATTGGTGCTAAGTCACCAAGAATATGTATCTAAAATTTTGAGAAAAAAATTAGTAGTAAGCTACTAATTTGATTTTCAAAGTGAAAATTGTGTTGGAGAAACCTTAGTAGTAAGCTACTAAATTGACTTACAAATTGTATATTTTGGTAAAACCCTTAGTAGTAAGCTACTAAGATGACTTACAAAGTGTAAATCGTGTTAGAGAAACCTTAGTAGTAAGCTACTAAGTTGACTTACAAAGTGTAAATTTTGGGGAAAACCTTATTAGTAATCTACTAAGTTAACTTAAAATGTGTAAAGTGTTTTTAGAGAAAGCTTAGTGGTAAGCTACTATGTTAACTTACAAAGTATAAATTGCTTGAGAAAAACGTTTGAAGTAAGCAACTAAGTTGACATACAAAGTGTAAAGTGTTTTAGAAAAACCTTATTAGTGAGCTAATAAGTTAACTTACAGGGTGTAAAATGTTTTAGAGAAACCTTAGTAGTAATATAATAAGTTGACTAACAAAGTGTAAATTGTTTTAGATAAAAAAAGGATTACAAAGAGATACCTCAATAGAGGAAGGAGGATGAACCATATCGTCTGAAGTTTGAACTGGTGCATTACCAAAAGAGTTTTGAGGTTCCACTACTACACAAAGGGAAAGTAAAGATGGATCAGCATCAGTCAAGGGAGACATCTTGTCTCTCTCTTCACTACTGGAAGGCTAAAACACCAAAATCCAAAGGATCTCATAGAAAGCTTTTCTTAAATAACATACAAAGAACAAAATTTTTCTCTAAAAAGTTAATTACCTCAATAATGACCTCATGGACAAGAGGAAGCTTATCTAGAAGAAGCATAGCTATGGCCACCATATTTACCTACAATTATAACATTAACTAAGTATTAATAATTCAACATACTTAGATGATGTACTAACAACAACAAAGAAGATCCTTTCCAAATTTATCTTAGTTGAATCAGTTGCAGGGACCATAGTCTGAGGTAACTCCATAGCAATTGAAGGAGTTGAAGGAATGGGAGGCTTAGAAATTATACTTAAAGTCACCACTGGCTTTTTGGTTAGAGGAATTTTTTGAGTAGCAGCAGTATTACGCTCAGAAGGAGACCTCCTAGAGTATGTAAGAATAGTTATGGGAGAATGGGGCATTGAATAAGGTGCAACGAAAGTATTATCAAAACTGGACTTAACTGTGTTTTGGAGGGTGCGCTATCATTAATATAAAAAATGATCCTAGAAGATAAAGGGGAATCCTATGAAAGAAGATAAAATAATATGTTATAAAAGATGCCTCTTCTTTAAAAAGTAATAAATCTAACACATAGAATTCTTATCGACATCACATGTGGAAATAACTCTCATAGCATCATTTAATTTATCGTTTCAAAGATGCTCAGAGGAACTTCGGGGGAAAGGAGTTAGAGTTATTATTTCTTATGCCTGACTTAGTATCTTCCTCAGGTGTTTATTTCCATGAGGAGGCGCATTAATTGAGGGACCTTCCTCCATTAGAACTTCGGAAGTAACTTATTTCAAATAAATTTGAGAAACAGTGAAATGATCATTAGGACAACATCTTTCTAAACCAGTTAAAACATCAGATGTGCTAATAGGAATTGGATCCATCTTAGACAGAAGATTTTCTATCATTTGGCATGCTTCCTCAACAAGAGCTGAATTTAGGGGTTTAACTACCTCCAGGAGTACACCAACCACCTCAGAGGAACCACAAGTAACTTTACATTTCTTAGGAGATTTGGTTTTTATGGACTTGCAATGATTTGAGCTTTCCTTTTTCCACCAATAACTCATTTTTGGTCTTTTTTTCCCTTCTTTGCCACTTTTACAATCTTACTCACTAGGGGAAAAAGGGGAAACTCAACATATAGCTCAAAGTTAGTGGTGCTGAGTTCAAACTCCAAGGCATCAATTGAGCTACTTTTGAGACCAGGCTCATTAGACCCAAAGCATTCCATAATAGGATAAATTGGTTGGTTCCTTACAAAAGCTTTAAATTTTTTGAGCTAGAATGGACAAAAGTGGCAAAGATATCTCATTAAAACATCATTTTCCTTTGCCTAACAGGAACAACCATATTTCCATTAAACTCTGTGCATAGAGAAAATATATTTAGGCATGTGAAGTTAAGGCAAAAGCTAGAAAAGGAATCACAATCCTGCTATTTCAGCAAATGGAAAAAGGAACTCCATAGTTAAAGACAAATTGCCTTCCATAACATTCGAGTTATAAGCTTTACTCTCTCTCTCCCACTCATTGAATGAAGTGAGATAATTAGGTGTATTTAAAATAACCGTACCTAACGAAGTATCGTCACTTACATATGCCTCAGAGGTGATTAAACAGACTGTATAAGATTCATACTTGAAGAATGACCATGCTTTGTTCTGAGTTTCCTTGGCATAATATTTGTCGACAAAATCACTATGGACATCTGTCATAGGAACAAAATCCTTCTTGATTTGTTTGTCATTCCATAGAAGTATCCTAGGTCAACTGGAAACTTATTCATTCAACTGGAGCAATCTTGGGTAAACTACTATAAAGGAACCCCATCAAAAGAATTGTTTTCCCCAAATTAGAAATGTCATATCTTCCAATAGAAAAATACATATCAAAATGGATTATATCCAACCAAGTGTATAATGAGGTCAGCATTATAGCATCAAAAGGAATGTTTACTCTACGAGCCAATCTAACTATAATATTGATCAAATCTCTGCGGGATTGATTGTTGGGGTTATCAAGAAGGTAGAAACGAGAGAGCAAGCATAAAATATAGGCAACTAACTTAGAAGAGTGATCTTGTCTAGGAACAAATGGTACATCAGGTACCATGCCCTTCACTTTCTACTTCTTCGTCAACTTTGGTGGAACCATGTAAAAATACATAATCATCTAAGTGAAAGTCATCTTAGAGGAATCACCTATACACTCGCGATAAAGTTTGTCTAGCTCCATTCGAGCTTCATCTTCCTCGTTATCTAAAAGTTGATCATTCTATGGAAGTTCACAACAAGGCTCTATCCCCATTAGCCCACACACTTCTTCCAAAGTGACAATGAACTCACCCCCAAGCTTCCACAAAGGTGTGGGACAACTAGTTCCACTGAGAGATTAATAGGTGGACAGTGGAGTTATTTTTGGAAAGTGTAAAATACCCAAACCAGTAAGTAGTATTTAAGAGGCCTATTATAAGAAGAGCACCCTCATACTTCTTATAAATATCATTTGTACAAGTAGTGAAACCTTCAGGTGAACCACTTGGTCCTTCGAACTCAATATTGGAGAGAAAAAATGTACCCTATCCAAATGAATCCTCAAAATACAATAAGGGGATGGGTTACCTCAATTAAATTGACTCTCTGGTTCGTCAGCCATAAGTAAGGGGTCATCCAACCCCACAAAAGTCACAAAGAAAACTCTACCTTCTCCGTAAAACTTATCTCCCTCTCCAAAGAATAGAGCATGACGATGGTAGTTAAAAATAGCCTCCTTATTTTACAGCTCATATGAAGGGGTAACACCTGAAACTTTGTCGAAAACATTTACAAATTTGATTAATGAAGCCATTGTTGTTTAAAGAATACTATAAGTATAGAAAATGATGAGAAAATATTAGAAAAAGAGATCAAAATTGGTTATAATCGCCAAACATTGAGTAAATAAATGTTTTGTTTCAGAAAAGAAAGTTTACGAATTTTTAACAACGGTAAGGATTTAGAATGTTTTAAAGAGAGAAAAGAGAAAGGATTTTATAGGTTTTTAAAAATTCTATCCGTTCACTTCCTTTTGACTCTTCATAAAAATAAGTGACCATTTGAATTTGGGGGGAAAAAATAATGGTTACATAAAACGATGTCCCAGAAATCATGTTGGGAATACATGTGACAATAGGTTACAGAAGTGTCAGAACTAATGATCTTGGCATATAATGCGAAGATATACCAATGATCAGTGTTGTCCGTGTGAAGTATAAGTAGATAAAAATGGACACGTGTATAAACAAGGTTCTTCGGTTTGAGGTCCTTCGATAGAAGGTTCTTCGGTTCGAGTTTCATCGAACAAAGGTTACTCGATTCAAAATCCAGAGAGGTTGTGAATAATAAATAGTTAAGATTGGAGGTGTTCCCATTTACCCGGCCAAATCATTTCAAAATCACAAGTTAATTGAATGAGGTGTTTCGTACATAATCTTCTTATTTACACAATAACTTTCTTTACGAGGGGGAAAATGGAGGTGGGGATTATTTTTAAAACTCCTTACTCATAGATAAGTTAGTTAAATAAGGAAAAAAAGGAGTTCGATCGATGTTACACAGAGGATGTTAATCAAAACACTTGAACGATCAAGTCTGATAGAACTAAAGAAGCTCAGGGCAGAGCTTAAGAAGCTCGAGTTCGAGATTACCAAAGAAACCGCTCTCAAAAACACAAAGACTGAACCAACTACATAGGATCAAGCACTCTGTGAAACAGCTCATCCGAGGGAGAATGTTGCGAGCACCCACAAACTTGCACGATCAATGATGCTCATGACCGTAAAATTCTATTGACGCAGAAAGAATTCTCTTTCCTTCATATTTTGAGATAACTTTATGCAAAGCTTAACTATTTTGTCCCTCATTACATGGTTGGGTTTGCTTTACTAGTATAGTGTTCAAAAAAGAAAAGAGGTTCAAGGTCCCACAAAATCAAGACAGACTGTATACATGTTACTTCTTTTACATTAAAAAGAGGACATAAGAAACAGAGAATACTAGAGTAAGACACAATACTAAGATTGAATGCAAACACAAAGAGAAGAGATTTTGAGAATAGACTTCAAAAAACTTAAAGAGATTTTAAAAGAGTTTTAAACACTATAAACACTTAGAGAGGTGAGGTTTGATTGAGACTTGATCATTTATAAACATTGATCTTCATCCTAAGTCAAATAGAACTTTAACTCTTGTGGACGTAGCCCAAGTTGGGTGAACCACATTATTTTTTATGTTACTTTTAGTTTCTTTCCTCCCCTAAGAATATTTTTCCTTCATTATTGAGACTTTTTTAACATCACTCTTGCAAAGAATATTTTCACACTACCATCTATAAGGTTTATGCCTCAGTTTCACGACAAACACCCAAGAGACAAGAGAAATTATGGATTCCTCTTATTATTCAAAGAGAAGTGCTCTATTATGTCACCTTTAATGGGGGTCTTTGAGGCTTTTGGTTATGGATTTACGATCATAAATATATCCAATACTGTCTTCTTCCTTGTGTTCTGTATCAATGACATCATTGAGGGTTCCTTGTTGATTTCTTTCAAGATCGAACTTGGGATGTATCCCATCTTTTGGATGATCTCGGTGACTATATTTTGAATTACCCTCCTTTTCTATGACGTTTGTGAGTGGTATGACTCGAAATCCACTAAGACAGATATCGTGATTATCGTAATGGGTGTCTAGAAACGGGATAGTGCTAGTATTGGTCACTGTGTCGGTAAGGACATAAATTTCCAATTGAGTTCCTGTATTGTTTTGACTTAATTCCGTGAACAAAACTTTGTTTGTAATATGTCATAGGTAGATTTTATTTTGTCACGATCCCACTTGTTATATGACGTATTGAAGAAATTAAAGACGTTGTAGCAAAGCTTCAAAGAATTAATCATGCCGAAGTTTAATTGGTGCAAGTTTATTCGTCTTCAAGTTAATTGCATTCTGAGATCACTCAGGTATGAATGTGTTTAGTTAATGGTGGTCGAAATTGTTTTTATAAAAGATAAGGATGTAATTTTATAAGGAAAAATGTTTTAAGAGTGTTTTAATGTTTTAAACTACGTTTTATTCTGATAATATCGAAATTGAGTTTGACTTATTTGGATCTCTTTTGGAACAAACGTTTTAAAGAAAAAGTCAAAAAAGTCAAATGCGTATGTGTATTGTTCAAATGACATATCAGCTCATTCGAGCGAGATAGCCATGTCGTACAAACGACTAGCCAATCTCATTCGAGAAACACAATTTTTGAGGCGGTAATTTTTTACTATTTAAAGTGTGGTTTCATCAGAATTTATAAGGGTGCATTCTGGAAAAACATTTTACGATCCAGTACGAGTTTTGCACATATTTTCTAAGGTTTAAAAATCTTAAACACATCCTTTGAGTTTGAAAAGATCCGAGTTATCATTATTATATGTTTATATGATCTTGCTTGACCAAGAAGGTTCGTTTTACAATTGAACATCAGGGTTTTGCGGTGAAGAAAAGAGAAGGACTTCTTGTTCGACATCGTATACGAATCAAAGCCATTCGGTGGACACTGAGACATACGTGGACGCGTGTGTTATGGACAGGTATCGTGGAAGACGGAATTTATGCGTGGGCACTATTGAAGAATGGTAGAAGATCAGAAGGAGCGTTATGACCCATGGGGATCGAATCATTGAGTAAGGCTAATCTATATTTGCAAAACCATTGTTTATAGTGATTGTTTGGATTGGGCCGTCTGAGGTTGTTTTCCCATTTTGGATTTTTTCCTCATACATCTGGCGTTGTGAGTATTCTTTACTTTACTTTACTTTACTTTCCTTTACTTTACTTTACTTGCTTTAATCACTAGATGCATGTTTAGGATTAATTAAGATAAAAATAGTTTAAAGTAAAATTTGGTTTTCACAACATGGTTTGGTGCTAATTAAAAGTTGGATAATTTTTGGTGAAAATTGGTTTGATTTGAAACACACATAGGGACCACCCCCTTTTCAGTGTCCTAAGCATCATATCCCTAAATTGTTATGATCTTGGTGTCTAACAAGAACCTAACTTTTCATATGGACTAATAAGGGTAATGTCCACATAGGATGTATCCAAGATCTTTTGAGTATTAGATTGAAGTTGGTTGGGATGTCGAGTACTTAAAACTCAACATTGCACTTAATAGTCCCTATTTTGAGAGTAAGGATGGTAGCCCCCCAGACCTCTCGACTTCTAATACCATAGACTCTCATGGACATGGAAGACGCTACGAATTCTAAGCTGGCGTATCCTAGACTGGTAGAAGTGCTAAGGAAGCATACGTTGATAGTGGATTAGTTGTCTACTAGTATTAAGGTTACTATCTGTCCGCATGTCTTAGTAGTTATATTTAATGAAAATTGATGGTTGTGTCCTTACATGAGAAGGTATTGATTTGAGAACCTGATGTGTTTTTGTATAGTGATGGAGCCGATGGTGGATGACATTTCTATTAGAGTGCAATACGTAGGTAGAGAATCCTGACACAATAGGCACATGAGAGCAGCCAGGTGCTCCCAAATAGTGGATAGCAATTTCTAGATAGTGATGTTTGCTGATGTTCACCCAAGTTGCTCCTAGATTTTATTATTTTCCCGAGGAGGGGCTATGGTGGTTACTATGAGGGGACCTCCTCTTTATCAGCAAGGATTGGTGGAGTGGAGTGTTAACATGTTGCGGTGAGGAAACCGACCTCCTTATTCGAAGTGAGCACAAGTTTTGTTTAATTTTATTGCTCAATTTTTCTAAGTTGAGCATAAGATCTGCTAAGGATGTAGGTACGAAGGCAGGTGATGTTGGATTTGAAGCCATGACTTCAGTCCAATCCAAGTTAAGAGTATGTTTATAGATCCTGAGATCTCCATCTCAGATTACTGAAGGGCCTCAGGATATGCGTCTATCTACTCATGATACATCTATATCTAAGTTTAGCATTGAGGTGGGGATTTCAACGACCATAGCTAGGACTTGGTTATCTGTCTAGTTAGGTGCCCTTGGAGAGGGTTTTGTGGACATTGAGGATCTCGACCATATTTCATCATCCGAGATAGTTTCTTGGTATTCATTGTCATCAGAGGGGGAATTCGAGGCAATTTATTGGTGCTCTCTATTGTTAGAATGGGATTAGGTTCCCCTAGATCCATTTTCATTACTGTACTGGTAGATTTACAAAAGATGTCTCCATAATAGTATTGATAATCTATATATTCTAGAGGTGAAATTTCATAAACAAACCTAGTGAGGGTCACCGCAGATACCACATAATGTATACTATCATATTTCTCCTGAGCATGCTTGTAAGGAGAGGGATGGATGAGTTCCATTTGAGCTATATATGAGCATCTCTATGAGGGGGCCCTTCTAGTGGGGGTGACCTCGACGGGTTATCTCCTCTAGAAATTCAATAATACTGGTTATATGTGCCTCATATAAGTAGTCATTTTTATAACTGCGTCTCGTGTCAGTGTAATGATGTTAATATGGAGAAAATTTCTTAGGACAAAGAGGTCATAAGCCAACTGTGAGATGAGCAGATTTAATTCACCATCGAAATTATCAGTGTCTTACTCAAGAAAAGGGATTTTAGGAGGGCTGTTCGATACTATTATAGAGATGCACATAGTATTTCATACGTCCATAGGTAAGTTGTTCCATATTGTATCTCTGATGCTCTAATAAATGATGATACCAACATATCAGATTTCCCCTTTATTATCGAAGAATCGAAAAGGTAGCCCTCTATATAAGAGAATGGGTTGTATACTTTCAGCAGTGTGACCTAGCTTCTTCATGACTTCATGATGCTCTAGATGATCAAGCTCCTATGTAGTGGATCTATATCCGATCCTAAATCTGTAGTCTAAAATATTATGGGTTTAGAAAATTTGGGCCCTTATATATGTAACTTAAGACATTTCTAGTTGAGTAGTCCCATTATGTCATCATTTTACAAATTTGAAGGTTGAGGGTGAATTCGTCTCTAGGACTCGGGGATGTATTCGCTTCAGTGATAAGGAGGTGGTCAAAGCAATCGGTAATCCCCTTTTCAAGAAGGTCAATTCAGCATATATAGTGGGGATTAGATGTTGGGTCTCTCGGAGTATATTCCAACTGGTCGAAGGTGGTTCCCCTTATAGATGGGGAAATTATGGGTTTTGGGCCTAATCGTTAGGGTTCAATATCACTCCCCATGTCTATTTGCATCATATGGATGGTATCAAGTGGAAGAGTTTGTGATTCGTCTCCTAGTCAATTGACCCAGATGGTCATTCCTCGTTGCCTATCGTATCTAGTGAAAAAGATGATCTAGGTGGCCATGACCTTTTGGTCCTCACGAAATAGGTTCCATCTTTCTCTAGAAAGGCTCATGTGTGGGGTGTATATCACGGGTTCAAGGTTAGCTTGTCATTTAGCCTCCCAAGCGGCATACCTTTAGCCTCCCAATCGATAATCCCCTTTTCAAGCAGGTCAATTCAGCATATACAGTGGGGATTAGATGTTGGGGCTCTCGGAGTATATTCCAACTGGTCGAAGGTGGTTCCCCTTATAGATGGGGAAATTATGGGTTTTGGGCCTAACAGTGAGGGTTCAATATCACTCCCCATGTCTATTTTCATCATATGGATGGTATCAAGGGGAAGATTTTGTGATTCGTCTCCTAGTCAATCGACCCAGATGGTCATTCCTCGTTGCCTATCGTATCTAGTGAAAAACATGATCTAGGTGGCCATGACCCTTTGGTCCTCACGAAATAGGCTCCATCTTTCTCTAGAAAGGCTCATGTGTGGTGTGTATATCACGGGTTCGAGGTTAGCTTGTCATTTAACCTCCCAAGCGGCATACCATTGTACGATGTGGACCATCATTCTTTATTCTTCCTCGTACAATGATTGGTGTTCGAACTTCAACTTGTAGATGATGTGATTGGTTGCTTTGAAATGTCGATCTTTTTTACTCATCTTTACTAGGGGATAGGATATTATGGTGGATATCTAACGGGTCTTGCTGTTTGGTAACATGCTGATGTGGTACTTTTAATATTTCTCGAAGAGTTAATCGAGAATGTGCTTGTAGTAGTGGGTGGGTAGGTATCTTTGTTAGCTATATAGGTGTACTTCTGAGGTAGATTCCTCCCATCTGATGGACTGAATAGGTACTATAAAGGTGATATGCTCCATTGCTTTGAGATCTTTGTTGCACATTTATTCACACTCGGCCTAATGTTCAACCTTTACTTAGAAGGGGTAATAAGTCTCGATTCTTTGGAGATCATGAACTTGATGACTATGAGGAGATCTAGGCTGCAATAGTTGTTCTCCAGGATGTGTGTGGTCATGATGAAGGTCATATAGTTAATGGTGGACTTTGTCTTGGTGATGATTTTTATGGTGGGTGATAGTGTTCATATAGGGGTGGCTGCTTGGTTTGGTGCATGTGTCCTCATCCTCGATTTATGATAAATGGAGACTATTAGTGTAGAGGGTTCGGTGTTTGGAATGGGAGCATCTGACAGGGTGTTAAAAACGAGGTTGGGGTGATATGGTAGAGGATTGTTAGTGATATTTGGATTTGGGGGGATGAGGCTCTTGGAATCGATGAGGTCTTTGATGGAAAACCTTAGGGCCCAAAAATTATTGATAATGTGGTCGGGTCCTTAAAGGAACTTACAATGTGAATTGGCTCGCCACTTCTTTTCTAGGAATTTAGGGGGTGTTCTAGGGTTAAGGGGTCTTAGGAGACCATCCATTTTTAGGGCAATGTATACCTGGCTGAGCAGAGCTTATAGGTTGGTGAACTGTCTTGGTGGGGACATGAACTCTTTTGGAGGGAGCACAACTTGATAATTTCTAAGAGAGAATCCTCGTTGGAAAGGTGTAGTGGTGGATACCATTGCTTGGGAAGTATTGGTAACCGGACATGATGATAGGTTTGGACTAACCATGAGGGTGGTGATGTGAGATATAAAAGCTATGATTGAGTTCTCGGGGTAGAGAACTGGTTCAAAACTCGATGAGGTTCCTCCATAGATCTAGTAGTGCTAGTTTTCAAACTCACCTCAATCTTATAACTAATGTCGTTAAGTCCTTTGAAGTCAGGGATCCAGATGATCCCAAGATCACATTGTACATATTTTCATAGATTTTGGATCACGCTTTATATCTGATCGTTTTGAAGGGTCAATTGACCGTCTGAATGTCTTTCTCTATCCAACGAGTGAGGAAACTGCCAACCGTCTCTCCTTCTTCCTGTTTTAACATCTCTAAATCTTTACGAGTGATGCATATCTCCTCATTCTATTCATACTATTTTAGGAAAGCACAACATACATCATCCCAGGATTTAGCGGTCCCTTTTCTTTTCAATCCCATATACTAGGTGAGGGCTCCTCCAGATATAATAGATGATAACATGCTCTCTAAAAACCCAAGTCCTACGTTTCAGACTCACATATGAAGGTGATAGTTGGATAATGAGCAGTCAAGGAACCTAGTCCTTCATAGGTTTTAAAGACTAGAATCTTAAATTTTTTTTTTATGGTCAGGCTTTAGGACATAGGGACATATTTTGAATGTTAGTGAGATCATCGGTGGTTTACATTTTTTTTGATGGCTTGCTAAAGGAGATACCATTCAGACTAGACCTGTGAGATCTCCTCATTTGGAGGTAAGGGTATAACCTCGTCAGCTGGCAGAGGGGCCACATATTCGGCTCGTAAGGGGCCTTGGAAGGCATTGTGTGGGTACTCGAGGTACTGATGGTATGATTTAAAATATTCACGTGGGACAAATGGTACTTGGAATCAAGGTCCGCTGGCATTAGTAGTGGGAACCAGTGCTAGGATAAGTACATGAAGGTCTTAGGAATTAGTTAGAACGATTTTGACAGGCATTATAAGCGGTGTTTCATTGTTGGCGATGGGATGAGGAAGTATGTTCTCTCATACTTCGGGTGTAGAAGTGGCCTATTATAGGCGTACTTGTGCTAGGCTTAGGGACATGATTTCGAATTGGATGGTATTATACGAGGTAGTGATGTTTTCTAGGGCTATGATTCATTCAGTTGATCTCGCTTGTAAAGGGAAAGACATTCAGCCTGGAATCTCACGAGTTTTAGAACGATAAGTTTATTAGAGCTATTAAGCCATAAGTGTTCTTTTATGCAATAGGGCATGTTCCTAGATTTTTTTCCATCTGCAAAGGGGGTTATCCAACTCGGTGATCGATTGATCTTTTTTTATTGCCATATATCACAATACACCGAGTTACTTGGACTGAGTAACCTGTAAAGTACATATGAAACATCTTTACCCTAGTATTGAATAGTGGCGAGAGCGTATTCAATATACTTTAGTACTAAACAAACTTCAAATGTTCCTTGTCACCGGTACTATGGGATCAAGAAAGTGGTTGTTCGATATACCAGACAGGTGGGCAAAAAGAGTGAGAACACTCATTGGTGACTAGCCTTTTGGGGAAGCGACTTTTTGAAAGTAAAAGCTTTATTAGAGGTAGTGACTTATTGAAAGTATGAACCTCTCTTTTATGGAGGGGTTACTTTTTGCAATTACAAAATTTCCATTAGGTAAAGTGACTTTTTTAAAGTACGAACTTCTTTCAACTAACTGCTTTTGGGGCATCGAGGTTATAGGGTTTAAACAATATGAAAATCAAGGCTATGAAGTCCGTGATGAAAATAATTAATCTTTAAATTTTACATACTTTTATGTTTATTTTATCGCGAGGTCCTTCGCGCGTACCTATATATTTGGTAAATATACAATTATGTACATGGGGACCTAAGCACGTATCTACATTGTGAGGGATTCTAAACTAAGGCCGCTAAAAAGTTCTAAACTATTCATAAAGTATCCATGCGGGAGAGAAATATTATGTATAGTAGACAGGAAGCATATAGATAATTTGTTTCTCTTGATTTTCCTCAGCGGAGTCGCCACTACGGTGTAGCTGGAAATCTATCTACAACATGCAATATTGATTTTCGATCATAGAAAAATGGTCCCCATCAGAGTCACCATTGTGGCATTACGGGCACCGGGAGGGGGGTGGGGGGAAGAGGACTTCATGTAACGGAGGGCAGGAGAGTGATTGTCTCCTAGTCCGTCACCTTCCCCTGAGGTCGGGTTATATATTCGAGGTTGAACTCGATGACTTGGCCCTGGAAGATGTTTGACTCCATGTCCAGTTTGAGTCGCACACCCCTATTTCTTAGGCCTAGTCCTAAGTGTGTTTTCTATAATAAGGGGTTCAGTTGGTTTTTTTAGAGTCGCCAATTTGTTTTATACAAAAATAAACAAAATATTCGGGCTAATCCTAGGCAAGTTTTAAGTCTACAATTGGTCTAGAGATTCTTGTACTGTGGATTCGGGAACCAGGTTACGAGTGGGGAAGGTATTAGTCACCCCACTTATTCTGTATGCTTCCTTAATTATATGTTTATTATTACTCCCAACATCAATTGATTACTTTTTAATTAATTTTAGAATTTGTCTATACACCTTAGGTTGAGAATACCTTAAACGTCAATGGGTGCTTAGGTAGGAAAACTGTATTTGTGAGAGGTACGGGAACGTCACTTAAAGCGGTAAAGGTACACAAGGGTGCTTGTGTATGACTTCATGATTGTATAACGGGTGGCCTTTAGTGTGTATATATAAGTGTGAAAGAGAGCTCGAATTTGAGATAGTTTGATATATCCTTTGAGATTTGAGGATATATAGAAAGGTGACAAATGGGCGCATCTTTGTTATGATAAGTGTATACACGTTTGTATGCTTGTATGCATTTGAGAATTTTTATATGTATATTTACGGGGATACGTTTGGGACGTCCCGACTTGAGATAGTTTGATATCTCGTTTTGAGTTATGCATGTGTAATATATTACGGTTTAAAAGATGGGCTCATCTCTAAGGGGGGATATTGTGAGATATAGCATCAAGGCTAGAGCTCACTAGAAAGACTCAGTATTGCACCTATGTACTCGTGTATCCATGAGATCAAAGCCAAAGTAGTTCAGTCATTTACTTGATGGGTATGCATTTAAGTGATATAATATATTATTCCACCTTGAATTAGTTTGATATCTCATTTTAGTTACATATATGTAAGGTATTAGAGTTAAGAGCTGGGTGCATCTCGGTAGAGACAACATATTATGAGACTTATTGTCGAGACTCGAGCTCATGAGAAGGACTCAATATTACGCTTATGTACTCATGTGACCATGAGATCAAAGCCTATATAGTTTGATTGTTCACGTGCTCCAATGTGATGTGTGTGCAAATGTATGATTTAGCTTGGGAGGGAGAAGGTCGATGTATGGAATGTCAGAATGGGATTAAACCATAAGATGCCCAATATTAGCATATAACCTTATAATAAACGGGTTATTATTAGCTCGAAAGCATTGTACTTTATATAAGTTTGGAGGTATATGACTGGGAGGAGTTAGGCTTATAAGTGGGGTTTCTACATCATCAACGTAATGTTCTATTGTTGAGAAATATAAAATATTACTTTATCCTAGTATTGGGGTGGACCGGGAGAACTTGAGGAGATGGTCTGGGGATGGATGCATCCCTAATAGATTATACATCGTGGAATGTATTATAAGACTTAGTCTTCATGAGTTTATCTCGATATAGATCCTACATACTCTATGAGACATGGGATCAAACTCAACATTATTCCAAGAAATGAATTATATTTATAGGTGTAGGAGACGGGACACCAGGTACACAATAAGCAACACTACGTATGTATAGAGAGTAGTCCTTAGTATAGTATTTCCAATGTGTTGGATTGATATATTTATACGTTAAAATAATTTCTAATCAAACGACGACGTTTGATGAGTATTTGTATATGAAAACACATATTTGGGTTTCGTCGAATGGACATGCTTTATTCATTTAGAGAAGTGGTGGGAGTAGTAGGATTTCAGATTTTGTCTCAATGCAAAGTTTTAAACTGACTCGACTCATAGACACTTTGCTCAGAATGATATTGAAAACATATGTTTTCATGTTTAATGGTCATTGTGGCATTTTATTAATGTTTTTAGAGGGGTCTTGAAGGGAATCCTGAGATTAGGGATAATTCCCTAATTAGCAACAGTGTTTGAGAGTAAGCAACCAAGGCAGGTCAAGCGTGGCAACTCAGCAAGGCAGTTTGGCATGGTAACTCATACTTTAGCTTATTGTATTAGTCATATTGTATTTCTATTTATGTTGATTGTAAGCTATAACGGTTGTAATGATCAAACGAGAATAATAATGAGTTTTAGTGTGAGGTCTAACAGTACTCGCAAGGGACCAAGCTTGGCAGGGTCTGGGAGAGCTTTCATGCTATATCGAATGACCTTACTGTGGGAACTTTAGAGGGACTTGGTTTGGAGGATTGAGAAGTGAGGCACCATTGGGACTTGTCCTGAACATCTTAGATACACCTCATAAAACACCGAAGGACCCTGACCGTGGAACCTCGGACGGAGTAGCTTCGAGTTCCATCGGGCATTGAGTTGTGAATCAAACAGCCCTCTACTTAATGCACATCTACTGTAGGTGATGTCACTAGCTAGATAAACAATATCAGACTTGCACTTGAGTAAACCATCATGGTATTTGGGGCTATCAGGTAGTTGGTGAGCCACCTCTGCGACAATAGCCCCCTGACACACAGTGGTTAGGCAAAAGGCATGTCTTGGCATTTAATATTTATGACATGGAGACAAATAGTGAGTCAGGCATTTAATGTTATGACATAAAGTATGAGGAATGCCTTTCATAATCTTTAATGACTGAGTTGCCTCGGGGATGGTGTGGGGGGGGGGGGGGGGGGGGCTATTTGAGGACCCCAACCACTCTTGAGGAAGGGATGACGTTTTGAGAGTTAAGGAATTATTTCTAGAGAGAATACACATCAGAGAGAGTTATTGTAAAATCAGAGAGTTTACTCACTCACCATTGTAATTTATTACAAAGATTTTAATACTTGATAGAGATTCTTGAGGGTGTTTGGTGTGTTTCTACCTTCCTACCAAGGTGTATCTAGGGTGCTTACTTCAATATCCCTCTAGCTTAGTTACTTCTAAGTTCATTACTATCTCCTGAATTATACATGAGAGATTTATGAGTTTAGACTGACTCTTATCTTCATTGGGGTTTGTGTTTGTATGTCCTATCATTAACCCAAAGCTTTGTCCAATTAGCTTATCATCACCATACTTCAAAGGGGTTATGCCTCCATCTATCTATAATATAAAGTACCTTCTTACATTTGGCGACTCTGCTGGGGAGGCATTCTTCTAAGTAAAGAGTATGGTGCAAGATAATGCTACTCGAAGACTCAACTTTGATGATATCCAACATAATTATGAACAAGCCGTGAGAGAACAAGAGGCCCTAAGGGATGGGGCTCCTAGAGTAGAGGAACCTCCAGTTCCGACGATGTCAGGCATTTCGGGGATGACACAACCTTCCACGAGTGCGGGTTTAGGACCCACTCAGGTCGCACTCCTCATGAGAAATTTTTATGAGTTTTTGCAAACTCCAGTAGCTTCAACTATGCTGGGAGGATTGGAGGCTAATGCTTTCATAACACCAGAGGTAGCTCCAATGGCCCCACCAAGTGCAGGAGTTGCAGGAACAATCCTAGCAAGCGTACCCTTTGTTATGAATCCAGTAGTGGGAACCTTAGGAGTTTCAACGGCACCACCTGTAACGTTCATTCCAGTTGCAACGAACACTCATCCCGTGGCCCCGTTGCTGGTTGCTCCAGTGACATCGCCTATAGAGGAAATGAGAAAAGAGATGCAGAAAGAGATGTTGAAGTTTATGCAAGCTTCCTCGCAAACTGCTAGTGAGGTGGCTTCGGTTTATGATGACTTTCGAACACCTTATCCTCAGGAGTAAAACGATGAGCCCTATCCAAAGGACTATATTCCCCCTATCTTTAAAAAATATACAGCGAAAGGTGGGAACCCGAAGGAGCACATTAAGCGCTTCGTCGAACACTTGGGAGCGCATTGCAATAATAAGAAGCTTAGGTTGAGGGAGTTTTTCAAATACCTAACCGATAAAGCATACACATGGTACTCCCATTTGACTCCTAATAATGTTTCTACGTGGGAGGAGATGCATGTATTGTTTGTCCAGAAGTTCTTTCTGACAGAAGATGAATTCACCTTGACTCAACTTGGTAGGGAGAAGTAAAGACCTGGGAAAGAATTGGCGGCCTATGTTCGAAGGTTCAGGTAAAGATCCCTCGACGTGAGGGAGGAAGTGAAAGAATCCAAGTTATTGTAGATCTGCACTGAGGGGATGCTTCCTGAATACATTTACCATCTTATCAACGAGACGCGCTAGGGGACTTTTGTGGCATTCTTAAAAGAAGCGAGGAACGTATCCTTGGTGGTGCGGACCAATCCGGTGGTGGTGCCCATGATGTTTAGGTAGCCGATGCAGCCCGCGAGGGGAAGGTCTTAGCCCCCACGGGTAGGGTACACTGAGGGGGGAGATAGGGGCAAAGCACTGAAGAAGGACAATAAGAGGAAGTTTGAAAGAGACAGGGAGGACCCACCACCATTGCCTTCTACAGTGGAAGAGGTTGTCAGCTGTTACAACGCGATGGACCAAGGGGGAACGGTCTATGAGCCAAAGGATGTTCCCTCGGGGGAGCTCGATACGACAACGAAGGCAGATCCAAAGTACTGTCAGGTTGATCGGAGGATCCTGTATCGGAGCGAGAGCTGCTTTATGCTGAGAAGAATAATCGATAAGTACGTAAAGGCCACATTGCAAATCCCTCCACAAAACGTCAACAACCCCTTTCCAGGACATGGGGCCAATCTCGTGGTGGCCTATGATGAAGAGGCCGAGATAGGGGAAAGAGAGTCAACAGTGAAGCAATAAGAGTACGAAGAGGCTCTAGAGTATTGTATGAAGGTAATGGCTAATATTATGTTTGCTTCTGATAAGTCAAGTGCCAAGGATGTGCAGGAGGTGTACGGTGTTGAAGGTTAGGAAGTAGATCCAGTTCTAGAATATCGTGCAGTTTCGAAGTCCCCGATGTTCACTTGGTTCTTCGACCAAGTGGGGATACCAAAGGAAAGTAGATTGGAGATAACTTAGGCAATACTCAATATTAAGAGGAAGAACGCAGTCCCTTCGCTGAGATAGAAGGGACCCATGGCCAGGTTGGTGAGAATATTTCTATCAGAAGTAACCTTCAGCGATGCAGATGGGGATGTAAGGTTCCCTCACAAGAGGCCATTATATGTGACTGCCAGTGTCAACGGAGTTAGCTTCGCAAGGAATATTATGGATGGAGTGTAATACCCCGTATTTTTGGCTATACTTATTTTTGGGATTAATTATTAAATGAGAATTAATTGAGAATTAATCCGGATAAAATACTAGCGAGATGTGAGTTGGTATTTGACTATATTGAGTATATATGATGTTATATTGAATATTGAATTATGAAATTTGTCATGAGATTGATATACGGCAATCTGGTCATTTTATTGGGACGCGTGTGACAGTCGCGTCGGGATATAATTATTTTAATTATAAAAGTGAATTTTTATTCTATTAACCGTATGGTCGTTTTGAGTGCTCCAACACGTCCGGAAGGGTCGAGATAGTTAGAAAACACTAGCAGGGGGTTTAGTTTGGGTCCCGGGGTATTTTTAGGCCATACCGGCAACATAAAGGGTATTTTGGTAATTTTGTATTTTTGGAGAATTAAAAGTGACGAAAATTAAGAGTTTTAATCTGATTGGGAATTGACCCACTAAGCCACTAACCAACCCATGTTAACTCAATAGGTTACGTAGGTTATTAGAATTAGGTTCTATTACTTTCCATAAGAAAACCCTAGCCACCATAGCCATTGGAGAAGAAGCTTGGAGAAAGAGAGAGAGAGAGAGAGGGAATTCTGCAGAAAGAGAGAAAAAATCAACACCAAATTCAGAGACAATCGAGGCAAGTGATTTAATTTCTTTTAATTCAGAGAATGTTTCCTCCATGTTAGATAATTTGAAGATTTACAATTGTTCTAGGAAGATAAATGAAAACCCATGTTGTTTGGACTTAAAACTTGAATATTGAGGACAAATTGCATGTAGAATCATATAGAGATGATTATTCTGGTATTAATATATGTTGGATGTAAGAAAAACGGATTTAGAATGGACTAATTGAGGACTTAAAAGTTTAGGGTTCATGTTCTTGAAAAATTGGGGGAAAAGTGTAGAGATTTGTAAATTGATTGATGTTAGGATGAATTAATCCTTTAAAACGTGTTAGGATGTGACTATAATATGTTTAGGATTGATTAGAGACCTTAAAACAATCGTTTGGACTAATTTTAGAGGAGATTTGAGGAGTAGAAATGGTGAAAAAATGTAACTAAGAAATTCTGGGCTTGAAACTGGTCGGTCGTCAGAAGGCCTCCCCAGGTCGTTCGAACGAGCTCATTCGAACGAGATTCTAACGAGTTGACCGGTCGCTTCTAATGAAAGGGAATTTCGTTCGATGACTTCGTTCGAACGAGATCTCGTTAGAAGGTACAGTTCGTTCGAACGAACTGAAATCTCGTTCGAACAGCCTCGTTCGAACGAGACTTCTAATGAGCTGGCAGTTTAGGCCTTTTTGGCCTGTTTTGATTTTGGGAGTCCCGTAAACTTGTTCGAGGATAGAGATAACATTCCTTTGATGATATATTGATAGATTTGGGACATTTGGGTTATTATGAGGAGTAAATTATATACGAGTGATTTAAATAATGGTTAATATGGGATTGAGACGTGAGTGTTTACCACGACGTGAGAATAAATTATGGCGCGGATTATATAAGTTGTATATATATTAGATTGGTACGAGAATGCGATAAGTACTACAATTAAACAACGGGATTACTAAGATGTGTGATTACTTAGTATTGGTATATGAATTGTGTGTATGACATACCTACCATACTTGTTATCACGGGAGGTTTGCGTTCGCTTAGGGACCTCTAATCCTTGTGTTGCCCGAATTTAGACTGGTTACCTCGATGAACATAGGTCAAAGAAAGACTTATTGGGATGTAATAAGTCCGCTGATCATGGGAGCGTAGGTATGTGCGTGACCCATGTGATGTGACTATGTTTGCCTCCATTATTTGTGATGTTGTTATCTGTGAACTATTCCTGAGAGATTCGGAATATGTGGTCCTTATGTACGTGATATACCGGGATGGATAGCAGAGTATGTGTGCACCGCAGCTTAGCCTCGGGGTGCTTATATTGTATATTTATGTTGTGGAAAATATACGCTTAATAAACTGGGAATTTTCATATGGTATTGTGCGTAACTATGGAATAACATAGGGGGCTAATCTATAACGAGTTGTATTACCTTTGTATGAGAACCTGAATTTACGTTAAGCACCTATTTAACTAAGATCGTTATTATGTTAATGAGAACCGAGTAATAAGGGTAGAACCTATGGCAGTCTAACTAGATATGATGTCACTTAGCTAGTGGTTGTGTCATTTTAGATGAGTACTTACGTTAGGAGTGCACAGTTAGACGAGAGGTGAGAATTTCATGTGAGTGCACGTCCTAACATGTACTTTGCATTTAATGTTTAAATGTTTTTAAAGCACTTGCAGGTTTTTAAAATATCTCCACATTCGGGCTCTGACCCGTTTGCTTTCAAATCTATTTTTCTTGTAAAACCATTTTAGGTGCCCAGCCACAAGGACACCATGCATAGGATACTCATTCAGGTGATGAGCTGTAGCTGTTTGTGGAAGCTACAGGGATTTTCTTGTAGACGCTTCTATCATTTGGATTCCTGATTCATTATCTATCAGTTGTAGGGCATGTTTCCCATTTCTATTAGAGACATCTTTCCATTTCAGTTTTTCAGACTTTGTCTTGTATTGATTCAGTATTTCGTTACTTATTTCAGTTGTGGGATTTGTAGTGAGGAGTTTTCCTCCAGATTTTTACATTATGTGATGGTTACTCTATTTACTTCGTTATGGTGAATGATGTTATTATTCTTCATTACACTTGTTGCATGTTAATAGGACTTTAATTAAAATTTGGCAACTTACTTTTTAAATACTATGTGGTTAGTAATAATGAAATGTTTTCGACAGTGATGCTATTAACTGGACCAACTTGGCATTTTGAATTAATTTAATAAGGAGTAGCTACCCGGTGTTTAATTGGTCGGGGTGTCACTGGTGGTATCAGAGCATCAGGTTCTAGTGTTCTTTAGGATCTGTACGGCTATTATTTTTTTTGCTAAGTTTCTTTGATATAGAGCCCTATATTTTAGGATTGTTGTACTCTTTTTGTGTATGCTTCGTTCTTCAGCTATTTTAAGTTTATAAACAGTGAACTTATAAAATTTATTCTTATTTCAGATGCCTCCACGATGTGCACGACGAGTTCCCAGGGATGCAACGCCCGAACCCCAGCCCGCTCCAGTTCGGGGCATGATGAACGCCGCTGAGGTTGCAGCTATAGTAGCCCAAGCGGTAAATGCCGCAATTTCCGTAGTCCAGCAGGCACCACCTCAGGCGCCGGTTGCCGCGCCAGTACAGGCAAATGCATTCCCGTCTGCTTGGGAGCGTGTACGTGACGCTTTTCAGAAAGTGCATCCGCCAGAGTTTGCAGGTAGCTCAAATGTGGTAGTCTCGAGCCAGTGGAGGAAGGATATGCAGAGGCACTTGAGGATGTATGAGTGCACGGACGTTCAGAAGCAGGTGCTAGCTAATTTCAAGCTAGTTGGATCTGCACTGCAGTGGTGGGAGTCTATTACCACCGTGGAGGAGAGGGATACTCTCACTATTCAGGACTTCTGGGTGCGGTTTGACCGCAAGTACTTTCCGTCCGCTGTTCATACAGAAATGAGGAGGAAACTGATGAATCTGAGGCAAGAGGGTAAGACCGTGGCCGAGTATGAGGCCGAGTTCACAAATCTGTTGAATATTGTTCCGGATGAGATACCAACAGAGAAGAAGAAGATTGAGAAATTCACCGACGGGTTGACATGGAGGATTCGTCAGCATCTGTTAGGGAACCTTTCGTTGGCCACGTATTCTGATGTGGTTAACGCTGCTTTGTTACACTTCCAGGACCACCGCTTCCATATGGCTGAGGGCAAGAGGTCGGGAGAGTCTAGCCATCAGGGCAGGACAGGAGGACATGGTGTCGGTGGGGCACAATCTGTTCAAGGGCAGAGATAGGGTGATCAGGGTTCCCAGTAGGGGGATCAGAAGAGGTTTCGATCAGGGAACTACAGACAGGGACAGGGAGGTTTCCGTCAGGGCCATCAGGGTCCAAACGGCCAACAGGGGCAGAATGGACAGCAGTTTCAGCAGGGCCAGCCGGGCCAAGGGAGGAACGGTAACGGCCACCAGGGTCGGGGACCGCAGGGGCAGAGAGGTGGGAACTTCCCAGGGAAGTGTTTTGTTTGTGGCAAGACTGGCCATAAACGACAGGATTGTCCTAATAGGGGCAGGGCCCCACAACAGCAGCAGCAGGATGCTCGCCAGGAGCCGCAGAGGCCTATGTTTCCCGCCGCTCTCCCCGCACCACCATAGATGGCAGCATTGCCACCAATTCCAGCAGTCCCAGTTCAGCAGGGGCAGCTACAGTATAGACGTGTCTATAACGTCCACCAGGCAGCAGTTCCATAGGCACCGCCTGCGATTGAGGGTACGTTTCCTATCCATAGCACTATGGGTCAGGTATTATTTGATACGGGGGCTACACATTATTTTATAGCTACACACTTCGCGAAAGCCTTAGGATTGTTAGCTACGGCAGAGAGCACAATGACGTGTGTCGACTCACCAATGGGGAGTGGGTCACTTATATTCTTTATATGCCGGGGAGTGGGGGTCGAGATTGGTGGTTTGGTATTACCTGCAGACATGTTGGTATTAGATATGCATGTTCACAATGTGATTATCGATATGGATTGGCTCGTAGCAAATAGGGCCATGATTGATTGCTTCAGCGGGAGCATTGTTTTTGCCATTCCGGGGCAAGAGATGTTCGTAGTGGCGATGCCTCGCCCAGAGGGAGGATCGACCTCTCATCTGTATTACATAGAGGAGGATACCTCTAAGGAGGTTGTGATTCCTTTAGATTCGATCCCGGTTGTCAGGGAATATTCGGATGTGTTTCAGGAGATACCAGGCCTACCCCCCAGTCGAGAGATAGACTTTGTTATAGACCTATTGCCAGATACGAGGCCTATAGCATGCGCACCGTACCGTATGGCTCCGGCAGAGATGCGAGAGCTACGAGATCAGATAGAGCAGCTGTTAGGTCAGGGCTTTATTCGCAGGAGTACCTCACCTTGGGGCGCTCCAGTTTTGTTTGTGAAGAAGAGGGACGGTTCACTGAGACTGTGTGTGGACTATCGGGAGTTGAACAAGGTCACGATACGAAATAAGTATTCATTGCCTCGAATCGATGACCTATTCGATCAGTTGAGAGGAGCTTCTTTCTTCTCGAAGATTGATTTGAGATCGGGATACCATCATTTGCGTATCAGGGAGGAGGATGTCTCGAAGACTGCGTTCTTGTCGAGGTATGGTTCTTACGAGTTTCGGGTTATGCCTTTTGGTTTGACCAATGCTCCAGCAGTGTTTATGGACTTGATGAACAGAGTGTTCAGGGATTTCCTATATCAGTTTGTCATTGTCTTCATTGATGATATTCTGGTTTACTCCCAGACAGAGGAGGAGCACGCCGAGCATTTGAGGCAGGTTTTGCAGACACTTCGTCAAAACAAGTTGTATGCAAAATATGAGAAATGCGGGTTTTGGCTGAAAGAGGTCCAATTTTTGGGACACATTATTTTCGACCGGGGAATATCTGTTGATCCGGGGAAGGTATCCGCGGTGAGGGAGTGGGGACAGCCCACGACACCAACGGAGATTCGTAGTTTCTTGGGTCTAGCAGGATACTACAGGAGGTTCATTCGGGGATTTTCGAAGATAGCGGGTCCTTTGACACATCTGACTCGTAAGGGTGTGCCATTCATCTGGAGTGATGCCTGTCAGTTGGCATTTGATGAGTTAAAGGACAAATTGACCTCAGCACCTGTGTTAGCATTGCCGAGACTGGGAGTTGAGTATTTGGTATACACCGATGCGTCTTTGCAAGGTCTTGGATGTGTATTGCAGCAGGAGAGACAGACCATAGCTTATGCTTCCCGTAAGCTTAAGCCTCACGAGAGGAATTACCCCATGCATGATTTGGAGTTGGCGGCAGTGGTATTTGCCCTACGGATTTGGAGGCACTATCTTTTGGGGGAGAAGTTCCAACTGTTCACGGACCACAAGTCCCTACAATACCTGTTCACGCAGAAAGAGTTGAATATGAGGCAGCGTAGGTTGCTTGAGTTTGTGAAAGACTACCAGTTCGATATCCAGTATCACCCAAGTAAGGCTAACGTGGTAGCAGACGCGTTGAGCCGTAGGCCAGCAGATGAGGTGGCAGAGGTGTGGAAGGCTAAGTGGAAGGAGTTGGGACACCAGGATGCAGTGGCCCGATCTTTCATGTCTGTGATGATCGTTACACCGCGGATTGTCACGAAGGTAGTACAGGCACAGGCTAATGACTCGTTCTGTCAGGAGCAGATAGTTCGATTACTAGCAGAGGGAGCCAAGTCCTATACCGTTAGCTCAGATGGGGGATTATGCTTCAATGGGAGATTGGTAGTTCCGGAAGGGGAGAAATTGCGACACGAGGTGATGGCAGAGTCGCACGGCTCACGGTTCGCGGTACATCCCGGAGGGGACAAAATGTACCAAGACATGAGACGACAATATTGGTGGAGCGGTATGAAGAGAGATATTGCTGAGTTTATTTCAAAATGCGCCACTTGCCAGCTAGTAAAAGTGGATCATGAGAGATCGACAGGACTTCTACAGCCGTTGGAGGTCCCGGTGTGGATGTGGGAGAGCATATCCATGGACTTTATCACGGGATTGCCTACGTCGCAGAGGGGTCACGACTCTGTTTGGGTAATTGTGGACAGGTTGTCCAAAGTCTCTCACTTTTTACCCGTAAGGACTGACTACACTACAGGGCAGTATGCCCAGCTCTTCATTTCAGAGGTTGTGAGACTTCACGGTGTGCCCCTAAATATCGTGTCTGACAGAGACAAGATATTTGTTTCGAGGTTTTGGGAGAGTTTCCAGGAGGCCATGGGCACGGAATTGCGGTTGAGTATGGCTTATCATCCGCAGACCGATGGGCAGACAGAGCGCACAAATCAGATGTTGGAGGACATGCTACGCATGTGCATTATTGACTTTAGAGGTGGATGGGAGCAATACCTTCCACTGGTAGAGTTTGCTTACAACAACTCCTATCAGTTCACTATTGGCATGGCTCCGTTTGAAGCATTGTACGGTAGGCCTTGTTGTTCCCCAGCATGTTGGTTAGAGGTGGGGGACAACAAACTACTTGGGCCAGAAGTGATTCAGGATACTTCGTCAAGGATTGAGTTGATTCGGAGTCGCATTCAGGTAGCTCAAGACAGGCAGAAGAGTTATGCTGATGCGGAGAGATTTTTCAGGGAGTTCCAAGTGGGGGACCAGGTTTTGCTCAGAGTATCTCCTATGAAGGGGATTATGCGTTTCGGGAAGAAGGGGAAGTTGGCACCGAGGTATGTGGGGTCGTTTCCTATTATTGAGCGGATCGAACCGGTTGCGTATAGACTTGGATTACCGGAGCATTTGCATTGGATTCACGATGTGTTCCATATTTCCTCGCTAAGGAAATACCTTAAAGATAATTTGGCTCATTCTCACATTGCTGTGGAGGACATCGATCTCCAGCCGAATAGCTCCTACGAGGAGGGGACGATTGCTATTTTGGACCGAAGTGAGAGGAAGCTGCGGCCAAAGATGGTTCCGTTAGTGCGTGTTCAGTGGCGACATCACAATGTCGAGGAGTCCACATGGGAGCGCGAGGATGAGATGCGCGAACGTTATCCAGAGTTGTTTTTAGCAGGTACTTTCTAGTTTCGAATTTCGGGACGAAATTCAGTTATTAGGGGGGGAGTACGTAATACCCCGTATTTTTGGCTATATTTATTTATGGGATTAATTATTAAATGAGAAGTAATTGGGAATTAATCCGGATAAAATACTAGCGAGATGTGAGTTGGTATTTGACTATATTGAGTATATATGATGTTATATTGAATATTGAATTATGAAATTTGTCGTGAGATTGATATACGTCAATCTGGTCATTTTATTGGGACGCGTAAGACAGTCGCGTCGGGATATAATTATTTTAATTATAAAAGTGAATTTAAATTCTATTAACCGTATGGCCGTTTTGAGTGCGCCAACGCGTTCGGAAGGGTCGAGATAGTCAGAAAACACAAGCCGGGGGTTTAGTTTGGGTCCCGGGGTATTTTTAGGCCATACCGGCAACATAAAGGGTATTTTGGTAATTTTGTATTTTTGGAGAATTAAAAGTGACGAAAATTAAGAGTTTTAATCTGATTGGGAATTGACCCACTAAGCCACTAACCAACCCATGTTAACCCAATAGGTTACGTAGGTTATTAGAATTAGGTTCTATTACTTTCCATAAGAAAACCCTAGCCACCATAGCCATTGGAGAAGAAGCTTGGAGAAAGAGAGAGAGAGGGAATTCTGCAGAAAGAGAGAGGAAATCAACACCAAATTCAGAGACAATCGAGGCAAGTGATTTAATTTCATTTAATTCAGAGAATGTTTCCTCCATGTTAGACAATTTGAAGATTTACAATTGTTCTTGGAAGATAAATGAAAACCCATGTTGTTTGGACTTAAAACTTGAATATTGAGGACATATTGCATGTAGAATCATATAGAGATGATTATTCTGGTATTAATATATGTTGGATGTAAGAAAAACGGATTTAGAATGGACTAATTGAGGACTTAAAAGTTTAGGGTTCATGTTCTTGAAAAATTGGGGGAAAAGCGTAGAGATTTGTAAATTGATTGATGTTAGGATGAATTAATCCTTTAAAACGTGTTAGGATGTGACTATAATATGTTTAGGATTGATTAGAGACCTTAAAACAATCGTTTGGACTAATTTTAGAGGAGATTTGAGGAGTAGAAATGGTGAAAAAACGTAACTAAGAAATTCTGGGCTTGAAACTGGTCGGTCGTTAGAAGGCCTCCCCAGGTCGTTCGAACGAGCTCGTTTGAATGAGCTTCTAACGAGTTGACCAGTCACTTCTAACGAAAGGGAATTTCGTTCGATGACTTCGTTCGAACGAGATCTCGTTAGAAGGCACAGTTCGTTCGAACGAACTGAAATCTCGTTCGAACAGCCTCGTTCGAACGAGACTTCTAACGAGCTGGCAGTTTAGGCCTTTTTGGCATGTTTTGATTTTGGGAGTCCCGTAAACTTGTTCGAGGATAGAGATAACATTTCTTTGATGATATATTGATAGATTTGGGACATTTGGGTTATTATGAGGAGTAAATTATATACGAGTGATTTAAATAATGGTTAATATGGGATTGAGACGTGAGTGTTTACCACGACGTGAGAATAAATTATGGCGCGGATTATATAAGTTGTATATATATTAGATTGGTACGATAATGCGATAAGTACTACAATTAAACAACGGGATTACTAAGATGTGTGCTTACTTAGTATTGGTATATGAATTGTGTGTATGACATACCTACCATACTTGCTATCACGGGAGGTTTGCGTTCACTTAGGTACCTCTAATCCTTGTGTTTCCCGGATTTAGACTGGTTACCTCGATGAACATAGGTCAGAGAAAGACTTATTGGGATGTAATAAGTCCGCTGATCGTGGGAGCGTAGGTATGTGCGTGACCCATGTGATGTGACTGTGTTCGCCTCCATTATTTGTGATGTTGTTATCTGTGAACTATTCCTGAGAGATTCGGAATATGTGATCCTTATGTACGTGATGTACCGGGATGGATAGCAGAGTATGTGTGCACCGCAGCTTAGCCTCGGGGTGCTTATATTGTATATTTATGTTGTGGAAAATATACGCTTAATAAACTGGGAATTTTCATATGGTTTAGTGCGTAACTATGGAATAACATAGGGGGCTAATCTATAACGAGCTGTATTACCTTTGTATGAGAACCTGAATTTACGTTAAGCACCTATTTAACTAAGATCGTTATTATGTTAATGAGAACCGAGTAATAAGGGTAGAACCTATGGCAGTCTAACTAGATATGATGTCACTTAGCTAGTGGTTGTGTCATTTTAGATGGGTACTTACGTTAGGAGTGCACAGTTAGACGAGAGGTGAGAATTTCATGTGAGTGCACGTCCTAACATGTACTTTGCATTTAATGTTTAAATGTTTTTAAAGCACTTGCAGGTTTTTAAAATATCTCCACATTCGGGCTCTGACCCGTTTGCTTTCAAATCTATTTTTCTTGTAAAACCATTTTAGGTGTCAATCCAGAAGGACACCATGCATAGGATACTCATTCAAGTGACGAGCTGTAGCTGTTTGTGGAAGCTACAGGGATTTTCTTGTAGACGCTTATATCATTTGGATTCTATATTCATTATCTATCAGTTGTAGGTCATGTTTCCCATTTCTATTAGAGACATCTTTCCATTTCAGTTTTTCAGACTTTGTCTTGTATTGATTCAGTATTTCGTTACTTATTTCAGTTGTGGGATTTGTAGTGAGGAGTTTTCCTCCAGATTTTTACATTATGTGATGGTTACTCTATTTACTTCGTTATGGTGAATGGTGTTATTATTCTTCATTACACTTGTTTCATGTTAATCGGACTTTAATTAAAATTCGGCAACTTACTTTTTAAATACTAGGTGGTTAGTAATAATGAAATGTTTTCGACAGTGATGCTATTAACTGGACCAACTTGGCATTTTGAATTAATTTAATAAATGAGTAGCTACCCGGTATTTAATTGGTCGAGGTGTCACATGGAGGAGCTTCCATCACCATCATGCCAATAAAATCTTTCCAAGCAATCAATATCCCAAAAGAAAGGTTGGTCCCCATGCCATTGGTAATTTCGGGGTATGAGAATCAATCTTCCAAATCCATTGGGTATGTTAATGTTGGGATCGTGATGGGAAATTTGAGTTCCCATATCAAGTTCCATGTAATATAGAGTGAAACTTCCTATCATATGTTAATAGGGAGGGTGAGGATGCACAACCAAGGGCTAGTAAATTCTATATACCACCAATGTGCCAAAGCGAATGTCAAGGGGACATAGGTGACTCTTAGGGATACAAAGAGGCCCTTCGCTGTTGAGGAAGCTTACATGGTGGGTGCATAATTTTACACATAGTTAGAGGAAGATGTTCGGGTCTTGATAAGAAGAATGCATGGGGCATGGGTTCCCTCGATCAGAGAAAGGATGGGGCCTTTAAACGAGCAGAAGAAGGAGGTTACGAGCAGCACAAGGGAAATTTCTGAAGAAACTCACTAGATGGTCCCATGGCCCCAAGGCATCTCGAAGTAGCTTAAAGACCAAATGAGGCCCATAGTGGACTCGATGGATCATGAGGTTCAATGACAGAGCGTGCTAAGCCGATTCTCAGGAGAAAGAGTGGCCGAAGCTTTTAAAGACAAGAAGAGGAAGGCGATCGCCACTACCAGCAGGCAATGCAAGAAGGTCGTTATCGAGGAAATAAAGGTGGTGTATTGATTGTAACGGTGTGAGAGGGAGACCGAGGAAGTTGAGGATGAGGTTAACCCGATATATGAATTCTTTCTGGTAGATCAACGGGAGGCAGTGCATGATGATAGATAATTCTAGCATACAGGAACTTGTGGAAGAAGTCACCAAGGAACCATATTACATGGAAAATTAGCCAAAGACCTAGGCACAAGAGTGGGAGCAATTGAACCTGGTGAAAGAAGGAGAAGATCCAAGGCCCATCTTTATCTCAAAGGATCTCAGTAACGAGTTGAGTTAGTTCGGGAATTTATAGACGTCTTCGCATGGAAATACACAGAGATGGAAGGGCTGGATGAGGAAGTAAGTTGCCACAAGTTGAACGTAATGCCTTAAGCCATTCTAGTAAAATAAGCAACGAGAATGTACAAGACTGATCCAGATTTAAAGATCAAAGAGGAGGTTCAACGCTTAATAACGGTAGGGTTCATCACGCCAATACAGCACCCACTTTGGTTATCCAGTATTGTCCCAGTGGGGAAGAAAGATAAAAACCAAATAAGGATCTGGGTGGACTTCAGAGATTTGAATAGACCTTGTACCAAAGATGAGTTCCCTCCTCCCTCCATTGATAGCTTGATAGATGCAACAGTCGATCGTGAAATGTACATCTTCATGGATGGGTGTATAGTGTATAACCAGATCAAGATGGACCCCATAGATGCAGAGAAAACATCGTTTAGAACCCCATTGGGAAACTTTATGTACAAGGTGATGCCGTTTGGACTCAAGAACGCTGGGGCAACCTATCAGAGAATGATGATGGCCATTTTCCATAACTTCTTTCACAAATTTTTGGAATTTTATATGGATGATTTGGTCATCAAGTCGAGGAAGGAGGAGTCCCATCTGAGCAATTTGAGGAAGGTATTTTCCCATTGCAGGAAGTTCAAATTGAAGATGAATCCATTAAAGTGTGTTTTTAGAGTAACAAGTGGGAAGTTCCTAGGCTTCGTGGTTGATCGACAAGGGGTGCAGATGGACTAGGACAAGCAGCGGGAAATCTTAGAAATTCCATGTCCAAGAACGACGAAAGAACGGAAGAGTTTCCTCGGTAAAGTCTCCTACCTTAGGATATTTATGCGTGGATTAGCCGAGGTAACACATCCATTGATACAGCTATTACGAAAGAACATGAAGTTCAAATGGAAGGTGATTCACCAGGAGTCTCTCAATGGGCTGAAGAAACTGCTCGTTTCACCACAGACTATGGTTTCCCCAAAAGCAGGAATACCGTTGCATCTGTATCTCACGTCCACCACGAGGTCCGTGGGAGCTTTGCTGGCATAAGAGATCAATGGGCAAGAACGGCTAGTTTATTACCTCAGCAGGATCATCCATGGGCCAGAAGTCAGATATAGTAGTTTAGAGAGGCATTGTTTGGCCTTCGTATTTGCAGGGCAAAAACTTAGACATTATATGTTGTCTTTTACAATTCATATTATAACTAGATGTGATCCTATTAAGTATTTTCTAGCAAGAACTATACTGATTGGCAGGGAAGCTAGGTGGTTCCTCATCCTATTCGAGTATGACTTGAAGTGCATAGTGCCTTGCGCAATCAAGAGTCAGGCGTACGCTGACCTATTGGCTATTTTTCCTTCGAGAACTTTTGAGACACCCAAGGAAAGCGCTCCGAGAGATGATTTGCAGGCCAATTACTTAGATGCAACGGAGGAGGAATGGACAATGCAGTTTAATGGATCTTCGGCAAAAAATAAGGGAGGGGAATGGGTTATTATTTCAAAAGGAATGGAGGAGATTTGCCTTTCCTATAATTTAGATTTCCCTTGCTCCAATAATGAATCAGAATATGAGGCATTGGTATTGGGATTACTAGAGGCTCTTTGAAGAAGGATTCATTCACTTTGCATCAACGGAGATTCAAACTTGGTGGTTCAGCAAGTGAATGGAGAATATGCATTGAAACACATGAGCCTGACACCATACAAAATAATCATCTAGAGACTTCTTTGCCAGTTCCATCGGACCAAGATCAGAAGGCAGCCTAGAACGATGAACCACTACCCGGACGTATATGCCACCATTGCCTAGAAGATGATCATGATGAGTGATATAACTATTATCGTGATCCAATGAAGAATAGCTCCTTCGATAGTACAATCGATACTATCGATGGAGAAGGACGCGGATTGAAGGGGAGAGATCAAAAGACAATTAGAATCTGGGGAAGGAGCGATGGGGCTGAGAGAATTAGCCCAGTACTTCACGAACCAGGGAAACCTTTACTTCAAAAATATAGGAGGATGTCTATCGATTCAGAAGAGGTGGAGAAAAGATTAAAGAAAACACACGAAGCATATTGCTAAACAACTGAGATACTCCTCTACCGGAGAATTCAAAGAGATGGGTATTTTTCGCTTAAGATGAAGCAGGATGCGAGAGAGCTATAACGGAAGTGTGACAAATGCCAATTCTTCTTCGAGGCAACATAATGTCATTTCGTGGAAGCTCAACCTGACTGGAGGCAACCCTATATTGACTTTATTAAAGATGGAGTTATCCCGACGGAGAAAATTAATGCTATAGGACTTCGGTGAAGGGCCCCTAGATTCTACATTCAGGAGGGGCATCTTTATCGAAGGGGATACTGTAACAAGCCTTTGCGTTGTATCACAAGAGAAGAGGCAACGAAAGTCCTCAAGCAGGCACACAATCCATCTCACATAGGAGGGGCCAAGTTATATGACTAGTTAATGACTTTGGAATACTATTGGCTAAGGATGGATAAAGATTCAGCTAAGTTCGTTCGAAAGTGCAAGTCTTTCCAACTCCATGAAAATATGATTCATGCCCCATCGCTGGACTTACACTCCCTGGCAACGCCTTATCCTTTTCACACTTGGGTGTTTGACCTGGTAGGGGCGATACATCCTTCTTCTAGGGGGAAGATATGGATACTAATAGCAACGGAGTGCTTCACAAAGTGGGCTGAGGCTATACCACTGAGAAGGGAAACAACAGGAGTAGTGAGAAACTTCATTAGAGAATACATCATCTGTCATTTTAGAATCCCAAAGGTTATCCTTTTAGACAATGGAACCCCTTTCGTCAACTCAGAAGTAATGATGCTCACAGACAAATACTCCATTATCCATCACACTTTGACGGTGGCATACCCAAAGGGAGACGGTCAGGACAAAGCGACTAACAAAACTTTAGTTAATATCTTGGCTAAAACGATGGAGGACTTCCCACGATCGTGGGATGATAAGATACCAGCCATTTTATGGGCCTATCGGATGACTAAGAGGAAGCCCACACGATATACACCATTCTCTCTTATCTATGGATCTGAGGCGATTCTTCCAGTAGAGATGGAAGTCCCCTCTGCTCGATATGCCTTGTGGAGTAGCATGCTTCCCCAGAATAGATATGTGCAGTTGGAAGCGTTGGACGAACACATAGACAATGTGATGCAACACTTTCAAATGTATACGAAGCAACTCTCCAAGGCGTATGATAACTTAGTGAGACCAAGGAAGTTCGTAGAGGGAGACCTCATATTGAAAGAGGCAGTGAAACACATTAGGGGGCTTCCTCTTCCCAAGTTTACAGCAAATTGGGAAGGCCCCTTTATTGTAAAAGAGGCTCATGACTCAGGTTATTCCTTAATCTCTAAGATGGAAGAAGACAAACCATTCAAGATTAACAATAAATGGTTGAAAGTATATCATGTGTAGGCAGTTATGTTTTGGCCACTGATGTAGTTGGCTGTTATGAATACACAAGTTCTTTATTCTTATTATGATGAGTATATAAATTATTTTATAGCTCAAGAAGGGATGAAAAAATTACAAAACTTCACACTTCATAATCTATGCAAAACAGTTGTAACACAAAGAGGTGGCATAAGAAAATAAGTATCTTTTTCCATTCATAAACATTGGGGTATTACAAAATTAGGAGCTATCGCCCAAGAATTACATGAGAAGAAGGAAAAATACATATACAAAAACTCATTGGACCAAAAGAAACCACAGATCCGGAGAATAGAAAAAATCTCCAGGAAGGCCTGAAGAAGCTACTTGACAGGACCACTGGGCATTGATAGAGACCTCCAACCTTGTCCGCACCTATGTGCACTCAATCAGGAGTTTCTCTCATTTTGACTTCGCCTCGCGTAGAGCTTATTCGAGGTCCTCCACCTCTTTGTCAATGGTTTTAAGAAGAGGTGCAATCTCGGCCTACTTAGTTTCCTCGTCCCTCTAATCCTCCTGATATTTTCGTAAGAGCTCCCTCTGGCTTTCCAACCGCTGACTCTTCAAAGTCTTTAAATGTGCGATGAGTAAATCAAAATGGAGCACGTCATGACCCAACTCCCTCAGATAGCCCAAGAATTGGTCGATGAGGGGTTTGGTCACGGTCGCAGTTAGAGTATTGGCAATTTCAAAAATAACGGTGGCCATGCCTTGAAGCTTGTAGCTCATAACTGAGATGTTTGAACGTAGGCAGTCCATCGTGAAGGTTTCAGGATGATAGCTCATAAGTTTCTCAAATGTCAAGCGATGGTTGGAAGGAATTTGGGGAGAACGTTGGAGTACCACCAGATAGAAGGCATGAGGAGCTAAGTCGGGCAGAGGAAGCTCACACCCAGATTCACTTTCTGCAGGGGCACCGATCGTGGAACCTTGATCATTATGGCTAGATGCTTCAGAGGAGACAGGTTCACGATGCGGTGAGGCAATAGGCGAAGAAGCTGGTGGAGAGTCCTCTCGAGCAACCTGAGAACAGTCAGAGGAAATAAAGAGTTCATAAAAATCTTAACAAGCGCTTTCGGTGTTAAGTCACCAATATAGGTGGAGTTTTTTAGAAAACCTTAACAAGTGTTTTCGTTGTTAAGTCACCCATATAGGTGAAGTTTGAGAAAAATCTTAACAAGCGCTTTCGTTTTTAAGTCACTAATATAGGTGGAGTTTTTGGGAAAAATCCTAACAAGCATTTTCGTTGTTAAGTCACCGATATAGGTGGAGTTTTTAAGAAAATCTTAACAAGTGTTTTCGTTGTTAAGTCACCGATATAGGTGGAGTTTGAGAAAAATCTTAACAAGAACTTTCGTTGTTAAGTCACCGATATAGGTGGAGTTTTTGAAAAAAAAACTTAACAAGTGTTTTCGTTGTTAAGTCACCGATATAGGTAGAGTTTGAGGAAAATCTTAACAAGCGCTTTCGTTGTTAAGTCACCGATATAGGTGGAGTTTTTGGGAAAATCTTAACAAATGCTTTCGTTATTAAGTCACCCATATAGGTGAAGGTTAAGAAACTGAGAAACACAGAGAAATTAGCAAAGTACCTCAGCAGCAGTAGGAGCCAGAACGGGAGTCACCAAGGGGGCCATAATGGTAGAAACCGTTGGAGGCGGGCTCATTGCCTCAACAACTTCAGTCGGGCCCTGGGCTAAAGAAGCTTCATCGATAGGAAAACTTCCCTCTCCAACATAAGGTACAAAGGCCAACATGCGCGCATCATCAGAAGAAGACGTTGGATATTCAAGAGATGCCCCAACGAGAGTAGTAGCACCAACCTAGGCCCTGGAAGGGAAAAGACCACTAAGGGGAAAAGGTGGAGAGAGACTTGAAGAAAGCTTCAAATGTAAAATCAAGTGTTAAACGTAAGGAGTAAACACAAAAGGAGAAGGGGTAGGAATGCATATAACTTACCCCTGTTATGCCACCAAAAAGAGGAACCGCAGTAAGGGGTTTGGTCAATGCAGGCGGAAGGAGAATGCTGGCTATCAGTGATGCCACTTCCACCTAAAGTGGCCCAGCATGTTAGAGATGATAAACAAATAAGGGAACAAATAAAAGATGTAAGACTTGCTAAGAAAATTATCTGCGGGACACTCTCCTCGACCACAATAAGGGGAAAAGACACCTCTTGCTTTGATGGTAACTCAGAGGGGGCAGGAACAATTTCCTCTGATTGACTAGGCATCTCAGCAGACTCAACAGTGGCAGCCTCCGTCGCAGCTTCTTTGGCCCATTGCGAGGATGAACGGCGAGAATAAGTGAGACTTATAAAGCGGCAGAGGGAACTAGTGATGGAGGTTTGTCGAGTGTTTGTCTCTTCTGGGTCTTAGTACCCAACATTTTCTTCCTGGAGACCGTTGCATCACCAGTTTCTGGCACCCTCGTCCTTCTTATCCTTTTTACTGCTGGCTCCGTGGGATCAACCACGATCGTGGGAAACGTACCCGGAGGAGGAACGACGACAGGACACCGTTGAAACTCAACATGTATTCTGTTAACTTTAGCTTGCACTCGCCTCCTCAGCTTCTCATCCATATCTTGAGTCAAGGGAGGGGGAACGGAGGCAATGGGGAATGCATCCAATGGAGTTTGCGTTTAAACTTGGGACTTAGACTTCTTGGATTTGGACTTCTTGGCCTTCTTAGTAGGTGGCTGAGAAGGCCCTTCTCCCGTGGCAGTTTCGACCGAGGGGGCAGATGGTTTGGGGGTTGCAATGGCCTTGGACTTCGGGATGGTAGTGGTAATCATTGGGCAATAAGGGGGTAACTCTTGAGGAGATTCTTTAATGGTTATACTCAAGGGAAACTCAACCCCGAGTACGGAGTTCCCCTTAAGACCTAGTTTAGAAGAAGAGAAAGAAAGTACTGGGGGATATTGAGGGGAGGACTGAATGTACTCACGGATTTTTCCAACTGAATTAGATGGAACTTAGTGGCAAAGGAGGTGGATACATCCCCCTTCCTAGTGGCACTGGGGAGGGTGATACGGCCATCGATAGTAGCAACGCGGTTGTAGTATACAAGGTGCAGGCTTTAACGAAGGTGGCCTTTGAGTGGTTGTCCTAGAACACAGGTCGAGGGGCCCCTGATCAAACCCAAATTGCCTGCTTTATCTATCAAAATTATAAGGCTCTCAGGTGTATCCCCATTCAGTGTAGGAGGAGAGAAACCCCGGGGTGAAAAGAAGCACTAAGGCTTGTGAGGGATCTTCTACAATCGGACTGAACTTAACCGTTGTGGATGAAGAAGGAAAAAATCCCCAACTATAGGCAAAGGTAGACTCACTATATGGCCTCATCACGAAGGATTCTACATGATCAAAAACCTCCATTATCTCCTTTCGAATTTGCTTCTTGTGAAAACATAGGAGGCGTGGGGGCTTGATACCTTCTCTTACGGGCATAGAAACTGACTTTGCTGCAATAGCAGGAAAGCGGGAGTAAAGGAAACCCATCAGAATAATGGTGTTGGCGAAGTTAGCCAAGTTATAACGGCCCAGTGATCGTTCCATGTCAACCTGAGTTCGATCCAACCAGGTGTAAAGGGACCCCAAGGCGATGGCGGCCAGAGGAAGGTTGACCCCCCTGTCCAAACGGATGGAAATATTTATCAGGTCCCTCCTAGGTTGATCGTTGGGCTTCCCAGTTAAGAAGAACCGTGAAAGCAACACAAGTTTGTAGGTCGGTAGTTCTATAGATGTACCTCTACCTCGGTCCATTAAGACATTCACGTCCTTCGGAGTTGGAGCTTCAAAAAAATAATTAATAAGGGGAGCAAACGTGGCTTTGTTCGAGAAACCAGTGCAACTGCGGCAGATCCGGCCTAACTCATCTCGATCAGCAGCCTCTTCGACATTCAGAATGCCATCATCATAGGTGAACTCACCCATGGGTTCAAACCCAAGGAGTTCACAGACGTCCTCCAGTATAATAGTAAGCTCCCCCCACGCAGCGAAGAATGTGTGGGTTGTGAAGTTCCATCGGGAGACTAGCACTTGGAGCGTCGTGTTGTGCTTAGAAAGTGTGAAATCGCCAAACCAGTAGGCTCGATGCAGCCCAACCTTCGTAAGAGCAGCAGCGTGAGAACTCTGCATATGTGAATGCCAGGCACTAAAATGGGCTGGCGACCCCCCGGGTGCTTCGAAGTCAATTTGAGAATAAGGAAAGTCACCACGGTCTAAACGGAGACACAGAGTTCCCTCTGGGAGTAAATAGCCCCACTTCAATGAATCCATTTCCTCATCATCCAGCAGTAAAGGGTCGAACTTGGAGGAGAAATGGCAGGTCTTGCATGCCTTAGAAATTTTATCATCTTCGTTAAAGATGGGCGCTCGACGATAAAAGCGTAGTTGCTCTTGATGAGCAGCATTCAGGGCAGCGGCGCTAGGGGCAGCAGCAGTGCCAGAAGTGGTGGAGGGGGAATCTGGATGAGTGGCGATGGCGGCAACCTTAGAAGTACTTGGATAAGCCATGATAGAGTGGTGATGAATGATATAGCTGGTTAAGAAGGGTTGAGAACAAAAGGGGAGGGGCACAACTGCAGGTGGCGGTGCAAAAGAGGGAAGAGACTGAGTAAAGAATGGGGCAGCAATGGAGTTTGCATAGAGTTCGCACATAATTTCTCTCTCTACATAGAGAGGGGAGCTTAAAGAAGATGAAGTAAAAGAGAAGGGTTTTGAAATAAAAAAGACGTTTAAAGGTTTTTAAACCTAACTTTTGAGTTTCTTACCATCGCACGCGTGAGGGCCGCCTATAATCATTTCAAATAAACATGTGGAACATCGGGAAGGGTCTCGATAGTTAAAAAGGCAGCGCCATGTCATTAATGAAGTGAGGCTTGGGGAAAGGAAGGCGGTTGCCTTCTCCAGAAGGTTTGAGTTTTTGCGCCAGAATTTTTGTCAGACATATCCAATGACTCCCAATGAAGGCAGTCCCACAACAATTCAAAAAAGCTACGATGTCCCCTCCCCGCAAGTCCAAACGTTGATTAATTCGTGACTCAGTTACATCGGGGAGAATTTCTGCTTTTTCAAAGATAACGAAGCATTACAAGAGAGAATTTCACTTGCCAAAAGTCCAAACGAGTATTTGAGAAGGTTAGTAGGCCTTTCGAGAGAATTTCAAATAATAAAGTTAGAACGGTTGAGGCTCGGCATGAGGAAAAAGTGGCGATGTACCTTCGCCCAAGCCCCAATAAGTCATGGCGCTTCGAGTCAGGTACATCGGGGAGAATTTTACTTTTTCCAAGAGACTATAAGGCTGTGGTTCTAATGAATAGAGGATGCCAGAATTTTTCACGCAGAGAGGGTTCATCGAATTGAGAAGTTTCGTGTAGACATTTCTTGTTCCAACAAATCTCTCCACGAAGGGACAAATATAGAGGGGGTTTGAAGGTAATCCTGAGATTAGGTATAATTCCCTAATTAGCAACAGTGTTTAAGAGTAAGCAACCGAGGCAGCTCAAGCGTGACAACTCAGTGATGCAGCTTGGCGTGGAAACTCATACTTTAAATTATTGTATTAGTCATATTGTATTTCTATTTATGTTGACTATAAGCTATAACGGTTGTAATGATGAAATGAGAACAGTAATGAGTTTTAGTGTGAGGTTAAACGGTACTGGCGAGAGACCAGACTTGGCAGGTCCTGGGAGAACTTTCATGCTTTATCGAATGACCTCGTCGTGGGAACTTTAGAGGGACTTGGTTTGGAGGATTGAGAAGTGAGGAACCGTTGGGACTTGTCCTGACCATCTTAGAAGACCTGGTAAAACACCGAAGGACCCTGACCGTGGAACCTCGAACGGAGCAGCTTCGAGTTCCATCGGGCATTGAGTTGTGAACCAAACAACCCTCTACTTAATGTCACATCTATTGTAGGTGATGTCACTAGCCAGTTAAATAATGTCAGACCTGCACTTGAGTAAACCATCGTGGTATTTGGGGCTGTCAGGAAGTTAGTGAGTGACCTCTACGACAACAGCCCCCTAACACATAGTGTTTAGGCAAAAGGCATGTCTTGGCATTTAATGTTTATGACGTGGAGACAACTAGTGAGTCAGGCATTTAATATTGTGACATAAAGTATTAGGGATGTCTTTCACAGTCTTTAATGACTGAATTGCCTTGGGAATGGGGTGGGGGGATATTTAAGGACCCCAACCACCCTTGAGGAGAGAATGATCTTTTGAGAGTTAAGGAGTTATTGCTACAGAGAATACACATCAGAGAGAGTTATTGTAAAACCACAGAGTTTACTCACTCACCATTGTTATTTATTACGAAGCTTTTAATACTTGACAGAGATTCTTGAGGGTGTTTGGTGTGTTTTTACCTGCCTACCAAGGTGTATCTAGGGTGCTTAATTCTCTCTCCCTCTAGCTTAGTTAATTATAAGTTCATTACTATCTCCTGAGTTATACACGAGAGATTTGTGAGTTTAGACTGAGTCTTATCATCATTGGGGTTTGTGTTTGTATGTCCTATCATTAACCCAAAGCTTTAGCCAATTATCTTATCATCACCATAGTTCAAAGGGGTTATGCCTCCATCTATCTATAATCTAAAGTACCCTCTTATAGATTTTGTCTCAATGCAAAGTTTTAAACTGACTCGACTCACAGACACTTTGCTCAGAATGATATTGAAACACATGTTTTCATGTTTAATGGTCATTGTGGCATTTTATTAACGTTGTTTAAATACATGAGTATGCCAAGTCAATTAATAGATGTGTTGACTTATAAGCTAGACTTTTAAAATATAAATGTTATAAATTTCATAACCAGGTGGTAAAAGAGGTAAATAGATATGTACAATTTATTTTACAATATATATATATATATATATATATATATATATGTGTGTGTGTGTGTGTGTGTGTGTGTGGTGGGTATTGCCCCGGCTTTTTTTAGGGGAGTGTCCACATTTTCTGGTTGAGCTTTATTTAGAAGTCGTGACTTTAAAGTGAATTTTCTAAACTACGAGCTACATCGGGACTTTTAGAATGAGCTTGAGTATCTCAAATGCTCGGGGGAGAAGAAATTTAGAAAATCGAATCACTGTCGAGGTTTGGGCTCTCTGTGGTTTTCGAAGTGCTCTCGGTGATTTTCGAAGTGCCTGAAATGAGATGTGAGGGCCTTTATATATAGGAAACTAGAGTCGGGCTTCTACCGAACGACAGAAGGCTTTGTTCCACTGGTTTTGGATAAGTTCTCCAAGTGGTTGGTTGGTATAATACACTCTGACAGGGCTTCTACCGATCGGTTAAAGGGGCTCTAGGCCTTTTGTCGATCGACAAAAACTCCTGGAGAATGTTTTTGGGCATTTTCATAATTTCTTTTCTTTTCAATATAGACCCTAACAATTTTTGTATAATAGGTTTTGCCCTTTTTGGTTCCCATTTGGGGTGATTTTTCTATGGGACTTAGGTGGGGTCGTGTTGAAGGTTCGGGATTTGGGCGAGGTCGGGTTTCAGGTACCTAAGGGTGTTCTTACCCTCTATAACTTGGGCGAGGCGAGTTTTATGTCATTTTTTTAGGTGGGACAAAGTGAGCCACACCTCGATTGCAGATCGGGGTGTCCACAGTTACAAATGGGTGTTTGTAAGAAAAACGTAATGAGAAATATGAAATTTTTTGATATAGATCCTGACTTGTTGCACAAGGTTTCTCGCAGTAAACTGGGATTGATTATGAAGAAACCTACTCACTAGTAATGGATGAAATTACATTTAGATATTAAATTAGTCTTACAGTCTCAGAAAGATTTGGCATGCATCTAATGGATGTGATAACGACATAACTATATAGAAATTTAGATACAAATATCTATATTAAATTTCTTAAAGTATTTAAATTTTCATAAGCAAAACCACGTAGTATGTACTCAATTAAGCTTAAACGGTCATTATATCGAACTAACCGATCTGGAAGAATGTGGTATAACCTCCATAGTGAGTAATCCTATATGTTCGTGTGTATTCATTAGGAAAACTGAATTCGGATTTATTTTCATGGCGGTATATGTGTATGAAATAAATCTAATTGATATTCTAGAAGAGATTACAAAATCTTCTGAATATTTAAAGAAATAATTTGAAATAAAAGATCTCGAAAAAACAAAATATTATCTCGGCTTGCAGATCAAACATAGCTCAAGTAGAATCCTTATCCATTAAATATATTATACTGAAAAAGGTCATGAAGCCCTTTAATATGGATATATGTCATTGATTGAGTTATCCAATAGTTGTTACGTCACTTGACACTAAAAATCATCAGAAGACAGTGGAATAATTCTTAGTCCTGAAGTACCATATCTCAGTGTTATTGGTGTTTTTTTTTTAATAATTGGCACAGTATATTAAACCTCATGTTATATTTTCAGTTAATTTATTATTCAGGTATAATTCAGAACCAACTCGAAGACATTGAAATGTCATCAAGAACATTATGAGATACCTTTGAGGAACAATTAATATGGGTTTATTCTACTCGAGACAATCATGTAAACATCGTCAGTTAAAAGGATATGCCGGTTCTGGATACCTTTCTGATCCTCACAAAGCTCGTTCATAGATAGGATATGCATTTATATGCGATAATGATGTAATTTCTTGGTGATTTATAAAGAAGATGTTAGTGGCTACAGCATTTAACCACTCAGAAATACTTGCACTTTATGAAACAAGTTATGAATGCATTTGGTTGAGATCTATAATTCACCACATCAGAAGTACATGCTTATTGCCTTCAGCCACAAACATTATATCAATAGTACACGAAGAAAATTATGCTTATATTGCCCAAATTAGAGGCGGATATATGAAAGGTGATATAACAAAACATTTCACCAAAGTTCTTCTACATACATGAGCTCCAGATAATAGTGAAATTGATATTCAACAAATTCATTCAAATGACAACCTTGCTAATTTATTCACTAAGTCATTACCAGCATCAATGTTCAATCTTGTTAAACCGATGGTAGTTTCATCAGGGGGAATATCAGTTATTTTTCAAATTATGCACACTGTCCTCTTTTTTCTTAGATTACGTTTAACCCATTGGATTTTCTCAACAAGATTTTAATGAGGTAGTGTATAACGCATAATAAATAATATTTTTGGATATCCAAGAGTAGAGTGTTATAAATGTGAAGATGTCAAACATGTGTGGATACACATAATACAATCTAAAGTTAGAAGCACGACAATGCATGCTAGAAGCATGAGCTATTAATCATCTATAATTAGAACACACGATAATGCAATGTTAAAAGTATGAAGTATCAAACATGCAAAGTAAAAGTATGACAATGCAAGACTACAAGCACGACACATCAAAGCTAATTGTTTACTCACCATTAGAGGTGGCCATAGGCCCGAAGCCCGCCAAGCCCGCCCAACCCGCCCAATAAAAAAATAGGGCTTGGGTAAGGTAAATAGGCCCGCAAAGCGGGCCTGGCAAAATTTTATAGGCCCGATTTTTTTTCGGGCGGGCTTGGGCATGAGTTCTTAAGCCCGATGAGGCCCGCCCGGCCCGAGGCCCGAAATATATATATATATATATATATATATATATATATATATATGTGTGTGTGTGTGTGTGTGTGTGTGTGTGTGTTGGGGAGGGGGGGACTTCTATAAATATAAAAACGTATAACAAGTCTTTTCATGTAAAGTGAAAAACTTTATATATGGACTTTGTAATATATGGAGTTTAAAACAGATTTTTAATTAAAAAAATTGGTCTTTAAATAAAAAAATAGGTATTTTAATTTTAAAAAAAAAATCTTTTAATTAACATAATAGGGCCCGATCGGGCGGGCTTGGGTAAAGAGCTTTCAAATCTGGGCGGGCTTGGGATTACATAATAAGGCCCGACCTAGGCCCGAGCGGGCTTGGGGTAGCACTTAATTTTTCAAGCCCGGCCCGAGCCCGACCGGGCCTGCCCAGGCCCGGCCCACGGCCACCCCTACTCACCATGCTAACACACCATATTGTGTTTAGGTTTAAATACTCTTGTAACAAAGATTAAGTGAAAAAACACATGTGGAAAAGAAAAGGAAAAAACAACAACACGAGAGCTGTTAATAGTTGCTCATCACCAGAATCTGTGTAATAGTATAGTACTAACACTATGGGGATCTAAACTAAAAACATAAAATGTAGTTGACACTAGTCACTTGTAAACCACACGTGTGTTTGACCCTCCAACGACTTGAAGAAGATTCGAAAAGCCAACGCCTTGAAGCCCTAATCTCTCTGACTCTATCAACCCACAATTGCACACACCAATTTCAAGTGGAAAACGCACTCTATTTAATCAGGTTTGTTTTGACTTCACTCATTTTAACTGTTCTAATCCTCAATTTGATTTCATGGGTTTGTGCTTTCTGATCAATATAGGTCACGTGGAACTTGAATTTTGACTTCAGATTGGATAAATGTTGACTCTTATCGCTATACTGTATTTGTTTGACTATTTCCCGTGAAAGTAGTGTTTGCGTGAATTTTGCATTCGCATGTAATTGTTGTTATGTTGATCAATCAGTAGAATCAACTTGTTTTGAGCTTAATTTGTGAATGGGTTTCTTCATTTTGTGCAGAATTCATAGTCCAGCAACTACAATTGACTTTGCTCATCGAAGTATGGATTTTTTGGACTCTAATGTGATTGGTTGATGATTTTGATTTGAAAATCAAAATGCTGTCCAGTCAGCATTGCTCCCGAATAGATACTATGGCACTGAAGATTCAAATTGAAAGGAAGCTTGGTCAGCCAAAATCACAGAAATACTTCAATCTACTGAGCAGTTATTTAAGTTTAAAGCTAAGTAAATCAGAGTTTAGTAAACTCTGCATCATCTTAGTAGGGAGAGAAACAATATGCCTTCATAATGAATTTCTCCGAGCGATAATTAAAAATGCATCTCTATCAAAGACTCCACCGCCAAAACAGACTAAAATTGCAAACGGGTATCGAAAAAGTATTCTTCAGTTGCTTTGTAGGGATGGGTTTCCTTTGTCTCCTAGAAAGGGAAGGACACCCAATCTTCGTGACCGTAAGTTTAAGGACCAGCCGAGTCCTCTTGGGCCTCATGGAAAGATCCATGAGGCCCACGAGGGTGAAGAGGACCAACGGGACGTGTGGGCCTCATGCGAAAAACAAAATATTGCGGAGCTCCTATCTTTAGGTAGTAGGCCCATTAAATCTGTGGGAGATAGTGAGGAGGTTGAGCAATCTGCTGGAAGCCCGGGTACTTATAGCAGAAGCCCGGTTAAAGCACCTCTTGGTATCCCTGTAATCAATAGAGAAATACGCAGAGTTCTACGTAAATGGTCAGTTTCGTCATTTCACACACAGACTTGTCATAATAGTTGTGAGCTGCCTGATATGAGTTCTTTAAAGAATAGGTTGGAGCAAAAGTTGGAGATGGAGGGCTTGAAAACCTCGATGGATTGCGTTAGCGTGTTGAACAAAGGGTTAGATGTTTTCTTGAAAAGATTGATAGGGCCCTGTTTGGATTTATCTGGTTCAAGGTCCCAGCAAAAGAACCTGAACCAAATTCAATTTGATGCCACATCTGGTTTGAATGGGTTGAGGCCCATGAGAAATATACAAAATACAATCGGGTCCTTTTCTTCATCTGTGTTGCATTTCCGAGTTGCAATGGAGTTGAATCCGAGGATACTTGGACAAGATTGGCCAGTTCTTCTCGAGAAGGTTTGCTTGTGTGCATATGACGAGGCTCCAAATTCATCTCAAACTGATGTGTTATAGTGATTAGAGTCCACTCTAACAGCGATGATGAGGCCTTTCATGTAAGTAATGCTGAAGTATTAACATGTTTAAGAGCTACGGATAATTTTGGATCAAGGTGATTAGGATGTATATAAATCTTAGTGCTGATTATTTATAAATTGGATTCCCATACCTGGTAAAGTATAAAGATGTTGATATATGTAGCAATGGGGCCATTGCAAAGACCTTAGTGGCCTTCAACTAGAAATATAGTTTACTCATCATATTGAGTTTATGTTTGTCAATAAAGCTTATCTCTGGAGTTGTTAGACGTACCATCGTCATGTTATTATTGAATCTCCCGCCACCGCAATATATATATATATATATATATAATATTATTCATTTATTTTATTCACAATGTTTACTTCATTTTATTTTCCGTTCCCATTTTGTTTTTTCGACTTCTTGACTTGCTTCTATGTCAGGGGCTCATGAGATTCTCTATGACAATTTATTGATTTGTTTTTTCTTTTGCGTGTGTTAGTGATATTAGCCTACAAAGGTTGTGCTGCATGCATGATGTGTTTTCTTACTGTAAAGTTATTTTGTTTTACCTTGGGTGATTGTTTGGATCAAGTGTTGGGCATTTCAGGAAATCTGGATTGCTAAGTCACATACTCACATTTCCTGTCGAGTTTGGTAACCATTGATTGCCTAAAAATTATATGTGAATTTACCTATTTGGGATTCCAGGAAACCACAAAAACTCTGAACCAACCAAGCACTTTATTGTAGGGACAGTTTCTTCATTATGTTAGCTAAGAGTGTAAGAAAGTCTTGTTTTATAGAGCCTTTTTTATAAAAAATAAATTGATAACTTTCAGTTTTACTATTATATTTACCGAATATCCCATCAATCTTTTTGAAAATCTATAAAATGATATATTCTAGTTTGCAAACCGTTAAAAGCGGTTACTCCATGTTAGTAAATAGTAATTTTTCACAACAAATCCTTCATACCGACTTCTTGGGATGACGTTCATAGCTACAAGTTGAATTTGTTTTGTTCCTCAGATAACCTTACTCAACTATACTTTATTTTTCTGCTTGTATGGGTAAAGGTGTATATTTCAATGAACACTCGTTTCAATTATGAATGGTAAAAATGCAAACAATACAGCTCAGGCATGCAGATGTGGATATTAACCCTCCATCAATGTGAACTGCATACGCGTGCAAACCAGCTGCTAGGTTAGGTACCTTGTTCTTGGAATTTTAAGTTCCAGAAGTTTTTCTTCGCTTGTTAAGCAACATTATTATCATTGATTCCATGGTCTGTTTTTATGAGTAACAAAAGCTTCTTTTTTCTTTCCATCCAGTTAAATGCATATGTTGGTTAATTATTGTTTGTTTCTTTGGCTTTCATACTTTACTGCAACTTGTCCTAAAGTGGAGAAGGAATAAGAAAAATTATGTTGAGGTTACATGATCAATGACTATAATTGGATTTTAATGATATGTTCCCACCCAACTAAAATTAATTTCAGGAGCAGTGATAATTAAACTTGATATTGGCCTCTTGAAAATGCTTTAGTGCTCATAAACAAAGTTGCTTTACCTGGACCTGCTTCCAAACTCATACTGAAAATTAAATTGCAGTGTATTAATTTAATCAGTTCCACTCTTATTTTGTGGCCAGCCTGATATCTGAGTTCGTAATAATAGATTCCGTTTAATAGGTAAAATTTGAAATGTAGTTTCTTGACATGGAGGCCTTTTCAAATGGTGTAGAAAGTTGGTTCATTTCTTTTTACTACTTTTTTATACCACGGTTCTTTGTATCAAAGTCTGTTGCAGCTGCAGGTCTTCTTACCAAGTTAGGTCGCTCTGTGTGTGCGTGTTGCAATTACTTTGTCAAAATCATAAGGGACTCAGCTCTAGGCTGTTTAGAAGATAATATCCCCATGGATAATGGACATGACCCTTTTTGCGCCTAAGACGAGTGTGAGGAGTTCAAATTTGTTGACCCTCTCTCTTGTGAGAGTTGACATGACCGTTGAAACACTAAAAACCGGTATGAATAGGCCCTTGTCTTGTTGGAGTCTCTGAAAGTAAATGACATCAAAGGTTACAGGACTATTTGAGTACTTGTTGATGGCTATCCTTTGGCCCACAACCCTCGGGCACAATGACTGCAGTTGCATGCACTTTGTCTAGTGTACGGTCCAACGGCGACGGCTGAAGTTGTCCGACTTGTGAACTTTTTACAATAGGAGAACCCTAAGGTATGGGTGGGACACTGCAAAGATGGCATATGGTCAAAATGTTGTGCATCTCATAAATTAAAACCAATATACAAATTAGAGATGAAACTTGATACTTCATTCGTCTCAAATTAACAGTCATTTTCTTGAACAAAATACTAATTTTAATTTAATTAATGATTAAAATAAAAGCTTATTTAACAAACGTGGGAAATTAGTACATAGATGTTTAGGACTCTTAATTGAGAAGTCCTAAAAGGAAAAGTATGACTTCTAATCTCAGACTGATGGGGTAACGAAAATGCTAGGCAGATACAAAATTTGGACACAAAAGTATGACGCAATTGATGTGTCGCACTCTCATTCGCTCGTGTTTGGGACCCACTAAGAGTGTAGCCCTGTGGATCTTGGACACGAGTGAATGAGGGTGCGACATGTCAATTGTATCGTATTTTTGTGTCGCAATTTTTTGTCAGTGTGGTAAATAAAAAAGCAGTTAGGGAGATTTTGAGCAGGCAGAACTGAATAGATTGCTGAATACATAGTATTGAGACTAATGTGGTCCTATTTTCTCACGTCGATTTGGGTTATCCCATTAGCAGCAAAACTGGCATTGAGCTGATTCATATTGAAGTTTAGTTCAGAGAGCTTACAATTGACACTTGAAAGAAGTTGAGCTTGGCCCATCCAATCATCTCACTTAAGTAGTATATGAAGGTCCACGAGACTGCATTTCGTTTGTGCCAATATATTTATGTATTCAAGCAAGCCTCCATGAGGTTCTGTCTGGGTTTTTTCTAATAGATTCCAACTAAAGACATTTGATACTTCATTTCTTCAGTTATTTGGACATTATTGTAAAATTCTATTAAATCTGATAACTTTTATAGCCCAATTTGATTGCAACAAATTACAAGATTATTTTTGTCCGAATCCAACAATAAATTAATTTGAATGGTTTATTAGTTTTGGGGTTCATCCTGTTGTTGGTATTTTTGAGACTTGTTGGGAAATGTCAATCAGTATCAGCTCGGAGTAAAAACAAAGTGATGGCTAGCAAGAAGGGTCTTACAGAGAACTCAAAGCTTGAGATGAAGAAGCAATGTTCAGTATTAATGCAAGAAAAGCTCTAGGCCCTCAAGGTTATAATGCAACATTCTTTCAGAAAGTGTGGAGTTCTGGGGGGAGGAAATTATCTTAAAAGCTTTAAATAGTAAAGTTTTTTACTTATTACAATTACCAAAGGTTTGGAAGAACTCAACGATGGACGTCAAGCATATTTCATGTTGGGGGTTGTTGGGCTACCTGGGGCCTCTGGATGAATCGGCAATGTCCAAAGTCAATTGAGGCAGTCACCAAGGGGCCTCTAGATGTCAAAAAATGTTTTTATAGGCCTATTTTTTTGTAGAATCGAAATGGATATGGACGTGGTCGACGATTGATCCCTGTGCTTTTGTGTGCCTTTGTCTTGACAGTAAATATTTATTGTTTGTGAAAATTTTCAATAACTGCAATTTTGCATATTTATTGCCAGAAAAATAAATATTTATTGTTTGTGAAAACTTTTAGTAACTACAATTTTCGCAAATAAATATTTATTGTTTGTGAAAACTTTTAGGAACTGCAATTTTGCATATTTATTGCCAGAAAAACCTTCATATCAGTGTTATTTTGCTATGACTACATGTTTACTGTATTTACTGGTTTGAGAAAAATCAGTGTTACTTTTCTTCTTACTATTTTGTATTTCCATAGTATATGTTTACTTTAAAGTAAATATAATTTTTGTTTGTGTAATGTTATAATAATAAATATTTGTTGACACAATAAATATTTAATAACTAAGCAGAATCACACAGTAAATTTTGTAAATGTAATAATTGGTAACACAATAAAAATTTATTGTATACATAATTTTTTTCTTTAGAATTTTATAGTGTTCATAGATCTTATTTGATATATCTGGATAGATTGGTTTCAAAAATAGTAATTTTACAAAATTTGAATTTGTAAATAAAACGTTATAGCCATTTGGAGATTAAAAAGTAAAAAATAAAACATTTAACCACTTGAAGTAACTTGAAAAGGGGTGCATTTGCCTAATAAATATTAAAATATAGTTTAATTAAAGAACACATCTAAATCATAAATTGATTAATTAATCTTGTCATTTTTCTTTATATTATAGGATGTTGAATCATCATGAAAATCATAACTTTTGAGCCTATATAAGATATCAACAACACTTAACTTGATTCGTGCTAATAGCGTTCTTAAGATTGGGTGAGAGATTGAATGAGCCATGGATCCTAGCACCTTGGAATTGCTCCTTGCTATTTTATTCAACACAATTAAACTCATTTATGAGAAATTTTGATTCCTCTCCCTTAGCCTATAGTTTCGTTATATTGCATTTTAGACCGTTTAAATTATGGAAATCAACCACTTATTTATAGGCAGTGTGAGGATCCCAATCTCCAACAATTACTTAATTTGAACTGTCGATCATAGTAGATACCCAAGAGTTATAAAATATGTATTCAATCATAGGTGACATTTCATTATCGTATTCAATAAGAGGTGACCTCTTATTATGAAATTAACTCTCAGGGCTTTAGGAGTTGTACCATTTTAATAAACCAAACGTGACTCTTCTTTTTTACTCTTAGTATTCTTTAATTATGGATTATGTTAAAAAAGGCTCAATATTCAACTCAACTCAACAAAGTCTCTTTTCAATTATTTGGGGTCGGCTACATGAATCATATTTTTCCATTCTACTTTATCCAACGCAATATCTTCAATTAAATCACGTGATATCATGTCCTTTTTTATAATATCCCACCAAATCAATTTATTCCTACCTCTACCCCTTGTGTTACTATCTATACTACCTAAATCACTCTTCCTTACGAGAGCATCCATTGGTCTATGCTTGACGTGTCCAAATCATGAAGTAGATTTTCTCTCAATTTATTTTTTATAGGAGCTACTTCTACCGTTTCATGAATTTGTTCATTTCTAATTTTATCCTTTCGATTTTTACCACAAATCCATCTCAGCATTCGCATTTCCGCCACACTAATTTTTTGCACATTTTATTTCTTGGTTGCCCAACATTCTGTCCCATATAACATAGCGAATCTAATGGTCATCCTATAAAAATTTTCTTTTAACTTTAAATGTATACGCCTATCACACAATACACCTGTAGCACTTCTCCACTTGAGTCATCCTGCTCTAATCCTATGAGTAACATCATCACTAATGTCTCCATCTTTTTGAATAATCGATCCTAAATAACGAAAATGATCATTTCTAGGTATCTTTTGACCTTTCAATTTCACCACATCTCTATTTGTCCTCCTATTATTACTAAAATTGCACTACACGTATTCTGTTTTAGTCATGCTCATTTTAAATCGTCTTGTTTCTAGAGTTTCTCTCCACAATTCCAACCTAGCATTAATCCTCGTCTTAGTCTCATCCACTAAAATAATGTCATCTGCAAATATCATAAACCATGGCATATTATCTTGTATTTGTCTAGTTAACTCATCCATAACAAGAGCAAAGAAATAAGGACTTAATGTAAACTTACAGTAATTGAAAATTCACTACTTTCTCCAGCTGATGTTATTACGGTAGTCATAGCCCCATCATACATATCCTTGATAACATTAATATATCTATGAGTCACTCTGTTTTTATGTAGAATCCACCATATTATATCTCTGGGTATCCTATCATATGCCTTCTCCAAATCTATAAAAATCATATGAAGATCCTTCATTTTCTCCATATACCTCTCCATTAATCTGCTCAATAAATAAATTGCTTCCATTGTTGATCTTCCAAGCATAAACCCAAATTGATTTTCAGATACTGTTGTTTTCAATCTAAATCTATATTCAATCACTCTCTCCCAAAGTTTCATTGTATGACTCATTAATTTAATACCACGATAATGAGAGGCCCAATATGTAAAATAATTATAACAGTCTCCCACTTGGTCCATAGTTATCATAAGGTACATAATAAGCTTTGAGTCATCTTTGAATGACTCATTATAAACACCTCAATAAAATAAAACATAAATGCAAGCAACAACGGTTACATTCTAATTCCTCAACATAGTTAATTCCATATACTACAATATTAATAATTTATTCAACAAGGTTTGTAGCAAGGATTATCATAATGGTTCAATTATTGTCTTATAAAAGACCATTTATGTTACATTTATCAATTCACATGCACTTAAATAAATATTACAAGAAAAAAATTAAATGTTGACAATACACCTTAATTGATATCAAATATGGTGTCTAATAAATAAGCACCATGCAATCCATAAAACTTTTACTTAATTATCAAAACTCAAGATCCATATCTTAATCATGTTTCATGAATGTACTTTGGTGATAGATCATTTATTACTGGATTGTAATACCCCTATTTTTTCACATGCAGTTGATCAGGTTGACACGTCATAGATAGAGCATACTATGTGTGGGGACCAAACCATAATTGGACCCAACTTACGACTTCCGACCAAGCCCAACAGCGCTTGACGCACGTCCGTCCCAATATGTAAATGGAAAAGATAAATACAAATATTTATCACGTGGATAATAACAAAGCAATTAGCATTTGAATTAAGCTCAATTCGGTTACCCAAAAATCTCGGACGAGATATTCAAGAAATCACCACATGAGCCAATAGCAATCGAAGGGAGTTACTTGAACAATTGAACCACTATAGTTTTGAACAACTATAAATACGTCCCACACGTTAAGGCTAAGGGTATGTAATTTTATTACTTAGAGAAGAAAATAAATATCCGGTGACCTCTCCGTGGATGTAGGCAATTTTTCGAACCATGTATATTTGTGTGTTGTGTGTGACACTTGCATGCTTTTCCTTTAATTACTTTCTAGAATTCATTAATTTTGATTATTTGCACTCATAATTGGTGTCGTTTGTGGGAATCGACTTCCTTTCTATGAATGAAATCCATACAAAAGAAAAACTACGATGTCTCACCACCCAAATAGTGCACCCCATCTTGGAGATGTGCGAGTTGACTTAGCTCCACTAAGGGTAAGATATGAGGTCCTTTAATATGGGAACTTGTGGTTTCGGCCACATCAACAGCCTTCTGAGGAAAGCCATGGGAGGCCTAGATCTACCCATATCTCATGGTTAGAGAATGCATACAAAGTAAGACTTCAACAATAGGATGAGACAACTCGCCTCCAGATTGAGGAGAATTATCGCCTCCAGCGACGATTAGAAGAAATGGAGAAAGAACTTCACCAGGACCATAAGCATAATGCTCGGACTCCTAGCCCTTTGGAGAGCATGACTCGCAGAAGAGAAAGGAGCAACAGGCACAACCAAGAGCGTTCAAAGCATGAAAGTCATCTAGGCAGGCGCCAATGAGACAACGAGCACTATAGGGATGACATAAGGAGTTCGGTTCGGAAGGAAATGGACCAGCACCCAGCCCACCTAGGAGCTAGATTTACGAAGGAGATTGCAAGGAGAGCTCTGATTACCTAGATGAAGTCTCCTTTCACAAAGAATATTGAGGTGGAGGAACCTTTGAAGAAGTTTGCAACACTTAGGTTCAAAATCCATGATGGCAAAACAGATCCTATAGATCATGTTCGAAAGTATAGGCAGGCCGTAACTTTATAGAGTCATAAAGATGCTATGATGTATCGTATTTTCCCTTCCAGCTTAGGCAATGTTACCCAGAAGTAGTTTGAGAGACTGCCTCACAGATCCGTTAAGAGCTTCAAGGTCCTCGTCAAGGCTTTCACTACTCGCTTCATAACTAGAAGTTTACACCCAAAGAGGATGGACTCACAACTCACAATGGGGAAGAAGCCACAGAAGACTCTGCGCGAGTACACCCAGTGTTATTGGGAAGTGTTTAATGAAGTGGAAGACTACTCAGAGCTGGTTGCTATGGCATCTTTTAAAATTTATTTACCCTTATTTCCATGTTGCACCAGTTTTTCACCAATAAGGAGGCTGACACCATTGACGATCTCATGTCGCGTATTGAAAAGTATGCCAAGGTGGAAGACGTTGTCCTGACCAATTAGGCAGAAACTAGTTGCACAAAAGCAAACCAAGGGGGTAATAAAGAGAACAATCCCAAGAAGGGAAACAAGAAGAAAAACGGTGCTAAGAAAAGGGGCAAAGCGGATTCATCCAAAGCTTTTCAATCCAACAACATAGTTTTCAAAGAATTGATCTAAAAGATTTTAGGGAAGATCAAGGACCAACAATTCCTCAAATGGTCAAATAAGATAGGAGGGGATCCAACCAAGAGTAATAACACGCTTTGATGTGAGTTCCACAAAGAAAATGGGCACAGGACTGAGAATTGTAAGGCGCTGAAATATCACCTAGAGGAGTTGGCCCAGGATGGGCATTTGAATGAATATATAAGGAAAAAATTTGACTAGGTTACCACAAATGGTAACCAGAAACTAGCTAATGTCCTGAATGATGAGACATGACATGAGTTTGCGGTGATACATGGGGCGTCCGACCTTAAGCGAATCCAAGAAAATGTTGTTCGTATGGAGCTCAACAAGGTCACAACCGTGATGGAGGCCTTTAAGATATATCTCTCCAAAATCAAGGTTGGCAAGCTACTCCTGCGACCAGAGGACATCGACTATAATAAGCATATTGTCTTCGCAGAGGAGGATTTGGTTGGGGTAAGAACCCCGCACCATGATGCACTGGTAATCACTCTCAGAATTACAAACTGGGACGTGGATAAGTTACTAGTGGACCATAGGAGCTCTTCTGAGGTGATGTACCTAGAGTTCTTCCACAAGCTGAAGCTTAAGATGTCAGATCTTAAGGAAGCGACTGTCCCTCCGGTCAGCTTTGCAAAAAAAAAATAACCATGGCATTGGGAAAGGTAATCCTACCAGTGAGGGCAGGGAATATTTTGAAGCTTATTGAGTTTTTAGTGGTGGATATTGATTATCCCAATCACACAATTCTTAGAAGGGGTTAACTTCATGATATGAGAGTTGTCCCTTATACGTACAACCAAAAGCTCAAGTGTATCACAGATCGGGGCGTAATGGAGATAGGAGGTGACCAAGCCATTGCTAAAAAATTCTATATCATCCTTATTAGGCCCAAGCAGAAAAAGAAGAAAGACAAAGGTGTTCTTTCGGAGATGGACCAAAATGGGGCCACTCCATCAAAATAACAATTAGGGTATGGCTAACCAGGGGTGGAGAAGACCAGGTCCCCGCTGATAGGGTCATCGAAAACCTAGAGGAGGTTACTTTTTATGAAGGCTGACCAGAGAGGAAATTTTTTATCGGGATAACACTGGCCGACCATGAGAGAAAAAAGTTAGTTTCCTTCCTGAAACACAACTTAGATGTATTTGCGTGGGAGTTGTACATCATACCAGGGATTGATTCTATGATCTCCTTCCATCATCTCCATGTGGATACAACATTAAAGATCACTGAACAACCCTAGAAAAGGCAAAGGTAGTAGAAAAAGAGGTAGGTAAAATACTGGAGGCAAGGTCCATTAGAGAAGTTTAATTCTCCAAGTGGGTCTCTAACTCAATCGTAGTCCGCAAAAGAAATGGTTGTTGGAGCGTCTGTGTAGACTTCACTGACCTCAATAGAGCTTGTCCCAAAGACAATTTCCTCTACCAAAGATAAATCAATTGGTCTATACAATCGCAACCCATGAACGGATGAGTTTCCTGGATGCTTACTCAGAGTACTATTAGATTCATCTGTTCGCTCCCTACCAAGAAAAAACCTCGTTCATAACACTAATGGGCTCTACTATTATAAGGTCATGACGTTCGACCTTAATAACACTAGAGCAATGTACTAGAGACTGGTCACAAAGATGTTCAAACACTAAATGGGGGAAATAATGAAAGTGTTCATTAAAGACATGATCATCAAGAGAAAAGATAATAACGACCATCTAAAAGACCTGGACAACACCTTTAAAATCCTCATGCGCTACCGATGAAGCTCAATGCGAGGAAATGCTGATTCGAAGTTCAGTCAGGGAAGTTTTTAGGTTACTTGGCCAGTCAAAGAGGAATTGAGGCCAATCCAGATCAAACAGAGAATATCAACAATGTCCAGCTGGCGAAGGCATTACATGAAATCCAAAATATTACTAAGATGATTGCAGCGCTCAATCGCTTAATTTGGAAATCGTCTGGGCGTTATCGACCATTTTTAGCTACTAAAAAAAGAGATTGGCCTCACCTAAAATGTTGAGTGCTCAAGGGCCCTAAAAAATCAAATCTTTCCCGAGAAAGCCTCTGTTGCTAGAGATTCCCGATCAAAGGGAACCACCCATCTACCTCTACTTTGTTATCTCTAGCCATGTTGTTAGCTCAACTTTGGTCTGCGAGAAAGAGGCAAAATAGTTTCCTGTTTACTACACCATCAAAGCACTCTTGGAGGGAGAGCAATATTACCTTCTATTAGAAAAATTATCTTATGCATTGGTGATTGCGTCGCATAAGATTAAGCATTACTTTTAGGCCCACTCCATTACTGTAATTACCTCCTTCCCCCTTAAGGTTGTCCTTTAAAAATACGACCTTTCTAGACAAATGTCAAAATAGTCGATTGAACTTAAGAGGTTTAACATTCACTTTCAACTAAGGACAACAATTAAGGGGTAAATTTTGGCTGACTTTATTACAGAATTCACAGGAGATGGTCCTACCGACCAACAGTTGGTCGATCAATTAAAGATGCATGAGCAGGTTCAAAGATGGATATTATATGTTAATGGCTCCTCAAATTCCAAAGGAGAAGGTGCATAAATTGTCCTCGTAACTCCATAAGACACAATGATCGACTAGGGGATCATGTTGGGATTTGAAGCCTCTAACAATGAGGCCAAGTATGAAGCTCTTATAGCGGGCCTACGCAAGGCTCATTTTCTAGGGCAAGTTGGCTCAATGTTTATTGCGACTCGAAATTGGTGTCTACTCAAGTCACTGGGGACTTCAATTCCAACTATAATAGGATACTAGTATATCTCGTAGTGGTGCACAAGATGATCACAAAATTTGAGGAAGTCCACATTCAAGAGTTCCCTCGGGGGAACAACAATCATGCTGACGCTTTAGAAGTCCTAAGCTCAGCAGTAGACTCTGATCTCAGGAGAACAATGAAAGTGGAATTCCTCATCGAGCCTATTATTGAAAAGATGATGATCTTCGATCATATTCTCTCCCTTGAGAAAGGTCCCAGCTGTATAGATCCAATCATCGCATACTTGCAGAATGAAACATTGCAAACCAATAAGAAATTGGCCCACCAAGTTAAAGTGAAAGTTACTCATTTCTACCTGGAACATGGGGGAAAGCTTTTCAAGAGATCCTTCATAGGCCCCTACCTCCAATTCGTACACCTAAAGGACGCCGAGCAAGTTCTTTATGAACTTTATGATGGGATTTGTGGAAGCAACGCAAAAGGAAGGTCCCTGGAAATTTAAGCAATTAAAAAAGACTATTGGTCGCTATATGTGCAGAAAGACACAAGTGTTTATGCTCGCAAGTGCAAAAAGTGCCAAAAATTCTCTCCCATGAACCATTAACTATCCAACAACCTGAGGCTATTGACTCCATGTCCATTTGTGAAATGGGGGTTGGATATTATGGGGCTAATACCTACTACTCCATGGAATCGTAAATACTTGCTGATCGGCATAGACTATTTCACCAAGTGGATCGAGGTAGAACCACTAGTGAACAACAGAAATACGAACATGATAAGGTTCATTTAGAGGAACATCATAACTCACTTTGGATTACCAAGTGCCATCATAACTGATAATGGCACATAATTTGAAAGTAAACCTTTTTAAGGTTTTTGCCACGAGCACGAAGTCAATCACCACTTCAGTTTAGTGGCGTATCCCCAAAGAATGGCTAGGCAGAGGCCTCCAATAAAACGATGCTCGATGGCCTAAAGAAGAGGTTGAAAAAGAGCGAAAGTCCCTTGGGTGGATGAACTCCCTTATTTTATCTGGGTATATCACATAATGCCATGGAGACCTACCGGGAAACACCATTTGCACTCACATACGGAATTGAATTTATCATTCCACTTGAAGCTAGCCTCCCAAATATGAGAAGAAAAGTTGTCGATCAAGAATTGAACGATAATTCCCTTCGCATTGAACTTGACCTAGCCGACAAATGAAGAGAGCAAGTTATGATCAAGTTTGCCACATACTAGCAGTGGTTGGCAAAGGAATACAAAAAAGGGGTTAATCCAAGGAAGTTCCAAGTAGGGGATTACATCCTCAGAAAGGTTCTCAATAGCGTCGTAAGTCCGTTAAAGGAAAGCTAGGACCTAACTGGGACGGACCATTCAAAGTAATAAAAAATGACCTACAAGGATCCTATCACTTAGAAACAATGAAGGTCAGAGAGATACCAAGAGAATGGAATGCGTCTAAACTCAAGAAGTTTTATTTTTATCTTTTAGCACTTAGTTTTTGCAAATTTTCATTTCAAAATTCATGTGCCTTGCAGTTTATTATTTCATTTATGAACAAAGGACTTTCTTCCATTCGTTCAATCTCTTAGTTATTCAATTGATGAACATTGTTTCCAACGTAAAGGGCTCAAAGTTGACATTAATCTTTGAAAGTGTTGATCAGGATTTAACTTAATTACAATGGCCACTTTGCTTTATTACAGTTAAAATTAAAGTCCTCAGGTCCTTGTTACTATCAACACAAGCGACCTCGTGAATTTCCTAGGCAAGTGAAAGCCCTATGGGGGATCCCTAGGCAATGAACCAACTTTGTTTGGTTAGATAAAATCCTGAATGGGTGGACTACCCATAGACCAGGTGCATTTTTTACCATTGTCTCTTCTAGGACTAAGGGAGTGTGGCGACAAGACATAAAAGGTAATATAGACAAATATATCACATACTTGGCATAAAGGAATGGAAAAATGCATAAAAATTTGAATTAACTCGGCAAATGCCAATTTTTATTTATTTTTCCATTCCTTTATGCCAATTTTATACATACTTCGGCAAATGCACGATTATAAAAGATGCTAATTAAAAAATAATTACAAATAACACAAAAATTATTACAACAGTTTATGGTCGGCATGCCAAAAACTTTTAGATTAGCTTTCTTCAACTATCGTCAGGATCAGGTATGTATTCATCATCACTATTATAACCTTCCAGGTATCTCTCGACGAGTGGAAGGGGAATGGCGCCCGGTAGGACCCACATCTCATCTCGCCCAAAGGGAGGTCATCGGTATGATGAACAATCAACATGGCACATATACCAAAGCTAGGAATCCTTGGGTTCTTTAATAACCTTGAGGCATTCAGCTAACCATGCTTATAAGCTATACCTTAAGCTTCATGTAGCCTCAGAGGGACATTTTTCCATTCCTCATCATAGCCTGCCGACCAGGCATCTCGGGGGCCCATTCTAAAAAGATATCTAAGCTTCTTTATGTCACGATTAAGTCCTATAATCATGACGTTGCTCCTATGGACTTTCTCCTTGACGTCAATAAGTCTCTTTTTCAGATCATCATTATCTGATTGGACTAGGGTGCCGACCTCCCCCACATACTTGGCTTTTATAGATTGGGACCTCAAGTCATTTATCTCCTTCTACATGAATAAGCCCACTTCTTTTAAGTCCTTTAGGTCGTCCTTCAGTTTATAGACCAAGGTGGATTGGTACTTACAAGCCTCAATCCATTTCTTTAGGGATTTGTAAACAGTTAAAAACAGTCAGCGAGCTTCATCGCTTGCATCCCACCCAAGCACATTTTCTAAGTTGCTGGAAAAAGAGGGAATCTCCTCGGTAACAGGCTATAATGGAAAAGAAGATAAGGGAACAACAATTAAGTAAAAAAAATCAGAAGATCATTATTCAATACAAGTGCAAATGGATTATGAAAAGCCGAGACTTTTTCATTAATGCATAAACATGATAGGCTGAGCCCTTACAGTTTAACAACCAAAAGAAGAGGGGGGGTACAAAGTACAAGTAAAAACCCTAGAAACTAAAGGCCTTATTTCTTCACCTTCTACTCGACCTTATCTTCCTTCCGCTTCGTCTCTGTAAGGACATTATTTTATTATAGTGTTTACATTAGTGTATGTCGTATACCGCTATATCCGTCGAAGACTTATTCAAGTTCAATCATGCTTTAAGATGGATCCGAATATAGAAGTTATTCAACAAAGAAGTCTCCACGAGATTAATTTTGGTAAGGTTGTGTTTTAATCCCTTAATGGTTCATTTAAAGTGTTGGGAGATTTTTTCTAAAAAAATTTCTAAGTGTTTAGGTGGAGTTTTTAATGAAATAAATTTTTTATTTTTTTACGTTGGTAATTTGAGCGACAGAGGCCTGTTGTTCCAGCGACATTGGCCTGTCGCACGAAGTCTCATTCAAGTGGCTTCACAAATCGTTCGAGTGACATCGTTGTTTCATTCGAGCGACATGCCCGCTTAAGCTTTTTATATAAAGCGTGTTAAATCACTTCGTTTTTGTTAAGAAGATATGACGTTTTTCATTTTGCACAAATTATAAACCAGCAGAATACTTTATTTTCTTCATTTAAGGGTTTAATCCTTTTTGTTTTCCATTCACAAAATATCCTAATCTTTTAGTGAATTTTTTTGGAACCCAAGATTTAACTTTGGTGAAGTTATTTTCATGCGGAGAGTTATCTCTAAGCTGACTATGACTGCATGTTGATTAGGAGTGCTCGTTGGTGTTCCTGGTTGAATTGGACTGCGTGTTCTTGTGGGCTGCTGCGACTGTTCCATTACTGACTCTAAGCTGCGTGTCTACGTGAGTATCTGCGCGATATTCATTTCGGATTTCATTGTGAATGTAAGCTGCGATTTATTATTCATAGTGAAATAAAACATTTTACCCGAAAGGAATTTTTCTTAAAATCTACGTGTCAATAATTATATTTGTGTTGGTTTAATTTCACCCACATAGATGCATGTTTAGGACTAAATTAATTTGGTTTAAAAATAGACCCCAATTAAATAAGTCTAAATTTGAAACTTGAAAATTTGATTAAATCAGTATCACACGACATTTTACAAATTGGTATCAAAGAGGGTTTCTCTAATTTATCGAGTGATCCGTATTTTCTACAAAATTGTGTGATATTATTTTTTTTTGAAATTTTTTTTATGTGAAAAATTGTCATTTTTTCGATGGAGCACTTATATAATCGAATGCCCAGTTTTGACGGGTCTAATTATGCCTAGTGGAAAGCACGTATGAAGTCACAATTAAAGGCCATTCATGAGTGTGTTTGGGTAGTTTATGAAAGAGGTTGGACTCTTCCCCATGTCACTGCAAATAATATCACTAATTTCAAACCCTTGACAAACTAGACTCAGGAAGAATTTAAATGGAGCACTTTTAATTCACGTGGATTGAATGCAATTTTTGGTGCCGTCACTCCTGAGGAGTTCCGACTTATTATGACGTGCACCACATCAAAAGAAGCACGGGCCATTTTGTAACTTACCCACGAAGGCACAAATACGGTCAAAGAGTCTACAATTCAAAATTCAACTAGTCAATTTTAAACAATTACCATGCTACAGACTGAGTGTTTTGATGAGTTTTCTACACATTTGTCTAATATTGTCAACACTAGTTTCAATCTCGGTGAGTATATTCCTGATGCACGGGTAGTTAAAAATATTTTGAGATCGTTTCCTAAACGTTTTAACCCTAAAGTAACTATTTTGAATTCCTTACGTAATTTGAGTAATTTAAAATTGGAAGAGCTGGTACGAGACCTCCAAACATATGAAATTGACATGTTCCCTGACACTGTCAAGCCTAAGGATAGAGGGATAACACTTAGAGCCCAATTTAGGAAGGGAGAGGAAATGTCCAAGCGAGAGAAGAAAATGAAAGTGAGGGTTTTTGAGTCCGACTCTAAGGGTGAGGTGGATTTTGATTTGGCTATGCTTGCGAAAAAAAGTTTCTTAAATTTTCCAAAGAAAATTCTTCCAATAATAGATTTTTTGAAAAAAATAAAAAGAAAGATGAGGCCAAAGAGATTGAAAAATAGAGAGAGAGGAAGAGGAGAGATTTTTTGAGTGCGAAGTTAGAGGGAATAAGGGGTTTGAGTGTCCCACTAGGCTAAAGAGAAATGGGAAGAATATTTCCACTCCAGCCACGTTTAGCGATAGTGAGGAAGAAGTGAAGGATTCCGGGGATGAATCTTCACATGGGAAGTTTATTGTCTTTTTAGCTAGTCACGTGAGAACACCTAGTTTGTCCCATGATGATGAGGATACGTGTGTACGTGAGACCCCGAGGAGGAGGATAGTTTGACTATTTTGAGCGACGGTGATAGTTAGTGTGAAAGTGGAGATGAAAGTGAGCTCTAAATTGCGTTTAGAGATTTTTACACCGAGACCCTAAAGACCAAAAAGTTGAACAAAGACCTAACTCTTAGGGTGAGAGATTTGGAGAGAGAGATTGAGAGTTTGAGGATGTTGGAGGATAAATTGAGTCAACTCGAGAAGGTGAAGGTTTCTTTGAGTGAACAGTTGATTGCTTTAGATCAGAAAAAGAGTGATTTGACCAATATGGTGTCTAGTCTGACAACACGTGTATCCCAACTCGAGAGTGATCTCGAACGTGTTTGGGAGATCAAAATCTCTTTAGAGAATGCATCTAAGAAGGTTGGAAATATGGATCTGAATACCTCTTTGGGTGATGTTAAGAGACTAGGAATAGGTCATGACGGTGCGTCCGCTTCCCACATTGCACCCGAGCCCGTTCTCGAGTTTGTGATTGATCCATATGGATCTCAACCCCACCCACCTAGGCGTCCCATACCTGATAGGAGAGTACGTCGTAGACATTTTAAGAGAGGTGGCCCTAGGTTCGTGTATGTTTGTTCCCATTGCAAAAAGAGAGACACCTCAGGCAGTTTTGTTTTAAGTTGGGTAATGTGTCACATTTTGCTACTACACGTGTTGCCACTACACCTGCACCCACACATGATACTTTGAATGCTTCGATTTATTATTTGAGAGAGTTTGCATAGATTAGGGAGCAAGAAAAGGTTTTGGTCAAAACTTCACATGATTTGATGGATGTTTTTTATATGACGTCACCACCTTTGAAAAACTCCACCGCACCTAACGGATGAGGTTTAGACTTGTTTGCTAGCATAGGATGATTTTCATGATGATATTTTATGCCTATTGCTAGTGTGTACCATTTTTGTATTTAGATTTTCCATTTTGATATATTTTTCGAAAAACCAAAAAAGATTTTTGTTTTCGAAATTTTTTGAAAAAATACAAAAAGATTTTCATTTTTTTGTGAAAAAAATGAAAAAGCCATAAATATTTTTATTCTGATAATTTTTTTGGAAAAAGACAGGAAGAGTTTTGTATTTTGTTTACACCATTTATGAATTGACATTTAGGATGACCGAGCCACAATTTCATTCCACATCCATGTGACTTGTTGATAATGTTTTGATATGCGTCATCATTTAATTTTTGTGCTTTACAATGTTTGGAATAATTGAGATGTGATTTGTTATTACTACCTATATATTTGACTCATGATTTCCTTTATTGCAAACTTGCATGGATTCGTTTGATTATTATTCTTATCTATCACTTGTTCGTTGATGTGTTTTCATCTTAATCTTGTCTTTAAAACGAACAAAATGTGATAAAACTTGACAATGAAAGTAGTGCATGGAAAAACTATTGTCGTGAGTTTGTGTGATTTATTTGAAATAAGGGGAAGGTTTATGAAAGGTACTCATTTATCCTTTGAAATAAAGCCACCGTTTAAACTGGACATAGAAAATGAATGGCACAAAAACGAAAGCCAAGGTCCAAAGAGGTTGAAAAGAGCTCGAAAAAATTTAAAGGCAATGAAAAGAAAAATATGCCAAAAGTAGGCCAATTTTGTTTTGTTTCGTCACCTCAAAAGAAAAATAAAAATCATTATTATCTATGAGGAAGTTTGGATGGAATATAAAACGGGTTTTCACGTCCTTGAAAAGTCATGAAAAAGTGTTACATGGTTTTAGACGTTATTGGAATGAAAATCATGTCTGACTTTGATTTGTCGATTTGATTAAGACGATATCATCTAAATTCACATTTTCGACACCTAAGGACAATTTTGATGTACATTCGTTAGGAGTACACATATTCTTTGTGCAAATTTGTTATGTTTGATTGTATTGATTTGCCTATCGAATACGTTCACACCCATTCATTCCGTTTTCATGATTTGGTTATCTTACTATAAATTCATGGTGTGTGATTTTTTTAAAAAATTAATTTTGCTTGAAAAAATTGAAAAATAAAAAAGAGATTGTGAATGCCTTTAAGGATTCCTTTGCTGAGCATAGTTTGATCCGTGTTTTCTATGCATATTTGGCGTGATACTCCATGTTTATTTTGTTTATTCTTTTCCTTGTCTACTTCGAACAAATAAAAATGGGGAGAACGAATTATGACTTTATGGGTGAGATTTGAGATCCGATATTTGTTTTGATGTTATGTTTATCGCATTTCAAACTTGATACATCACGAAGGTATTTTCTTTGTCTCATGTGTGTAGGTACAAAGATTGATGATCATATGTTTCACACCCTGATGGTGAGAAAAACATAAGGATTTGAAGATTTGATGTCGAAGATTTTTGAAGAAAGTTTCAGATTTCCATTTTTTATACCTTTTAAGTTTTGGGTTCATGGAAGGCTATTAGATTTGTATATGCATTTTTAATTGATAATTCAGATTTTTTTTGTACCGGCATAGACATAGGGGGAGGTTTGTAAGGAGATTATTTTATCATCCAGTTTACATTAGTGTTTGTTGTATACCGTTACAATCGTCGAAGATTTATTCAAGATCAATCATGCATCAATAAGGATCCGAATATCAAATTTCTTCAACAAAGCTAGCCTCAGCGAGATTAATTTTGGTAAGGTTGTGATTTAATCCCTTAACGGTTCATTTAAAGTGTTAGGATATTTTTTCTAAAAAAATTTCTAAGTGTCGAGGAGAAGCTTTTCGTCAAAGAATTTTTTCTAAGTGTTGAGGCGGAGTTTTTGACAAAATAATTTTTTACGTTGGTCGTTCGAGTGATAGACGCCTGCCGTTCAAGCAACATTGGCCTATCGCATGACGTCTCGTTCGAGAGAATTCACAACTCATTCGAGCAACATCGTTGTTTCGTTCAAAGCGTGTTAAATCACTCCATTTTTGTTAAGATGACCTGATGTTTTTCATTCTACACAAACTCCAAACCAACAGAATACTTTGTCTTTTTCATTTAAGGGTCTAATCCTTTTTGTTTTCAATTCACAAAACATCCCAATCTTTTAGTGAAATTTTTTGGATCCCAAGATTCAACTTTGGTGAAGTTATTTCTTTGTGGAGTGTTATCTCTACGTCTGTCTAAGACTGCACGTCGATTGGGAGTGCTCGTGGGTGTTCCTGGCTGAATTGGATTGTGTGTTCCTATGAGCTACTACTGTTGTTCCATTGCTAACTCTTGGTTGCGTGTCTACGTGAGTATCTGCGTGATATTCATTTTGAATTTTATTATGTATATAAGGTGTGATTTATTATTCATAGTGAAATAAAAGGTTTTACCCGAAATGGATTTTTCTTGAAATCTACGTGTCAACAATTATATTTGTGTTGGTTTTATTTCACCCATGTAGATGAATGTTTATGGCTTAATTAATTTTGTTTCAAAATTGACTATTGTAATACCCTGCACTTTTATTGGAAATCTAATTTAATAATTAAGTGTAATTTGGGAATTTAAGAAATTATCGTGAATAGAAATTTTTGGAGTTTTCAAGGATTAAATGATTTTCGACGTGTATTATATTTACTCTTGGGATTAAGTATGAGTAGGAGTATTTTTTATATGCCACAGCTGGGAAAAGCGACAAAGGGCAATATTTTTATTGGAAAACCGCATTAAGTTGTGTTGGGTTGAAATAGTGAATTGCGGTCAAGTACCTCGGATGGAAATTTCAATTGCGCGGTTGATCTCGTAATGGCCGAGATAGTCAGAATAGAGTATCCGGGGGAAGTAAATAAGTTTCGGGAATTTTTGGACTCGTATGGACTAGTAATTGAGTAAACGAGTCATTTTTGGGTTAATAAGGGATAAACCCTTATTTTTCTCTTATAAGTCACGGGAGAGTGGGAGAAAGAAAAGAAAAGAGAGAAAAGAAGAAGGAAGAGGGAGAAAGAGGAGAGAAAAAGGATTTCCGGGCTAAACTCCGTCGAATTCGACTCAAGGTCATCGGATTTCATCCTCCAGGCAAGTGTGTACTTGCTTTATTTCATTTTGTGCATTGATTTCATATTATAGTTGCTAAATTATATGATTTTGGGTTAGAACCCTTAAAATCAATTTGGTAAAATTTGAATATGAGTTTACATATTGATGTAATGTAAACTCTTAATGATTTCTAGTGTCAAATCCATTTAAATGGAGTGAAGAAATGGATTGAAATGGGTTAAAATGATAAGTTGTTTTTTTTTTTTATGATTTTAGGGTTTAAATTTAAGAGAAATGGTTTAATACCCCAAATTAATTGATGTGTTAGTTGTAAAACATAAATTAGATGTTTATAGAGTTGTTGGATGAGATTATAAACAACAAAAATGGAGGTTTGGATTTTTGGAGAAGAAGGTGAATAGTGACCCGCGTCCTTCCCGAATCGATTCGGCCATGAGGCGAATCGATTCAGCTCTTGGTTAAAAAATTAAAATTGTATATCTTTTCGATACGGTCGTGTGGGTGCCGACCGCGTATTTTTCTATTTTTTTGGATTTATAATGATTTTTCTACGAAAGGCTGTCCGAGATGAAAACCATTAGTCATAAATTAAGGCTAGAATTATTTGGAGATAAATATTAGGGGTTCCCAAATAGAGTGTTAGGACCTTTAAAGGACTTGAGGAGATATGAAAACTTTGGGTTCGTTGAAATAGATTCGAGTTATAATTTAAATGGAGATTGAATTGAGTTTTGGGTTTTAGGGATATATATAAAACCTAAGCAGATTTGAGGATTTCGGACCAACCGAATCGATTTGGACAAGGCCGAATCGATTCGATGCCCTGCGAATCGATTCGGTCCTGGAAAATTTTTGAGGTTTTCTCCTTTTAAGTTTAGGGAGACTTAAATTATGGTTTTAGAGATTATTATAGGAGATTCTAAATGGGATGTTAGGACTCCTAGATGATGATTTGAGGATAAGTAAACCTTGGATTAATTTAGACTGCGATTCGAGGTATGGATTTTATTAATGTTTTAGGACAAGAGTCATTCGAGAAAATAATTCGACAAGCGTGTATAGATATATTTATGCGGTTAGAATAAATATGGGACGATTAAAATCGAGAAAATTCTAGAATGTGATTAGGATGGAATTTGGGGTTATTGGTCATCGTTATGTGTGATTGGCAATTATAGCCATGTATACATTTGAGAAGTGATACTTGTATATATATGTGTGTGTGTGTGTGTGTGTGTGTGTGTGTGTGATTGGTATATGTGTATTTTAGGGGTTGATTTCCACGGGATTTCCTTTGGTATAGGGTTGGAACAACTAGAGTATATATTTTCTCTAGTGCGATCCAGGGAGGTTGCATGATGTTGGTGAATCCCCTGGCTTGAGGAGCAAGGAGAGTATAGTCCCCAGGTCATTATCGTCCCGCGTTCGAGTGAGATGTGTGTAACTCCACTTGCAGGGGGAACATGACCGCCTCCAACATTGTGTATTTGTTTACCATGTCTATTGAGAGAGTCTGGCTTGGTACCGTGGTATAGTGAGTAAACCCGCATTTTTGGATCGGCACTATGAGACCGCATCCTTGAGTTATAGCTCGTTGGGATGGTTATTTTACCTGTGTGTATGGTATACTATTGGGATGATTATTATACCGGTGTGTATGGTATATTACTTATGCATGAGAACAAGATATTATATATCTCTATTAGAGTAAAGAGATAAAATTAATAAGGCTTGATTCTTATTCCGAGAGATTATATCCGGAAGCGATTAGTAATATGTATATGATAGTAAGTATGAGTATGTATATATATATATATATATATATATATATATATATATGTGTGTGTGTGTGTGTGTGTGTGTGTGTGTGTGTGTGTACTGAGGGTTTAATGGATCTCGACGATCGACCTTGCCACGTAGTAGTGTATTGGGGGGGCTCATTGTTTGGATTTCCTTTGCGAGACACCCCACGCACGAATATGGCAGAGTGTTGAGACTGGGGGGAAGTTTAGCCCTTAGTACTCGGGGTAACTAGGATTGTTAGTGATTGGATGAAAATGATTAGTTAGTCAGGACAGCTTAACTAGGGAAATTATTAGGTATGCGATAGGTGTGCACTATTAGAAGAGAGGTGAGGGTATCCTAGGGGAGTGCGATACCAATTTAAATATGAGATAAAACATATTTTTAAATATAATGAATTTATGCACTTGCAAAATATTTTCACAAATCGGGATCTGACCCGTTTCTATATTTTCCTCTCTTGCTATATATATGTATGTATTATATAGGTGTCCAGACATAGGGACGCCTGGATGATGCTTCTTTCGAGTCAGACGTCTACTGCAGCAGTTGTGGATGCATGCAGATTTCTTTTAGACGCTTCTATTCTTGTGATCTAGATAGGAGGTAGTGTATAAATATTTGATCTAATAACCCAACTGCATTTATTTATTATTTTATCGTCTTTTAGTGCGGCATTCGATTTGGTTGTATTTATGTTGAGCCGAGAGTTCAGTTATTTTATTTCATTTCGGTTTCATATATTTACACTGTGTGGATGTTTTAAATTGTATTGCTGTTTAAAAAGTTTATTTAAATAAAATTTTGACGCCATCCTAATAGGTTTTTAGTAATTAATTTGGTTTTCGACAATGATGCTAAGAATGAACCATATGCGACTCCTGTTTTAATTTGGTACAAGAGTGATCGCCCAGTATTTTATTAGGCGGGGTGTCATAGATGGTAACAGAGCATCAGGTTTTAGGTTCGTTAGGAATCTGTGCGGACGTTCTACGCTTTCAGCATTGCTGTCAATTTGATATAGAGCCTTAGGATTAGGATCGTTGATTACTCTTTTGATATTTCGTTTTCCTGCCATTATGTAAGATTATAGTAAATATTTTGCGCGCTCGTTCGAGACTCGAGCGTTGATCGATGAAGGATGACCATAGGAAGACCGCGATGAGGGTAGTAGGAGGTGAATCTTAGTTAGAGTTATAAGTTATGGTTGGGATTGAAGACCGCAGTAGAGGTCACTCCCCTTTTTGTATTGCTATTTAGGATTGCTACAATGACTACTAGAGTATAGTAGTTATAATCATTCCAGTACCACTGTTGTAGAGAGTGGTGCTAAAAATTTAATTACCTGGTGAAATAAATTGGAAAAAAAGGGTTGAAATGTCTTCGTAAGGGCCATACGTTGAAGTTTAAGTTATACGAAGGGAGTTCAATATGATTCAGCGGAAGTGAAAGGATTAGAATCTTTGGCTTAAAGAAGGGTGTGGAAATACCCATATGTGAAAATTAGAGGAAAAATTTTCACTCGTGGGAGCAATGTTGAAATGGTGTGAACGGTGGTCACCATACTTGCGGGAGTAGGACATGTTGCTCGAAGAGGAACCTCACGGACGATTTTCACCACAAATTCCTTTGGATGGTTAGGAAGGAAAATAATGCAATTATGAAATATTCACCTTAGGATCGGTTATAGTCCAACACTGAATAAAAAGAATTACGAATAGGTGATTTTTTTTTACTGAATCAAGGAAAGTACAATGAAGAGAGAGTCCTTCAAAGGAATGACAGGATCACTAGTGGAGTGTTGCTAACACTTATGGATGGTAGAACTACACATTTTGATCTTGCCCAGTAGGAGTTAAAGGACAAGAATAGGGTGCCGAGGTAGGGCATCGATTAATGTAGTTTCTGGCTCAGTAAGGAAAAGTATATCATATCCGGGAACTAGTTGGAGTAGCTAGGGAGATTGGCGAAGTTATTATGAGTTTCATCTCAAATGAAGGAAGTATATTCGGTGTGACAAGATTGAGTCACGTCATTTTATTAGCCCTAGACTCGTGTGTGATTCGAGTTTATTTGTATTGTCGATAACATTATATAGTATATGTTTATGTGTATTTCCGCGATAGCGGAGATCTATTTTCTGTCATTCACTGTGAAGAGCGAGTGTTAGTATTTTAAGTTTATATCAGACTTGTATTCATCATTTTGTGTGTGTTGTATGAGTATGATGTTATTTTGAGTAGATTATGATATTCGTTGTTCGGAGCGATAGCAGGCTAGTGATGGAAAGACTATCGTGTCCGCGGTTCCAGGGTGGAACAAGTTGTTATTGCGATATTTCACCTGGAGATTTCGCCTTTATTATATGTATAGTTGGAACTTCAGTGAGTAGATGGTTCATTATCATGAATCGAGTGCGTGGCGACCTTATAGGTGTGATTTAAGGTCATTATTATTGAGCTATGTGTTTAAGCTCATTATTTGTTTGCGCAAGGATTTAGTGTTAGTGTGAGCGCTTGATGTTATGGATCCTGGGCAAAAATAGGAGTTCAAACCACATTTTTTGGGAAGAAGGGATAGGGTTATCCCGGTTGCAGAATTGAAGTTAACGGACCTCCACGCATGAACCTTAACGACGTCAGGAGTGGAGAGATGATATAGAATACGAGGATGTTGGTTTTTTCGATAAGTCTTATAGTATAGAGGAAACACTATATACTGAGGGTTGTCTGATGATGATATGATTATGGAAAAATAAGTGCTATGGAGAAGTACTAAAGTGGTCATCTCACCGCAAGCAGGTGGGTGAAGCAAGATTAGAGATTTTTATTTGAGGATTATAGTCAGGCCTTAATGAAAAAAGAAAATTTTGGAGGAAGTATGTTTTGGGTATGATGTTTGTAACGCTTTGCAGAAAGTTGGTTCCTTGATTAGTTAGGCTTTCCTTTTTGCCTAGGTAGAAGGATAGAATAGTAGAAAGCATTAATAGGATTAGCGAGGGAACACTTAGGATATCCCGCCAGTGTGCCTTAGCTCGTTGTACCTCAATGACCGACGATGCGAGGGAGGAGTGTAACGGCAGGGTTCTTGTTTGGATTTCGCTTTGCGAGATGTCCCACGCATGAAACCAAGCAAATGTTGGAAGTTGAGGGAGGCCTTGGGAACTAGGGATATACTTAGGATTATACTCGTTTCGTGTGGGTAGGATAACACATAGATCATAGGATTATTAGGGAGTAAGTTCAATAGAGTTAGTGGCACTGATATAGGAAGATTATGGGAAGTAAACCACAAGAAGATTGGTTGATTAACCTTGAGAAGAATTGAATTTTGCGGGTTGGGAAGACCTATGTATTAGTATTACACCGACGAAATAAGGCCCATTGTTTAGAGAGAGTGTATATGTGTCATGTTTACAATGGTTATGTAAATAGGCACATGTTAAAAGGTGTATGGGCACCCTGGTAAGTTGGTTTTATATACCGCCTAAAATAGAAGGAGTGTAGTATTTAAAGTTGAAGATTATGCCGTGAGGCAGTCAAAATGGATTTGGAGTGTGTTGAATGGAATGTCGTAAGAAGTACGCGATAATCCAATTATTGTATTGGGCAATAAGAGGTAACATTATAATATAGTATAAACTTTAATAAAGGTTAATTCTAAATGAGAGTATAGTTGAGAGCTGTCGGGTTAGTACCATTCCACTTTGAGGCATCAGGATGTGGAGTGATTCATGATCCTAGGTTAGTGTTGGTAGTAACGGTTGCATCTGAATTTCGAGTGCAAAATTCCGTTGTGGGGGGTGGGGGAGTATGTAATACCCTGCACTTTTATAGGAAATTAAATTTAATAATTAAGTGCAATTTGGGAATTTAAGAAATTATCTTGAATTGTAATTTTTGGAGTTTTCAAGGATTAAATGATTTTCGACGTGTATTGTATTTACTCTTGGGATTAAGTAAATGAGTAGAAGTATTTTTTTTATATGTCGTAGCTGGGAAAAGCGACAAAGGGTAATATTTTTATTGGAAAACCGCATTAAGTTGTGTTGGGTTGAAATAGTGAATTGTGGTCAAGAACCTCGGATGGAAATGTCGATTGCGCGGTTGGTCTTAGAATGGCCGAGATAGTCATAATAGAGTATCCAGAGGAAGTAATTAAATTTAGGGAATTTTTGGACTCGTATGGACTCGTAATTGAGTAAACGAGACATTTTTAGGTTAATAAGGGATAAACCCTTATTTTTCTCTTATAAGTCACGGGAGAGTGGGAGAAAGAAAAGAAAAGAGAGAAAAGAAGAAAGGAATAGGGAGAAAGAGGAGAGAAAAAGGATTTCTAGGCTAAACTCCGCCGGATTCGACTCGAGGTCGTCGAATTTCATCCTCCAGGCAAGTGTGTACTTGCTTTGTTTCATTTTGTTCATTTATTTCATATTATAGTTAGTAAATTATATGATTTTTGGTTTGAACCCTTAAAATAAATTTGGTAAAATTTGAATATGAGTTTACATATTTATGTAATGTAAACTCTTAATGATTTCTAGTGTTAAATCCATTTAAATGGAGTGAAGAAATGGATTGAAATGGGTTGATATGACTAGTTGGATTTTTTATGGTTTTAGGGTTTAAATTTAAGAGAAATGGTTTAATACCCCAAATTAATTGATGTGTTAGCTGTAAAACATAGATTATATGTTTATAGAGTTGTTGGATGAGATTAGAAACAACAAAAATGGAGAATAATGGAGTTTTAGATTTTTGGAGAAGAAGGCGAATAGTGACCTGCGTCCTTCCCGAATCGATTCGGCCATGAGGCGAATCGATTCGGCTCTTGGTAAAAAAAATAAAATTGTAGATCTTTTCGATACGGTCGCGTGGGAGCTGACCGCGTATTTTTATGTTTTTTTTGTATTTAAAATAATTTTTCTACGAAAGGCTGTCCGAGATCGAAACCATTAGTCATAAATTAAGGCTAAAATTATATGGAGATAAATATTAGGGGTTCCCAAATAGAGTGTTAGGACCTCTAAAGGACTTGAGGAGATATGAAAACTTTGGGTTCGTTGAAATAGATCCGAGTTATAATTTAAATGGATATTGGATTGAGATCTGGGTTTTAGGGATATATATAAAACCTAAGCAGATTTTGGGATTTCGGACTAGCCGAATCGATTCGGACAAGTCGAATCGATTCGGTAGGAGACAGTTTAGAAGTAGAACGATTTCGAATCGATTTGGAAAGGGCGAATCGATTCGGTGCCCTGCGAATCGATTCGGACAAGCCGAATCGATTCGATCCTGGCAAATTTGTGAGGTTTTCTCCTTTTAAGTTTAGAGATTATTATAGGAGATTACAAATGTGATGTTAGGACTCCTAGATGATGATTTGAGGATAAGTAAACCTCGGATTAATTTAGAGTACGATTTAGGGTATGGATTTTATTAATGTTTTGGGACAAGAGTCATTCGAGAAAATCATTCGTCAAGCATGTATAGATATATTTATGCCGTTAGAATAAATATGGGACGATTAAAATCGTGAAAATCCTAGAATGTGATTAGGATGGAATTTGGGGTTATTGGTCATCGTTATGTGTGGTTGGCAATTATAGCTATGTATACATTTGAGAAGTGATACTTGTATATATATATATATATATATGTGTGTGTGTGTGTGTGTGTGTGTTTGATTGGTATATGTGTATTATAGAGGCCGATTTTCACGGGCTTTCCTTTGGTATAGGGTTGGAACAGTCAGAGTATATATTTTCTCTAGTGCGATCCAGGGAGGTTGCGTGATGTTGGTGAATCCCCTGGCTTGAGGAGCAGGGATAGTATAGTCCCCAGGTCATTATCGTCCCGTGTTCGAGTGAGATGTGTGCAACTCCACTTGCAAGGGAGCATGACCGCCTCCACCGTTGTGTATTTGTTTACCATGTCCATTGACAGAGTCTGGATAGGTACCGTGGTATAGTGAGTAAACTCGGATTTTTGGTTCGGAACTATGAGATCGCATCCTCAAGTTATAGGCCGTTGGGATGGTTATTTTACCAGTGTGTATGGTATACTATTTGGATGATTATTATACCGGTGTGTATGGTATATTACTTATGCATGAGAACAAGATATTATATATCTCTATTAGAGTAAAGAGATAAAATAAATAAGGATTGATTCTCATTCAGGGAGATTATGTCCGGAAGTGATTAGTAAGATGTTTATAATAGTAAGTTCGAGTATGTATATAATTATATGAGTATATATATATATATATATATATATATATATATATGTGTGTGTGTGTGTGTGTGTGTGTGTGTACTAAGGGTTTAATGGATCTCGATGATCGACCTTGCCACTAGTAGTGTATCGGGGGGTTCCTTGTTTGGATTTCGCTTTGCGAGACACCCCACGCACAAATATGGCAGAGTGTTGAGACTCGGGAGAAGTTTAGCCCTTAGTACTCGGAGTAACTAGGATTGTTAGTGATTAGATCAAAAGGATTAGTTAGGCTGGGTAGCTTAACTAGGGAGATTGTTAGGTATGCGATAGGTGTGCACTATTAGAAGAGAGGTGAGGGGTATCCTAGGGAGTGCGATATCAATTTAAATATGAGATATAACATATTTTTAAAAATAAAGCATTTATGCACTTGTAAAATATTTTCACAAATCGGGCTCTGACCCGTTTTTATATTTTCCTCTCTTGCTATATATATGTATGTATTATATAGTTGTCCATACATAGGGATGCCTGGATGATGCTTCTTTCGAGTCAGACGTCGGGTGCAGCAGCTGTGGATGCATGCAGGTTTCTTTTAGATGCTACTATTATTGTGATCTAGATATGAGGTACTGTATAAATACTCAAGCTAATAACCCAACTGCATTTATTTATTTATTCTTTTACCACCTTTTATTGCGGCATTCAATTTGGTTGTATTTATGTTGAGCCGTGTGTTCGGTTATTTTATTTCATTTCAGTTTCATATATTTACACTGTGTGGATGTTTGAAATTCTATTGCTTTTTAAAAAGATTACTTAAATAAAATTTTGACGCCGGCCTAATAGGTTATTAGTAATTAATTTGGTTTTCGACAGTGATGCTAACAATGAACCATATGCGACTCGGGTTTTAATTTGGTACAGGAGTTATCACCCAGTATTTTATTAGGCGGGGTGTCACAACTACAATTAAATAAGTCTTAATTGGAAACTTGCAAATTTGATTAAATCGGTATCACACGGCCTTTTACAAATTGGTATCAGAGCGGATTTCTCTAATTTATCGAGTGATCCTTGTTTTCTGCAAAATTGTGTGATATTAATTTTTTTTGAAAAATTTTCTATGTGAAAAATCGTTATTTTTTCGATGGAGCACTTATATAATCGAATGGCCATTTTCGACGAGTCTAATTATGCCTAGTTGAAAGCACGTATGAAGTCACAGCGCATTTGGGTAGTTTATGAAAGGGGTTGGACTCCTTCCACTGTCACCGCAAATAATATCACTAATTTAAAACCCTTGATAGACTAGACTCAGGAAGAATTTAAATGGAGCACTTTTAATTCAGATGGGCTGAGCGCAATTTCTAGTGCGGTCACCCCTGAGGAGTTTTGGCTTATTATGATGTGCACCACGTCAAAATAAGCATGGGACATTTTGTAACTTACCCACAAAGGCACAAATGCAGTCAAAGAGTCTAAAATTCAAAATTCAACTAGTCAATTTGAAACAATTACCATGCTTGAGACTAAGTGTTTTGATGCGTTTTATGCACGTTTGTTTGATATTGTCAACACTACTTTCAATCTTAGTGAGCATATTCCTGATGCACGGGTAGTTAAAAATATTTTGAGATCGTTTTCTAAACGTTTTATCCCTAAAGTAATTGTTTTGAATTCCTTAGGTAATTTGAGTAATTTAAAATGGGAAGTGCTGGTAGAAGACCTCCAGATATATAAAATGGACATGTTCCCTAACACTGTCAAGCCTAAGGATAGAGGGATAACACTTAGAGCCCAGTCTAGGAAGGGAGAGGAAGTGTCCAAGAGAGAGAAGAAAATGAAAGTGAAGGTTTGTGAGTCCGACTCCGAGGGTGAGGTTGATTTTGATATGGCTACTCTTGTGAAAATTTTTAAAAAGTTTCTCAAATTTTCAAAAGAAAATATTTCCAATAAAAGATTTTTTGAGAAAAATAAAAAGAAAGATGAGGCGAAAGAGAGTGTGTGTGTGAGAGAGAGAGAGAGAGAGAGAGAGAGAGAGAGAGAGAGAGAGAGGAAGATGAGAGATGTTTTGAGTGCGACGGTAGAGGGAATAAGGCGTTTGAGTGTCCCACTAGGCTAAAGAGAAATGGGAAGAAAATTTCCACGCCAACCACTCTTAGCGATAGTGAGGAAGAGGTGAAGAATTCCGGGGATGAGTCTTCACATGGGAAGTTTGTTGTCTTTTTAGCTAGTCACGTGAGCACACCTAGTTTGTCCCACGATAATGAGGATACTTGTGAATGTGAGACCCTGAGGAGGATGATAGTTTGACTATTTTGAGTGAGGGTGATAGTGAGTGTGAAAGTGGAGATGAAAGTGAGCTCCAAATTGCATTTAGAGATTTGTACGCTGAGACCCTAAAGACCAAAAAATTGAACAAAGACCTAACTTTTAGGGTGAGAGATTTGGAGAGCGAGATTTAGAGTTTGAGGATGGTTGAGGGGAAATTAAGTCAACTCGAGAAGGTTAAGATTCCTTTGGGTGAACAGTTGATTGCTTTAGATCAGAAAAAGAGTGATTTGACCAATATGGTGTCCAGTCTGACGACATGTGTATCCCAACTAGAGAGTGATCTCGAACGTGACCAGGAGGTCAAAATTCGTTTAGAGAATGCATCTAAGAAGGTTGGAAAGATGGATCTGAATACCTCTTTGGGTTATGTTGAGAGACTAGAAATAGGTCATGACGGTGCGTCCACTTCCCCGTTGATTGATCCATATGGCTCTCAACCCCACCCACCCAGGCATCCCGTACCTGACAGGAGAGTGCGTCGTAGACGTTTTAAGAGAGGTGGCCCTAGGCTCGTGTATGTTTATTCCCATTGGAAAAAGAGAGACACATTAGGGAGTTTTGTTTTAAGTTGGGTAATGTGTCACGTTTTGCTACTACATGTGTTGCCACTACACATGCACCCATACACGATACTTTGGATGCTTCAATTTATGACATGAGAGAGTTTACACATATTAGGGAGAAAGTAAAGTTTTGGTCAAATCTTCACATGATTTGATGGATGTTTTTCATAGGATGTCACCACTTTAAGAAAACTCCACCGCACCTAACGAATGAGGTTTAGACTTGTTTGCTAGCATAAGATGATTTTCATGATGATATTTTATGCCTATTGCTAATGTGTACCATTTTTCTATTTATATTTTCCATTTTTGATATATTTTTTGAAAAACCAAAAAAGATTTTTGTTTTCAAAATTTTTTCAAAAAATACAAAAAGATTTTCATTTTTTTGACAAAACAATGAAATAGCCATAAAAATTTTTATTCTGATAAATTTTTTGGAAAAAGACAAAAAGAGTTTTGTATTTTGTTTACACCATTCATGAATGGACATTTAGGATGACCGAGTCACAATTTCCTTCCATATCCATGTGAATTATTGATAATGTTTTGATATGCGTCATCATTTCATTTTTGTGCTTTACATTGTTTGGAGTCATTGAGATGTTATTTGTTATTACTGCCTACATATTTGACTCATGATTTCATTTATTACAAACTTGCATGGATTTGTTTGATTATTGTTCTTATCTATCACTTGTTGGTTGATGTGTTTTCATCTTAATCTTGTCTTTAAAACGAACCAAATATGATAAAACTTGACAATGAAAGTAGTGCATGGAAAAACTATTATCGTGAGTTTGTGTGATTTATTTGAAATAAGGGGAAGGTTTATGAAAGGTACTCATTTATCCTTTACAATTAAGCCACCGTTTAAATCGAACATAAAAAATGCATGGCACAAAAATCGAAGCCAAGGTCCAAAGAGGTTGAAAAGAGCTCGAAAAAATTTAAAGGCAAGAAAAAGAAAAATATGCCAAAAGTAGGCCAATTTAGTTTATTTCATAACCTCAAAATAAAAATAAAGAGCATTTTTAATTATGAGGATGTTTGGATGGAATATAAAACGGGTTTGCACGTCCTTGAAAAGTCATGAAAAAGTCGTACATGGTTTTTGACGTTATTGGAATGAAAATCATGTCTGACTTTGATTTGTCGATTTGATTAAGACGATGTCATCTAAATTCACATTTTCGACACCTAAGGATGGTTTTGATGTACATTCGTTAGGAGTACACATATTCATCGTGCAAATTTGTTATGTTTGATTGTATTGATTTGCCTATCGAATATGTTCACACCAATTCATTCCGTTTCCATGATTTGATTATCTTAATGTAAATACATGGTGTGTGAGTTTTTAAAAAATTATTTTTGCTTCAAAAAATTGAAAAATAAAAAAGAGATTGTGAATGCATTTGAGGATTCCTTTGCATGAGCGTAGTTTGATCCGTGTTTTCTATGCATATTTGGCATGACACTCCATGTTTATCTTGTTTATTCTTTTCCTTATCTATTTCGGACAAATAAAAAGGGGGAGAACGAATTATGGCTTTATGGGGGAGTTTTACATTCCGGGGTAAATTTGAGATCCGATATTTGTTTTGATGTTATGTTTATCTCATTTCAAACTTGACACATCGTGAAGGTATTTTCTTTGTCTCATGTGTGTAGGTACAAAGATTTATGATCATATGTTGCACACCCTGATGATGAAAAAAGCGTAAGGATTCGAAGATTTGATGTTGAAGATTTTTAAAGAAAGTTTCAGACTTCCATTTTTTATACCTTTTAAGTTTTTGGTTCATGGGAGGCTATTAGATTTGTATAGGAATTTTTATTTGATAATTAAGATGTTTTTATTTTGTACCGGCATACACATAGGGGGAGGTTTGTAAGGACATTATTTTATTATCCAGTTTACATTAGTGTTTGTCTTATACCGCTACAATTGTCAAAGAATTATTCAAGATCGATCATGCATCAATACATATCCGAATATCAAATTTCTTCAACAAAGCTGGCCTCTGCGAGATTAATTTTGTTAAGATTGTGTTTTAATCCCTTAACGGTTCATTTAAAGTGTTGGGATATTTTTTCTAAAAAAACTTCTAAGTGTTGAGGAGAAGTTTTTCGTCAAAGAATTTTTTCTAAGTATTGAGGCAGTGTTTTTGACAAAATAATTTTTTTTACGCTGGTCATTTGAGCGATAGAGGCCTGTCGTTCAAGCAACATTGGCTTGTCGCATGAAGTCTCGTTCGAGCGAATTCACAACTCATTCGAGCGACATCGTTTCTTCGTTCAAGCAACGCATCGACTTAATTTTTTTTATATAAAGCGTGTTAAATCACTCCATTTTTGTTAAGAATACCTGACAATTTTCATTCTGCACAAACAGCAAACCAACAGAATACTTCGTCTTCTTCATTTAAGGGTTTAATCCTTTTTGTTTTCAATTCACAAAACATCCCAATCTTTTAGTGAAATTTTTTGGATCCTAAGCTTCAACTTTGGTGAAGTTATTTCTTTGTGGAGTGTTATCTCTACGGCTGTCTAAGACTGCATGTCGATTGGGAGTGCTCGTGGGTGTTCCTGGATGAATTAGACTGTGTGTTGTTGGGAGCAACTTCGGTTGTTCCATTGTTAACTCTAGGTTGCATTTCAACGTGAGTATCTGCGTGATATTCATTATGGATTTCATTGTGTATGTAAGTTGCGATTTATTGTTCATAGTGAAATAAAAGGTTTTATCCGAAAGGGATTTTTCTTGAAATCTACGTGTCAACAATTATATTTGTGTTGGTTTTATTACACCCACGTTGATGAATGTTTAGGGCTGAATTAATTTGGTTTAAAAAGTGACTACAATTAAATAAGTCTAAATTAGAAACTTGCAAATTTGATTAAATCAGTATCACATGACCATTTACAAATTGGTATCAGAGCAGGTATCTCTAATTTATCGAGTGATTCTGTTTTCTGCAAAATTGTGTGATATTATTTTTTCTGAAAAATTTGTTATGTGAAAAATCGTAATTTTTTCGATGGAGCACTTATATAATCGAATGGCCATTTTCGACGAGTCTAATTATGCCTAGTTGAAAGCACGTATGAAGTCACAATTAAAGGCCATTCATGAGTGCGTTTGGGTAGTTTATGAAAGAGGTTGGACTCTTCCCTATGTCACTGCAAATAATATCACTAATTTCAAACCCTTGACAAACTGGACTCAGGAAGAATTTGAATGGAGCACATTTAATTCACGTGGACTGAGTGAAATTTTTGGTGCCGTCACTCCTGAGGAGTTCCGACTTATTATGATGTTCACCACATCAAAAGAAGCACGGGACATTTTTTAACTTACCCACGAAGGCACAAATACGATCAAAGAGTCTATAATTCAAAATTCAACTAGTCAATTTGAAACAATTACCATGCTAGAGACTGAGTGTTTTGATGATTTTTATGCACGTTTGTCTGATATTGTCAGCACTAGTTTCAATCTTGGTGAGCATATTCCTTATACACGAGTAGTTAAAAATATTTTGAGATCATTGCCAAAACGTTTTATCCCGAAAGTAACTTTTTTGAATTCCTTTGGTAATTTGAGCAGTTTAAAATTGGAAGAGATGGTATGAGATCTCCATACATATGAAATTGACACGTTCCCTGACACTGTCAAGCCTAAGGATAGAGGGATAACACTTAGAGCCCAGTCTAGGAAGGGAGAGGAAGTGTCCAAGAGAGATAAGGAAATGAAAGTGAAAGTTTGTGAGTCCGACTCTTTGGGTGAGCTTGATTTTAATATGTCCACGCTTGCAAAAAAAATTAAAAAGTTTCTCAAATTTTCCAAAGAAAATTCTTCCAATAAAAGATTTTTTGAGAAAATAAAAAGAAAGATGAGGCCAAAGAGAGTGGTGAGAAAGAGAGTGACAGTGAGAGAGAGGAAGACGAGAGATGTTTTGAGTGTGACGGGAGAGGGAATAAGGCGTTTGAGTGCCCCACTAGGCTAAAGAGAAATGGGAAGATAATTTCTATGCCAGCCACTCTTAGCGATAGTGAGGAAGAGGTGAAGGATTCCGGGGATGAGTCTTCACATGGGAAGTTTTTTATCTTTTTAACTAGTCACCTGAGCATACCTAGTTTATCCCACGATGATGAGGGTACTTGTGCATGTGAGACCTCGAGGAGGATAATAGTTTGACTATTTTGAGTGAGGGTGATAGTGAGTGTGAAAGTGGAGATGAAAGTGATCTGCAAATTGCGTTTAGAGATTTGTACGCCGAGACACTAAAGACCAAAAATCTTAACAAAGAACTAACTCTTAGAGTGAGAGATTTGGAGAGCAAGATAGAGAGTTTGAGGATGTTTGAGGAGAAATTAAGTCAACTCATGAAGGCGAAGGTTTCTTTGAGTGAATAGTTGATTGCTTTAGATCAGAAAAAGAGTGATTTGACCAATATGGTGTCTAGTCTGACGACAAGTGTATACCAACTCGAGAGTAATCTCGAACGTGTTCGGGAGGTCAAAATCTCTTTAGAGAATGCATCTAATAAGGCTGGAAAGATGTTTTTGAATAACACTTTGGGTGATGTTGAGAGACTAGGAATAGGTCATGACGGTACGTCCACTTCCCACGTTGCACCCGAGTCGGTTCCCGAGTTTGTGATTGATCCATATGGCTCTCAACCCCACACATTCCAAGAAAATTTCTACAATCTTGAACTTGGGCCATATAAATCATCTTAAAATTATGAAATCTAAAGAGCTCAAACGAGACTGTCAAGATTCATAAGTGACAACCCCAAGACAACCTAGTCGATTAAGTCAGCAAAGGGAGTCTAGATCTAAAGTGTCTCACATTAAATTTTTCCACAACGTAGAAGAGTTTTAAGAATAGGAATAGGTCATGACGGTACGTCCACTTCCCACGTTGCACCCGAGTCGGTTCCCGAGTTTGTGATTGATACATATGGCTCTCAACCCCACACATTCCAAGAAAATTTCTACAATCTCGAACTTGGGCCATATAAATCATCTTAAAATTATGAAATCTAAAGAGCTCAAACGAGACTGTCAAGATTCATAAGTGACAACCCCAAGACAACCTAGTCCATTAAGTCAGCAAAGGGAGTCTAGATCTAAAGTGTCTCACATTAAATTTTTCCACAACGTAGAAGAGTTTTAAGAATAAAGCTACATTTAAGTTCAACATTATGAAATATAGGGTCAAACCCATTTCCCTTGTAAAATGTTTTAGAAAAAACATTATTGTACAAACCACCAACAAGAATACCATAATAAAGAAAAATATATTATTATATAAACTTAATGATCTTTTGGTAAACTCGAAATAAATCTCTCACGATCAAGTGTAGAAAATAAGTATGTTTAAACGTTATCGAGGGGTTTTAAAGATCTAAGGCCCTGTTTGATAGGAAAGTAGGAAAATGAAAATGATTCTAGGGCATATGATTCTAGGGAAAATAATTCCAGGGCAAATCAGTATTTTCCAACATGTGCGTGTCTGATACAAGTTGGAAAATCTTCAAGTTTCTACCTTTTCTATCTAACACAAAAGCTGAAAAGTAGAAATAATTGTGGAAAATTTGTTTACGTAATATATATATATATATATATATATATATATATAACCCATGGGGTGTGGTGGAGTGGTAGGGACTCCTCCTCCCTTAACCAAGTGTCGGGGGTTCGATTCCCGCCTTGGGCATGGAGCAGCCTTAAATCTCTGGGCCAGCTGTCCCACCCTAAGAGGTGCCTACAATCAGCGAAGGGATTAGTCACTGTGGTACAGTGGACACCCTGGTATTACCAAAAATATATATATATATATATATATATGGACACACACACACACACACAGACACACACACACACACACACACACACACACTAGGGTGTACTCGTGCCATTGTAAAAACGATCTAAATATGTTTTCGTAGTGATTACATCTAAGCACAGTTGAAAAAACATTCTGGATTAGGATTATAGCAGCGCCAAATCGATATAATACAATAGTTAACGGATTGGGATTGCGTTGGCTCTCTTCAATCGTTAATATCATTAGGACCCATTAATTTTGGTAAAATAAGAAAAATTATTGGAGCTCCTAATAATTTTTATATCTCAACCATAATTTTAAATGAGCTAATATGTCAACCTATATACGATTCAAAATAATTCATTACCTTAATCGGCAATAACAGATTAACACGAAACTACACGACACATTAAGTTTACTCATGCCAAAGACACAATAAAAAATAAAACTGTGGAGAAAACGAAATAATGAATTATTAAAAATAAGCCTCAAAAACAAAATAATTGTACAAAGCACGAAATTATTTTGGTGTAACATAATATTAACATTAAATTATTTTGGCATAAATTGAAACTATTTCGAAAGGAAAAATTGTATAATGGTTATGTTATAGTGAACCATGTTTTGATTTTGTATGAAAGATTATAGGATCGAGGACATGTAAGTCAGGTATTTCATATATATTATATGCCATTTAGTTATATTTTCCCATATCAGCTTTTTTTTTACCTCGAGCCGCATATCTTTTAGTATTTTTCTTGTCCATCAGTTTGTTATTGGAACCCTTGCGTCCTTTCTCCATTTAGTACACTGTTGGCCACATTGATTAGATTGTCTTATCTGAGTAAATTTTCTGGATCCCCACCTTGTACAATTCTTTCCATGCGTGTACTATTTTAGCGATATGTCGTGCGGCATCACCATCATTCATTACATGTGGTAGATGAGATAACGCATTAAGTAAAACATCATTTCTTATTCACATGTATGGCTAGTATTATCCATTTAGAACTTTCTTGTCCATTTTTTTGTTAAAGATGCCTACTACCTACTCAGTCACTTCAAAATTAAAAGTATTTTTTTAAAAAAGTGTAGATTTAAAAGGTAAATTTTTTAACAAAGTGATGACCATATTCACATAATTTAATTTTCGATATGAAATAATCACTAAAATCCATTTTTACTAGTTGAATTAAATGAGGAGGGAGAATAAATTTTTTAAACTTAGGTAAAGTTTATTCTGGAAAGGCCATAAAATCTAAATAATTTGATAAGACCATAAGATATTAGTGGAGTACTTTATAACCTCTAATACATATACCGAGATATGATTCAAAAAACTAAATAAAAAGGCCAATCTTATTAAGTAATAAAATATGTAACCAAATAGAAAAAAATTCCCAATTTATATATTTCCAAGTTATTGACTATCAGCAAACACAATATACCCATAGTCTTCTACGAGATTTGAAATTGATGGTTTGAAAATATTGTTAAAGTTGCAAATCCTTTAAAGTAACCGATTCAAATTATGCCATTAATAGTTGCCTTGGGAATACAAATGACATTCTATTTGATTTTAGGAGAGTGAGCATTAAAATGATTAGACAACATATCAATTTAATTGACATAATGAAACCTAACCGCATCACTATACTACATTGGGATGTAAAATGGCTTAATTAGACTTAACTCTCAAGCACATTAACAAAGATTCTTTGTATCTTCAATATCCAAAGACAGAAATTAAATACCCATAAGTTTTGATGCATTTTGTTAATAAAAATTTATCTACTACCCGTCATTAAAGATAAAATTGAAAGCAAAGAAACAAAAACGTGAAAACTTAAAAAAAGAAAAAAGAAAGAAAGAAGCGGTGGAAAACCAAAATAAATATTGTTATATTTATTTTGTTTTTCAGTAGGCTCTCTTGGTGAAAGTAAAGAGCTTTCAAAGAAAACAAAAATCGAGAAGTCAAAAAAGAAAAAGAAAAAGGGCACTAAACAAAGAAAAAAAATCTTTCAATAAGTCCTAGGGATTATAACGCATTAAAGGGAATTTGACAATTTCAAAAATAAGTCCTGCTGACATTAATTTGTTTAGAAAATTGAAATGTGGTTTAGACACTCTATTCAAAGGCCTTTTCTCAAGCTTTGAACTCTTTTTATTTTTTTAACAGATGTGAGATCTTTTTATTAAAAAGGATCCATAAGTTTCTATCAACATTTTGTTATTAAAACTTCCAATCAGACACGGTGTATACATCCACATCAGAATTTACTTGGAAAATAGACAAAAAAAATTAAAAATAAAATATAAACGTTAAATAAACTTGAACCTCAAAACAGAGAAAAAAAATATCAAAATTGTATCTACCGAATAGATACCCCAATAAGTAAACTTGATCGTGTAAAGAAATAAACTTCAAAACTAGATTTATGAGTTGCTCATCCGCTTCTTCCTCCTTCGCTTCAAAACTAGATATTGGGCTACACCAACGACATCCTGGAAATAGCCAGTAATGAGAGCAAGAAAAAAATACGAACCCAAAAAGCCTTATGACAAAGATTAAAAATAGAATCCAAAAACAAAATGGGTAAACAATAATGAACTAAAAAGTACCTCTCTGTCTGCACAGTATGTATTATACACACGGGAACTGCATCTGCAGAACTCATGGTTCACCACTTACCTCTTCTCCATCTCCACCAGCAGAAAATAAGGGACCACCACTTACATCTTCCCCATCCAGTTCTTCATCTTATATCTATTTGATGTGGTTATTAGAGAGAGGAAATACACGAAGTCCACCATGGATGAGATCAACAACTGATCCCATGAACGACGACCATCATTAAGAGAGAGCTTAAATATTCTGTCAAACTCAAATAAACAAATATAAAAATTCATACATGCTGAGGTGAGATGAAGCTCCAAAAATAACCAAAGTCAATACCGATAACCAAACACCATTAAAATAATTCATATGTTCTCTTACCAAAATAAGCAAAAAATCAGTTCACATCCAACTAAAAATAAAAAATATTCAGATATGTTGTGTCGACCATTGATGAGATATGGAAAGAAGAGAGAACTGAAACCCCGGAGTGAGAGAGAGGGCCGAAACCAAGTTACATCTTCTCCACCATTCACGGTTCAGATAACCCACAACGTTTTCTTTACATTTCCATTTTAGTTTTCAGTTTAGGGGTTCATATGGTGGTTTCGATGGAGAAGAGGTGACGAAAATGGTTTTTTCGAGTTGATGGATATTTCGAGTTGTAGCCGAAAAATATTTCATGAGAAAGGTGTGTTGCTTTAGGAGAAATGTTAATCCCTAAAAATATTTTACCTAAGTAATTTGGAGTCTTGAATGGTTAACCCAATCTCTCCCTATTTTCCCCTGTTTACCACCAAGTAAGAGATATGAGTGTAATCTCATGCTTGATGAAAACAGTTATGAAAAATGTGTATCGTTTGTAGAGCTCTACGACCATCATGTTTATCCACCACTCTTTCTCTCAGTGTTTATCCATCGCTGTAAAACCCATTTTTCCATCCGTGCTTATCCATCTATTTATTTTTCAAGGACACTAAACTTCAGTGCTAAGAAATATGTGAAAAATTATGTCTTTCAAGGCCACAATAGTAAAGAATCGCAGATCCTAGATCTGTAAAAAAATTAGATATGCATTCTTAGATCCTAGATATGTAAAACTTCAATATATATAAAAAAAAATCTACAACACACGTAAAATAAAGAGGGATACATGGAGTGTTTTATTTATATATCTGTATTATTAGATCTGCAACACATGTAAAACCAATCGTAATAAAACTGTATACATGATATCAATAGCTACTGATATACCCGTTTATATCCTCGGCTTGGCTGAAGATTACCTCCAAACGGACGACCCCTCAGGGGGGGGGGGGGGCTTCACCAGTCTCCAGACGACCCCTCAGGGGGCCGACCCTTCATCAGGCTTAAGGCGACCCCTCAAGGGGGCCGACCCTTCATCAGGCCCCGGACGACCCCTCAGGGGGCCGACCCTTCACCAGGCTCCAGACGACTCCTCAGGGGGCCGACCCTTCATCAGGCCCCGGACGACCCCTCGGGGGGTCGACCCTTCACTAGGCTCCAGACGACCCTCCGAGGGTACGACAGTACGAGGCCAGAATTGGGCCAGACTCACTACTGAAAGGAACTTTGCCCTCGGCCTCGACCCATAGGCCGAGGGTGACATCATCACAGCACGTGGTTTGGGAGACGCGTGGAACAGTGCGCGTGAGGCTCACATGGCACAGGGGAGACCATTATAACAAAATCACACCCTCACGTGAGGGAATATTATGTCATCATTTGGCATCTACATGTGTCAACAAGGGATTGGATAGATCATGATTCACATGCACCATGCATACTTGGGGGGTACACTACACCCCCCAAGACCTATATATACTTGTCACATACAACCCTACAGGGGAGGGATCGATAATTGTAACCCTAGCAAAAACCCTGCTTGTACACACAGTAGAGAGAGAAAGTGAGCTTTTGTGCATTGTATCCAAGGCCATTAGTGCCCATACTTAGTGGATCACACACTCACAGTGGATGTAGGCAAAATTGGCTGAACCACTATACATCATTGTCTTATTTCCTCTTATACTCATCTCCTTCTACACATTTATACACTTACATCTCTATGACTGCCATGGCTTCCATTGTTTGAGCTCATCATTATCACTTATCCGGTGGTGCTAAATCTTAGCATCATCAGTTTGGCGTCGTCTGTGGGAAATGAGAAGACATCTCTTCCTTTGTACAACTTGACCTCACTGGGCACTCTGGTGGTGAGCCAGCACTCCCCCTGAGAGGAGATGTTTCACCATTAAAAGAGACCCACTAAGGTCCTCAAGCTCACTAGTTTTTTTTCTTCATTTCAGCTTTTCATAGCTCAAACACATGGCACCTGAAATGCCACCACCACCACTTCCCCCGCTGGATGATGGGGGAAGACCCAGTTCCAGTCAGCCGCCGCCTCAGTCTGAGATGGATGATGTGGCGGCAGCCTTAAAGTCTCTGGCAGCAAGCCAGTGGATGATGCAGGAGCAGTTCACAGCTCTAAGCCAGAACATGCTAAGAGCACCAGGGGTTTCACCTGAGATGATTACTCCGGTAGTAGTTCCAGGACAGCATGAGGCCAGGGGACCACCCCAGGCACCGAGCAAAGACCTGCCACCTCCTTAGCGGCGTAGGGATATTACTGACCCCCAGCGTTTATGCCTGGGGAGGCAAGGAAACCCATGCCCTGAGGACAGGTATGACGATCTGGAGGGAGAGGAGGCCCCTATAGAATGGTGGGAACCATATGAGGTCTCCAACAATACTGTACGACCTCTCCAGGATAGTAGAGGAAAGTGCGGGAGACCAAATCCTAATGATCGCCCGAGAGGCTCTGCTTTTGATCGCTTGAGCAGGGGGCCAGCCTTTGAGAGGCTGGGCCCAGTAAATGACCTGCGGGAACAATTGTCCAGTTCAAGAAGTGCTACGAGGTCCAGGAGGGAGGCAGCAGATGGCCGACCCCAAGGACGAGATGATGGCCAAAGGGAAGTAAACAGCCGACACAGGCCCGCCGCGGCAGAACCCCCAGTCCACCTTAAAGAGGCGGCAGGGGATAACATCGGCCAAGCCGACCCTGTGAGGCCCTGGAATGACTCAATCCAGCGGTTAGAGGATAAGATCGGTGATATACTGAAGAGCCGGGACCCTCTTCAGAGGGGATACACCATAGGGTCACCCTTTTGTGGCAAAGATAGTCAACTTCCCCACGCCATCAAAGTTCAAGCCACCTGTGGTCACCCCAAGATACGACGGGAGCACCAACCCCGTCCACCACGTGTAGATGTATCAATCAGCAGCAGACATATACTCTATCTCAGATGAGATGAGGTGTCGTGCCTTTTCTGGAACCCTGACAGGGGCTGCACATGTCTGGTACACGTCTCTTCCAAAAAATTCCATTAAAAACTTGAAGCAGTTGGCAGACCTGTTCATCCATAACTTTTGCTTTGGGATGAGGCCACAGAAGAAGACCACCCACCTGCTCTATGTTAAGCAGGGGAAGAGTGAGAGTCTGAGGGACTACATAGCCAGATTCAATAAGGAGAAGCTGGAGGTGGAAGAAAATAAGGAGAGCATAGATATGACAACCCTGATTGGAGGACTCCAAAAGGGGAAGCTGTTATGGAAGCTTGCTGAAGACCCTCCGAGGATGATGGCTGAACTGCTGTCGACAGCAGGAAAGGTGATGAACGCCGAAGAGGCGATGGCTACAAAATATGAAGACGAAAAATGAGGTGCTAGTGGGGGTAAATACCCTAAGAAGAACAAAGAGGGGAAGAAGAGGTCCACGGATGACAAGTTCGCTGGTTACACCCCTCTAACGGTCAGCTGTGAATAGATTCTCAATGAGATAAAGAGTGACCGGTCCCTGAAGTGGCCTGAAACGCTGAGGGCAGCCCCTGGCAAGAGGAATAAGAACCTGTGGTGTGAATTCCACCAAGACCACGGCCACATAATAGACAAATTCTTTGCTCTGAAAGACGAGATTGAGAAGATGCTGAAAGAAGGGAAGCTCAGAAAGTACGTGGACAAAGGTGCCTTCAAGAGGGGCCGAGGGGACGACCCCAGAAAGAAGCGAGGTGATGAATGTAGAGAAGGTCCTCAAAAAATAGGGGACGACCCTTCTGATGATGAGGATGACCCTGACCTCCCGCTGAGAGACGACCACGGACCTGTCAAGAGGCTTAATATGATCTCGCTCGGTGTGGGAATGATCTCCGGGGGTCTAGTAGGAGGAGGGTCTGAGGTCGCCGACAGGAAGGCCCATGTGGCTGAGTCCAAGGCAGTGACGAAGACGGTACACTCAACCTCTCTGGAGGTCAAGTCAGAAAAGAGAAAGAAGGTTGATATGGACACTCTGATAGTGGGATTTTCAAGAATGGACTTCAAAGGCCTCTTAGCCCCACATTATGACCCTCTCATCATCACTACCAGGGTGCACGGGTGCGAGGTGCCTAGGATCCTGGTAGATGGGGGCTCATCTACATATGTGATGTTTTGGACATGCTTCAAAGCCTTAGGCCTCAGTCGTGCCAGACTTATCCCATACCATAATCCATTAATTGGGTTCAGTGGGGAAAAGGTTCATCCCCTTGGAGTATATGAGGCTGATGTCAGGATAGGGGACGAATGGCCAAGATGGCTCACCAAGAAGGTCAGTTTCTTTGTGATGGATGAGGATGTGTTTTCGAACTACAACATCATACTGGGGCATGTGCCCCTCAAGGGGCTTGAAGCTGTGCCGTCTACGGTCCATCAGATGATCAAATTTCCTACCCCTTACGGGGTGGGGGAAGTTCAGGGAGAACAGACGATAGCACGAGAATGTTACTACAACTCCGCTGAAGAAAGGGAGACACACAAGAGTGACGACCACTTACAGTATTGATACCCTAGACCCCAGGGATGAGACGAAGCTAAAGAAAGGAGAGGCTACGGAAGAGGTAGAATCCATCATCCTCGATGAGGATGACACGGAAAAAACTGTCCAAGTTGGCAAGTCTCTGAAGCCCAACATCAAGGAAGACCTCATTAAACTGTTGAGGAGAAGACGAAGCGTCTTCGCATGGATTCATGTAGATATACCGGGGATTGATCCTGAAATCATGTGCCAAAAGCTCAATGTGGTAGAGGGAGTGAAGCCGGTAAAGCAAAAGAGGAGAATCTACTCTAGAGAGAAGTATGAGGTCATTAGGGACGAGGTCAAAAAATTAGAAGACGCTGAATTTATCAGAGAGGTCATCTATCCTGAATGGCTGTCCAATGCAGTCATCGTCCCAAAGGCCAACGGGAAGTGGAGAATGTGTGTGGACTTTACAGACCTCAACAAGCACTGTCCTAAAGACAGCTTCCCTCTCCCCCGCATTGACCAGATGGTAGATGCTACCGCAGGCCATGAGCTCATGAGCTTCATGGATGCCTATTCAGGGTATAACCAGATCTTCATGAACCCTGAAGACTCGGAGAGGACAGCCTTCATCACTGACAAGGGGACATACTATTATAGGGTCATGCCCTTTGGCCTAAAAAATGCGAGGGCTATGTACCAGCGCCTCGTAAATAAAATGTTCGAAGACCAAATTGGAAAGTCTATGGAGGTCTATGTAGATGACATGCTGACTAAGAGTCTGAAGGCAGAGGATCATGTGGCAGACCTAGAGAGGACCTTTAATACGATGGACAAGTACAAGATGAAGCTTAATTCGGCCAAGTGTGTCTTCGGGGTCAGAGCAGGGAAGTTCTTGGGGTTCATTGTCAATCAAAGAGGCATCGAGGCCAATCCTGAAAAGATAAAGGCCCTTGTTGAAATGAAGACCCCCAAGTCCATTAAAGATGTTCAGAGGCTCACAGGGAGAGTTGCTACCTTGAACAGGTTCGTGTCTAGGGCCACAGACAAGTGTTTGTCATTCTTTAAGATCCTTAGGAAGGCCTTCGAATGGAGTGAAGAGTGTGATGAGGCTTTCAGAGACCTAAAGTCATACTTAGGTCTCCCTTGCTGCTGTCACGACCCATGCAGGGTGAACGACTTTATGTGTACCTCGCCATCTCAGAGTCGGCTATCAATGCTGCCATCGTGAGAGACGAAGACGGGATATAAAAGCCTGTGTATTTTAACAGCAAGGCACTCGAGGGGGCAGAGCAAAGATACCCGAGGATGGAGAAGTTATCCTACGCCTTGATCCATGCCTCAAGGAAGATGAAGCCATACTTCCAGTCCCATACAATTGTCATCCTCACCGACTCTCCCCTTAAGCAGGTCCTACACAAGCCAGAAAAATCAGGCAGGCTAATGGCCTCGGCTATAGAGCTGGGGGAGTTTGACATAGTGTATCAGCCTAGGACGACCATTAAGGGGCAAGCACTGGCGGATTTCGTGGCTGAGTTTACTTGGGAGGATGATGAAGCCGAGGGTGAGACCCTCGGGAAGATAGATACACAACAAGACAGGCCCACCGACACACCCGCAGATAAGGCTGAGACAAGCACCGCTAGAAGGAAAGTGGCTGAAAATGAAGAGGGAAGATACATATTTAGACAGGGATCCCTCTCCGGGGGAAGTTTCTCAGAAGAATGCACCGTGTGGAGTCTCTTAGTCGACGGGTCCTCTTGTGAAAGCAGGAACGGAGCTGGATTAATAGTATCAGCACCCGACGGCATAGACATTGAGAACGCCCTGAGGTTCAATTTCAAAGCCTCCAACAACTAGGCTGAATATGAGGCCTTAGTATCAGGCCTCTCCTTGGCCAAGTCTCTTAGTGTCAGTCAGATTTTGGTCCATAATGATTCAAGGCTAGTAGTGAATCAGATACTAGGAGCCTACGAGGCTAAGGACGAGAGGATGGCTAGGTAACTTGAGAAAGTGAGGTCATTACTGAAAGGCTTCAGAGAAGTAAAATTAAAGAGGATACCTAGGCTCGACAATGGCCGTGTTGATGCCCTTGCGAGGTTGGCCTCGGCAACTAGGATAGACATCAGGAGGACGGTCCCAGTAGAAATTTTACTTCAGCTGACTATTGAAGACGCCGAGGGAACACTTGTCAATTGCCTAAATGTTTCTCAAGAAGCCTCATGGATGGACCCTCTGATCAGATAAATTAAAGAGGGTGAGATGCCAGAGGCAAGGCAAGAAAAGAAGAAGCTGAGGTACAGGGCTGCAAAATTCACTGTCATCGGAGACACCTTGTACAAAAAGGGGTTTTTGCTCCCCTTGCTTAGGTGTGTGCATCCCTCAGAAGTCCCTTCCATTTTGCAAGATATGCACGAAGGATCGTGCTCAAGCCACATCGGGGGCTGATCCTTAGCGAAGAGGGTGATCACCCAGGGATACTGGTGGCCGACCTTGGGGAAAGACGCAGCGGCATATGTAAAAAAGTGTGACAAATGTCAAAGATTTGCCACCATCCCCATCAGCCTCTTACTTCCATTACATCCTCATGGCCATTCGCAGTGTGGGGAATTGACCTAGTAGGACCCTTGCCTAGGGCCATCAATAACTATTGGTTCCTCATCAGAGCCATTGACTATTTTTCAAAATGGGTGGAAGCGGAGTCGATGGTGACGATTACAGAGCAGAAGACCTTCCAGTTCATCTGGAAAAATATTATATGAAGATATGGTCTCCCCAACACCCTCATCTCGGATAACGGGACTCAGTTCAAGAATACCTCTCTACAAAAATACTGTGAAAGGATGAGTATCAAATAATTTTTCTCCACCCCAGGCCGACCTCAGGCCAATGGGCAAACAGAAGTTACAAACAGGACAATCCTAGATGGAATCAAGAAGAGGCTTGAGGAGGCAAAAGGAAGATGGGTCAAGGAGTTATATGCCGTGCTGTAGGCGTACATGATGACAGTGAGGACCTCTACCGGGGAGACCCCATTCATGCTAGCTTATGGTTCAGAAGCCGTCATCCCCACCGAAATTGAGTTTCCTACGCATAGAGTCCAAATGTATGACCCCCAGAAAAATGCGGAAGAGAGGAGACTTGACTTAGACCTGATTGAGGGAAGGAGGGAGGACGCTGAGATAAGGCAGGCTTCCTACCAGCAGAGGACCGCAAGGTTTTACAATCAGAGGGTGAAACAGAGGCCTATCGCAGTGGGGGACTTGGTCCTCAAGAAGACTTGGCAAAAGCCCAACAAGCTCCATCCTAATTGGCATGGCCCATATAGGGTCATCGATGAAGTCGTCCCTGGGACCTATAGACTAGAAAACCTAGAAGGGGAACCTTTTTCCAACCCCTGGAATGCAGATCATTTGAAGAAATACTATCAGTAGTGTTGTAAGGTCTTAATAGACCATAATTGTAATAAGAGTTGCTCCAACAGAACACTTTGGAAAATTAATGAGAAATATCAGTGTTTCCCCTCATCCTGTGGTTATCAGTTCTAGTACACATGGAAAAATCTATAGAGAACCACCCTCGGCTATAATGAGGGCCAGTGGAGGGGACGACCCCACCACTGTCCTCAATAAATACGAGGGAAAACTTCGTTAAAAACCATTAATTTGGTAAGTTGATCCCTCAGCTATAATGAGGGCCAGTGGAGGGGACGACCCCACCACTGTCCTCAAGAAAGACGAGGGAAAACTTTATTAAAAACCATTAATTTGGTAAGTTGATCCCTCGGCTATAATGAGGGCCAGTGGAGGGGACGACCCCACCACTGTCCTCAAGAAAGACGAGGGAAAACTTTATTAAAAACCATGAATTTGGTATGTTGATCCCTCGGCTATAATGAGGGCCAGTGGAGGGGACGACCCCACCACTGTCCTCAAGAAAGACGAGGGAAAACTTTATTAAAAACCATTAATTTGGTAAGTTGATCCCTCGGCTATAATGAGGGCCAGTGGAGGGGATGACCCCACCACTGTCCTCAAGAAAGACGAGGGAAAACTTTATTAAAAACCATTAATTTGGTAAGTTGATCCCTCGGCTATAATGAGGGCCAGTGGAGGGGAAGACCCCACCACTGTCCTCAAGAAAGACGAGGGAAAACTTTATTAAAAACCATTAATTTGGTAAGTTGATCCCTCGGCTATAATGAGGGCCAGTGGAGGGGACGACCCCACCACTTTCCTCAAGAAAGATGAGGGAAAACTTCATTAAAAACCATTAGTTTGGTAATTTGATCCCTCGGCTATAATGAGGGCCAGTGGAGGGGACGACCCCACCACTGTTCTCAAGAAAGACGAGGAAAAACTTTATTAAAACCATTAGTTTGGTAGTTTTATTCCTCGGCTATAATGAGGGCCACTGGAGGGGACAACCCCACCACTGTCCTCAAGAAAGATGACGGAGAGGTTAGTGGCATTAACAAAGACAAAGCAAACCATAAAAGAAGCAAATATGGAAGACAGTAAAGAAGACGGTGGTATTAATGAAATGCCAGTTATACAAAATATCAAGTGTTCTGCAAAGTAAAGTACAAAAATGTTGATTACATTAAGAGGGTATGGGCTACAGAGAGCCACCCTATGGGACAATATCGGAGGGCAGAGCCTCAACATCCACCAGAGGGGTTTCCTCAATGACCATAATCGACTGGTCCTCAGATGTGCCGACTCCCTCAACCTGCACTTATGATTCTACATAATTTAGAGCCTCGAAAATCATAGGGTCATCCAGTCTGACTGCTTCAATCGAAGGGCGGACCGAGGAGACGACATCACCAAACCTGAGGACGACCCACCGACAGGCAGTCCTGATTCCTCTCTCTAAATATTCAAGGACGAAGCCTTGAAACTCATCAGAAATCTTATAAGCCTCAACAGCATCAGCCTCAGCTTTCTTGATGGTTGCTTCAAGATCAGTCTTGTACTTGGCCTCCATGTTGGTCAAGGCCTCGTCCTTTTCCTTGATAAGCAAGTCCTTGGCCTTAATGTCCTCGTCGTGCTGCCTCGTCAGCTGGTCCAGGATCCTTGCATGCTCAGTCCTGGTACTTTCCAACTCGGCCCTTGCTGTATCAAGCTCCGATTGAAGATCTTCCTCATGTTGGATAGCCCTCTCGGCTTCATGGAACTTTGCTTGGTTCTCAGCCATCCATTTTATTACCAAGGTAAAGGCACACACAGACTGCACAAGAAAAATAAACACATGTCAAGAGGCCAAGGAAATAGTTGGTGAAAGAATGAAATTAAAAGAAGTGGGTCAAGACCAATACCTGTGCAAGGGCGTGCAGACCAGAGTCGTACACTTTGGCAGGAGGCATCTTTGACAGGAACTCGTAGTCAGAGGCCTAGGGTGCTAAAAACATTGAGGCCTTGGCTGCCCTCAAGTTTGTAATGAGTGATGAGGGCTCGGCCCTCAGATGTGCTAAGTTTTGAGACCAGAAGGCCCCCATGCTGGATGAAGAGGACGTCCCCTCAGATGCTTCGACCCTGGCCCTCGTTCGAGAATCTGACCGAGGGTCAACAGGGGCCTTAGGCTCCTTTATTTTATGGCTATCGGCGGTTAGCTCCACCACCGTAGGCCCAACAACCCTCGTCTTCCTCGGAGCCTGCTGAGTCTCCTTTCCTTTCTTCTTAGCCAAGCCTGATAATAAGCTGGGAGCAGTCATTTCCCAAAGATAGTCTGATATACCTGCAGTACGACCTGATAAGAGGAAGACACGTCAGAAAAATGCAGAGATAAAGTGGAAACACTTCAAAAATAAGTAAAGAATGGAAAATGTTCAGTATAACTCACATAGTTCTGTCAGAGGGCCGACCCTCAGACCAGCTTCTTTGAGGAACCGGGGGGTCATCAGGTCTTCAAATTTTGGAAGTTCACCCTCTCTCCCTCGTCCTCTCAGATATTCAACGATGTCCTTATCCTCCAGACTAAGTTCAGGGTCTGACCTGGCCCTCACGGAAGGGTTAGACCATCTCCTGGGGACCCTCGGACCATCGGCGATGAACTCCCACTCCCCAGAGATAAAGAAGAATCTGCTTTTCCAATCATGGTTGGAAGTTTGCGCCACGTGGAGGAGTTTCTTCTCAGACCTCCTCGCCCCCAGATGATAGTATCCAGGCTGTTTGGACGAGGAGGTGATATTGTAGCAGCCCAAGAATAGGTCGGCCGAGGGCTCGTCGGTGAAAGCATTCTTCCACAAGGAGATGTAGCCCAGGATCGTCCTCCAAGAGTTGGGAGGAAGTTGAGAGGGGGAAACACCAAGGGCAGACAGGATATCTACGATGGTAGGATGCAGAGGGAATCTGACTCCAACCTTGAACATTTGTTCATAAACTGCAACCTCTCCCTCTTCATAATAAAAAACCCTCTCAGACTCAGAGGGAACCCTCATAGTTACGCTGGGGGGCACTCCATAGGCTTTCCTCCATATCAAGAGGTTGTGATCCCTAACAGAGGAGATATAGGACGAGGCATGGGGGGTGATTGATATACCTGTTTATATCCTTAGCTTGGCTGAAGATTACCTCCAAACGGACGACCCCTCAGGGGGGCGAACCTTCACCAGTCTCCAGACGACCCCTCAGGGGGGCGACCCTTCATCAGTCTCAATGCGACCCCTCAAGGGGGCCGACCCTTCACCAGGCTCCAGACGACCCCTCAAGGGGACGACCCTTCATCAGACCCCGGACGACCCCTCAAGGGGACGACCCTTCATCAGGCCCCGGATGACCCCTCAGGGGGCCGACCCTTCATCAGGCCCCGGACGACCCCTCAGGGGGCCGACCCTTCACCAGGCCCCGAACGACCCCTCAGGGGCCGACCCTTCATCAGGCCCCGGACGACCCCTCGGGGGGCCGAGCCTTCACCAGGCTCCAGACGACCCTTCGAGGGTACGACAGTACGAGGCCAGAATTGGGCCAGACTCACTACTGAAAGGAACTTTGCCCTCGGCCTCGGCCCATAGGCCGAGGGTGACATCATCACAGCGCGTGGTTTGGGAGATGCATGGAACAGTGCGCGTGAGGCTCACATAGCACAGGGGAGACCGTTATAACAAAATCATACCCTCACGTGAGGGAATATTATGTCATCATTTGGCATCTACAGGTGTCAACAAGGGATTGGCTAGATCATGATTCACATGCACCATGCATACTTGGGGGGTACACTACACCCCCCAAGACCTATATATACTTGTCACATACAACCCTACAGGGGAGGGATAGATAATTGTAACCCTAGAAAAAACCCTTCTTGTACACACAGTAGAGAGAGAAAGTGAGCTTATGTGCATTGTATCTAAGGCCATTAGTGCCCATACTTAGTGGATCACACACTCACAGTGGATGTAGGCAAAATTGGCTGAACCACTATACATCATTGTCTTATTTACTCTTATACTCATCTCCTTCTATACATTTATACACTTACATCTCTATGACTGTCATGGCTGCCATTGTTTGAGCTCATCATTATCACTTATCCGGTGGTGCTAAATCTTAGCATCATCAGCTACTGTAATGAACACAGTAGACACAAAACACAAATAACAAAAAATGAAACATAAATGAAACCACTTCAACGCCCCCTGTTTGTTTTTCAAGGCCACAAAACTTCAATGTTGAGAAATATGTGAAAAATTAAGTCTTTCAAGACCATAACAGTAAATAACAGCATATCCTAGATCTGTAAAAAACTTAGATATGCATTCTTAGATCTTAGATCTGTAAAACTTAAATATATATATAAAAAAATAGATCTGCAACACACGTAAAAATGAAGAAGGATACTGTGAGTGTTTTATTTTTAGATTTTTATAGTGCAACACATGTAAAACCAATCATAATAAAACTGTATACATGATATCAACAGCTAATGTAGTGAACGCAGCATACACAAAATGCAAACCAAAGATATAATGCAAACCAAAAACCACCCATATACACAAAACGTAAAAAGAATGATAAATCACTAATATGATTCATGAGAGGAGGAAGTTGATGAAACAACATAAAACGTAGTCTCATACTCGAGAGAGAGAGAGAGAGAGAGAGAGAGAGAGAGAGAGAGCATTGAAAATAGGAGTGTGGATATGGGAGAGACGTGAGTTAAGCGGCACAATTGGTTTTCCAAATGTCTTCAACTTAGACCTCGAGCTTTGGGTTTTTTAGTGGGTACAAATGTGTAAGCACACAAATTTCCAATTGAATCCTTTGTAGTTTTGGCTCAATTTCGGACAAAAACGGTTGAGTCATAGGATAGAGTTATTCACCATCGTTCAAGCCTATGACATACTAAAGTTGAAGACGCCAAGTTCATAAAGCTTCATCAAATGCCGTGTGTATCGTTCCTCATTTCTATGTCATCAACATGGTTACATTGCTCCTAAGGTATGAATGCATTATATATTTATATACGAGTTTGGAACAAATTTTATTGGGTGTAATTTTTAATTTTTCTAAACGACTTTATTTTACTTAGAAAAATATTTGTGGTCTTAACAATTAATATTTCATTTTTTCTGACACGCCGTTTGATCCACACTGGAATCTCGTTCGAACGAGATTGCCAGGTCGTTCGAACGAACTGACATCTCGTTCGAACGAGATGCCATGTCTTTCGAACGAAATTTCTGATGATATTGCTTTTTTCATTCTGGAACCTCGTTAGTAAATCCATTCGAATCAAAAGTCGTACGAACGAAATTTGGCGACAATAGTTATTTTGGGCGTTTTTGACAGTTTTCACACTTTTCCCACTTCTTTTCCCCACTATCTTTTGATAGAACTACTTAGTGCGGAAACCAACTATTTTGAACCGACTTTTTCACTATCCTCCATCTCCTAGAGAGAGTTTTGAGAGTTCAATCTTTTAAGAAAAAGTTCATATTTATGAGTGTCTATTTTTCAAGAAAAAATTATTAAACACTCTTGTTTTCACCCATATTGTTTATTCCAAGATTCAATATATATACATCTTGCTTGGAGTGTTTGGTACCGAGTTATCTCTACCGCATTGAAGAGATTACTTGGGTTTACTTCTAAATCCCTCAAAGAAGAAGAAGTTTGTTTTGGCTGCGGCATTCTCAAATGGTGAAAGGCACTATGTGGTTGACAGTTGCTTCCTATTTCCTTATTGGTGTATTCCAAGGATCCGGCGGAGTTTGGGATTATCAACTAAGCGTAGGTCGGTACAAGAAGGAGCATCGGGGTTTGAAACGAGTCGAGTCGAGTGTTGTAAGTCTTTTTTCTTGTACTTGTAAAATACCATACTTAGTGGACTTAAGGCCAGGGTCGTCTAATGTTTTTTTCCCATTGTGGTTTTTTTCTCGTACATTGCGGCGTAGTGGTTTCTTTGTTTCTTTTATCTTTTGCAAAATCACCTAGAACGCATGCTTAGGTAAAAAGATAAAGTTTGGTTTAAATCACTACTTACTTAATTTGGTGCTAAATTAATTTGGGTATATATATTAATTTAATTCAAGTCGTCGTTTAATTTGATAAAATTGGTTTGGCCTAATTTGGTTTATTGAAAATATGACTTAGGCAAATTTCTAGGACTTGGGTTAATTTGGTTTAAGTGAAATATCCATGTGTCGTTTAATTTAATTTCACTTTGGCTTAATTTTAATTTGAAAGAAATTAAAAATTGGTGTTGGTGTGTGTTTATTTGAACCATCTCGTTTTCGCATCTTTAAAAGGAAATTAAAAATTATCTTTTGTTTTAAGGTTTTAAAATTGGGGGCCTCGTGTTCCAACAAGTGGTATCAGAGTCGGAGCGCTAATTTATCGCGTCAAAGATCCATTTTTTGGCTTTTATAATTTTTGTGCTCCTTGTATTTTTAAGTAATTCAATTTTTGACTCACTTTAATTTTTTTTTGTTTTTGTTTGTCTCAATGGGACGTCTTAATGATAATTTTTCCATCTCAAATGATAAGAAATTTTTTTCTATTCGAGAGGAATTTAATGGGCTTAATAAGTGTAATGAAAAATTAAGAGAATTAAATTTGAGATTTGCAAAAAGAATTAAATTTCTTGAAGATGAAAATTCTTGTTTTAAAGCTAAAGTTGAGTTTCTACAAAACTCCCTATCTCAAAAAAATATTTTTTGTGAAAAGCTCATGGACATAAATTACAATATTAATATTTTAAAAAAGTCTAAGAAAGAGAGTGATTGTCGAGAAAAGACTCTTAGGGAAATGTTTGCTCACATTGAGGGGAAACGTGATAACCTTCTAGGACTTATAGAAAATTTAAAGAGGGAGTCCCGTAAAATTAAGGAGTCTAATTTATTACTTGAGTCCAAAATTTTAAAAATGACAAATGACTTACAAGACTCGAGTAGTAGTTGTAATGGTTTTAGTTCATATTGTTCAAATATTTCCGCTGCTAAAGCTAAGACCATTGTTTGTTTTAGAGGGTCGAATTTCTCCAAGGACTTTAGAAAAGGTCACACCGTAGGTATCATTCCTCGTGTTTTCACATGCTTGCATTGTGGTAGGAAAGGCCACCTTAGGTCATTTTGTTTTGATCTTAAAAGAAGTCCTAGGAAGTCTATGTCTAGCATTTCATTAGTTCCCAAATCCCATCATTTTAAATATACATCTATATGGGATAGGAAATCATTTTTAGACGCGATAGATATTAGATTTGTTGATTATCATTTTCTTTCACATGAAACCTCCCTCTCTAAATCTAAAGGTTGAATGTGTTAGTTTTATTTGCATACTCTATCTCTTTGTGCTTCATATTATATATCATTGCTAGGTGTACGCATGTTTAATCATTTTCTAGTCTATGCTCCATGCTTAATCACATGCTAGAATAATGATTTTTGTTTATCTTTTGTATTATATTTTCTTCATTTTTGTTTGCATTAAATGAAAAATACAAAAAAAAATTTGTTTATCATTTGCGTTTTACCCTTTTCGTAATTTATGCTTAATGAAAAATACAAATGATTTTTGTGTGTCTTTTGAGTAAATATTTCTATTTTTGGTTAAAAATTTGAAAAACTCAAAAAGATTTTTTTTATGTGTGTATTTTAGTTTGACACACTTAATGTGGCATATACTTGTGTTTGAATCCCATCTTTTCCGCCCCAATGTGGCTAGAACTCTTGGTTTAGATTGTTAATCCTTATTATGTTCTTTACCATACTTACACGGAGTAGTTGGATTTTTTGTTGATTAAATGGATTCTATTTTTATATGCCTCTATTCACACATGAACGAGCTCATTGGAAATTTTAACTTCATATGTATATTTTAGCTTTGTGAGGTGTTCTCCAACCAATCTTGTCATCTATATATTTGTGACCTAGGAGGACTAGTGCACGTCAAAATCCATTGCACGTGAGATTTGTGATAAATAAAAAAATATTATATATGAATGTGCACGGGGAAGGGCCCCGAAAGGAAATATTATCCTTTGCGAATAGTAAGCCACCGTTTGTTTGGACCTTAAAGAAATACGTGGTCCAAAGGCCTAAAAATAGAATTATGGCATTAAAAAGAAAATAATTGTCAATGCCTATTTTTGTTTGATATATTCATTCAAATATATATGCTTATTGAGGGAGATTGGATGGTATATCAACGGTTTACACAATGTCCATTTATCCTAGTTATACTTTTAATTTCATGACTCTATTGGTTTGTTGAATCATCAAAAGTCTAGGCTTGTATGCATTGTGTATGTTTGTTCATTGAGTTCAATCTATATTGTCACATGAGGTTATATTCAAATATGATGAAATTTGTAATCAATTGAAAACTCCTTGAACATGTTTTAAGTGATTGGGCCTAAATTTAATCGTTACTAGTTCACATCCCAACACTTGTGTTTCCATATGACACATTTTTGCCCTATGAGTGTGAAAAACTTATTGTATTTTATGTCATGTGCGTGTTTATACCTATATATATATATGCGCGTGTCCATCCTTGGTATATCTAGAGTATGTATATATATGATATTTTTTTTGGTCTTTTCCTCCATCTATGCTTTGCTTCATAATTGGTATCTATCTTGTTGCATTCTTTGTTGATATCACATGCTTAATACTTTATGTATCATATTGGTATCATTTTCTTACATCTTAGTTGGTATCCATTATTATTCGTTGGATTATTTATGCTTTTGTAGCCTATATGCTTTCATTCTCTTCACAGTCTAAGCATCATGTTTAAATTAGTTTGTTATCCTTTGTCTATTCATGAACAAAAAATGGGAGAATGATAGGGGAGAAATGGTGTTTATTCCTATTGTACTCAAATCTTAGTTTGGGGGAGATTTAACTTAGGGGGGGTCACTACCTTCTTAGGTAGATCACAGTTGATAAAGGGGAGAATTAATTTAGGGGGCGTATTTATTTTATGCAGTTAATATTCTTGATATTCCCTGTGCGTTTGATAATTTTCTTAAGTGTGCATGAATTCTTCTAAGTGGCAATTTTCATCGTCGGCAAAGATATTGATCCTTGCGTTGTTTGAGTCAAGCATTGTGTTTTTATTTTGGGTGGGACATTTTTATTAGTCTAGTAGAGCTTGACGGCCCTTTAGGATTTTTGTTAGTTTTTGTCCCGGAATAGCCAAAGGGGGAGATTGGTAAGGACACAAATTTCCAATTAAGTCCTTTGTAGTTTTGGCACAATTCCGGACAAAAATGGTTGAGTTATAGAATAGAGCTATTGACCATCCTTCAAGCCTATGACATACTAAAGTTGAAGACGTAGAGGCAAAGTTCATAAAACTTCATCAAATGCCGTGTTTATCGTGCCTCGTTTCTACGTCATCAACATGGTTCCATTGCTCCTAAGGTATGAATGCATTATATATTTATATACGAGCTTGGAAATTTTTTTATTGGGTGTAATTTTTAATTTTCCTAAATGACTTTGTTTTACTTAAAAAAAATATTTGTGGGCTTAACAACTAATATTTCATTTTTCTGACAAGTAGTTCGATCCACACTGGAATCTCGTTCGAACGAGATTACCAGGTCATTCGAACGAACTGACATCTCGTTCGAACGAGATGCCAGGTCGTTCGAATGATATTTCTAACGATTTGCTTTTTTCCATTCTAGAACGTCGTTAGTAAATCCATTCGAACGAAAAGTCGTTCGAACGAAATTTGGTGGGAACAGTTATTTTGGACGTTTTTGACAGTTTTCCTAATTTTCCCACTTCTTTTCCCCATTATCTTTTGACAAAACTACTTAGTGCAGAAACCAACTATTTTGAACCAACTTTTTCACTATCCGCCATCTCCTAGAGAGAGTTTTGAGAGTTCAATATTCCAAGAAAAAGTTCATGTTTATGAGTGTCTATTTTTCAAGAAAAATATATTAAACACTCTTGTTTTCGCCCATATTGTTTATTCCAAGTTTCAATATATATATATAGATCTTTCTTGGAGTGTTTGGCACCGGGTTTTCTCTACCACATTGAAGAGATTATTTGGGTTTACTTCTAAATCCCCCAAAGAAGAAGAAGTTTATTTTGGCTGCGGCATTCTCACATGTTGAAAGGCACTATGTGTGGTTGACAGTTGCTTCCTAGTTCCTCATTGGTGGATTTCAAGGTTCCGGTGGAGTCCGAGATTGTCAACTAAGCGGAGGTCGGTACAAGAAGGAGCATCGGGGCTTGAAAGGAGTCGAGTCGAGTGTTGTAAGTCTTTTTTCTTGTATATGTAAAATACCATACTTAGTGGACTTAAGTCTACGGCCATCCGAGGTTTTTTTCCCGCTGTCATTTTTTTCTCGTATATCGCGGCGTAGTGGTTTCTTCGTTGATTTTATCTTTTGCAAAATCACCTAGAATGCATGCTTAGGTAAAAAGATAAAATTTGGTTTAAATCACTACTTACTTAATTTGGTGCTAAATTAATTTGGGTATATATATATTAATTTAATTCAAGTCATCGTTTAATTTGATAAAATTGGTTTGGCCTAATTTGGTAATACTGAAAACATGACTTAGGAAAATTTCTAGGACTTGGTTTAAATTGGTTTAATTGAAATATCCATGTGTCGTTTAATTTAATTTCCCTTTGGTTCAATTTTAATTTGGATGAAATTAAAATTTGGTGTTTGTGTGTGTTTATCTGAACCATCTCGCTTCCGCATCTTTAAAAGGAAATTGAAAATTATCTTTTGTTTTAGGATTTTAAAATTGGGGGCCTCGTGTTCCAACAAGTGGTATCAGAGATGGAGCGCTAATTTATCGCGTCAAAGATCCGTTTTTCGGTTTTTATAATTTTTGTGCTCCTTGTATTTTTAAGTGGTTCAATTTTTGACTCACTCTCATTTTTTTGTTTCTGTTTCTCTCGATGGGACGTCTTAATGATAATTTATCCATATCTAATGATAAGGAAGTTTTTTCTATTCGAGAGGAATTTAATGGGATTAATAAGTGTAATGATAAATTAAGGGAATTAAAATTTCATATTTGCAAAAAGAATTAAATTTCTTGAAGATGAAAATTCTTGTTTTAAATCTAAAGTTGAGTTTTTGCAAAACTCCCTATCTCAAAAAGATATTTTTCATGAAAATCTCATGGACATAAATTATAATTTTAATATTTTAGAAAAGTCCAAGAAAGAGACTGATTGTCGAGAAAAGACTCTTAGGGACATGTTCGCTCACATTGAGGGGGAGCGTGCTAACCTTCTAGGAGTTATAGAAAATTTAAGAAGGAGTCCCGTAAAATTGAGGAGTCTTATTTATTACTTGAGTCCAAAATTTTAAAAATAACAAATGACTTACAAGACTCGAGTACTAGTTGTAATGGTTTTAGTTCATCTTGTTCAAATATTTTCGTTGCTAAAGCTAAGACCATTGTTTGTTTTAGAGGGTCGACTTTATCCAAGGACTTTAGAAAAGGTCACACCGTAGGTATCATTCCTCGTGTTTTCACATGCTTGCATTGTGGTAGGAAAGGTCACCTTAGGTCATTTTGTTTCGATCTTAAAAGAAGTCCTAGGAAGTCTATGTCTAGCATTTCATTAGTTCCCAAATCCCATCATTTTAAATATACATCTATTGGGGTTAGGAAATCATTTTTAGAGGCGCTAGATATTAGATTTGTTGATTCTCATTTCCTTTCACATGAAACCTCCCTTGCTAAATCAAAAGGTTGAATGTGTTAGTTTTTTTTGCATACTCTAGTTCTTTGTGCTTCCTATTATATATCATTGCTACGTGTATGCATGTTTAATCATTTTCTAGTCTATGATCCATGCTTAATCACATGATAGAATAATGATTTTTGTTTATATTTTGTGTTATATTTCCTTCATTTTTGTTTGCATTAAATGAAAAATACAAAAAGATTTTTGTTTATCATTTGTGTTTTACCCTTTTCGTAATTTATGCTTAATGAAAAATACAAATGATTTTTGTGTGCCTTTTGAGTAAATATTTATATTTTTGGTTAAAATTTTGAAAAACTCAAAAAGATTTTTTTTTATGTGTGTATTTTAGTTTAACACACTTTATGTGGAATATACTTGTGTTTGAATCCCATCTTTTTCGCTCCCATGTGGCTAGAACTTTTGGTTTATATTGTCAATCCTTATTATGATCTTTACCATGCCTACATGGAGTAGTTGGATTTTGTGTTGATTAAATGGATTCTATTTTTATAGGCCTCTATTCACACATGCTTGAGCTCATTTGAAATTTTAACTTCATATGTATATTTGAGCGTTGTGTGGTGTTCTCCTACCAATCTTGTCATCTAAATATTTGTGACCTAGGAGGACTAGTGCATGTCAAAATCCATTGCACGTGAGATTTGTGAGAAATAAAAAAATATTATATATGAATGTGAACGGGGAAGGGCTCCGAAAGGAATTATTATCCTTTACAAATAGTAAGCCACTGTTTGTTTGGAACTAAAAGAAATACGTGGTCCAAAGGCCTAAAAATAGAACTATGGCATTAAAAAAAAAAATAATTGCCAAGGCCTATTTTTTTTTAAAAATAATTGCCAAGGCCTATTTTTTGATATATTCATTCAAATATATATGCTTATTGAGGGAGATTGGATGGTATATCAACGGTTTGCACAATGTCCATTTATCCTAGTTGTACTTTTAATGTCATGACTCTATTGGTTTGTAGAATCATCAAAAGTCTAGGCTTGTATGCATTGTGTATGTTTGTTCATTGAGTTCAATCGTTATTGTTACATGAGGCTATATTCAAATGTGATGAAGTTTGTAATCAATTGAGAACTCCTTGAACATTTTTAAGTGATTGGGTCTAAATTTAATCGTTACTAGTTCACACTCCAACACTTCCGTTTCCATATGACACATTTTTTACATACGAGTGTGAAAAACTTATTGTATTTTGTGTCATGTGCATGTTTATACCTATATATATATATGCCTGTGCATCCTTGGTATATCTAGAGTATGTATATATATGATATTTTCTTTTGGTCTTTGCCTTGCTTCCTAGTCCATCTATGCTTTAGTTCATAATTGGTGTCTATCTTTTTGCATTCTTTATTGATATCACATTCTTAATACTTTATGTATCATATTGGTATCATTTTCTTGCATCTTAGTTGGTATCCGTTATTATTCGTTGGATTATTTATGCTTTTGTAGCCTATATGCTTTCATGCTCTTCACACTCTAAGCATCATGTTTAAATTATTTTGTTATCCTTTGTTTATTCCTGAACGAAAAGGGGGAGAATGATAGGGGGAGAAATTATGGCTATTCCTATTGTACTCATATCGTAGTTTGGGGGAGATTTAACTTAGGGGGAGTCAGAACCTTCTTAGGAAGATCACAGTTGATAAAGGGGAGAATTAATTTAGGGGGAGTATTTATTTTATGCATTTAATATTCTTGATATTCCTTATGCGTTTGATAGTTTTCTTAAGTGTGCAGGAATTCTTCTAAGTTGCAATTTTCATCGTCGACAAAGATATTGATCCTTGGGTTGTTTGAGTCAAGCATTGTATTTTTATTTTGGGTGGGACATTTTTATTAGTCTAGTAGAGCTTGACGGCCCTTTAGGATTTTAGTTAGTTTTTCTCCCGAAATAGCCAAAGGGGGAGATTTGTAAGGACACAAATTTCCAATTGAGTCCTTTATAGTTTTGGCTCAATTTCGGACAAAAACGGTTGAGTCATGAGATTGAGTTATTGACCATCCTTCAAGCCTATGACATACTAAAGTTGAATACGTAGCGTCCAAGTTCATAAAGCTTCATTAAATGTTGTGTGTATTGTGCCTCGTTTCTACGTCATCAACATGGTTCCATTGCTCCTAAGGTATGAATTCATTATATATTTATATATGAGCTTGTAAAAAATTTTATTGGGTGTAATTTTTAATTTTCCTAAACGACTTTGTTTTACTAAAAAAAATATTTGTGGGCTTAACAACTAATATTTCATTTTTTCGAACACGTCGTTCGATCCACGCTTGAATCTCGTTAGAACGAGATTGCCAGTGTAACAACCCTCGCTTTTGAGAACTGATTTTTATATTAATTTATTGCATGACGTAATTATATAAAATGCCAGAATTTGAAGTAAATATTAATTGAATCAATTAAAAGTTAATATTTACTAAATTGTTGCATATTTAATGTATGTGTATGTAAATATCCCCCTGTTGAGTTTCATGGTGTCATAAGATTTAAATGACATTTATGGTTTGAAATGAAACCGAAACTTGAAATGGGTTATAAAATTTTCAAATGATAATTTGGAGGACGTAGTTAGTCCCGAAACGTGCGAGATAGTCAAAATAAGTGTCATATTGTATTTTTATGTTCCGGGCACTTTTGACTCGTTTGGACTTAATTGTGTAGTTACGAATCATTTTTATTGCAGTATTAACCACTTAAGTTGGGAATTGTAGACTAATGCCACGATCTAAGTCTTGCTTAGCCTTTTATTTCTCTTAAGTGTATATCCTAACCTAGAGAGAAAGAGAGAGGAAGAGAAATTGTAGAGAAAAAAAAAGAGATTGGAGATTGAAGATTGGGATTGCTTCTACCAAGAGAAAATCTGAGTTTGCAAGCTTAAGGCAAGTTTTCTACTTGCTAATATGTGATTTAAGATGAATATTTGGTATTTATAGTTGTGTATTAGTTATGGGTTATCAATGTTAGGGTTTTATTGGGTTTATGAGTTTTAAATCCTTGGAGGTTGATCTGGATATTCATTGATGTAAATGGTAGTAGTTAGATGTATTTATAATGTATTGGTGGCCATAAATGATCTTGGTTTGAATGGATTTGAGTTGGGGAAATTTAGGAGTCCAAGACCCCATAGCCAAACTTGGCAAATTCGCAAGGGCGAATCGATTCGGCCCCTGGGCGAATCGATTCGCATAGGGTCAGTTTCCAGGTCTGCTTGAACCGAATCGATCCGGCCGGCAGTTTGTAGAATCCCAGGTTTTCTTGTCCGAATCGATTCGCTTTTTTGGAAAATTGATTCTCTAGGGCGAATCGATTCGGCCCTAGGGCGAATCGATTCGTTTTCCTACTTTTTTGAGTTAATTTTATAACTCAAATCTAGTTCATTTTCTTTAGGTTTAGGACCTAGGAACCTTCTTGTATGAAGTAAACTTAGAGTCCTAGAGTTCTAGATAAGTTAGTTGACTATCCTACATTAGAAATGGATTATGTGGGGGTTATTTCGGGGGTGTGCAAATTGATGTTAGTGCGTTTCTTTCCTTTACTAAATTAGTAGGAGTCTAAGGGATTGTAAAGTCATGTTTGGATACTTTAGAGGCTCAATCGAAGTACGATAGTCTTTGTGGATTATTATAACCCTAAATAGTTTTGAAGAATATATTGGGAGTTTATTTATTCATTGAGGTTATTATGATGACGTGAACTACATCTAGCTCGGGATAACTATAATGCTTTTGATAAAATGGAAATGGATTTGGAAATGAATAGAGTAAATGATAATTTATTTAATCATGATTTGGTAATTAATAAATGGCTTAAACACACCCTCTCTAAATGCCATCATAAGGGAATTTCTCGCGTGAGGTGAAGCCCCCTGGCTAGTGAATGCAGGGTGGATATAGTCCTAGGCTATATGAGCGCTTGTTGTATATTTTATACGATGGTGAGGTAATTCCGGGTGTGATTATGACTCTCTCGCATGCATATGGCCGCTTCCCGATGTCTTGCGTTATAGGTGCCTAGGTGGTCTTGGTATATAGGCCCTTGAAGATGATGGTCATTTAGGGGCGTGCAAAGTGGGAAAACTCGGACGGGCAGTCTTAGAATCTTATATATATATATATATATATATATATATATATATATATATATATATATATATATGATTATAACTATTCTTAATAAAGTGGGACTTGATGGATTATAAATGCCATAAAGAGCATAATGAAATGCCATAAAGATCATACAATTGAGATAAATGCCACAAAGAGCGTATGATTGTAATTATGTTTCCTGATAAGGAACATAAATGATGAAATGTAATAATGATACTAATGGAGATTTTAGTTAATGATACTCATTTGTATTCTCTTACATAATTGAATTAAATTTATGATCGTCTAAACTTCTTTAGTTCATGCTTTAAAACTGTGTAGTTAAATTCTCATCTTTATCCATCATGACTACCTATTCATAACTTTCATACCCTGTATTCATCTGGTGATCATATAAAATCGGGCCCTGACCCGTTCATACTTCTTGTTGTGCATGAATCTTGTGTTCGCTCAAGTGCTCCGCCGCAAGGACGCCCACACTGACTCTCCCATTCCGGTGAACTTTTTGGGAGCCGTGATATTTTGTGGATATTACGGGATATTTTGTATAGACGCCTTCATTTTTGTACTCTAGTTATGATCGGGTCTTTTATTCGGGCATGTGGCCCAAACTCCTGTAACTGTTTAATGAATGTAATATGTAGCTTAATGAATTTGTAATACATTGTATGTACCTATTGACCGACAGCATATTCGGTCCCCATACTATATACTGGTTGTTGTAATATATGTTCTTGGGGTTTCCACTTTCTTTTTCAATTATGGGTTGTTTAAAATGCTTTCTTTAAATCATAAAACAAAATTTTTGGCAATCCGTTTTCTGAAATATTGAGTTGTTTTCCCGTATACTCATTATATTATTACGATGATGAGAATGATTCCATCCATGATTCCTGTTATATTAGAGTATCAGGCTGGCCACCCCTTATTTTGGTGAGTGGGTTGTCACAGATGGTATCAGAGCATCAGGTTCTAGAGTCTTTAGGATCTATGCGGACTTATCACGTTCTACCGTAGTGTTCTTTGATATAGAGCTTATTGCTAGGACTGCTTTGTTTCTTATGTTGCGATCTTATGCGAAATTAGATTGTTTTATGTAATATTCTAACTCTATTGTTCCTTTATCACAGATGCCGCCTAAGAGAGGCCGCCCCGCTTGACGCAATAGAGTAATAGAAGGGGATGATGTGTGACACCCCGCTTAATTAAATACCGGGCAATCAATCCTTTATTAAATTAAAATTAAGGTGAACAATTGGTTCATTCTTAGCATCACTGTCGCAAATTAAAATTTTCGAATTTAAACACCCTGATTAATTAAGCAAAGTGTCAAAACCATTTACAACCTTATTTTCATTTTATTAAATCCAATTATAAAACCTTTGACCATTAACATTTTAAGAGTCACACATTAAGTATAAGAATATAAATGAACATTCAAGAGTTTAACCATAAATAACAAGTTCCAACTTTAAAACACTAAAGGAAAACATCCCGACAATAATAAATCCCGAAGTAAAGATACTGAAAATAAAAGAATTACAATCTCTGACAAAACCAATTGAATAATGGAAAAAGGGCGACACATGCCCCACTGGATAAAACTGAACTAGAAGTGGAGTCAATAATGAAGTCGTCTAAGCAATGGCCTGTAACTCCCACAAAAGCTACATCATGTTCCATCCAAAGAGTCCTAAGCATGACGCCCCCGTGGCTGGGCACCTGTAATATATATATATACACACACACAAGAGAGCAGAGATAACAGCAAACGGGTCAGAGCCCGATTGTAAAACAGTTTTAAAATAGTTTAGCAAGTATTTAAAATGCTTACCGGCTAATGCAACAATCATATTAGTATGCGACACTCTCTTGAGAATTCTCACCTCTCATCTAGTGTGAACGTCTACCGTACTAATGAATCTCATATATCTCTCTAACTTATTCTCCATAAGTCTTAACACGTGAAATTAAGGTTATGACATTCACTTTAGAAAATCTATCTCTTCCAGATTTCTCACGTTATTTAGAAAAATTTCGTATCGTTATAAAGTTTCCGAATACTTATAATGAAGTGAAACATTTATTCTTTTTTTAACTACTTATACGCACAATATAAAGTTCCCATATAGATATACGGATATATTTGTTACACATATAATATATATACAAATGGCACCCCACATAAAATCTATGGTGCAAAGTTTCCATAATTAAGTATATATATACCAATCACTCATATAATATATATATACTAACGGCACCCCACATAAAAACTATGGTACTGGAATACTCTGCTATCAAGTCCCCGTATCACTCGTACTAAGGGAATACTAGTTCGAAATCACTCTCGAACTGTATTAACACAAAACATATACAAATGGAGGCGAAGCATAGTTCCCAGTCCTAAGAGGTCAGCACATACCCACACGTCTCTTAGGACGGTCTGACTATCAATAAGATAGCCTATACCAAGGAATCCTATGTTCTAGGGTACACGTCAATATCCCCCATAAAGGTCCCATCGAGATAAGACTGTCCCGGTGCGAAAGCCGCCGTGATAGCAAGTAGCTCGGGTATGATTTTTACACATAAATAATATATGCACAATCACACCGTCCTATATAAATATGTATTCACATCCACATTATTAAATTAGGTGCGCTCACGACCCATAATTATAATTATCCGTTATTACACATTTTACTCGATTACTTCAGATAACTGACTCGTTCATTTTATTCTCGTAATTAAGTAATTCTAAACTCTCTTCTCGTCTCTCGAAGTATTATCTTTACTTAAGTACAATTTCAGTAGGCCCTCACTTACCTTCTACTCCAACTTCCTAAATATTTTGATTATTAAATCAGTGCACGTATAATTTTCTAAGTATGAATATCTCCCCGTTTACCCTTTCTTTCCCTTTCACATTAAAGTCCCACATAACGGGGTTTATCTTGACCCTACTGGTCTTTTTTGTGTTCCATTATGTTCTAGCAACCCTAATCAAGATTTACTATGCATAAAATTGGATTAAGCTAACACGAGCAAAAATGCAGTTTTCTAGGAGGGGTCGATCGATCGATGAAAGGGGGTCGATCGATCGATGCTCTGGGCTCGATCGATCGATCAAGAAGTTATGGTGAAACTGCAGAAAATCCAGCTACAGAAATCTTACCCCAAACTCATACAAATCATCATGTTTCAGTCCCAAACTCCCAACAACTCATAGTACAAGTGTTGTATACCCATATAAATAATATCCTACGTAAAACATGTGAGTTTTCATCAAGTATAATCAAAAGAAGAGGGTAGAATCTATATAATTCTCAAGAACCCTAATATTTTCTTTAACTTAGTTTCTTCCATTCTTTTTCTATATTTTCTATCACTAACACATAGAAATTCGTGGTTCAACCTCTACATATGAAATAGATTTTCAGAATATAATCTTTTACCTCTACAACATGTGATTTTTGTCTCCAATTAATGTTCTCCTTCAAGAACACTAATTCTAATCAACCCTAGACTAATATAAAAGAAGCATTAACTTGATTAAAGTAAGATAGATACTTGCCTAAAATTCAAAGTTCTGATTTGTGGAAGAATTTGGTGTGGTTGAGATCCTTGTTGCGCGATCTACCATTTGGCGGTGACGGCGGTGCAATCGGAGGAGTTCTTGGCCTAGAACTCCTTGGAAAGCTTCTCCTCTTCCTCTCTAATGGCCGTCATTAGATTTTGGTTACGTTAACCCTAGAAGACAACACTTACCAACTGATATAACCCTAGCAAATTCGTGGGTTTAATTACCCATAATTACAAAATGTCCAAAATGCCCTCCCGGGGTACTAATTAAGCCTAAAAATGCCCCGAGACCCAAACTAAACCCCCGGGTACACTTTTATGACTATCTCGACCCTTCCGAACACTTTGGTTCACTTAAAACAACCATATGAGAAACTTATAATTTATTCACTTTTATTAATCAAAATTTAGTCTCGACACGACACGGGCGCGTCTTGACTTAAATTTTCAAAATTATCATTTTATTCACTCGTGACATTTAATAGAACCAATATTATATATTATTTTGCTCATTAGTAATATTCGACAAGTTTCCAATGATTACTAACTCTCGTCACGTTAGCAATTATAAAAATAATTAATTTTCGGATTTATATTAAATTAATAACTTACATTAAATTTAATAAATCCCCAAATTTAGAAAGCTTAAAAATACGGGGTATTACATGATGGTCCTCCGCCACTGGCACAGGGAAATATTAATGCTGCTGAGGTAGAAAATATAGTGGTCCAAGCGGTCAATGCAGCAATGACTGTCGTGGTGCAACAAATGCCACAAGCTCAACAACGAGCGTAGAATGCACAAGCTCCTACGGGACCTTCTCCGTGGGAGAGGGTTAGGGAGTCATTTCTAAAGGGACATCCCTCAGAATTTGATGGAGGCTCGGATGTTATTAGGGCTAATCAGTGGAAGAAGGATTTGCAATGCCAACTTCGAATGGTGGAATGTAGTGAAGATAAGAAATAGGTCCTTACTACCTTCAAGCTTGTCGGGTCTACGTTACAATAGTGGGCGTCAATGACTACACCAGAGCAGAGGGATACCATGACTATCACTGATTTTTGGGCTTTGCTTGATCGAAAGTACTTCCCTACAGTAGTTCAGAGGGAGATGAGAAGGAAGCTTCAGTACGTGGTGCAAAGTGAGAGGTCAGTTGCAGAAAATGAAGAGGAGTTCATCCGGTTAGTAAGTTTTGTACCGGATAAGGTGACTCCAGAAGAGAGGAGAATATCCAAGTTTATGGGAGGTTTGCATTAGCGAATAAGATAGCATTTGTTGGGTAATCCAACTTTGCAGACCTTTGGGGATGTGATGAATGTGGCATTGCTTCATTGCCAAGAACATAGATTGTTTGTACAGAATAGCAAGAAGGCTTCAGTAATGGGGCAAGCGGTAAAACCTGAAGGCAATGGGATCAGAGGAGTTGTATCTTCTTCATCCCAATCTTTGGGAAATAAGTAGAAAGAAAGGGATCCCCAACAAGGGGATTTGTCTAAACAGCAACATTTTGGTGGTTTTAATGCGAGTGGCAATAACAATAGGCAGGATCAAGGTGGACCTCCACAGTAACTAGCAGGTAGAGGCAGAAATGGAGGTAGAGGCCATCAGGGCCGAGGTTTCGGGCCATTTCGAAATAATCAAGGGTGAAACCAAGAGAATGAGACAGACCGATGCTTTTAATGCGGAGAGATGGGTCATTACAAGAGGTCGTGTCTTCAGCTGATTAGGGGACATCTTCCTAGGGCTCCACAACAACCATATGTTCAGTTTCCACCACAGGTACCTGACCTGGTTGTTCCTCCACAGCAGGGACAACTACAGTATGGATGGGTTTATCATATTCAGGATGCTATGCTTCCTCCTGCCCCTCTGGGGCTGCCAACGATTGAGGGTAAGTTTCTCATTCAAGGGCATATGGGTTGGGTACTTTTTGATACGGGTGCAACACATTCATTCATTTCTAGAAGTTTTGCTCAGACCACAGAGTTGATAAAATCTATAGAGAGTACCTTTACTAGTGTCGAATCTTCCATGGGTGATGGTTCACTGATTTTCTTTGTTTGTAAACAAATAGGAATTAATCTTGGTAATATATGCTTTGAGGCCGATTTTCTCATCCTTGACATGGTCGAGTATGAGGTGATTTTGGGTATGGCTTGGCTAGTGAAGTATCATGCGATAGTTAATTGCTATGGGAAGAGTATAGTGTTTGCCATTTTAGGGAAATAAATGTTTTTAGTCGTTATGACTCGCTTAGAAGGAGGTACTAGAACTTACTTGTATTGTATTGCAGAGGAGACTGATCGGGATGTAATTATTTCCCTAGATTCTATTCCGGTTGTTAGAGACTTCGAAGATGTTTTTTGGGAAATACCGGGTTTGGCTCCTAGTAGGGAGATTGAGTTTGTGATTGATTTAGCGTCAGGAACTCGACCAATTGCGAGAGCTCCTTATCGTATGGCTCCTGTTAAAATGAGGGAGTTGAGAGACCAAATTCAGTAGTTGTTGGAACAGGGATTTATTCAGTGTAGCACATCGTCGTGGGGCGCTCCGGTGTTGTTTGTGAAGAAGAGGGATGGATCTCTCCGGTTATGTGTTGACTATAGAGAGTTGAATAAAGTCACCATCCGGAACAAATACCCTTTGCCTCGTATTGATGATTTGTTTGATCAACTTAGGGGAGTGTCGTACCTCTCTAAGATCGATTTGAGAACGGGGTATCACCAGTTGCGGATACGGGAGCAAGATGTGTCCAAGACTGCTTTCCTAACGAGATATGGGTCTTATGAATTTTTGGTTATGCCTTTCGGACTAACCAATGCCCCCGTCGTATTTATGGACCTCATGAATAGGGTGTTTCGGGACTTCCTGGACCAGTTTGTTATTGTATTCATCGATGACATCCTAGTTTATTCTCAGACAGAATCTGACCATGCTACTCATTTGCGGTTGGTCCTGCAAAGGTTGAGGGATCACCAATTGTATGCCAAGTTCGAGAAGTCTGGATTTTAGTTACAGGAAGTTTAGTTTTTGGGCCATATTGTGTCATCCCAGGGTATTTCGATGGACCCAAGCAAAGTGGTTGCGGTGAAGGAGTGGGGTCATCCCACAACACCTACAAAAATTCATAGTTTTATGGGTTTGGCGGGTTATTACCGTCGATTCATCAAGGGTTTATCCAAAATTTCTAGTCCTTTGATAAACTTAACCCGAAAGGGGTGCGGTTTGTGTGGGATAATGCTTGTTAATCTGCTTTTGATGAGCTTAAGGAGAGGTTGACTTCTGCTCCAGTCCTTGCGTTGCCAAAGCCAGGATTGGGATATTTAGTCTTTACCGATGCATCTCTACAAGGTTTGGGAGGTGTACTTCAACAAGAGCGACGGGCTATTACTTATGCTTCTCGCAAGCTGAAGCCTCATGAGATGAATTATCTGGTGCATGATTTGGAGCTTATCGCGGTTTTCTTTGCCTTGAATATTTGGAGGCATTATCTCCTGGGGGAGAAATTTAGTCTTTTCACGGACCATAAATCGTTGCAGTATTTATTTTCACAAAAGGATTTGAATATATGACAACGCTGATGGTTGGAGTTTGTGAAAGACTATCAATTTGACATCCATTATCGTCCGGGAAAGGCAAATGTGGTAGCGGATGCTTTGAGTAGAAAGCCCAAAGAGGAGTTAGCGGACGTATGGAAGGCAAAATGGAAAGAGCTCAGTCAGGAGGACACAGTTGGTAGGGCGTTCATGTTTGTGATGACCGTTATGCTTACTATTTTGGCAAGGGTTGTAGAAGCCCAAGGAAGGTACCAAGGTTGTCAGGCCCATATACGCAAATTTTTGTCCGAGGGAGCGGAATCCCACTCGATAAGTTCAGAGGGTGGATTACATTTTCACGGGAGACTCAACGTCCCGGATGAAGGGGATTTGAGAAAGGTTGTGATTGCAGAATCTCATGGGTCAAAGTTTTTGGTACATCCTGATGGGGACAAGATGTATCAAGACATTCGTCGTCAGTATTGGTGGCCAGGCATGAAGCGGGATATTTCAGAGTTTGTATCCCAATGCACTACTTGTAAATTGGTCAAGATAGATCATCAGCGACCGACAGGTTTATTGCAACCGTTGGAGATTCCGGAGTGGAAATGGGAGAGCATATAGATGGACTTTATTACGGTCTTACTGAGGTCACAGAGTGGTTATGATTTTATCTGGGTGATTTCGACCACTTGACTAAGTCGTCACACTTCCTACCCGTGCGCACAGATTATGATACCGCTCGCTATGCCCAGCTGTACATCGCGGAGGATGTTAGACTCCATGGGGTGCCTTTAAATATAGTTTCTGACCGAGATAAGATTTTTATTTATCCCTTTTGTCGAAGTTCCCAAGAAGCTATGGGAACCGAACTGAAGTTAAGCCCTTCTTATCATCCTCAAACAGATGGGCAGACAGAAAGAGTTAACTAAATGTTGGAGGATATGCTCCGAATGTGTATGCTCGACTTCAAAGGTGGTTGGGAATAATATCTCCCTTTGGTAGAATTTTCCTATAATAATTCATACCAATTTACTATTGGGATGGCGCCCTATGAAGCTTTATATGGTAGACCATGTAGATCACCCACTTGTTGGTTGGAGGTGGGCGATAATAAGTTTCTTGGACCTCAAATGATCCAAGATACTTCTTCCAAGGTTGAACTCATCCAAAATCGCATTCAAAAACCTCAATATCGACAAAAGAGCTATGCCGATGCGAGTAGAAGGCATGTAGAGTTGCAAGTTGGAGATTATGTTTTGGTGCAGGTGTCACCAATGAAAGGCATAAAGCGATTCAGAAAGAAAGGAAAGCTTGCGCCGCATTATGTTGGACCTTTTCCTATCACTGCCAAAGTAGGTCCAGTGGCGTATCAACTTGCCTTATCGAACCCCCTTACAACAAATCCATGATGTGTTCCATGTTTCCTCTTTGAAGAAGTATAAGAGGTGTGAAGGTGCCCTTTGGCATATTCATTTTGAGGATATCGATTTGCAACCTGACATTTCATATGAAGAATAACAGGTTGCTATCTTAGAGCATGGGGAGCGTAGGTTGAGGTCTCGAGTGGTGCCCTTGGTGCGAGTCCAATGGATTCATCAAAATGCCAAGGAATCGACGTGGGAACGTGAGGATGATATGCGAGAAAAGTATCTGCATCTCTTCTTGCAAGGTACGCTTGAATTTTGGGGGAAAAATTCAAGCTTAAGGGGGGGAGTATGTAATAACCCTTGCTTTTGAGAACAGATTTTTATATTAATTTACTGCATGAAGTAATTATATAAAATGCCTGAATATGAAGTAAATATTAATTGAATGAAATAAAAGTTAATATTTACTAAATTGTTGCATATTTACTGTATGTGTATGTAAATATCCCCCTGTTGAGTTTTTTGCTGTCATAAGATTTAAATGACATTTATGGTTTGAAATGAAACCGGAACTTGAAATGGATTATAAAATTTCCAAATGATAATTTGGAGGATGTAGTTAGTCCCGGAACGTGCGAGATAGTCAAAATAAGTGCCATATTGTATTTTTATGTTCTGGGCACTTTTGACTCGTTTTGACTTAATTGTGTAGTTGCGAACATTTTATTGCGGTATTAACCACTTAAGTTGGGAATTGTAGACTAATTCCATGATTTAAGTCTTGATTAGCCTTTTATTTCTCTTAAGTGTATATCCTAACCTAGAGAGAAAGAGAGAGGAAGAGAAATTGTAGAGAAAAGAGAAGAGATTGGAGATTGAAGATTGGGATTGCTTCTACCAAGAGAAAATCTGAGTTTGCAACTTTAAGGCAAGTTTTCTACTTGCTAATATGTGATTTAAGATGAATATTTGGTATTGATAGTCGTGTATTAGTTATGGGTTATCAATGTTAGGGTTTTATTGGGTTTATGAGTTTTAAATCCTTGGAGGTTGATCTGGATATTCATTGATGTAAATGGTAGTAGTTAGATGTATTTATAATGTGTCCATAAACGATCTTGGTTTGAATGGATTTGAGTTGGGGAAATTTAGGAGTCCAAGACCCCATAGCCAAAGTTGGCAAATTCTTTAGGGGGAATTGATTCGGCCCCTGGGCGAATCGATTCACATAGGGTCAGTTTACAGGTCTGCTTGGACCGAATCGATTCGGCCAAGCCGAATCGATTCGGCAGTTTGCAGAATCCCAGGTTTTCTTGTCCGAATTGATTCACTTTTTGGGCGAATCGATTCGTTTTCCTATTGTTTTGAGTTAGTTTTATAACTCAAATCTAGTTCATTTTCTTTAGGTTTAGGACCTAGGAACCTTCTTGTATGAAGTGAACTTAGAGTCCTAGAGTTCTGTATGAGTTAGTTGACTATCCTACATTAGAAATGGTTTATGTGGGGGTTATTTCGGGGGTGTGCAAATTGAGGTTAGTGCGTTTCTTTCCTTTACTAAATTAGTAGGAGTCTAGGGGATTGTAAAGTCATGTTTGGAGACTTTAGAGGCTCAATAGAAGTATGATAGTCTTTGTGGATTATTATAACCCTAAAAAGTTTTGAAGAATATATTGGGAGTTTATTTATTCATTGAGGTTATTATGATGACGTGAACTACGTCTAGCTCTCGATAACTATAATGCTTCTGATAAAATGGAATTGGAATTGGAATTGGAAATGAATAGAGTAAATGATGATTTACTTAATCATGATTTGGTAATTAATAAATGGCTTAAACACACCCTCTCTAAATGCCATCATAAGGGAAGTTCGCGCGTGAGGTGAAGCCCCCTGGCTAGTGAATGCAGGGTGGATATAGTCCAAGGCTATATGAGCGCTTGTTGTATATTTTCTGCGATGGTGAGGTAATTCCGGGTGTGGTTATGACTCTCCCGCAGGCATATGGCCGCTTCCCGATGTCTTGCGTTATAGGTGCCCAGGTGGTCTTGGTATATAGGCCCTGGAAGATGATGGTCATTTAGGGGCGCGCATAGTGGGGAAACCTGGACGGGCGATCATAGAATCTTATATATATATATATATATGATTATAACTATTCTTAATAAAGTGGGATTTGATGGATTATAAATGCCATAAAGAGCATACAATTGAGATAAATGTCACAAAGAGCATATGATTGTAATTATGTTTCCTGATAAGGAACGAAAATGATGAAATGTAATAATGAGACTAATGTAGATTTTAGTTAATGATACTCATTTGTATTCTCTTACATAACTGAATTAAATATATGATCATCTAAACTGCTTTAGTTCATGCTTCAAAACTGTGTAGATAGATTATCATCTTTATCCATCATGACTACCTATTCATAACTGTCATACCCTGTATTCATCTGGTGATCATATAAAACCGGGCCCTGACCCGTTCATACTTCTTGTTGTGCATGAATCTTGTGTCCGCTCAGGTGCTCCGCCGCAAGGACGCCCGCACTGACTCTCCCATTCCGGTGAACTTTTTGGGAGCCGTGATATTTTGCGGATATTACGGGATATTTTGTATATATGCCTTCATTTTCGTACTCTAGTTATGATCGGTTCTTTTATTCGGGCGTGTGGCCTAAACTCTTATAATTGTTTATGAATGTAATATGTAGCTTAATGAATTTGTAATACATTGTATGTACCTGTTGACCGACAGCATATTCGGTCCCCATACTGTATACTGGTTGTTGTTGTAATATATGTTCTTGGGGTTTCCACTTTCTTTTTCAATTATGGGTTGTTTAAAATGCTTTCTTTAAATCATAAAACAAAATTTTGGCAACCCGTTTTCTGAAATATTGAGTGGTTTTTCCGTATACTCATTATATTGTTACGATGCTGAGAATGATTCCATCCGTGATTCCTGTTATATTGGAGTATCGGGCTGGCCACCCCTTATTTTGGTGAGTGAGTTGTCATAGCCAGGTGGTTCGAACGAACTGACATCTCGTTTGAACGAGATACTAGGTCATTCGAACGAGATTTCTTATGATTTTCCTTTTTTTGTTCTGGAACCTCATTAGTAAATCCGTTCGAATGAAAATTCGTTCGAATGAAATTTGGCGGGAACAATTATTTTGGGCATTTTTGACAGTTTCACCACTTTCCCCACTTATTTTCCCCACTATCTTTTGACAGAACTACTTAGTGCGAAAACCAACTATTTTGAACAACTTTTTCACTATCCTGCACCTCCTAGAGAGAGTTTTTATAGTTCAATCTTCCAAGAACAAGTTCATGTTTATAGGTGTCTATTTTTTAAATTTTTTTTTATTAAACACTCTTGTTTTCACCCATATTGTTTATTCTAAATTTCAATATATATACATCTTTCTTGGAGTGTTTGGCACCAGGTTTTATCTACCACATTGAAGAGATTGTTTGGGTTTACTTCTAAATCCCTCAAAGAAGAAGAAGTTTGTTTTGGCTACGGCATTCTCAAATGGTAAAAGGAACTATGTGTGGTTGACGGTTGCTTCCTAGCTCCTCATTGGTGGATTCCGAGGTTCCGGTGGAGTCCAGGATTGTCAAATAAGCGGAGGTCGGTACAAGAAGGAGCATCGGGGCTTGAAAGGAGTCGAGTCAAGTGTTGTATGTCTTTTTGCTTGTACTTGTAAAATACCATACTTAGTGGACTTAAGACTAGGGTCGTCCGAGGTTTTTTCCCGTTATGGGTTTTTCCTCGTACATCGCGGTGTAGTGGTTTCTTTGTTTATTTTAGCTTTTTCAAAATCACCTAGAACGTATGCTTAAGTAAAAAGATCAAATTTGGTTTAAATCACTACTTACTTAATTTGGTGCAAAATTAATTTGGGTATATATTAATTTAATTCAAGTCGTCGTTTAATTTGATAAAATTGGTTTGGCCTATTTTGGTAATATTGAAAACATGACTTAGGCAAATTTGTAGGACTTGGGTTAAATTGGTTTAAGTGAAATATCCATGTGTCGTTGAAAGAGTTGGCGCTTGCGTTCAATTAAGAAATAATATAATAAACACTTTTTAACCCAAACAGACCCTAAACATGCAACTAGGTGTGAATGAAACAATATGAAATCATGCACGAGTTATTCAAACACACATAATTGAGGAAAAATCCCCCACAGGGGCAAAACCATTTATTTTCACTATAATTTGTAAGAAAACGGCTTACAATCGAATTACAATGAAAATACAAGTTGACTAAGAATTACCCTCAGGTATCAGATTCTGTAGTCGCGGCTGGAATTATCCATTTCCAGTAGGGCTGCAATGAAGAGGAAGAAACGGTCCACTTCACAAGGGTTGAACAACAACAATGGTGTTCTTGGGTTACCAAACTTGATTCACATAGATATGGAAGATGTGTGAATCTAAAAACCTAGAATCATAGGACTCAATAGGTGAAGACTTTAGGGTTGATATGCTCTGAAAAATGTGGGAAAGTCTTAAGGAAACCATCTTCTGATCGTGGTATAAATAAGGTAGCCATAGCCCTAAAAAATCTAAAACACGATCTGGGAAATTCTATCCAGGGCGGACCGGTCCGGTCCTGAGGCGGATCGGTCCAATAGCGGATCGATTCTTTTAATTTGAAGCAGATTCGGTTCGCAATCGGTTTGGTGCTCTCTGGATACAATTTGCAAGGCGGACCGGTCCGGGACTGAGCGGATCGGTTCGCTGGCGGACCGGTTCCTTTTTTATTTCAGCAGATCGGTCCGGGGTAGTCAGCGGCGGATCGGTTCGTTTTAATTTCAGGCGGACCGGTCCGGCTGACTGGATTTCTGAATTCTTCCTTTCTTTTGATCTTCGGATTCCGTTGATGATGAATGGACTTTGAATCTTTGCAACGGTGTTACGGCTAATGATATATACAAGTATGTTGGACAAAAATGTCCTTACAAATCTCCCCCTATGTCTATGCCAGAACAAATATAAAAAATCCGAATTATCTATAATCACAATTCCTATACAGATCTACCCTTCCATGAACCCAAAAACTGAAAGTGGTACAAATGACTAAGGCTGCATCGTTTGTTCTTCGAATCTTCAGAAATCTCACCGCTTTTCTCATCAGGGTGTGCAACATGGGATTATCAAAAGATGTACGTACACACATGAGACAAAGCAAATACCAAGTGACATATCGAGTTTGAAATGAGATAAACATAAGCATATATATCAATTTAAGATGATATTCTCAGAATTTCAAAACTCCCCCATAATCAGATATTTCATTCTCCCCCTTTTTATGATGTCCTCAAATAGACAAATGAGAGAAATAAATCAAGCAATCAAGTACTGGGGTGACACAAGGCATAAAATCACACCATGAAAGATCATAAAACAACCAAGTCGATGATAGCGTAAAAGAAGTGGTGTGATCAACTTCGATAGGAAAATCAATGCATACAAACATGACATAGGTTCACGATGAATATTGGATATACCTAACGAATGAACTCAAATGCTTCCTTTGGTGTAAAAGATTGGAAATATAAGACATTGACTATATCAAATCTACAAATCAAAGCTCAAAGTGATTTCTACACCAATAACGTCCAAAATGATTTTCATGCTTTTTCAGGACTGTCAAGGAAGTGCAAACCCGTTTTTCAATCTCCAACCAAACTCCCTCAGATTTATATTAAAATAGAGGTATACTAAATTCTCAAACTTTGGAGAATTGAAGGTGAAAACCTAAATGGCCCATATATGGCATGTATTGTTTTTTTTATTGCCTTTTCAATTTTTTTTTCGGGCTCTTTTAACCTCTTAGGACCTCGGATATTAAAATTCCTCCATTTTTAGGTCCATTTTAACGGTGGCTTTTGCGCAAAGGATAAGAATCAACTTTCGCAGCCCCTCCCTGTTATGAAAATATACACACAGTCTCACCAAAACGGTTTTTACATGCAATCCAATCTTGTCAAGTTTTATCGCATATTGTACATTGTATAGACAGAATTGAGATAGAAACACTCAAGCCAATATGTGATAGACAAGTGCAATAATCAAATATAGCCGTGCATGTGTGCATTAAAGGATATAGGAGTCAAACATGTAGGAAGATATCACTCATTACATCTCAAGGACTCCAATCAATGTTAAGCACATGGATGAAATGATGTAGCCTCTCAAATCTCTATCAAACAGTCACATGGATATATGGAGTGAAGTTGTGACTTGGCTAACTGAAATGCTCATTCATAAAAGGTGCAAAAACAGAAAAATATTTTTGGCCTTTTTCAAAAAAATATTAAAATCTTTTTGTCCTTTTTCTCAAAATTTTTCTTAAAGGAAAATCTTTTTGTATTTTTTTCAAAAGAAATATAAAAAGCAATAAGAATAAAACAAAACTGTACAACTAAGAAATGGTACATATAAACAGACTAGCAATAGGAAGCATATGATATGAACATGAAGAAGCATCATATTCTAGACATAGACCAACTCCTCAGTCAACTGTGCAAATCCCTAAAGATTTCCTAAGACTCTCAAATCTAAGGGCATCTAAAGGTTTCGTGAAAATATCGGCTAACTGACGGTCGGTAGGAACAAAACTCAGGGATACGACTTTCTCTTCAACTAACTGACGTATAAAGTGCTCACGTATCCTGATGTGTTTTGTGCGTGAATGCTGAACTGGATTGCGGGATATGTCTATCGCGCTCGTGTTATCACAGGAAATGGTCATGGTGTCCTGTGATATCCCATAATCCTCCAGCATTTGCTTCATCCACAAGAGTTGTGTGCAACAACTCCCGGCGGCTATGTACTCAGCCTCTGCAGTGGACAAAGAGATGGAATTTTGCTTCTTGCTCAGCCAGGAGACAAGAGCAGAACCAAAATAGAAACACCCACCAGAAGTGCTCCTACATCCATCTACATCCCCAGCCCAATCTGCATCTGAATAGGCAGACAGACGGTCATCGGTATCAAAGGAATACCAAATCTCGTATGAGAGAGTCCCACTTACGTATTTAATAATACGTTTTAGAGCAAGTAAATGTGACTCTTTTGGAGATGCCTGATATTGCGCACAGACTCCAACGCTAAAGGCGATTTCGGGACGACTGGCAGTCAAGTAGAGGAGACTACCTATCATACTCCAATATAAGGTTTGCTCTATGTCCTTGCCTGAAGTGTCCTTACTAAGCTTGGTAGTGGTACTCATAGGTGTACGTGCATGCTTAGCGGAGTCTAAACCAAATTTCTTCACTAGGTCTCTAGCATACTTGGATTGGGAGATGAACATCCCATCCTCTAACTGACGAACCTGGACACCAAGGAAGAATGTAAGCTCACCAACCATGCTCATCTCAAACTCACTTTTCATCTCCTCCTCAAAGTGGTGAGCATGCCGGGAGCATGTGGATCCAAAGACTATGTCGTCCACATAGACCTGGGCAACCAAAATAGCACCGTCATCTCTCCTGACGAAAAACGTCATATCTACTCCCCCTCTCTTGAAGCCACGAGCTAAGAGATAGGAAGTAAGCCTCTCGTACCAAGCACGGGGTGCTTGCTTCAAACCATACAAGGCTTTCCTCAGATAGTAGACGTGCTCAGGGTGCTGAGGGTCTTCAAACCCTTTTGGTTGTTCCACATAAACCTCCTCCTGTAGAATGCCATTCAGAAAGGCACTCTTTACATCCATCTGATACACCTTGAAGCACAGATGACATGCGAAGGCGAGCAGAAGACGGACGGACTCAAGCCTCGCAACAGGAGCAAATGTCTCCCCAAAGTCTACACCCTATATCTGTGTGTAGCCTTGAGCGACCAACCTAGCCTTATTTCGGATTATGGTACCATTTTCATCCATTTTGTTCTTAAAAATCCACCGGGTACTTATCACATTAATCTCACTAGGTCGGGGGACAAGTTCCCAGACATCATTATTTTTAAACTGAAGCAACTCATCCTGCATAGCAGATATCCAGTGTTCATCCTTGAGTGCTTCTTTATGGTTCTTGGGCTCGACTTTGGACGTGTAGCAAAGATGGCTAATAACGTTCTCTAGCTGAGCACGAGTCCTGACCCCTAGAGTGGGATCACCAACAATGGCAGAAGGGTCATGACTCTTGCGAACCCAAGCATGTGTGTCCCCTAACACAGGAGTAGGGTCCACAGAGTGTGAGAGAGGAACAGGTAAATCACTGTCAGAACAATCCTCATTCTCACACTGAAGGTTAGGATCAATAACCGTCAAAGGTTCATCATCTTGCACAGTAACGTTTATTGATTCCATAATCCTAGAGCTCGTCAGGTTAAATACCCGGTACACTCTACTATTCGATGAATATCCTAGAAATATTCCCTCGTTGCTCTGGGAGTCGAACTTTCCTAATTGATCTCTATCCCGTAGGATGTAGCATTTACTCCCAAAAACACGAAAATACGCCAGGTTGGGCTTCTTTTCGGTCCACAACTCATAAGGTGTCTGTAGTGTGTGTGGACGCAAATAAACCCTATTCACCGTGTGGCATGCAGTAGACACTGCCTCTGCCCAAAATCTCCTAGAAACTTTACGACCTAGAAGCATAGATCTAGCCATCTCTTGGATCGTTCTATTCTTTCTCTCAACAATCCCATTTTGCTGAGGAGTTCTCACATCAGAAAACTCATGTTTGATCCCAAGGCTATCACAATAAAGATCTACTTTTGCTTCCTTAAATTCAGTGCCGTTGTCACTACGTATCCTATTAATAGTGACTCCGTGTTGATTTTGCAGGACACGGTACTTGGTCGTTAAAAACTCTACAGCATCGAATTTCTCTCTCAGAAAACCTACAATGGAGTACCTGGAGAAATCATCTACCATCACGAGGATGTACCTCTTACCACCTAGACTCTCAGTACGAGTGGGACCCATAAGATCCATGTGAATCAACTCCAGAACACGAGAGGTGGTAATGGAATGCAACTTCCTATGAGGACTACGAATTTATTTTCCCAACTGACAGGGTCCACAAACGGTCGAAGATGACTTTCCAAGAGATGGTAAGCCACGCACTAGGTCCTTTTTAGCTAAACGATTAAGATCTCTAACGTTCACGTGACCTAGACGTTGGTGCCACAGATCCATAGGAGTGATCGTGGCGCTGTTGCAGACAAGTGAGGATGTGGGCTCAGTCCCATAGCAATTATCCTCGGTCCTCACCCCTTGCATCAAAAGTTTACCGGCTTGATTGTAGACTTTACACGCGTCCCGGTCAAACTTTACTGCAATATCAGTGTCGCACAGCTGGCTAATGCTGAGAAGGTTTGCTTTCAAACCTTTGACGTACAAAACATTTTTTAGCTTAGGAAAACCAGGTAGCTCGATAGTACCTCGTCCTATAATGCTAGACTTACTCCCATATCCAAAGGTGACTCTGCCATCTTGATAGTCCTCAAGAGTAGTAAAAAATGAGGCATCACCTGTCATGTGTCTGGAGCACCCACTATCAAAATACCACTGAGAAGTATTATGTGCTTTGAGAGCAACATGAACAACAAAAGCCTTTTTATATTTCTTAGGTACCCAAGTCGAGATGACCTTTTGTTTGCCTTTGTTGTTGTTGGTTTTAGCTGGAATGTGAGAAGCATTCACTAACGGCGAAGACATCCATCAGAATTCTTTCATCAAACTCTGAGTCGTGGCAGCTAAGAACTCAACTCTCTCTCTCAGACTAGAAAATTTATCAGTATGACGTGGTGGAGTAGTATTACGTCGTGTCCGACCCATGCTATAGCAAGATACCCTAAGGTGGCCTTTTCTTTTGCAATAAGTACAAAAGAGCATAGTCAAAGGTGGACCTTGGTTTGCTTTTCTTGGTCGAACTCTCCTTCGAGGTTTTTTACGGTGACCATAAGGAGTTGTAGTAAACTCAGGAACTGGACCAGGTGCAATTTGGGACGTGGAGGCACCATCAAACCCAATTCCTTGCCTGTCACCAAAACCTAAAGCGGGACCGAGGAGCATCTTTCCCATCTTCCCAGATCTGTCCTCGATTTGTACCTTGACTTTCCTAGCTCTCTCAAGGTCATGAGTAAGCTGAGCAACAAGGGCTTCAAGTTTCTTTCGAGTCTCCATGGAGGAATGGAGCTCACTAGTAAGACTGGCCACTTGTTTAGTCAAGTCCGCTTTCTCTTTCTCAAAACTGCTCTCTCTCTCTCTCTAAGCAAATTCTCTTTACTAACCCAGACAGACTCTCTCTCTCTCATGGAGGTGCAGGTGGAGGACTCTCTCTCTCTCGTCTCTTCTAACTCTTCTTCTAACGCGGTGATCCTAAGAACTAATGCCTTGTTACGTTTTTTAGTTTTGAAAGACTCATTATATAGCTCAGCGTAGGCGCGTTGAAGATTACTCTCGTCCTCACTACCTTCCTCCTCCCCCTCACTTTCTTCGCTCTCATTGTCGAGGTGTCCCTGTGAAGCATCATCCTCATCGTCGTGAGGAGAACTAGGAGTATTCACATGACTAGCCATGAACGCGATGAAGTTACGCTCATGCGGTGACTCATCTCCCGAGTCCACCGACTCGACCTCACTGTCGTCACTAAGGGTAGCATTTAGGACAGCTTTACCCTTTTCCCTATTCAGACAAGTGGCACACTCAAACACTCTGTGTCCCTTACCGTCGGACTCAAAACACCTCTCACTGTCTTTAGGGGGTTCTTTGAAATCTTTCTTTTCAAACTTATTTTTCTGAAAATTCTTTTTATCTTTGAAGTTACCACCTTTTTTAAATTTCAGAATTTTCTTGAAGTTTTTAGCAAATAATGCCAAATCATCTAAGTCAAACTCACATTCAGAATCAGAATTTTCTATCTTTCTAGATGACTTGACTTTCTTTCTTGTCGACCCCTCACTTTTTCTCTCTTGGGATTTAAGGGCAATTCCCTTATCTTTTGGCTTGGCAGATTTAGGAAACATGTCTATTTCATAAGTTTGTAAATCTCCTACCAGTTCTTCCAATTTTAGTGTATTTAAATTACCCAAGGAATTTAGCACAGTGACTTTAGGTATAAAACTCTTAGGAAGGGAACGGAGAATCTTTTTAACAACTCTAGCATTTGGAATATGTTCACCAAGATTATAGCTAGTATTAACAATGTCAGAAAGCCTAGCATAAAATTCATCAAAGCAATCAGAATCATGCATGGTGATTGTTTCAAATTGAGTTGTCAAGTTTTGCAATTTAGACTCTTTCACAACATTAGTTCCTTCATGGGTGAGTTGTAAAACATCCCATGCCTCTTTTGACGTGGTGCATGTCATTATGCGTTTGAACTCATCAGGTGTGACAGACCCAGAAATAGCACTTAGACCCTTAGAATTAAAAGATGACCATTTAATTTCTTCATCAGACCAAGAAATGTGAGGTTTCAAGTTGGTCACATTATCAACAGTCATAGTGGGAGGAGTCCACCCATGTTCAACCAAAATCCAGACACGTTCAGCAATGGCTTTTAAAGCCGACCTCATAGGGGCTTTCCAATAAGCATAATTTGACCCGTAAAAAATAGGCATTTTATAATATGACTTCTCCATTTGAACACGCACTTTTTCAAAAATCAATTTTTTAGAAAATTGATATCTTAGAAAAATTTTGCGGAAAATAGGAATACGCGATAGATTAGCGTAACCTGCTCTGATACCAATTTGAAAGAGTTGGCGCTTGCGTTCAATTAAGAAATAATATAATAAACACCTTTTAACCCAAACAGACCCTAAACATGCAACTAGGTGTGAATGAAACAATATGAAATCATGCACGAGTTATTCAAACACACATAATTGAGGAAAAATCCCCCACAGGGGCAAAACCATTTATTTTCACTATAATTTTTAAGAAAACGGCTTACAATCGGATTACAATGAAAATACAAGTTGACTAAGAATTACCCTCAGGTATCAGATTCTGTAGTCGCGGCTAGAATTATCCCTTTCCAGTAGGGCTGCAATGAAGAGGAAGAAACGGTCCACTTCACAAGGGTTGAACAACAGCAATGGTGTTCTTGGGTTACCAAACTTGATTCGCATAGATATGGAAGATGTGTGAATCTAAAAACCTAGAATCATAGGACTCAATAGGTGAAGACTTTAGGGTTGATATGCTCTGAAAAACGTGGGAAAGTCTTAAGGAAACCATCTTCTGATCGTGGTATAAATAAGGTAGACATAGCCCTAAAAAATCTTAAACACGATCTGGGAAATTCTATCCAGGGCGGACCGGTCCGGGCTTGAGGTGGATCGGTCCGATAGCGGATCGGTTCTTTTAATTTGAAGCAGATTCGGTTCGCAATCGGTTCGGTGCTCTCTGGATACAATTTGCAAGGCGGACCGGTTCCTTTTTTATTTCAGCAGATCGGTCCGGGGTAGTCAGAGGCGGATCGGTTCGTTTTAATTTCAGGCGGACCGGTCCAGCTGACTGGATTTATGAATTCTTCCTTTCTTTTGATCTTCGAATTCCGTTGATGATGAATGGACTTTGAATCTTTGCAACGGTGTTACGGCTAATGACATATACAAGTATGTTGGACAAAAATGTCCTTACAGTCGTTTTATTTAATTTCACTTTGGTTTAATTTTATTTTGAAAAAAATTAAAATTTGGTGTTTGTGTGTGTTTATTTGAACCATCTCGCTTTCGCATCTTTAAAAGGAAATTGAAAATTATCATTTGTTTTAAGATTTTAAAATTTGGGGCCTCGTGTTCCAACAAAATGGTCATCAACACAATTGGTTTTGGACAAACAATTTTAGAGACAAACCAAGATGTAATCTCAAAGGTCAGTTGATAAACACCAAATTCATCCACTTTCAATCTCAGCCATCAGTTGGGAAAGACAAAAAATCCTTCCTCCTTTATAATATATATATATATATATAGTTAATATTGTTTCTTGAATATTGATACACACATTTACAAAATATATAAAATATACAAAATATAAAAATTATATACATATATGAAATATAAAAAATATTTAAAAAAAATATACGAAAGTTACAAAATTTACAAAAAAATTATATACATATATGAAATATACGAAATATTTTAAAAAAATATACAAAAGTTAAGAAATATACAAAAAATATATTCAATATACGATATATATATATACTTGGGCCCGTACTTGAAGGCACGATGATAATCTCAAAATGGCAAAAAATTTCAAAGTACATAATCACCAAACGACGAAAATTTTGAAATTACGTAATCGCAAAATGTCAAAAAATATCGTTCCCCAATAAAGCATGTATATATCTATAAATATTGTAGGAATATAATCAAACATTAAATGTGCAATAACGGTGTTATAGAAGTGATATTGAAACAGTAAGGAGTAAAATGAAACTTAATAAAAATAAAATATAAGAGATCCAATTATTAACATTTGATTTATTTAAGTTTGTTGTGAGTCAAATAGAAAAATGAGATTAGCATTTAGCCAAAATTTGATACTTTTGTTTAAAAAATTATCACTTCAATTTTAAGTCAAATATGTCTAACTTTACATTGAGCCATGTGCCCCATGTGCTTGATTCTAAGAGAAACAAATCACGATTATGCATTTTTAATGCATAATCTTATGAAACAGATATTTCAAAAATATCCGACACAGATTAATCTGTAACATTCCATCCTTTCTACCTTTTTCATCCCATCACCAAAGGCTCCCACTCACTATTGACGATTTTTCCACGCCATAAACATTACAGCATGCAATCGGTAAGCCCCGCATTGATTAGAAGTTAGCATTTATGTTCCCCACTCGATTGATCAACAAATTCTATGGAACAAACCACACAGTTACCAAAGGCGTTGTGGGTTGATGGCCTAGCCATGCTAATATTCATTGCTGGGATAATGGTGTATGACATATTTTCATTCAACCACGTTCTTCAAAGGGTAACACGTGATGATATTATGACTGCAACATCATCGTCCGACCACCGTATCATCTCAACAATATATAATTGTATGGACAAAACCAATGTGTCAGTAAAAGTATGTTAATTTAATAATCCTAAATTATATATGATGCCTTTTGATGATAAAATTTACGTTGAGACAATACTCCACCGGCTTCACCCAAATCCTCGAGCAACATCAAACCCCACAAAAGGCATACTGGAAATATCCATAAACAAAAAAGAAAAGAGGGAGATGCCAATGTTAAACAACATGAGTTATAAGTATTCTATAAAAGCTGATACAAACACAGATGCTAATTCATTTCATCAAAAAATTTAGATAAACTTTTTTTTTTTAAAAAGAACAAACATTCCTGAATATGCTCTGCCAAATCTCATTTCCTAAGGAAGAAAGGTTTCAACGTGTTTCATATCTATGACAAAATAAGTTAAAAGTGTACAATAGATACATAATCCCTGCTTAATGAAAAAAATTATATGATACCTAAACAAAACATCTTTGTTAAAATGCCCAAACATGACATTCTCAAGGCATTTCATCTTCAATTCACAAAGAGACTTCTTCCATAGAAGATGCTTCAAAATTTGCATAACTAATCGACACCTCCAAGAGCTCTTTGGAGTATAAAATCTCCTTCTAAAGTTGTTTGGTTTTTTCACAATCACCCTCTAATATCTTGAAGTCAATGCAGGCCTTCCACAACAACGGGGAGGCTCAACTACACGAAATCCAAAATAAAAAGATTTATTGGATAGCAGGACGACTCTGGAGAATTGTTTTAATAAAAAATTTAAGCCTACAAATGACATGATATCAACATGAATAGATAATGTATGTACTGCTCTGTCTATAAATGTAAGTTTCATGTAAAATATGGTAATCCATTATAGTGCAACATTAGCTTTGCATCATTTATATAATTACAAATCCAAAACTACAGAGAATAGAACCACCACTTCAGTTACGAATCAGTTAACTACTATGTCATGCTTCAATTAAGGAACACTACTATGTCATGCATCAGTTATGACTCAATTATGCATCAATTGTAACTGTTTGGGATGTCTTGGCAATGTCCAAATTAAATGAAATTTCACCCTCCTCTAATACGTTGCTGGCTGAAAACTTAGAAGGATAAAAAAATGGATCATATTCTGTGTAGGTAAGTACTACATATGTTTGGACTGATTTGGCGAGGTTCAAATTAGGTAATAAGATACCGATAAACACTACTAGATTCTATTCAGTATTGGTCATAACTATAGTTGGGCTTTGCAACGTTTTGAGGTCTAAATCTGAACATAGAACATATAACATAAATTCACATTCGTAATCTGCTAAATCTGAACAAAACGTAGACGTACATTCGTAATAGCATTCATTAGGCTCTGTTTTAGTACATAGAACAAACAACGTAGAACATTTTATGTATCTTTATTTCATAGAACATAAACGCACATTCATAATTTGCTAAATCTGAACAAAATGTAATTTAAGAAAGCTCAATTTATATAGGTTAATCCATAAGAATCAAATTTGAAGAAGTAAACTGCCATTTACCAGACATACTTTTCAATATAATGTAATTTTTATATTCCGCAGAGATTAGGGCATCCTTAGTGGTGGTCAATAATCCATGCCACGCATATCTCCACCCATTGAAGGGGATTCTTTCTCATCCTTGGAAAGTTCAGCGATAACAGTTACTAACTTAGTGAATGCCATTTGGACTGCAACTGAACTTGATGGACTACAACTGAACTGTTGCGTCACTTGTAGGAACACTTACTAACTTCAGTGATTGTCATTTTAGATACATTTAAACTGTAAGAACGTGTATCGCTCTAACTGCAATAGTAACCAAAAGAAAGTATTCAATAAACAAAAATAAACATTACATAGAAAATAATCTGCATCCAATAAAGTATAAATCCAATAGGGCAAGAGATCACCAAAGAAAATTAGGAAGGATTATAACTTCTAGTAGTGTCATGCACATAGTTAGCATTAAAAATGGTCAAATGAAACTATTGTGAAATAGGACTAAAGACTAATTAACTTTATAAGTTGTCAAAATAGTGCAATTCGATATTTGAATCTACCAATTGACTCGATTAAGGTCTAAAAATAGAATTGGAGGAGAATTATTGAGGTTAAGAAATCTGAGAATCCTTGCAATTCATGATTCGTGCAATTCTGTTTCTTAGGCAGTTCCAGGTATTTTTGAATCCGATTGTTAAAACACGCTGAGCCCCTAAAAAAAATGGATACGAAAAGTTTTTAAACATACAATTTTGTAGTGGAGGACTCAATTGTCATCTAGAGATTAGTTATCTGAGCATATGTTCAGAAACTTGATTGTTTTGTATTGATTATTCCTCTATTTTAGCATGTTAACCTGACATATATGCTCATAATTATGCTAAATTCATCTGCTCACAAAACAAAAATATGCATATCAACCGTATCCTTAAGCAAAATTGGAATTAAAAAAATAAACATAACAAAAACTAAAAATACCTCTTGCAAGCAAAGTGGGCATTGAAACAAATAAAAAAGCAAGAAAAAAATTAAAAAACACAGCTCTCCAACATTTTACATAGCTCTCCAACAAATCAGCCTTATTTACTCTTGCGTGGAAATGGATCCTATAATGTGAACACTGAATCCATGTGAATCTGGAACCTTCATTTAAATACGATACACAATACAATATAGTTGCTCTGCACCGTAACTATTGATCCCTCTTACTGATACACATCAACTTCAAAAATACAGAGATCTATAGATATTTTTTGGAAATTTTGAACTAATAAAGGAAAAATATATTTTGAGAGTGTTGTTTACATAGTCACAACAACCACCAAAAAGGTCTCTCTATTAAGAGAGTGTTGTAAATATTTTGAGAGTGTTGTTTACATAGTCAAATTTCCTGTAATTTCACAGAACAACCACCAAAATGGTCAGGAATCACAACAAAAATGAGTAAATGAAGAAAAAAAACTGAAATACCAACTTCTTTTACTAAACTAGTTTAAAAATAAAATAAAACAACTTAAGCAAAACTATCATTTTAAACTAAACACTGTTTTACCTACAAAGAATTATAGCAATTTAAATATCCATTGATAACCATAAACGACTTACCTCATGCGGCAAATAAATAGTTATAAGGTATAGTACGGGTGTATAATGCAACATTTTAAGCACAAATGTGGAATGGATAGTTGGGAAAACATCACCTGAACCGCAGAAGCATCCACCTTGTAAACAAAAATCTCAAACCTGAAACGCATTTGAAAACAACCTATATAACTAACACTTTATTTGTAACCCATTTAAAAACCACCCGATTTGAAACCAATATGAAATCCAACATATATTAATCCATGAATAGAATAAGAGTCTACGAAAAACATAAATTAACTTTACATTATATGTACAGTAAACCTAAGGACCCCCCCCCCAAAAAAAAAAAAAAAAAACTGCTTCATAAGAAATAAATTTATGTGTTCAAATTTAGGGGTTTTAAATATATTATTATGGAACACGAAACGAATCAATCCTTGAAATGAAACAAACAACTATAATCCATATCAAGCTAACAATTACATAAACTTTAAGCCACTAATTTAACTATAAATCCTCACCACCATTAGCTTCTTATGAATCAATCCATATCTCTCCCCCAAAATCAACCTACGCATATTCAAAATCTGACTTGGATATTATGTCAAACAAAAATGAAAATGTAAAAGTTTAGATTTAGTCAACTTACTAAGCTTTGAGAAATGTATTGTAGGATTCTTGACTGTGACCTTCACCAGCATTAGCTTCATATCTCATATTGATTTAAATCTATAAAGGACCAAAATATAATCTCATGTTCCATAAAGTAACAATATATACACAATAAACATGAAAAAAATGAACCAAACCCCCAAAATTATTAATGTATTTATTACCATAAAAAGAAGAGATACCTAACCTTGGAACCCAAATTCGACATTTCAAAAATCCAAAAAAGTACTCGAATCGAATATACCAAATCTGCTAGGAAGTTAAAAAAAAATGTATTGTTCAAAATCTTTAATTTCAAACCAAAATTATAAGGGCATTTCATAAAAAACAAGGTGTAAAGCTTGACTAAAAACATGGTGGATACATTTTGGATCAGAAACTAAACCCAAAATCAAAAACTAAACCTAAAATCGAAAACTAAACCTATAATAGAAACCTATTAAAACCAAGGGTTGATATTGGAAACTTACGTAAGATGAACAAATGCGTGAAGAGAGGAGCGGCAGGTGCGGCGGCGGCTGAAGTTGTAGGGAGAGTGTTGATGCCTGAGTTAGGGTTTTTTAGGGTTGCTGATGAGAGAGAACGGGAGAGAAGTAGGGAATGAAAGGTTTGTGTGGGAGTAATGAGAGAGTGTGAACAAATTGATGAACAGGTTTTGACGAAAATACCCCCAATTTTGAATTAAAGTGTAAGTTTGGGAAGTAATAGAAGAGGGGGAATCCCAATTTGTAAGGGATAAAATGGGTATTACAGGAAAAAATGCATATTAATGACATCATCAACTAAGCTTATGACATACATAAGTTTCCTACTTTATTATATTTATACACACACACACACACACACACACACACACAGAGTATATATTGAATATACAAAATATATGCAATATACATATATACTAAAATATATGAAATATATAAATGTACAAAATATATAAATATACAAAAAAAATAAAATATACGAAATATGTACATATATGAAATATATGCACTAACTAACTAACTAACTAACTAACTATATATATATATATATTCAAAATATATAAATATACGAAACATATACATATATGAAATACACGAAATATATATTTACACATTTACAAACTATTTATATTTATATATTTATGAAATTTATTGAGTTTAAAAAAAAAAACCATGGGCTTTGAGTGATTTTCCACCCAAAGGTGGCAAACAAAAACTTCCCCCCCGCCCAAGAGAATTGATTTCCAACTTAAGATGACATATTGTGCGTAAGGGTGTTGTACATGAAAAACAAATTCCAAGACAAATTTAGGCTATCAAGTGACCTAAATGTTGGAAATTTTGAAATTTTTTGACTTTTTAAATTTTTTCTTAGAATTTAAGTGGAATCAAACAGGGCCTAAAGGATGAACCAATTCTAAAGGAACAAAAGAAACTAAATCCTAAAATGTATGGTTTGTGTCGTAAGGCATCCCTCTATCGAATTAGAAGTATTTTTCATAGCACCCTTAGTTTTAAAAAAAGAAGTATTTGTCATTCTTTTTTAATGACACATTATAACAATATAACTTAAAAACATATATGTAACATAATGCATACATTTATAAAAATAATACCACATATTTTTGATACCTCACCTAATAAAATACCAAGCGATCACTCTTGTACCAAATTAAAATAGGAGTCGCACAAGGTTCATTCTTAGCATCACCGTCGAAAACCAAATTAATTACTAATAACCTATTAGGCTGGCATCAAAATTTTATTTAACTAGTGACAGTTTATATAGATGAAACTGAAAAGAAATAAACTAACCGAACACTCAGTTTAAATTAATACAATCAAATCAAAGGCCACACAAAAAGGCGGTAAAAGAATAAATGAATACAATTGGTCTTTCAGCCCGAAAATCTCGAGTTCTCAAGGATGGAAGTGTCTACAAGAAACCCGCATGCATCCACATCTGCTGCAACAAGCGTCTGACTCAAAGGAATCATCATCCAGGCGTCCCTATGTTTGAACACACACACACACACACACACACAAACACACACACACACACATCTATAATAAAGGAGGAGGGTTTTTTTTGTCCTCCCCAACTGATGGCTCAGATCAAAAGTTGTTGGGTTTGGTCTTTATCAACTGACGGCTCAGATTTAATCTTATCATAAGTGTCCACCCTGATTTTGAAACCCGTGCTAAAACCCTAACTCATTCTCTCTCCCATTTGCCTCGAGCCACTCCCCGTCTTTGTTTCACACCCACTCTCCACAATTCTCCTCAAACCTAGAGCCTATCTCTCTCTCTCTCTTGGCAACAACTACCCCGGCCTGATTCTCCCCACAACTCTCCCCAAACCCAGAGCCCCTCTCTCTCTCTCTCTTGGCAACAACTCCCCCGGCCCTCTTCCACTCACTCCCCATTACTCACCCGACCCCTGTTAATTTATTTGAACTTTTTTTGCAGATCTCAAGGCTTTCAGAGTTACTTTGAAAATCTCAAGGATCTATCTCTCAGCTCTCCTCGAACTCCCCTCACAAAACTAAGATCTGAACTTGGTCGGGTGCATTCGTATTGATGAAAACAAATATGGGTTTAGTTCTCGATTTGATGCATCTACGTTGACGAAAACCTTTGCAAGAATAATTACCTGAACTCGATCTGAGTTATTCCCAAGTTGAGATGAGGTCCGTTCCTTGAGAGAAGGTTTTCAAACTCTTTTTGTTTCTCTTTTTCTCTTTCACTGTAAGTATCTGCTTCACAGGTTTATTATTGTTACCGGTTCTGTCAAATACACTAAAAACGATAGACCCATCTCTTTGTTCAGGTACCTTTAGCAATCCAGTCAAGATGAGGAGAGCGCACTCCCATGGTGGACATCGTGGTTCCAGAAGGTACTAATCTAAAATGGGCCTGCATTTTTTTTCCTGATTTAATCGTTGCTGGCGATTTATATGACTTAAATGTGAGCTGAGTTTGTATTTTTCGACGGAGTTTCTGGAGCTCCGATGAGGATGTGTAGAGCGCGATTTTCCCGGGTTTGTACTTTGGCTATATCACCCATGGTGGACATCATGGTTCCAAAATGTAATAATCTAAAATGGGACTGCATTTTTATTTTCTTATTTAGACTATTGTTTTCATGGTTCCTCAGATGCTGCTGATTTCATCTTTGTTTGTTTAGAAAACGTTATTTTGTTTTTTGAAGTGTTGAAAATATGTTAGTGACTTATATCACTTAGATGGGAGTTGAGTTCGTATTTTTCGGAGCTCCGATGAGGATGTGAAGCTTCGATGTGTAATTCAGGTACTACTTTCTTATCCTTACATTACAATAAAATCGAAAACTATATTTATATTTGTACTGTTCAAAAATCAAATTTCTATTTGTTGTTTGGCTTTAAACTAGAGTGGATTTGAAATGTTTCTAATTATCATTCTGGGTTATACCATTTTTTAGATTTGAGGCTTATTTGGTGATTGTTTTATGTGGTCTTTTGCAGATGTCAAAACCATCTCCATAAAAGATATCAGATCTCAAAGAGAGTTATTAAATTTTTAGAGATATTTGGTGTACTATTCTTTGTCTTGGTGTGAGATTTTTCCTTATTTCCTTATCATTTTTATTATATCTTACCATATTATTAGGACGACGCCTTTAGAGAATGGGTGGAGCCAATATTAAAGATGTGCATTCATTATAAGACCTGGCATCTCTCTTTCTATATTCCTTTCTCCATACCTATGTTTTTACGCTGTCACATTCTATATTTTTTATGAATTAATTTCTAAGGGTATTTATATGGTTGTGTTGGTTGGAATGTATGTTTGATTCCTAATTTTTTAAGGGGCTTCTTTGTATGTGGTTTTCAATTTAGTGTACAAATTTAAAATAACAAGTGGTGTGTACTGGTCCTCTGTTCGAACTTCTGGATTGTTTAATTTGTTTTCACGATCATATATTGTTTAAATAACACCTCTCCATTTTTGGTTAATCATTAAGTTTCTGGCTGCAAATAATCATTGTTGCTACTGTTTAGTCTTGATTTTTCATGAAGGGATACTTGATTGTTGGTAAAAGATGAATAATTTTTTAAGGTTTTCACAAAAATCCCATCATTCATTGAGGTTCTTACATATTTTTTAATGTTGTAACAAATGTTAATTATTTATTCAATGTTGATTCATGTTAATTATAATTTTTTGAAATCTAGCCACACTTTAAGTTATTTATGAAAAACAAATTCCCAGTTTATTTTCCAAATAAATGTATGTTTGGTAAAATATTATCCTATCCTTGCCCAATATTTTTTAATTTAGGCTCAAAGTGTTTTTTCCCCCTTTTTAGCTTATTTTTTTTTCAATTACTACATATAAAATCAATTGACCCTTAAATTAGAGAGTATTACATATGGTTCAAATCATGCCAATTTTAGGTTCTTCATATAATTTTTTTATTTTTAAATTAATTTCTTATTTTTGGAGTAAACATTTTTATCTATTTTTTCATATGTTCTATCTTCAGGGGTTCAAGTATTCCTCAAAAGGAAGTCGGTGCCATTTAGTTTGAATTTTTTTTTTAAATTTGAAAGGTTACTAGAAAATGTAAGCACATGGATTAAGGGAAGTAGGAGCAGGTGAAGCGTTGGATACATTCGGGAACAAGGCTCAATGTAATACTCTGTATCCCCAAAAGTACTCTAAAGACTTAAATGTAGTCTAAAGATTTGAAAAAAAAAGTTCTCTACAAATTCACCACATGGCTCGACATAAAAAAGGAGCAATATGAGCAAATCATGTTCTCACGCCTTTTCTCAAAGAATTGATTGTTATGTTGAACTTTATTAAAATATAATAAAACATATACTAAAGTGTAATTATCGAGTTGAGCGTTGTAATTTTTTTTAAGTGGTTCAAATTGATGCTACAAATGTCCAAAAACGAATATATGGGAGCAGTTTGTGTCGTGATGTAGTCATGTGAAATAATACGTAAGTATGATGTGTATTCTTTGAAGCAAAATACAAAAATCAGAATATCATCTACATTAAAAATTTATTCGATTGTGCCATCGACACATGAATCCCTAAAGGTATCCTAAATTTTATGACTTTTTAAAACTGATAATTTCATAATCTTATTGAATGAAATTTTAACTAAATTTTTGTTTTCATGGTGCCATCGAGACAAAGTGTTGTTGGTTTCAGTTTAAGCAAATGAGCATATACTGAAAATTTAGTGTCATTGGTATAAAAACTGAAACGAGGAGCATAAACTGAAACCTTTTGGTAAAATAAGTGCTTATGGTATAAAAATTGGAACAAGAAGTAGAAAAATTAGTGTTTTTCATTAAACACTTGCACCACGCGTGTTGGTATAGTCAGGATGCTATGCTGTTTGGATTCGCCACCCCATGTGTAGTCCTCAACAAAAGTTTGGGTTGATGAGTTTAAACACCACGCGTGTTGGAATAGAGACAAGTAGTTCCATCGGCACGTGTACGAGTATGTTATAACCAGAAATATTAAGGAGTAAATTTATCACCTTGCCATCGGCACGGGTACACCCTAGTATATATATATATATAGATAGATAGATAGATAGATAGATAAATGGGTTAGAGTCCGAGTTGTGAAAATATTTAGCAAGTGCATAAATGTTATATTTTATAAAATACAGTTTATCTCATATTTAAATTGGTAACACACTCCCATTAGATACCCCTCACCCCTCTTTTAATAATGCACAGCTAACACGTACCAATTGTACAAACCTAATCAGTTACCCAGCCTAACTACTCCGTCTAGATACCCCTCACCCAAATTTATGAAAATTCCAATTAACCCGAGTACTAAGGGCTAAACTTCTATCCATTCCACAAACTGCGATAAATTCGTGCGTGGGGTGTCTCGCGAAGCGAAATCCAAACAAGGAACCCCTCTGATACACTACAACTTGGCAATGTTGTTCGTCGAGATCCATTAATCCCTCAGCACCAAACGTATATATATATATATATATATATATATATATATATATATATATACACATATATGCATATATATATAAGTTCTCAACAGAACCTATGCTTCATATAAAACCGCATATATAAACATTTACTGGAAAGGAATAACTCTTATCATTCTTTCCATTCTTATATACGATTTACTATATGATTATTCACCTTCATATATATATATATATATATATATATATATATATATACTATAAGCAACTAGTATATAATTATATATATATTCCTTACATAATAACCATCCCACCGAGCTACAACTCGAGGATGCGGTCTCATAGTGCCGATCCCAAATCCGGGTTTACTCATTGTACCACGATACCAAGCCAGACTTACTTAATGGTCATGGTAAAATATACACAACAATGGAGACGTTCATGTTCCCTCTGTAAGTGGAGTACACACATCGCACTCGAACGCGGGAGGAGATGACTTGGGGATATACTCTCCCTACTCCTCAAGCCAGGGGATTCACCCACAATGTGCAACCTCCCTGGATCGCACTAGATAAAATGTAATCTGGCTGTTCCAACCCTACGCTAAGGGAAAGCCTGTGGAAATCAGCCTCTAAGATACACATATACCAATCACACACAAATATATATGTATCCATATCATATAATTTATATATACTGTATTCACATCGTATATATATATATATATATATATATATATATTTTTTTTTTTTTTTTCTCATTCCTCGAATGTATATTTGGCTATAATTGCCAATCTCATATTAATATTTAAGTATTCTCCTACTCAAATAGACTTTGCACCTTGATCACTTTTCGGGATTTATACACTCTCCGAATATCCCAAATTACATCCTAGTCACCTCATATGATTTACTCAATTATAGTCGACATATAATTACATTTTCTACGCGCACAATTATTTATATATAATCGTTCGCTAAAAGTACTCCCTCATGTGTTACTCATCCCGAACATCCATAATTTAGTAAGTCCTGGATTTAACTCAATTAACCCAAGATATGCGTCTCACTCCAATAATATCTTAAAAGTCCCCTCTTATACTTCTGGGAACCCCAATTGTATAATTCATCAAATTGTTTATTTTCCTCGAGAATATACTTTAGTGCCACACAATTATAGAACCCTCCAAGCCCCCATAAATTCCCCCAAATGGCTAGAGATCAATCCTATAAATGAATTTTTATTTCCTCAAATGAATAAATTATAATTTATTGAGATTGAAAATTTTCCCATAATTAACCCTAGGCAAAATTGCCAAAAATTCTGGACCATCGATCGATCGATGCTGGACGATCGATCGATCGATCAACCCTGACAGCTTCTTCTTCGAGAAGCTGTTTCGGCCATTAAAGCTTCTCCCAAGATTTTTACTCCTATACTACCCTCTTCCAACCTTAATGAACGATATACACACATATCATAAGGGTTCTAAACATCCTAGAACCCATAACCAACAACTAATTTTGATTAAATCCTAAGTTTTTAAAATTGGAAATTATTCGGGGTTTACTCGTTTTAACTTCCGAAAACCCATTTTGATTTATAAAAACCCATCCCGAAAATCTTTGTGGTTTATCACTACCAACTACGATATGAGATTTATGCTTTAAACGAAATTAGCAAGTAAACACTTGCCTCGTGGATAAAATCCGACGACCTCGAGTCGAATCCCGCGGAGTTTGGACAGAATCTCCTTTTTCCTCTCCCTCTCTTCCTTCCTCTCTTATTTTCTCCTTTTTTCCTTTCTTTATTTCCCTCTCTCGTCCTTATATAGGTAGAAATAAGGGTTTATCCCTTTAAACCCAAAAATGACTCGTTTACTCAATTATGAGTCCCTACTGGTCCAAAATTTCCAGGAGTCCAAACACTGCTCCCGGATACTCTTTTCTGACTATCTCGACCATTCCGAAACCAATTGCACACTCAAAATATCCATTCGAGCTTGACCGCAATCCACTAATTAAACCCAATGCATCTCAATGCGGGATTTCTAATTAAAATATTATCCTTTATCACTTTATCGAGATGCGACCTGTAATTAAAATACTCCAACTCATTTACTTAGTCTCAGAGGTAAATGAAACACACACCGACAATAATCAATTCTTCATAAATCCCAAAATCAATATTCACAATATTTCCCTTAATCTCCAAATTACACCCACTAATGTAATTTAATAATCCCTAAAAGTGCGGGGTGTTACATAATTCCCCCCTTACAACAGAATTTTGCCCTCGAAATTCGGATATAATCTGCACCACTAACCTAGGATTGCTAATTTCACTATATCCTAGTCTTCCCAAGTCGAAAGGAGCTAGCACCATGGTCCCCTACCATATTCCACCTATCTTAAGGTGTGTGATCAAACGTGCTAGCTTAACCACAAGCTTAACTCAATTTCTATTTGCTTAGGCACTAATTTAGTCATAAGGTTAACTCTAACAATGACGCGTCACACTTAGCGCTTCTATAATCTCTTATAACTACCGCTCTAACGTCTCGAAAATTCGATACTCTCGCTAACACTCTAAGCGTCCGGACAATTTCACTAAGGCTTGTCTACTCCCGTTAGTCTTTTATCTTACTTTAGGTTCGTGGACTCTTGTTGAACCTATACAATTGGATTATCGTGTGCCTCATACGACCTTCCATTCAATAACTTTCGATCTCACTCATGACTCCTTACGGCATGGTCTTCTATTTTATATACTACGGCCCCTTCTATTCTTGGTGGTATATAATAAATCGACTTATTAAGGTGCCCATACACCTCTTAACCCGTGCACATCGGCAAAACTATTACAAATGTCACCCACATAACGCTCTATCTAAAGAGGGGCCTCATTCCCTCGGCCTGGTACTAACACCCGGGTTTTCCTAACCTGAAAAAAAATTCGAAATCCAGTTCTTCCTATACCCTAAAGTCCAATTCTTCTTAAAGTTAACCCACGAATCTTCTCGTGGTTAACTCACCATAATCTCCTGATATCAGCGCCACTGGTCCTTCTGACCTTATATTCTAATAATCCTACGATCGATGTGTTTCCAGCACCCGTAAAATGAATACTACCCTAAATATATTCCTAGTTCCCAAGACCTATCTCAATTTTTGACATTTGCTCGGTTTCATGCATGGGATGTCTCGTAAAGTGAAATCCAGACAAGGAATCCTCCCGTTACACTACTTCCTCGCATTATCGGTCATCGAGATATGACGGTCTAAGTCACACTAATGGAACATTATAAAACCCTACCTCACTAACTTACTAACACTCTACTACCACTATATTCATCTATCTTAGCGAAATGGAAAGTCTAACTAATCGGGGCGCTTACTCTCCGCCAAGTTGTTACAATCATCGTACGTAAATGATACTTCCTCTACATTAGCCTTCTATTCAACGTCTGGATATAAGCCTCAAATCAATTTCCTTTACCTTACCTCACCCACATGCTTGCGGTGAGAGAACCATTTAAGTGCTTTTCCATAGCACTTCCATCTCCATAAGCATGCAATCATTGCACGACTCTGCGTCCATGGTGTTTTCTCCACAGTAAGTGACTTACCATCAAAACCAATATCCTTGCATCCCATAACATCTCTCCAGTCCCGACATCATGAAGGTTCACCCGTGGAGCGTCTCGCAAGAGAAATTCAAATAAGGAACCCCTCCAATACACTAATACTAAACTTTGTCAGTCGTGTAGGTCCGTTAGCTTCAAATATGCCAATGGGATAAACCCATCCCACCAATCTACAAAATGTGGTCAGAACTCCTATTTCCTTCCAGGAGCCACACCACCAAGCACTTGTACTAACACTAAGTCCTCAGTGAAAATAACCATGATCTTAAACTCAAAGCTTAACAATAAATCTGGCACACCTTAAATCATATTTATACAATCGCCACTCACTCAAATCATAATAATGAAACGTCTACTCATCAATGTTCCATTTATCGATAATAATAAAGGTGAACTCGGCCTGTATCTAGGTGAGACATCGCAACCATAACCTGTTCCATCCTGGAACCGAGGACACGATAACCTTGCAATCATTAGCCTGCTATTGCTCCAACCAACAAAGAACATATTATACTTCGAATAATACCATACTCATATATCACACATAGAACGAGTAGTACAAACCAGATATATATTCAAAATATCAACATCCGCTTTTGTAGCGAATGAAGGAAAATAAAACTCCGCTGGAAAAACACATAGACCTACATTATAATATTACTGATACCGCCACAAAGCTCAAATTACACACACTAATATAAGTCTAACAAAATACTGTGACTCTATCTAGTCACACCAAATATATTTCCTCCATTAGAGATGAAACTCATAACAACTTTGCCAAATCTCCCTGGCTACTCTAAATGGTTCTAGGATATGGTACACTTTCCCTAATAGAACCCCAAAACTACATTAATCAGTGCCCCATCTTGGCACCCTACTCTTGTCCTTTAACTCCTACCAAGCAAGATCAAAGAGTGTGGGTGTACACTCAACATTGCAATAATTTCCCACCTCTGACCACCCTGACCATGTTAAGGTTATCAGTATATCGGACTCTATAGCCCCGATCCTGACAATCACCTTCATAATTCCCCTTAACTTCTTCGTTAAAACGAAACTCCACTACTGGCTTCAACAACCCTAATCCAATGAATTCCTCGGGTGGATGCCCACCGATGGGGTTTCATGAACATACTTTCTCCATAAGTGTTATCAACACTTACTAGTGAGCCTATCATTCATCTAAAGGACTCTTCCTTCATTGTACCTTCTCTATTAGGCACAAAGTTTACTTATCCCTATCACTCTTTACTCCCTGCTGGCCTCTGACCGATCCTTATGTGAATGATCCAGAAACTGCATTCTCTTCATTATTGATAAGCCAAAGGAACTCGCGATTAAAACTTCCCGTAAGATTCCTCTACGAGAAAAACATCTTGCTCCCCCGAATATGGTGAATAATGTTCCCACCATTTCAACATTGCTCCCATGAGTGAAACTTTTTCCTCAAATTTTCACATATGGGTATTTTCCATAATCTCCTCTAAGCCAAAGCTCCCGAGCTTTCTACTTCCACTGAATCACATTACACTTACTCCGCATAACTTACCTCTAGAGTATGGTCCTTATCGAAGACCTTTCGAACCTTTTTTCGACTCAACTTCCCCGGGTAGTTCAACTTTTGCACCATTCTCTACTACAAATGGTACTTGGATACTCATAACTATTATACATTAGTAGTCATTGCAACAAGCCTTAGCAAAGGCCACAAGGAGAGTGCCTTCTATTGCGGTCCTAGTCTTCGACTTCCATTAACTCCTCCAGCTAATCCCCACCTCCTGCTGTCCTCATCACGGCCTTCCTTGGTCGCCCTTCCTCGATCAGCACACGAGTCTCAAACGAGCGCGCGAAAGATTTACTATAATCTTATGTAATAGCAGGAGAACGAAATCTCACAAGCGGAATCAACAATCTTAATCATAAGGCTCTACCATAAATCAAGAGTAACGCTGAAAGCATAGTATGTCCACACAGATTTCTAAGGACACTAGAACCTGATGCTTTGATACCATTTGTGACACCCCGCCTAATAATATACTGGGCGATCACTCCTGTACCAAATTAAAATAGGAGTCCCACATGGTTCATTCTTAGCATCACTGTCAAAAACCAAATTAATTACGAATAACCTATGAGGCTGGAATCAAAAGTTTATTTAACTAGTCTTTTTAATCAAACCAACAAAGTAAATCCATCACACATTTTATATAGATGAAACTGAAAAAGAAACAAACTAACCGAACACTCGGTTTAAATTAATACAATAAAATAAAAGGCCGCGCAAAAAGACGATAAAAGAATAAATAAATACAATTAGACTTTCAGCCCAAAAGTCTCTAGTACCTCCTATCTAGATCTCAAGGTTGGAAGTATCCACCAGAAACCTGCATGCATCCACAGCTACTACAGCAAGCGTCTGACTCGAAGGAATCATCATCTAGGCGTCCATGTGTCTAGACACCTATATATATAATATATAGCAAGAAAGGGTAAAAAGAGATAAACGGGTCAGAGCCCGAGTTGTGAAAATATTAAGCAAGCTCATAAATGCTATATATTAAAAAATATAGTTTATCTCATATTTAAATTGGTAACACACTCCCATTAGATACCCCTCACCCCTCTTCTAATAGTGCACAGCTAATACGTACCTATTGATTAAACCTAATTAGTTACCCAGCCTAACTACTTCGTCTAGATGCCCCTCGCCCAAACTTATGAAAATCCCAATTAACCCAAGTACTAAGGTCTAAACTTCGCCCCATTACCAACACTGCGCTAAATTTGTGCGTGGGGTATCTCATGAAGCGAAATCCAAATAAGGAACCCCCCCGATACACTACCACTTGGCAATGTTGTTCGTCGAGATCCATTAATCCCTCAGCACCAAACGTATATATATACATATATACATATATATAAGTTCTCAACAGAACCTATGCTTCATATAAAATCGCACATATAAACATTTACTGGAAAGGAATAACTCTTATCATTCTTTCCATTCTTATATACGATTTACTATATGATTATTCACCTTCATATATATATATATATATATATATATATAATATACTATACGCAACTAGTATATAATTATATATATATTCCATACATAATAACCATCCCACCGAGATACAACTCGAGGATGCGGTCTCATAGTGCCTATCGCAAATCCGAGTTTACTCACTGTACCACGGTACCAAGCCATACTTATTCAATGGTCATGGTAAAATATAAACAACGGTAGAGGCGATCATGTTCTCTCTGCAAGTGGAGTACACACATTGCACTCGAACGCGGGACGAGATGACCTGGGGATATACTCTCCCTGCTTCTCAAGCTAGGGGATTCACCCAAATCGCGCAACCTCCCTGGATCGAACTAGAGAAAATATAATCTGGTTGTTCCAACCCTACGCTAAAGGAAAGCCCGTGGAAATTAGCCTCTAAGATACACATATACGAATCACACACAAATATTTATGTATCCGTATCATATGTACTGTATTCACATCATATATATATATATATATATATATATATATATATATTTATTTATTTATTTATTTATTTATTCTCATTCTTCGAATGTATATCTGGATATAATTGCCAATCTCATAATAATATTTAAGTATTCTCCTACTCAAATAGACCTTGCACCTTGATCACTTTTCGGGATTTATACACTCTCCGAATATCCCAAATTCCATCCTAGTCACCTCATATGATTTACTCAATTATAATCGGCAAATAATTACGTTTTCTAGGCGCACAGTTATTTATATATGATCGCTCGCTAAAAGTACTCCCTTGTGTGTTACTCGTCCCAAACATCCATAATTTAATAAGTCCTGGATTTAACTTAATTAACCCAAGTTATGCATCTTACTCCAATAATATCTTAAAAGTCCCCGCTTATACTTCTGGGAACACCAATTGTATAATTCCTTAAATTGTTTAATTTCCTCAAGAATATACTTCAGTGCCAAACAATTATGAAACCCTCCAAGCCCCCATAAATTCCCCCAAATGTCTAGAGATCATTCCTGTAAATAAATCTTTATTTCCTTAAATGAATAAATTAGAATTTATTGATATTGGAAATTTTCCCATAATTATCCCTAGGCAAAATTGCCAAAAATTCTGGACCATCGATCAACCCTGACAGCTTTTTCTTCGAGAAGCTGTTTCCGCCATTAAAGCTTCTCCTAAGATTTTTACTCCTCTTCTACCCTCTTCCAACCTCAATCAACGATATACACACACATCATAAGGGTTCTAAACATCCTAGAACCCTTAACCAACGACTAATTTCGATTAAATCCTAAGTTTTTAAAATTGGAAATTATTCGGGGTTTACTCGTTTTAACTTCCGAAAACCCGTTTTAATTCATAAAAACCCATCCCGAAAATCTTTGTTGTTTGTCACTACCAACTACGATATGAGATTTATTCTTTGAACGAAATAAGAAAGTAAACACTTGCCTCGTGGATAACATCCGACGACCACGAGTCGAATCCCGTGGAGTTTGGCTGGAATCTCCTTTTTCCTCTCCCTCTCTTACTTCCTCTCTTCTCTTCTCCCCTTTTCATTTCTTTCTTTCCCTCTCCCGTCCTTATATATGGAGAAATAAGGGTTTATCCCTTTAAACCCAAAAATGACTCGTTTACTCAATAACGAGTCCCTACTGGTCCATAATTTCCCTGAGTCCAAACACTACTCCTAGATACTCTTTTCTGACTATCTCGTCCATTTCGAAACCAACCGCACACTCGAAATATCCGTCTGAGGTACTTGACTGCAATCCACTAATTAAACCCAATACATCTCAATGTGGGTTTTCTAATTAAAATATTATCCTTTGTTGCTTTACCCAGCTCCGACCTGTAATTAAAATTCTTCAACTCATTTACTTAGTCTCAGAAGTAAATGAAACACACACCGACAATAATCAATTATTCATAAATCCCAAAATCAATATTCACAAGATTTCCCTTAATCTCCAAATTAAACCCACTAATGTAATTTAATAATCCCTAAAAGTACGGGGTGTTACTATATTTTAGGCTCTAACATTATGATATTGTGCGACATTCATTTGCATGAACTTAATGCTCAATATGTTTGAACATTCTCCAAACTTTATAAGAGTTCCCGACACTACTATTATCATTACTAGCGTGCTCTCTAATTTTAAGTGACTTATAACGATTTATCACAATTAAGTAAAACTTAACTTCTTTAGGTCATTTTATAACGTAAGTGTTTAGGGTATTAAAAATGACTAAATATACAATTTTAGAAACATAAAATCATATGCAATTAATGAGATAACTAGATCACTACATTAAGGCGATGAGTTAGAAACATGTGACACCCCGTCTAATAAAACATCGGGTGATCAGTCCTATATCAAATTAAACAGGAATCTCAAATGATTTCTATGACACCCCGACAAATTAAATACCGGTTAGCTACTCCTTTATTAAATTAATACAAAATGCCAAGTTGGTTCAGTTCGTAGCATCACTGTCGAAAATGTTTTTAACAAATACTAGCAACCTAATATTTAAAAAGGGAGTTGCCAATTTTAATTAAATCCAATTAACATACAATAAGTAAAGTATGAAATGCTAACATAACCACCACAACATTGTCACAATAGGATAACCATCAAATAATGAGTCTGGAGGAAATACTCCTCACAACATTCCGAATACTGAAATAAATAAATACCAAGTCTGCATTACTAAATTAATTACAACCCAAAGTCTGAAATTAATGATAAGTAAAATGTCTCTAAAAGAAGTGGGGTGACATGCCCAACCAATGAGAAAATATAAGAATGGAGTCAAGATCGAAAATGGAGGCGTCTATTGTCAAGCTTGTAAGGACATTTTACTCATGTCCGAAATGTTTCATTTATTTATGTCGTACGCCGCTACATTTGGCACGTCACCTCACGATCTCACATGACGGCCTCTATCCGAATTCCGGGAATCAAGCATGCATTATCTCCATTAATGTGTCCCTCATCTGCATCAACGACTTCACGTTCCTTGATTGTAGGCTCGTAATGCAAGTGGTATGCAAGAGAAGTCAAATCAGTGAAACAAGGCATGATAGGGATGTTCAAGGGAAAATTGGTAATTTTACAGCCACCCTCCGGAGGACCGGTCAACTGGAAAGTTGAAGAGCTTGCCGTAACAAAGATATTGGAAGAAATGGTACCTCAATCCGAGCTACGGTGAACAAGTTATGGCCCGTTGAAAATGGAGATATGTTCATTGAAAATTCTGGGAATTTTTTTATGTGTTTAAGCACCTGTTCCCAGCACACTTTCCCGAACCCAGCCCGAAACCGGTTAGGGGGGGTGAACCGGTTCGCAAGGGTACCCGAACCGGTTCGGGGTACCTGTACGCTGGATAGAATTTCAGCATTTTAAAATCGTGGGTCTCTTCATGTATTTCCCTATAAATACCAACTTCGGGGGAGTTGTTTTGCAAGACTTTAGGAGACGAATTTGAGAGTCCAAATACATCTAGTCTTCATATTTTTGAGTCCCAAGACTCATGTTTTGATTCACACATCCTTGCCAAATATTTGTGAATCCTTTTGCAACCCAAGAACACAACTTTGGTTTGTTCAACCCTTGTGGAGGAGACCGTTCTTCTTCTTCATTGCAGCCCTACTGGAAAGGGATAATTCCAGCCGCGACTACAGAATCCGATACCCGAGGGTAATTCTTAGTCAACTTGTATTTTCATTGTAATCCAATTGTAATCCATTTTCTTACAAATTATAGTGAAAATAAATGGTTTTGCCCCTGAGGGGGATTTTCCCTTAATTGCATGTGTTTGAATGTTCTTGCGTAGATTATCAATTTATTCAATCACATACTGCTGCATGTTTAGGGTTTGTTTGTGTTAAAATGGTTTTATATATAATTTGATCATTTGAATGCGAGCACACACGTTCTCAAATTGGTATCAGAGCAGGTTACGCTAATTTATCGCGTATTCCTTTTTCCGCAAATTTTTTCTAAGATATCAATTTTTTGAAAAAAAAAATTTGATTTTTGAAAAAGTGCGTGTTCAAATGGAGAAGTCATATTATAAAATGCCTGTTTTTTACGGGACAAATTATGCTTATTGGAAAGCCCGTATGAGGTCGGCTTTAAAAGCTATTGATGAACGTGTCTTGATTTTGGTTGAACGAGGGTGGACTCCTCCCACCGTGACTGTTGATAATGTGACCAACTTGAAACCTGACATTTCTTGGACTGATGAAGAATTTAAATGGTCATCTTTTAATTCGAAGGGTCTAAGTGCTATTTCTGGGTCTGTCACACCTGATGAGTTCAAACGCATAATGACGTGTACCACGTCAAAAGAGGCATGGGATGTTTTACAACTCACCCATGAAGGAACTAATGCTGTGAAAGAGTCTAAGTTGCAAAACTTGACAACTCAATTTGAAACAATCACCATGCATGATTCTGAATGCTTTGATGAATTTTATGCTAGACTTTCTGACATTGTAAATACTAGTTTTAATCTTGGTGAACATATTCTGAATGCTAGAGTTGTTAAAAAGATTCTTCGTTCTTTGCCTAAGCGTTTTATCCCTAAAGTCACTGTGCTAAATTCTATGGGTAATTTAAATACGCTAAAATTGGAAGAACTTGTAGGAGATTTGCAAACTTATGAAATTGATATGTTCCCTAAAAATGCTAAATCTAAAGATAAGGGAATTGCACTTAAGGCCCAAGAGAGAAGGAGTGAGGGGTCAGCTAGAAAGAGAGTAGAGTCATCTAGAAAGAGAGAGACTGACACGTCAGATTCTGAGTGCGATTTTGACTTAGATGATTTGGCTCTTTTCGCAAACAATTTCAAGAGGATTCTCAAATTTAAGAAAAATGGAAATTTTAAAGATAAAAAGAAATTTGAGAAAAATAAGTTTGAAAAGAAAAATGAAAAAGATTCCAAAAATCCTCCTCTGAAAGAAAGTGAGAGATGTTTTGAGTGCGATGGTAGGGGTCATAGACCTTTTGAGTGTGCCAATCGTCTGAATAGTGAGAAAGGGAAGGCTGTCCTTAATGCTACCCTTAGTGACGACAGTGAGGTCGAGACGGTGGATTCAGGAGATGAGTCACCGCATGAGTGTAACTTCACCGCATTCATGGCCAGCCAAGTGAGAACTCTTAGTTCACCTCACGACGTTGAGGATGATGCTTCACAGGGACACCTCGACAGTGAGATCGATGTGAGTGAGGGGGAGGATGACACAAGTGAGAGCAAGAGTGATATACAACGCGCCTACGCTGAGTTATATTCTGAGTCTTTTAAAACTAAAAAGCGTAACAAAGCGTTAGTTCTTAAGATCACCTGCTTAGAGGAAGATTTAAAGAAAGCGAGATAAAGAGAGTTCTCCACCTGCACCGCCCTGAGAGAGAGAGATTCTACATGTGTCGAGAATGAGAATTTGTTTAGAAAGAGAGAGAGAGTGCTTTAGAGAAAGAGAGAGGGGACTTGATTAAGCAAGTGGCTAGTCTTACGAGTCAGCTCCATTCCTCCGTGGAGACTCGAAAGAAACTTGAAGACCTTGTTGCCCAGCTGACTCATGATCTTGAGAAAGCACGGGAAGTCAAGGTACAAATCGAGGACAGATCTGGGAAGATGGGAAAGATGCTCCTCGACCCCGCTTTAGGTTTTGGTGATCATCAAGGAATTGGTTATGATGGTGCCTCCATGTCCCAAATTGCACCTAGACCAGTTCCTGAGTTTACTACAACTCCTTATGGTCACCGTTAAGAACCTCGAAGGAGAGATCGACCAAGAAAAGAAAACCAAGGTTCGCCTTTGACTGTGATCTTTTGTACTTATTACAAAAGAAAAGGACACCTTAGGGAATCTTGCTATAGTATGGGTCGAACACGACGTACTACTGCTCCACCACATCATACTGATAAATTTTCTAGTCTGAGAGAGCGAGTTGAGTTCTTAGCTGCCAGGACTCAGAGTTTGATGAAAGAATTCCGACGGATGTCTTCGCCGTTAGTGAATGCTTCTCACATTCCAGCTAAAACCAACAACAACAAAGGCAAACAAAAGGTCATCTCTGCTTGGGTGCCTAAGAAAGATAAAAAGGCCTTTGTTGTTCATATTTCTCTCAAAGCACATAATACCTCACAGTGGTATTTTGATAGTGGGTGCTCCAGACACATGACAGGTGATGCCTCATTTTTTACGACTCTCGAGGACTATCAGGATGGCAGAGTCACCTTTGGAGATGGGAGAAAGTCTAGCATTATATGACGTGGTACTTTCGAGTTACCTGGATTTCCTAAGATAGAAAATGTTTTGTACGTCAAAGTTTTGAAAGCAAACCTTCTCAGCATTAGCCAGTTGTGCGACACTGATTTTGCAGTAAAGTTTGACCGGGACACGTGTAAAGTCTATAATCAAGCTGGTAAACTTTTGATGCAGTGGGTGAGGACCGAGGATAATTGCTATGGGACTGAGCCCACGTCCTCACTTGTCTGCAACAGCGCCACGATCACTCCTATGGATCTGTGGCATCAACGTCTAGGTCATGTGAACGTTAGAGATCTCAACCGCTTAGCTAAAAATGACCTAGTACGTGGCTTACCATCTCTTGGAAAGTCAACTTCGAACGTTTGTGGACCCTGTCAGTTGGGAAAACAAATTCGTAGTCCCCATAGGAAGTTACATTCCATTACCACCTCTCGTGTTCTTGAGTTGATTCACATGGATCTTATGGGTCCTACTCGTACTGAGAGTCTAGGTGGTAAGAGGTACATCCTCGTGATGGTAGATGATTTCTCCAGGTACTCCATTGTAGGTTTTCTAAGAGAGAAATCCGATGCTGTAGAATTTTTAATGACCAAGTGCCGTGTCCTGCAAAATCAACACGGTGTCACTATTAACAGAATACGTAGTGACAACGACACGGAATTCACAGAAGCAAAGGTAGACCTTTACTGTGATAGCCTCGGGATCAAACATGAGTTTTCTACTATGAGAACTCCTCAGCAAAATGGGATTGTTGAGAGAAAGAATAGAAAGATCCAAGAGATGGCTAGATCTATGCTTCTAGGTCGTAAAGTTTTTAGGAGATTTTGGGCAGAGGCAGTGTCTACTGCATGCCACACGGTGAATAGGGTGTATCTGCGTCCACACACACTTCACACTCCTTATGAGTTGTGGACTGGCAAGAATCCCAACCTGGCATATTTCCGTGTTTTTGGGAGTAAATACTACATCCTACGGGATAGAGATCAATTAGGAAAGTTCGACTCCCGGAGCGACGAGGGAATATTTCTAGGATATTCATCGAATAGCAGAGCATACCGGGTTTTTAACCTGAAGAGCTCTAGGGTTATGGAATCAATAAACGTTATCGTTCAAGATGACGAACCTCCGACGATTGTTGATCCTAACCTTCAGTGTGAGGATGAGGACTGTTCTGACAGTGATTTACCTGTTCCTCTCTCACACTCTGTGGACCCTACTCCTGTATTAGGGGACACACCTTCTTGGGTTCACAAGAGTCATGACCCATCTACCATTGTTGGCGATCCCACTCTAGGGGTCAAGACTCGTGCTCAGCTAGAGAACGTTGTTAGCCATCTTTGCTACACGTCCAAAGTCGAGCCCAATAACCATAAAGAAGCACTCAAGGATGAACACTGGATATCTGCTATGCAGGATGAGTTGCTTCAGTTTAAAAAGAATAATGTCTAGGAATTAGTCCCCCGACCTAGTGAGACTAATGTGATAGGTACCCGGTGGATTTTCAAGAATAAAATGGATGAATATGGTACCATAATCAGAAATAAGGCTAGGTTGGTCGCTCAAGGCTACACACAGATAGAGGGTGTAGACTTTGGGGAGACATTTTCTCCTATTGCGAGGCTTGAGTACGTCCGTCTTCTGCTCGCCATCGCATGTCATCTACGATTTAAGGTATATCAGATGGATGTCAAGAGTGCCTTTCTGAATGGCATTCTACAAGAGGAGGTTTATGTGGAACAACCAAAAGGGTTTGAAGACCCTCAGCACCCAGAACACGTCTACTATCTTAGGAAAGCCTTGTATGGTTTGAAGTAAGCACCCCGTGCTTGGTACGAGAGGCTTACTTCCTATCTCTTAGCTCGTGGCTTCAAGAGAGGGGGAGTATATATGACGTTGTTCGTCAGGAGAGATGACAGTGCTATTTTGGTTGCCCAGGTCTATGAGGACGACATAGTCTTTGGATCCACATGCTCCCAGCATGCTCACCACCTTGAGGAGGAGATGAAAAGTGAGTTTGAGATGAGCATGGTTGGTGAGCTTACATTCTTCCTTGGTCTCTAGGTTCGTCAGCTAGAGGATGCGATGTTCATCTCCCAATCCAAGTATGCTAGAGACCTAGTGAAGAAATTTGGTTTAGACTCCGCTAAGCATGCTCGTACACCTATGAGTACCACTACCAAGCTTAGTAAGGACACTTCAGGCAAGGACGTAGAGCAAACCTTATATCGGAGTATGATAGGTAGTCTTCTCTACTTGACTGCCAGTCGTCCCGACATCGCCTTTAGTGTTGGAGTCTGTGCGCGATAGCAAGCGTCCCCAAAAGAGTCACATTTACTTACTCTCAAACGTATTATTAAATACGTGAGTGGGACTCTATCATACGGTATTTGGTATTCCTTTGAGACCAATGACCGTTTGTCCGCCTATTCGGATGTCGATTGGGCTGGGGATGTAGATGGTTGTAGAAGCACTTCTGGTGGGTATTTCTATTTTGGTTTTGCTCTTGTCTCCTGGCTGAGCAAGAAGCAAAATTCCATCTCTTTGTCCACTGCGGAGGCTGAGTACATTGCAGCCGAGAGTTGTTGCACACAACTCTTGTGGATGAAGCAAATGTTGGAGGATTATGGGATTTCACAAGACACCATGATCATTTCTTGTGATAACACGAGCGCGATACACATATCTCGTAATCCCGTCCAGCATTCGCGCACAAAACACATCAGGATACGTGAGCACTTTATTCGTCAGTTAGTTGAGGAGAACACTGTATCCCTGAGTTTTGTTCCCACCGACCGTCAGTTAGCCGACATTTTAACGAAACCTTTAGATGCCCTTAGATTTGAGAGTCTTAGGAAGTCTTTGGGGATTTGCACAGTTGACTGAGGGGTTGGTCTATGTCAAGTATAGGCTGCTTCTTCATGTTCATATCATATGCTTCCTATTACTAGTCTGTTTATATGTACCATTGCTTAGTTGTACAACTTGTATTTATTCTTTTTGCTGTTTATATTTCTTTTTTTAAAAAAAGAATACAAAAATATTTTCCTTTAAGAAAATTTTTAGAAAAAGCACAAAAAGATTTTATTTTAATCAAAATTTTGAAAAAGACCAAAAAGATTTTTTTGCTTCCTTTATGGATGAGCATTTAAGATAGCCAAGTCACAACTTCATTCCATATATCCATGTGACTGTTTGATAGAGATTTGAGAGGCTACATCATTTCATCCATGTGCTTTACATTGGTTGGAGTCTTTGAGATGTAATTAGTGATATCTTCCTACATGTTTGACTCATATATCCTTTATTGCACACCTGCATGGCTATATTTGATTATTGCACTTGTCTATCTCATACTGGCTTGAGTGTTTCCATCTCAATTCTGTCTATACAATGTACAATCTGCGATAAAACTTGACAAGATTGGAATGCATGTAAAAACCGTTTTTGGTGAGACTGTGTGTTTGTGTATAATGGGGAGGGGCTGCGAAAGGTATTCATCTATCCTTTGCGCAAAAGCCAGCGTTAAAAAGGACCTAAAAAATGGAGGAATTTTAATATCCGAGGTCCAAAGAGGTTAAAAGAGCCCGAAAAAAATTTATAGGCAATAAAAAGCAATTCATGCCAAATATGGGCCACTTAGGTTTCACCAACAATTCTCCAATGTTTGAGAATTTAGAATGCCTCTATTCAAAATAATATCTGAGGGAGTTTGGTTGGAGAATATAAACGGGTTTGCACTTCCTTGAAAGTCCCAAAAAAGCATAAAATCATTTTGGACGTTATTGGTGTGAAAATCATTTTGAGCTTTGATTTGTTGATTTGATTGAGTCAATATCTTATATTGTCATTATTTTACACCAAAGGAAGCATTTGAGTTCATTCGCTAGGAATATCCAATATTCATCGTGCACATATGTCATGTTTGTATGCATTGATTTTCCTATCGAATTTGATCACACAACTTCATTTACGCTATCATCGACTTGGTTGCCTTGTGTTTATTCATGGTGTGGTTTTATCCTAGTGACACCCCGCTCTCGCCTACTTTGTTTCTCTCATTTGTCTATTTGGGGACATCATAAAAAGGGGGAGAATGATATATCTTATTATGGCGGAGTTTTGAAACTTGAGTTTGCTCATAAATTGATATATATATATATATATATATATGTTTATCTCATCTTTTCAAACTCGATATGTCACTTGGTATTTTGCTTTGTCTCATGTGTGTAGGTACTATTCATTTGTACCTTTTCAAGTTTTGGGTTCATGGGAGGTTAGATTTGTATAGGCAATTTCATATTTGATAATTAGGAGTTTTTATGTATGTACCGGCATAGACATAGAGGGAGATTTGTAAGGACATTTTACTCATGTTCGAAATGTTTCATTTATTTATGTCGTACGTCGCTACATTTGGCACGTCACCTCACGATCTCACATGACGGCCTCTATCTGAATTCCGGGAATCAAGCATGCATTATCTCCATTAATGTGTCCCTCATCTGCATCAACGACTTCACGTTCCTTGATTGTAGGCTCGTAATGCAAGTGGTACGCAAGAGAAGTCAAATCAGTGAAACAAGGCATGATAGGGATGTTCAAGGGAAAATTGGTAATTTTACAGCCACCGTCCGGAGGACCGGTCAACTGGAAAGTTGAATAGCTTGCCGCAACAAAGATACTGGAAGAAATGGCACCTCAATCCGAGCTACGGTGAATAAGTTATGGCCCGTTGAAAATTGAGATATGTTCATTGAAAATTCTAGGAATTTTTCTAAGTGTTTAAGCACCTGTTCCCAGCACACTTTCCCGAACCCAGCCCGAAACCGGTTCGGGGGGCGAACCGGTTCGCAGGGGTACTCGAACCGGTTCAGGGTACCTATACGCTGGATAGAATTTCAGCATTTTAAAATCGTGGGTCTCTTCATGTATTTCCCTCTAAATACCAACTTCGGGGGAGTTGTTTTGCAAGACTTTAGGAGACGAATTTGAGAGTCCAAATACATCTAGTCTTCATATTTTTGAGTCCCAAGACTCATGTTTTGATTCACACATCCTTGCCAAATATTTGTGAATCCTTTTGCAACCAAAGAACACAACTTTGGTTTGTTCAACCCTTGTGGAGGAGACCGTTCTTCTTCTTCATTGCAGCCCTACTAGAAAGGGATAATTCCAGCCGCGACTACAGAATCCAAAACCTGAGGGTAATTCTTAGTCAACTTGTATTTTCATTGTAATCCGATTGTAAGCCGTTTTCTTACAAATTATAGTGAAAATAAATGGTTTTGCCCCTGAGGGGGATTTTTCCTTAATTGCATGTGTTTGAATGTTCTTGCGTAGATTATCAATTTATTCAATCACATACTGCTGCATGTTTAGGGTTTGTTTGTGTTAAAAGGGTTTTATATATAATTTGATCATTTGAATGCGAGCACACACGTTCTCAAAGGTCCTGTAAGTTCCACAGCATCTACATTACGTCACCTGAATAGAACTCCTATGCATGGTGTCCTTGTGGCTGGGACCCTAAAAGGTTTTTTTACAACAAAAATAGATTTGAAAGTAAACGGGTTAGATCCCGATTGTGAAAATAATTTAAAATTTTACAAGTGTTTAATATTATTAAACAGTGAATATAAAGTACATGATAGTGTGTTCACTCGCATGAGTTCCTCACCTCTCAACTAATTGTTCACTCCTATCGTTCTCGTACCCATTCTAGTCATTACCATAACTAACTAGTCCGATACTCAAAATCTACATTACTATACGATATCCAATTCAATTCCCAACAACTTTTGTTTAACAGAGTGTTATAACTTTTTACACAATTTCCCATGTTAGTACTACTAATTACTAGAGATCTTCCATTTCACTTTACAAACTGTTGCTATTATTAATACTCACATTTATTCATGAAAATTCATTTATATTAATCGTATATTATTCTTATCATAAATATACAATACTAGAACCCCAAGGCTAAGCTGCGGTGCCCACATACTCTGCTATCAAATCCCAGTACATCACGTACATGAGGACCACGTATTCCGAATATCTCAGGAAACGTTTCATTAACAATAATCACAAACAATGGAGGCGAACATAGTTCACATCACATGGGTCACGCACATACCTACGCTCCCATGGTCAGCAGACTTATTTACTTCTCAATAAGCCCTTCTTTGACCTATGTCCTCGAGGTACCAATCTAGATCCCCCCCGTAGGCACACAAAGATTAGATTTCCCAAAACGAACGCCAACCTCCCATGATAGTAAGTACGGTAGGTATGTTATACACAGATAATTACATATACTAAGCATTCACACATCTTAGATATTTCAATATTTTATTAGAGGTATACTTCTCATTCTTACATCAACATTTAGTGTTATACAAATCACAAGTCCCCGATTTATATGTATTTATGTTATCAACTCTTCTCATGTCGTAAATAGTTACTCGTTTCCCAATCCACAATTGTCACCCAGTTTACTACAAGATTCTAAGTTTTACTCTTCAATGTACCCCAATATCCCAACTATACCCACTAGTAAATAAGGGAAGGTTATCTCACCATTTAAACAAGTATACGGGATACTAGAAATAAATTCAGGCCTAAAAAGCCATTCTATGAACTCGTTAGAAATCTCGTTCGAACAAGGTCGTTCGAATGAGTTTCGTTCGAATGAAAGGCTTCGAACGAACTACCAACTCGTTAGGAGTTATACTGTCATATCGTTAGAAGTTCGTTCGAACGAGGTCGTTCGAACGAGGAGGTCGTTTGAACGACCTGGGCAGGTATTCTAACGAGATGGCAATTTCAGCCCAGAAATTCCCAAGTCCGATTTTCTCAATTCCTTTCTTCTCTAAATCCACCCTAAGACCATCCAAGTTATGTTCTAGCATTTTTAAACCATTTCTAATCATTCTAGATCATCCCTTAACATATTTAAGAGGACAAATCTTACAAATAATCATGAAATTATTATAAATCTCCAAAAAAAATTCCCAAACCGTATGAACATGAACCCATAATTTTGTTATGCCCAATTACTCATCATAAATCCATTTTTAAATCATCATAAATAACTCAATGAATATTAAATCAGTCCATCGTCATTCTACATGCAAATCCTAACCCAAATTCAAAGTTTCTCCATCAATTTCATGGGTTTTCTTCAAAGATTTCAATATAAGATAATTCCTACACTAAACATGGAAGACATATTCAATGAACTTAAAATAACAAATCACTTTCCTTACATTGTTCTTCAGGATTGATGTTGGTGAATGAATGTTGATTCTCTCCTTTCTCTACGAATTTTCTCCCAAGGTTGAAGATGGTGGTTGGAGGTTTCTTTTTGGAACTCTTCAAACTCTCCTATAACTCCTGTAGCCCTCTAACTCATCTAATGCTGATAATGGGCTTAGTGGGTTCCTAAATAATATATAATTAACTCCTAAAATTCGTTGGTTTTAATTCCTATATTTTTAAAATTACCAAAATACCCTTTTAAGTTGCCGGTATGGCCCAAAAATGCCCCGGGACCCAAACTAAACCCCCGGCTAGTGTTTTCTGAATATTTCGACCCTTTCGGACACGTTGGTGGGCTCGAAATGACCATTCGGTTGATAAAAATAAAATTCACTTTTTAATTCAAATAATTTCATACCTGACGCGACTAACACGCGCGTCCCAACTAAATTTCCCAAATTGTCATATTTCAGTCTCGCGACAATTTTAATATTTTCAATATTCATATATTACCATATGTACGCATCATAATCAAATACCAACTCACATCTCTTTAGTATTTATATCCGGATTAATTTCAAATTAATTCTCATTTAATTTAATTAATCCCATAAGTAAAAATCAATAAATATACGGGGTATTGCATACTTCCCCCCTAATAATAGAATTTTATCCCGAAATTAGGAACTAAAGAGTACCTGGTAGAAACAACTCTGGATAACGTTCATGCATATCATCCTCGCACTCCCATGTGGACTCCTCGGCATTATGATGACGCCACTGAACACGTACTAACGGTACTATCTTCGACCTCAGTTTTCGCTCGCTGTGGTCCAGAATAGCAATCGGCCCTTCCTCGTAGGAACTATCGGGCTGAAGATCGATGTCCTCCAAAGCAATGTGAGTATGGGCAAAATCATCCCTAAGATATTTCCTTAGCGAGGAAATACGGAACACATCATGAATCCTATGCAAGTGCTCCGGTAACCCCAGTCTATACCCAACTGGCCCAATCCTCTCGATGATAGGGAATGGCCCCACGTATCTTGGTGCCAGTTTCCCCTTCTTCCCAAAATGCATAATCCCTTTCATAAGAGATACTCTAAGTAAAACCTGGTCCCTTACTTTGAATTCTCTGAAGAACCTCTTGGCATCGGCATAGCTCTTCTGTCGGTCCTGAGCTACTCAAATGCGACTCTGTATCATCTCTATCTTTGCCGAAGTATCCTGAATCACTTCCGGCCCAAGGAGTTTGTTGTCCCCCACTTTTAACCAACATGCTGGGGAACGACAAGGTCTACCATACAATGCCTCAAATGGATCCATACCAATGGTGAACTGATAGGAGTTGTTATAAGCAAACTCCACCAGTGGAAGGTACTGCTCCCATACACCCCCAAAGTCTATGATGCACATACACAACATGTCCTCCAACATCTGATTTGTTCGCTCGGTCTGCCCATTGATCTGCGGGTGATAAGCCGTACTCAACCGCAATTCAGTGCCCATGGCCTCCTGGAAACTCTCCTTAAACCGTGAAACAAACATCTTGTCTCGGTCAGACACGATATTTAAAGGCACACCGTGAAGTCTCACTATTTCCAAAATGAAAATCTGGGCATACTGTCCCATAGTGTAGTCTGTCCTTACGGGTAGAAAATGAGCAACTTTGGTCAACCGGTCCACAATTACCCAAATGGAGTCGTGACCCCTCTATGACGTATGTAACCCCATGATAAAGTCCATGGATATGCTCTCCCATATCCACGTCGGAACCTCTAATGGCTGTAGAAATCCTGCCGATCTCTGATGATCCACCTTTACCAGCTGATAAGTGGCGCATTTAGACACAAATACGGTAATATCTCTCTTCATCTCTCTCCACCAATACTGACGTCTCATGTCTTGGTACATCTTATTCCCACCAGGGTGTACCGCGAACTGTGAGCCGTGTGACTCTGCCATCACCTTGTGTCGCAAGTCTTCCCCTTCCGGAATGACTAGTCTCCCATTGAAGCGTAATCCCCCGTCTGAGCTAATAGGTATAGGACTCGACTCCCTCTGCTTGTAATCGAACTATCTGCTCCTGACAGAATAAGTCATTTCCCTAGGCCTTTACCACTCTCGTAACAATCTGCGGTGTAACAGTCATCACAGACATGAACGATCGGGCTACTGCATCCTGGTGTCCCAACTCCTTCCATTTAGCTTTCCACACCTCGGCCACCTTATTTACTGGCCTACGGCTCAACGCGTCTGCTACCACGTTAGCCTTCCTCGGGTGATATTGGATATCAAACTGATAATCCTTCACAAACTCAAGCCACCGTCTTTGACGCATATTCAACTCCTTCTGTGTAAAGAGGTACTGTAGAGACTTGTGGTCCGTGAACAATCGAAACTTCTCCCCCAGAAGATAATGTCTCAAATTCGAAGGGCAAATACAACTGCCGCTAACTCCAAGTCATGGGTGGGGTAATTCTTCTCATGAGGCTTAAGCTTACGAGAAGCGTAAGCTATGGCCTGACTCTCCTGCTGCAGTACACCTCTAAGTCCTTGTAAGGACGCATCAATGTAAACTAGATACTCAACTCCCGGTCTCGGCAATGCTAACAAAGGTGCCGAGGTCAACTTGTCCTTCAACTCATTGAATGCCAACTAACAGGCATCGCTCCAGATGATTGGCGCACCCTTACGAGTCAAATGTGTCAAAGGACCCGCTATCTTTGAGAAACCCCGAATAAACCTCTTTTAGTATCCTGCTAAGCCCAAGAAACTATGGATCTCAGTCAGTGTCGTGGGTTGTCCCCACTCCCTCACCGCGGATACCTTCCCGGGATCAACAGATATCCCCTAGTCTGAAATTATATGCCCCAAAAACTGAACCTCCTTCAGCTAAAACCCACACTTCTCATACTTTGCATAAAGTTCGTTCTGACATAGCGTCTGCAAAACCCGTCTCAAATGCTCGGCGTGCTCCTCTTTTGTTTAGGATTAAACCAGAATGTCATCAATAAAGACAATGACGAACTGGTCTAGAAACTCTCTGAACACCCTATTCATTAAGTCCATAAACACGACTGCAGCATTGGTCAAGCCAAAAGGCATAACCCAAAACTCGTAGGAACCATATCTCTTCAAGAAAGCATTCTTCGAGATGTCCTGCTCCCTGATACGTAACTGATGGTATCCCGATCACAAATCAATCTTTGAGAAGAATGAAGCTCCTCTCAGTTGGTCGAATAAGTCATCGATTTGGGGCAACGGATACTTATTCTGTATCGTGACCTTATTCAACTCTCGATAATCTACACACAACCTCAATGATCCATCCCTCTTCTTTACGAACAACATAGGGGCACCCCATGACGAAGTACTCCTCCGGATAAACCCCTAACCTAATAACTGCTCAATCTGATCCCGTAACTCTCTCATCTCTGTTGGAGCCATACGATAAGGTGCGTGGGCAATAGGCCGAGTGCACAGTGTCAAATCGATCACAAAATCTATCTCTTTACTCGTAGGTAGTCCAGGTATATCCTGAAATATATCAGTGAACTCACTAACAACGGGTATCGCATCAAGTGGTATCACCACTTCTTTAGAGGTCTCCTCCTCTATATAGTACAAATGAGTGGACGATCCTCCCTCGGGGCGAGGCATTGCCACTAAAAACATATCCTGCCCGGGAATGGCAAAGATAATACTCCTACTAAAACAGTCAATCATGGCTCGGTACATAACTATCCAATCCATACCAACAATCGCATCATACTCAGTCATCTCTAACACTAACATATCAGCGAGTAAAGTAAACCTCCCGATCTCTATACCCACACCTCCACAAATAAGCGAAATCATGGAACCCCTGCTAAATGGTGAATCTACACAAGTAACCGTGCTCTCTGCGGTGTCTAATAACCCAATAGTGCGTGCAAATCTCATGGTAATGAAGCAATGTGTGGCCCCCGTATCAAATAAAATACGCCCCATAGTCCCCTGAATAGAGAACATACCCTCAATGGTCGGTGGATCCTGTGGGGCTGCGGCATGCTGGAGCTGATATAATCTCCCATACTGAAGCTGTCCCTGCTGAACTGGGACTACTAGAATGGGTGGTAGTGATGCCATCTATGGTGGTGCTGGGAGGGCGGCGAGAAACATAGGCCTCTGTGGCTCGTGTCGAGCACCCTGTTGCTGCTGCGGTGGGGCCCTTCCCCTGTCAGGACAATCCTAGCATTTATGGTCAGTCTTATCACAAACGAAACACTTCCCCAGGAAGTTTCCCCCTTGCTGTCCCTGCTGCCCTCAACCCTGGTGGCCGTTACCATTCCTCCCCTGGCCATGCTGGCCCTGCTGAAACTACTGCTGCTGACCATTCTGACCCTGCTGGCCCTGATGGCCCAGTCTGAAACCTCCCTGACCACTCCTAAAACCTCCAGATTTGAATCTCTTATAATCCCCCTGTTGGGAACCCTGATCACCCTGCCTGTGCTGTCCTTGAGCAGATTGTGCCCCGCTGGCACCATTTCCCCTGGTCTTTCCTGATGGTTGGACTCTCCTGATCTCTTGCTCTCAGACACGTGGAAGCGATGATCCTGGCAGTGTAGTAGTGCAGCATTAACCACATCAGAATAAGTGGCCAATGAGATATTCCCCAACAAGTGTTGACGGATCCTCCAAGTCAATCCATCCGTGAACTTCTGAATCTTTTTCTCCTCAGTCGGTATCTCATCGGGAACAATGTTTAAGAGATTAGTGAATTCGGCCTCATACTCGGACACGATCCTCCCCTCCTTCTTGAGGTTCATTAATTTCCTCCTCATTTCAGTGTGAACAGTTGACAGAAAATATTTGCTATCGAACCACACCCAGAACTCCTAAATAGAAAGGGCGTCCCTCTCCTATGCGGTGGTAATGGGCTCCCACCACTGCAATGCAGATCCTACTAGCTTGAAAGTAGACAGTATCTGCTTTTGAACTTCTGTGCACTCGTACATCCTTAAGTGCCTCTGAATGTCCTTCCTCCACTGACTGAATACCACAACATCGGAGGTACCTGCAAACTTCAGAGGGTTTACTTTCTGAAAAGCATCACGGACGTGTTCCCAAGAAGACAGGAATGCATGAGCCTAAACTGGCACGACTACCGGTGCCTGGGGTGGTGCCTGATGTACAATGGCTAGGGCGGAATTTACCGTTTGGGCTACAATAGCTATAACCTCGGCGGCATTCATAGTGCCCTCAACTAGTGCGGGCTGTGGCTCTAGTGTGCATCCCTAGGAACTCGCTGCGCACGTCGTGGAGGCATCTGAAATGAGAGTAAAGTCTTATAAGTTTGAAGTTATTATCTCAAAATAGCTGAAGAGCGAAAAATACACGAAAGAATACAACAGTCCTAAAATATAGGGCTCTATATCAAAGAAATCTCAGCGGAAACATAACAAGCCGTACAGATCCTAAGGACACTATAACCTGATGCTCTGATACCACCTGTTACACCCGACTAATTAAATACCGGGTAGATACTCCTTTATTAAATTAATACAAAATGCCAAGTTGGTTCAGTTCGTAGCATCACTGTCGAAAACGTTTTTAACAAATACTAGCCACCTAATATTTAAAAAGGGAGTTGCCAATTTTAATTAAATCCAATTAACATACAATAAGTAAAGTATGAAACGCTAACATAACCACCACAACATAGTCACAATAGGATAACCATCAGATAATGAGTTTGGAGGAATTACTCCTCACAACATTCCGAATACTGAAATAAATATATACCAAGTTTGCATCACTAAATTAATTACAACCCAAAGTCTGAAATAAATGATAAGTAAAATGTCTCTAAAAGAAATGGGGCGACATGCCCAACCAATGAGAAAATATGATAATGGAGTCAAGATAAAAAATGGAGGCGTCTACTGTCAAGGTCATGTAACTTCCACAGCAGCTACAGCATGTCACCTGAATAGAACTCCTATGCATGGTGTCCTTGTGGTTGGGCACCTTAAAGGTTTTTTTACAAAAAAAAATAGATTTGAAAGCAAACGGGTCAGAGCCCGATTGTGAAAATAATTTAAAATTTTGCAAGTGTTTAATATCATTAAATAGTGAATATAAAGTACATGATAGTGTGTGCACTCACATGAGTTCCTCGCCTCTCAACTAATTGTGCACTCCTATCGTTCCCGTACCCATTCTAGTCATTACCATAACTAACTAGTCCGATACCCAAAATCTACATTACTATATGATATCCAATTCAATTCCCAACAACTTTTGTTTAACAGAGTGTTATAACTTGTTACAAAATTTCCCATGTTAGTACTACTAATTACTAGAGATCTTCCATTTCACTTTACAAACTGTTGCTATTATTAATACTCACATTTATTCATGACAATTCATTTTAATTAACCGTATATTATTCTCATCATAAATATACAATACTAGCACCCCGAGGCTAAGTTGTGGTGCTCACATACTCTGCTATCAAATCCCGATACATCACGTATATGAGGACCACGTATTTCGAATCTCTCAGGAAACGTTTCATTAACAACAATTGACGCGACTGAAAATGTGTCTCAGAAATGCGTTCACTCTACGCTCAAGTGTAAGCCTATCGCTCAAGTAATAATCCGACAAGTCGGGTATCGATCCTCAGGGAAAAAGGACAATGAAGTTGTGACGACGGAAAAGACAGAGGAATCCTAACTTTGACTCTAAAAATAAAGGGAAAATGATTTGATTTTGGGAATGATTATAGCTAAGTGCAGAGATGAAATTATGAAAAATTCAACTACAATAAGTTACCTAAAATATGAATAAAAATTGATTTTGAAACTTTTGACAAAGTGATGGGAAAAACGAGGACGGGAATACAATCCCCCAACCCTAGTGTAGTGCAGTGGTAATATTAATCATAAATTTATCTCATTGATCTGACCTGGAATTTAGTACACCCAAGCATTATGTATACGAGGTTCAAGCCCGCGTCATACCTAATCTGAGGATGAGTACATCAGTATTGCGATAGTGACACTCGAATTGCACTCTAAATCATCATGAGTACCCAGAGGCAAACGTGATATAAAGATGTACAATTATTGTATCATTATGCAATAAAATCATAGTCAATCAATAAATTCATCGGATTAATTTTATATACATACACTAACACCTCAGGTTGGGTTCATGTACCCCGACCTTGGTAAATATAGCCTAACATGTTGAATTTAATGAAAACAATAATTAATGTGCAGGAATTTATGATTAATCTAATAAAAATGATAATTAGATGTAGAAACGAATTAGAACTAAAAATTACTCACTAAAATTATCCAAACAATAAGTGCAACAATGAATGAAACCGATACTCACAAAAATTATTGGATCAATCTTCAATTCTTGAAATAAAACTACAATTCTTAGCTAAACTATGGTTTTCGGAAAAGAAGCCGAAAACCCTACTAATTCTTCGTACCAATAATAACCATAAATCGGGTCTTAAATACCCTACAATAATATCGAAAGTCAACTGCACTAGGAGCCTTTTTAGGAAGAGAGAAGATTTCCAGATCTCGAGGACCGGACCAGTCCGGGTCTTAGGAGGACTGGTCTGCCCCGAAGGCGGATCGGTTCTTTTTATTTTGGGGCAAACCGGTCTAGGGGTGGACCGGTTCTTTTTATTTTGGCCTCCTTCTGTTTGCATGCGATCCGGGGTCTTCTGGGGTTTGGCAAGGCGGACCGGTCCGAGGCAGGGGCAGACCGGTCCGACTATTTGACTTTCTAGCTCATCTTTGACTGCTCATAACTTTTGTTTCGAGATTCAGATTAGGGTGCCGTTTCTTCCTTTATGCTCGTGAATGAGATGTCTTCAACTTCTCTTTAGGTACCTTATCCGAATTCCGTGTAAAAATTACGCTTTCGCCCTTGAGACTTTTCCTTCTTTCTTTTTAGATTCTACCGATTTCCTTCTTTCGTTTCTTGACATCAAATACCTGCAAAATCACTACAAAATACCAGAAACTCGGTGTACTCATTAGGATCAGTCAGTATCACAGTTATGAGATAAATCCAACTCAATTACGTTGTTCGAGGTGCTAAAAGTAACTAAATCAAGGGATAAATTAGGAAAAATTTAGGCCTAATCAAACCCCCTAACTTAGAACTTTGTGCGTCCCGAGCAATGTAAAAGAATCCTAGCGTGGCTCAACTCTTTTAAAAAATCATTTTATTGGGATAAAATACCTTTTTTGCGGGCAAGCGATTGCATTTAGCGTATGCAACAAGCCGTTAAATCCCTAGGTTACCCTAATAGGACGAGTGTTGTCTCGTGAGGATTTGCAGAGAATATACCCACAAAATTCGACTCAAAGAGAATTCAACATATGCAAAAATTGTGCAATTCAAACTTTTCAAGAAAATAGTCATCATGGAGTCATATTTACAAGTCTCAAACCGTGGTGTGTGTGTGCGTAGCCAGAAATATAACCGCTAATTTCCACTGATTGATCATTACGTTACTTATTCGAAAATTCGTTTTGATTTCATTTTCTCATGGAATGCTCTCACATACGAATCTCTCGTATTATGCCTATTCTCTTGGTATGTGTGATATAAAGAGTAAATGTAATGGAAGCAAAATCACGCATATGGTTAGAAAGACGAAATTTTGTGGTGAAAGGACCTCATCAAAGGATTACGGTTTTAAAAATGGGAACATTGCTTTTATTTCACGCACTTAATCTCCTTTATTATCTTTTGGTGTATTAGCTCTCCACGCGGTAACCAATTTCGCAATTTAGACTCGGTTAGGACTTTTTCGAGTTTTAAGGTATATGGGGTACAATGACAATTGTCGGGAAGGTTGGAATTGGAAAAGTCATTAATGATGTCCACTTGTGCTTTTTCCGGGCTATTGCTCAAAAAAAATTGTTTTTTTTTTGTTGAGCATATTTATTTATTTCTTGCCCCTTTTTATGCACTTTCCGGACTTAAATTCTGAATTTTCTCATTTTTCACAATTCCGGCTATTTGGTTTTTTTTGGGTTATCAAACGAAAGGGACAATTTGTTTGGCTCAAATTGGGTTACAAAAGGGGTAATTTTTCGCTACTTTTTCTGGCCAATATTATTGGGTGACAAACGAGGGCCTACTTCATTGCTCAAAATGCTAATTGCGTTACCGTATGCGTTTCGAGATGAATTTTACGTTTAGAGATCAATTTGGCACGTTTTTCAAAGCAATACTACACACATTTTTCAAAACCGATCAAAATGAAAGGAATGAGATCCTTGACAACTTTTTAGGCGCTGAAAAGAACCTTGAGTTAACAATTAACTCGGATTGATTTAAAAACTCGCAAAAAGTGATAGGCTCGAATCTCACCGGGTTTGTTAATCTCCACACTTATTTGCTAAGTCGTCAATTTTCGCTCAATTTCCATCTTTGGTCAATTTTGGCTTTGTGTACGTTGGATTTTACAATTTGAGACTTCGATTCGAATTTTAATGATATTTTTGAAAATTTTGAATTCCAATTTTTATTTATTTTGAACAAAAATATTTTTGGGTTTTTCAAAATTTTATGATTTTTTTTTCTGGGCATTTTTTGAAAATTTGTGAAGTTTTAGAAATACGCACTTGTGACCCCCCCTAACTTAGACTTTTGCATTGTCCTCAAGCAAAAAAGGACTAAAATCTAACTCAAAGCGAATAAAAAGTGCGGAAAAATAAAACTAACAAATAGAGAAAATGCAGTTTTTATTACAACAAGACTGTGTTACATGTGCAGGGGAAAACATACAACTGTGAATCAGGGAAAAAAAAGGAAATGTTGCCAACACCATCTAAAGCTTCACCGGGGTGGGGGATGGGAGGAACCGGGCGCATTGGGGTCATAGGGGTTTTGGTAGTAGGAAGGTAGTGGCTCATTAGGATCCCCTAAGCGCCGATAGATGTCCGCTTGGAAGCGGAGAACAATGTTCATGTCGTGCTCGTAGTTGGTCTGGAAGGTATTGAAGTTGGTCTCAAGCGCGGATAGGTCCGTGCCCTCCCACTCGAAATCTGGGTCGTCCTCCTCATCTGCCGACTCTTCGTCCGGATCAAGATCCCCCATCTCAACGTCTTCACCAGCTGCCCCTATGTCTTCCTTGTTGTCGTTCGAGGCAACTTCCTCGTCGACATCATCACCTCGTCGAGCCCGGAGGACAACTAGCTGTTTGACGCTTTTCGTTCGGGTCCCTTGTCCGAAAGGACCGGGGAGGCGCGTAAGGTCGCTCGGTGCCTCTATGCCAGCATCCTTAAGGATGGATGTGATTAATCGGGCATAAGGAAGTGGGGTGACACCCTTCTCATCCAAAGACGCATTGATGATATCCGCGTATAAGGTGTGGCCCATATGGATTGAAGTTTGGGGGTCGAAGAGATGATATGTCAAGGTAGCTTACCGGGGCCGCATGGTAGAGTCATTGGACATTTGCAATAGGTTGGCGCACACAATCTGAAATGTAAGGTGCGCCTTCTCGTTGAGTCGTCCAACGGCGATGGTTTGCCCCGTCCAAGCCACGTTCGGTGCAATGTGGGCCATGATAATGTCCTTGTCGACCGGGGGGACATTTTGGGGATAAGTGAATTCTTGGACATCCGGGACATCAAACTCGACCAACTTGGCCGTGAGACGGGACAAGGAAAAGGGTGTGGGAGTCACATCTACGAAAGCTTCGGCCTCGAATTGGCCTGTTCGTACGAGTGTACCATAGAATGAGCGTACTTCGGTTGCCCAAACCATTTCGTGGGGTTGGTTGAGGAAACGGCACCATCCCCGGGCCATGAATAGGTCGGTGACGGAGTTGGGCAGAGCTTCCCATTGGACCGCGCGTTCCATATGGAGTTTGCGGCCCATATCGAAGTATTGAGCGCACCATCGCTCCTCTTGGCGGGAGCGGTATTCTCCGTGACCGGAGGGGTGGATCACGGTGGATTCGTATTTGGTGGGGGGAGCACGGGGGGGCATGGAAATAGGAAGGAAGTAGTGCTGGAAAAATATAGAGGAAGAAGAGAGTATTTGGGTTGAAGGTGTGAGGAGAAAGGGAGGATTGGATGTGTATTTATAGTGGAAAGAGGAGGGGAAAGGGTGGTTAGGGAAGGAAAAGGTTGAGAGGGAAAAGGGGATGAATTTGGGAGGGAAAGGTTGAGTTTGGGAAGAGGAAAAATGGATTGGAGGGAATGAATGGGACTGTGGGGGAAAGGGGGGTGAATCTTGGGAAGAGGAAGAGGCATGTCTGCAGAAGGTGGATCGGTCCGGGGTAGGGGCGGACCGGTCCGGCCTTTGGACTTTTCAAACCCTCGACAGGCGGACCGATTCCTTTAAAAATAAAAGGAATCGGTCCGGGGTCGGACCGGTCCGGGGTAGGGGCGGACAGGTCCGCCCAGGGTTTTTGGGTTGGACTTCTTTTACTTCGGTTTCGAGCTCTCTTCTTCAAAAAATTTCACGTTCCCTATATACTCTCTATCCAATTGAACTAGGACCCTCTCGATTTCACTGGTCAACACCCTTTGACTCAGAATTCCCCAAAACACACGAATGCTTCTCCCGAACGAAACCTAGTCCTAACGAATCTCAAAACACACACGACTCTCACACACACGACTCTCACCCCATCAGCATCAGGGGTGCGATGACCTCACTTCAACAGCTCACTCAACCCCGTAAACGGGGTCCGACAACCAGACGGTGTCGATTTCTTCTGCACACGCCTCTAGATATGGCTTTAGGCATTGTCCATTAACTTTGAATGTATTTCCCCCTTTTAAATCATCTAGTTCAACAGCTCCGCGGGGGAAAACATTCTTCACGATGAATGGGCCAGGCCAACGTGACCGCAACTTGCCTGGGAAGAGGTGAAGCCGAGAGTTGTAGAGGAGAACTTTTTGCTCGGGGAGAAACTCTTTTCGTCGAATGATGCTATCATGAGAGAGTTTCATTCTCTCTTTCAAAATTTTGGCATTCTCATACGCATCATTGCGTAGTTCTTCTAACTCATTCAATTGAAGCTTGCGGGCTTCACCGACCTTGTCCATGGCATAATTCAATTGCTTAATCGCCCAATATGCCTTGTGTTCGAGCTCAATAGGAAGATGGCAAGGTTTTCCATACACAAAGCAGAAAGGGGACATGCCAACTTGATTCTTATATGCGGTACGGTAGGCCCATAGGGAATCGTTCAATCTAAGGCACCAATCTTTCCGAGTAGGATTGACGGTCTTTTCAAGAATGTTATTGATTTCCCGATTTGCTAGCTCGGCCAGTCCATTCGTTTGTGGGTGATATGTTGTTCCAACCTTGTGAACGATACCATACTTTGTCATAATCTTCTCGAATGATCTATTGCAAAAGTGCGTACCATTATCGCTGATTATTGCTTTCGGTGCACCGAAGCGGGAAAGTATGTGTTCCTGCAGGAACTTTATCACCACTTTGTTGTCATTAGTCTTGGTATCTATAGCTTCCACCCATTTAGAAACGTAGTCTACCGCGATGAGGATGTATAGGAAACCAAAGGATGGAGGGAAAGGACCCATGAAGTCAATACCCCAACAGTCGAATATCTCAATGATGAGTATAGGGGTAAGAGGCATCATGTCTCATCGAGTGATGGTTCCCATCCGTTGACACCTATTGCATGATTTGCAAGCATCGTTCACATCTCGGAAGATTGTGGGCCAATAGAGGCCGCATTGTAGAATTTTAGCGGCCGTCTTTCTCGTCGAAAAATGACCTCCACAAGCTTCCGAATGACAAAACTGGATGACTTTTTGGATTTCGTCATCCGGTACACATCGTCGGATGATTTGCTCTGCACAGTATTTAAAAAGGAATGGATCATCGTAAAAAAACATGCGCGATCAAGTTAGAAACCTCTTCTTATCTTGCGGTGTCCAGTCGGGAGGGATGGCTCCCGTGACAAGATAGTTCACTATGTCCGCAAACTAGGGATATGAAGAGGTAGCGAAAAGCTGCTCATCCGAAAAATGTTCGTCTATGGGTACGGGATCACTAGGTACGTCAGACGAAAGCCGAGATAAATGGCCGAAAACAAATTTTTCTACTCCTTTCTTATCTTTGATGGAGAGATTGAACTCTTGTAGGAGTAGGATCCACCTTATGAGGCGCGGCTTGGCATCTTTCTTCGCAAGTAGATATTTCAAAGCCGCGTGGTCGGTGAAAATAGTAATAGGAGAACCAATGAGATAGGACCGAAACTTATCGAGGGCAAAGACTACCGCTAGCAACTCCTTTTTCGTGGTAGAGTAGTTGAGTTGAGGTCCGGTAAGAGTCCGACTGGCATAGTTAATGACATGAGCTTGCTTATCTTGACGTTGTCCTAAAACATCCCCGATCGCGTAATCATTGGCATCACACATAAGTTTGAATGGTAAGGAACAATCCGGAACTTGCATGATGGGGGCGGACACAAGCATGTTATTCAATTTGTCGAAAGAGCTTTGGCATGCTTCAGTCCACTCAAATGGGGAGTCCTTCATGAGTAAGTTGCTTAAGGTCCTAGTGATCGCGCTAAAGTCCTTAATGAACCTTCAATAAAACCCCGCATGACCCAAAAAGGAGCGCACATCTTTCAGCGATTTTGGTGGGGGAAGGTCAACTATGACATCTATCTTTGCCCTATCAACTTATATTCCGTTGGATGAGACAATGTGGTCAAGAACTATTCCCTCGGTGACCATGAAATGGCACTTCTCCCAGTTCAGCACTAAGTTCTTTTCCACGCATCGGGTAAGTTCTTTTTTCCAGTTTTTCTAGACAATGATCGAAAGAGGTGCCAAAAACGCTGAAATTGTCCATGAACACTTCGAGTCCTCTCTCGACCATGTCGCTAAATAAGCTCAACATGCACCTCTGAAAGGTCGCGGGTGCATTACACAAGCCAAATGGCATACGTTTGTAGGCAAACGTACCAAAAGGGCAAGTGAAGGTCGTCTTCTCCTGTTCAAGTACATCTACCTCAATTTGTTTATACCCAGAATAACCATCAAGGAAGCAATAGTAAGGGTGGCCCGCTACTCTTTCAAGCATTTGATCAATAAATGGTAAGGGGAAATGGTCTTTCCTGGTTCTCGCATTGAGTTTCCGGTAATCAATGCAAATGCGCCACCCGGTGGTGGTACGTTGGGGAACTAACTCTCCCTTGGCATTCTCGATCACAGTCATACCCGACTTCTTCGGGACGACTTGAACAGGGCTTACCCACTTGCTATCCGAGATTGGGTAGATGATCCCGTAGGTTTGACATCCTCTTCGAGATGGATCTTATGAGTGCAAATTAAAGGACTTATCCCCTTCAAATCAGTTATGCACCAACCAAAAGCACTTTGGTGCTTCCTTAGAATTTTTAATAATTGACCCTCCTGCCCTTCATTTAGGCTAGAGGAGATAACAACAGGAAATGTCTCATCCTCTCCTAGATATACATATTTAATATGGGCGGGAAGTTTCGTTAACTCGAGGGTTGGAAATTTTTCACTGGAGGGAACCATGTGCGTATCCCTTGGAGGTAATTCCTCGAATCTCGAAACCCAATTAATCTCTCTCACGTCCTCGTCCGACTTACTCTCATCGAGTAGCTCGCTCAATTCTTTAACCTACCTCTCGAAGGCGGTGTACGTCCCCTCACTCTCGTGTCTCACCGCTAAACAGGATTCTAAAGCATCGCCACAGTAATTCTCCTCAAAGTACTCCTCTACTATCTCATCTATGAGGCTCACTGCGTGAAGATCATCTTCCTCCCCTGCATTTTGGGCTATGTGGAAGATATTGGTATCCAAGGTCATGTTCCCAAATGTGAGTTGCATTTTGCCCATTCCTATTATTGATGATTGCGTTAGCCGTAGCTAGGAAAGGGCGCCCAAGGATTATGGGAACATGATTACTCGAGTGGAAGGATGGCTCCGTGTCCCAAATGACAAAGTCCACTGGAAAGTAGAAAGTGTCAACTTGAATGATCACGTCCTTGACTATACCTCGTGGGATCTTCACTATTCAATCCGCTAATTAGAGAGTGACTTTCGTGGGCTTGAGGTCGCCCAAGTCAAGTTGTCTATAAATGGAGTAAGGGAGTATATTTACGCTTGCTCCCAAGTCAAGTAAGGCTTTTTCGATTTTGTGTTCTCCAATGATGCAGGAAATGGTGGGTGCACCGGGATCTTTGAACTTAGGCGGGAGTTCATTTAGCAGGATGGAGCTCACATTTTGTGCTAGAAATACGTTCTTCTTCACTTTCATCTTTCTTTTAACCGTCAGCAGGTCTTTGATAACTTTGCCATATGCTGGAATTTTTTTAATGGCCTCAAGTAAAGGCAAATTAAGCTTGACTTGCTTTAGCACTTCTAGCACGTCATCACGTGGGTTTCCTCTGTGGGAGGGAATCAACCTTTGAGGAAACGGTGCTGCAGAAGGCGGTTTCACTACTACCTCTGGCTCACTAGCATCTTCTTGGTCACTCTCATTCAAGGGGACATCTTCGGCCTCTTCCGTGCCGGGCGAAATCTCCTTGGCTTTCGTTGTGTCTAGTGGGGGAGGTGATAAATGAATAACTCTCCCACTACGAAGAGTGGTTACAGCTTGACATTGCTCCTGATGTTCAGTGGAGGTGGAGCTAACGCTAGTTTGACCTTGGGGAGGTCGTTGGCCTTGGACAGCAAATTTGCCCTTCTCTTGAACACTCAATGAGGATTGTATTTTAGACGGATTCGCATTTATGTCACCAATCAGACGATCATATTTGGCATTGGTTGCGGTCTGGCTTACGATGAATTGATTCATGGTATCCTCGAGAGTTCTCCGCTGTGGTGGAATATAATTTCCTTGAGGTGGCGGTGCTTGCACATGTCCTTTCATGTGTGGAGCTTGTTGAAAGTGTTATGGTGGAGGAGGGGCAACATGCGAAGGAGGGTTCATTGCAGCATGTTGTTGCCCATAGCTAAAACCGGGATGATTTTTCTAAGAAGGGTTATATGAATTCCCGTGCGGGGCACCGAAGTTGCCCTTAAAACCTCCTATAACACTAACTTACTCTTGCAGCATTGCTTTGTAGGCGGGTATCGTCGAGCATTCCTCAGTTGAATGTCCCGCCTCGCAAATAGCACACACCTTTAAGACAGGGTTTGGAATGGGTCCAGCTGGTCCTTTTCCATATATCTCACACAGATCTCGAAATCCTATCTCAAGAGTCTCTAATCGGCTATCCGTCATAGAATTCTTATCTACATGGAATAGACCGGATGCTGACGGAGTAGTGGTCGCTTGTCTATTTTGATTTTGAGTGTTGGGATCAGAAGTGTCCCAGGATTGGGTAGTCTCGGCGACATACCTCAAGTGAAGCTCAGCGTCCTGGACATCTAAATCGATAAACGGACCACTTCCCATTGTTTCAACAAGTTGTTTGGAATTAAGATTCAACCCATTATAGATAAAAGAGATGACTTGCGCTGAATCAAATCCATGATGGGGGCATGAAGCAACTAACTCGTTGAAACGTTCATAACATCGATGGAAGGACTCATTTTCAGCTTGTCTGAATGCTTGAATTTGAGCCTTTATGGAGATTGTTCGATGTGGTGGGAATAATTTCTTGAGAAATTTCGACTGTAGCTCATTCCAGGATGGAATCGAGCTTGGAGCTAAAGATCATAGCCAGGACTTAGCTTTATCTTTGAGCGAGAAAGGGAAGAGTTTGAGGCGGATTACCTCTTGTGTGCAGGTTTGATCATTTAGATTATCACACACGTCCTCGAATTCCCTAATATAGAGGTATGGCTTTTCAGAATCCATACCGTGGTAATGCGGTAGCATCTGGATCATCCCATTTTTGAAACGGAATTGCCCGGCATTTTACGGGAGTATAATGCATCCAGGAGTGACAGTACGCTCGGGATATAAGAATTCTCTAATCGGACGGTATGGGGGCTCTTCCTCACCAGTGGGTGCACTGCCGTGTTTTGACATCTCTCCTTCACTTATTGACTTGGTGTTCTCACTGGGCATGCTCGAAGTGTGTCCTAAGAAAGGGAAGGGAGTGTTAACGGAGATTGAGTGCGACGATGTGAGAGGTGGAATCCAGAACTGCGGGGTGTTTGGAGTGTGGGGACTATCAGGATTATACTCAACAATTGGATTTTCGTGAATGTTGATAGGAGTATTATGGGGTGTGGGAGTGGTTTCAGAATTTTGCATTAAAGCCTAAGAGAGATGATGGTGAATCTTTTTTATGTTTTTGGATTTTTTTTAAATTTTTGTTCAAAGCTTTGGATTGACTCAATCTAATCCTAAGTCTACCTAAATCCCCGGCAACGACGCCAAAAACTTGACGCGACTGAAAATGTGTCTCAGAAATACGTTCACTCTAGGCTCAAGTGTAAGCCTGTCGCTTAAGTAATAATCCGACAAGTCGGGTATCGATCCTCAGGGAAAAAGGAAAACAAAGTTGTGACGACGGAAAAGACGGAGGAATCCTAACTTTGACTCTAAAAATAAAGGGAAAATGATTTGATTTTGGGAATGATTACAGCTAAGTGCAGAGATGAAATTATGAAAAATGCAACTACAATAAGTTACCTAAAATATGAATAAAAATTGATTTTGAAACTTTTGACAAAGTGATGGGAAAAATGAGGACGGGAATACAATGCCCCAACCCTAGTGTAGTGCAGTGGTAATATTAATCATAAATTTAACTGATTGATCTGACCCGGAATTTAGTACTCCCAAGCATTATGTATACGAGGTTCAAGCCCGCGTCATACCTAATCTGAGGATGAGTAAATTAGTATTGCGATAGTGACACTTGAATTGCACTCTAAATCATCACGAGTACCTAGAGGCAAACGTGATATAAAGATCTACAGTTATTGTATCGTTATGCAATACGATCATAGTCAATCAATAAATTCATCGGATTAATTTTATACACATACACTAACACCTCAGGTTGGGTTCATGTACCCCGACCTTGGTAAATCTAGCCTAACATGTTGAATTTAATGAAAACAATAATTGATGTGCAGGAATTCATGATTAATCTAAGAAAAATGATAATTAGATGTAGAAACGAATTAGAACTAAAAATTACTCACGAAAATTATCCAAACAATAAGTGCAACAATGAATGAAACCGATACTCACAAAAATTACTGGATCAATATTCAATTCTTGAAATAAAACTACAATTCTTAGCTAAACTAGGGTTTTTGGAAAAGAAGCAGAAAACCCTACTAATTATTCGTACCAATAACAACCATAAATCGGGTCTTAAATACCCTACAATAATATCGGAAGTCAACTGCACTAGGAGCCTTTTTAGGAAGAGAGAAGATTTCTAGATCTCGAGGACCGGACCGGTCCGGGTCTTAGGCGGACCGGTCTGCCCCCAAGGCGGATCGATTCTTTTTATTTTGGGGCGGACCGGTTCTTTTTATTTTGGCCTCCTTCGATTTGCATGCGATCCGGGGTCTTCTGGAGTTTGGCAAGGTGGATAGGTCCGAGGCAGGGGCGGACCGGTCCGGCTATTTGACTTTCTGGCTCATCTTTGACTGCTCCTAACTTTTGTTCCGGGATTCCGATTGGGGTGTCGTTTCTTCCTTTGTGCTCGTGAATGAGATGTCTTCAACTTCTCTTTAGGTACCTCATCCGAATTCCGTGTAGAAATTACACTTTTTCCCTTGAGACTTTTCCTTCTTTCTTTCTAGATTCTACCGATTTCCTTCTTTCGTTTCTTGACATCAAATACCTGCAAAATCACTACAAAATACCAGAAACTCAGTGTACTCATTAGGATCAGTCAGTAGCACAGTTATGAGATAAATCCAACTCAATTACGTTGTTCGAGGTGCTAAAAGTAACTAAATCAAGGGATAAATTAGGAAAAATTTATGCCTAATCAACAATCACAGACAATGGAGGCGAACATAGTTCACATCACATGGGTCACACACATTCCTACGCTCCCATAATTAGCAGACTTATTTACTTCTCAATAAGCCCTTCTTTGACCTATGTCCTCGAGGTACCAATCTAGATCCCCCCCGTAGGCACACAAAGATTAGATGGCCCTAAATGAACGCCAACCTCCCATGATAGCAACTACGGTAGGTATGTTATACACAGATAATTACATATACTAAGCATTAACACATCTTAGATATTTCAATATTTTATTAGAGGTATACTTCTCATTCTTACATCAACATTTAGTGTTATACAAATCACAAGTCCCCGGTTTATATGTATTTATGTTATCAACTCTTCTCATGTCGTAAATAGTTACTCGTTTCCCAATCCACAATTGTCACCCGGTTTACTACAAGATTCTAATTTTTACTCTTCAATGTACCCCAATCTCCCAACTATACCCACTAGTTAATAATGGAAGGTTATCTCACCATTTAAACAAGTATACGGGATACTAGAAATAAATTCAGGCGTAAAAGGCCATTCTGTCAAGTCGTTAGAAATCTCATTCGAACGAGGTCGTTCGAACGAGTTTCATTCGAATGAAAGGCTTTGAACGAACTACCAACTCATTAGAAGTTATACTGTCATCTCGTTAGAAGTTCGTTCGAACGAGGTCGTTCGAACGACCTGGGCAGGTCTTCTAACGAGATGGCGGTTTCAGCCCTGAAATTCCCAAGTTCGATTTTCTCAATTCCTTTCTTCTCTAAATCCACCCTAAGACCATCCAAGTTATGTTCTAACAGTTTTAAAACATTTATAATCATTCTAGATCATCCCTTAACATATTTTAGAGGTCAAATCTTACAAATCATCATGAAACTATTATAAATCTCCAATTTTTTTTCCCAAACCCTATGAACATGATCCCATAATTTTGTTATGCCTAATTACTCATCATAAATCCGTTTTTAAATCATCATAAATAACTCTATGAATATTAAATCAATCCATCATCATTCTACATGCAAATCCTAACCCAAATTCAAAGTTTCTCCATCAATTTCATGGGTTTTCTTCAAAGATTTCAATATAAGATAATTCCTACACTAAACATGGAAGACATATTCAATGCACTAAAAATATCAAATCACTTGCCTTAGATTGTTCTTCAGGATTGATGTTGGTGAATGAATGTTGATTCTCTCCTTTCTCTACGGATTTTCTCCCAAAGTTGAAGATGGTGGTTGGAGGTTTCTTTTTGGAACTCTTCAAACTCTCCTATAACTCTCGTAGCCCTCTAACTCATCTAATGTTGATAATGGGCTTAGTGGGTTCCTAAATAATATATAATTAACTCCTAAAATTCGTGGGTTTTAATTCTTATATTTTAAAATTACCAAAATACCCTTTTAAGTTGCCGGTATGGCCCAAAAATGCCCCGGGACCCAAACTAAACCCCCGACTAGTGTTTTCTGACTATTTCGATCCTCCCAGACACGTTGGCGCACTCAAAATGACCATTAGGTTGATAAAAATTAAATTCACTTTTTAATTCAAATAATTTCATACCTGACGCGACTGACACGTGCATCCCAACTAAATTTCCCAGATTGTCGTATTTCAGTCTCGCGATAATTTTAAAATTTTCAATATTCATATATTACCATATGTACGCCTCATAATCAAATAACAACTCACATCTCGTTAGTATTTATATCCGTATTAATTTCCAATTAATTCTCAATTAATTTAATTAATCCCATAATTAAAAATCAATAAATATACGGGGTATTACAGTTTCATTCTCAGCATCACTGTCAAAAACCAAATTAATTACTAATAACCTAGTAGGTCTGGCATCAATTTTAAACTTTCTAATCTTGTTAACCTAAATGCATAAGTAAAATTCCATTCACACAAAGATATAAGCAATGGAAATAAACACCGAAAGAATAACCGATAACTCTCAGTAAAACATTTAAATACGACCATATCGAATGGACGTAAAGTAAAGATGTGTGAAATAAAATAAAAGACAACAGTTGGGCAACATGCTCGATTATTACAACAATGCCTCCCATCTAGATCAGAAGGGGAGAAGTGTCTATAGAATTTCCTACCAACATCCACAGCTGCAGTAGCGACGTCTGACTGGAAGGAATAATCATCTAGGCATCCCTGGGTCTGGACACCTAAAAAGTATACATAGGAGAAAAAAAGAAAAATAGATACGGATCAGAGCTCGGGTTTTGAAAATATTTTAGCAAGTGCTTAACATACTTGAATATTTAAATATGTTATTCTCCGTATTTAAACTCGTGTCTCACTCACATGAGATACCCCTCACCTCTCATCTAAAAGTGCTCACCTAATGCATGTACTTTAATCACCCTATTTATGCTACCCAACCTAACTAGTACCTCACAACACTTTCGAGTCACTGGAAGCGTCCAGAGTTCCTCATTGGAAATAAGGTGAATCATACCTAAGACGTCTTATCCCTGAACCACACACACGATTAATACTGGACGCTATGACCTAGGGACTATACGCTGTTACTCCTTAGGCCAGGGCCTCAGCCATACCATTCAACATTCCATGATATCACTAGAGGGGTATTCTTCACATAAATATATCATTCACACACACACACACACACACACACACACACACACACACACACACACACATTTACATTTACCTCCATTTTCATAATGATTTCATTTGTTGACTGCAATGCCTAGTGAGGATTGATGTATGCATGCCTTTATGTTTATTCGAGTTTTTTAAGTTTTGACCAAATCAAACTATGCATGTGCTCACTCCCCTCCCACTTTTAAGATTTCAGTTTGATGAAGTTCGTTATATAATGTTAATAACTACGGACTTTTTTGTGAATTCATTAACTTTTCTAATAACATGTTGAAATCTTGTTCGTTATTATTGAGCATGTATGTTTCGTTGATTGGGCATATTTTGGAGGAAACTTAGATGTTTGTGGGTTTTATCCCTAAAAACCCTCACGAGACGACACTCGTGCACTAAGGTAACCTAGAGGTTTAACGGCTTACTGCATACGCTAAATGCAATCGTTAGCCAGCAAAAGTGTCCTTTATCTATTTATCTCATTTTGTACTATCTCTTGTCTTTGGTTTACTTGTAATTCTTGTTGTTTCCTATTTCATTGCTAGGTACTAGCAATGTGTAAGTTGGGGGTGTGATATGACGCAAATATTGCATATTTCACTCATTAACCTACTCATTATTAGCCTCCTCAAGTATCTTAAATCCTATATTTATGCTCAATAACCAGAAAACCTCGTATTTATATATATATATATATATATATATGTTTTGTATGGGTTAATTGAGCTTTTATAGGTATTTGGATGCTTAATATGAAGTTTGGGCACATTTCGGCGAAGTTCAGTACATATACGCACGCGCAAAGGCAATTCGGCCATTCCATAGTTTGGAAAACTAGTCCAACATCTCACGAAAGTTGTATTCCTCCGAGCAAGCTTCACGTGACCATAAACAGTGCGTAATTCCGAGTCCGAACGAAGAAGTTACGGGAGTTTTTACGAAAGAGAATAACAACATGCCAAAAATAGGGGACATTTTATTCACACCTGCTTGATCAATTGATCGACCAAAAGGGTCTATCGATCGACCCCTTAGCATTTTGGCAATCGAAGGAAACAATGGGATGATTTCTGATCAGTCGATCGATCGATCCCCTGCAATTTGTGATAGATTTGTTCCTTTTAATTTCTTTCTTCTCTATATCTTTTCCACTTACAATGTAAAGGATTTTTGTTCTAATAATCATAGACTGAGTTTTAATAGATAATTTTGGTTAGGGTTTTGAGAGATCTTCTTCATCTCTCTTTGGTTGTGACCCCTTTGCGTGTTGTAAGTTGAACTATTCATCATCCTCTCTATTAATATAGTTGTTTCCCCTTCATTTCTTGCTTTATATTTACAAGCCTTCTAGTGTAGATTTAATTCTTTCCATTTATTTCATGCCTAGATAATTTTAGAGTTAATTTAGTTAGTTTCTTCATTTATTTAATATTTCTAATCATGTGTAGCGGCATATTTAGAGTTGGTTGTGTCAGATTGAACTCACTTCAGGTTGACGGGTTGCTTTGATTTGGTCATGGTTTCTAACGGGTTTCTTTCGAGTGGGTTGTCCTAGTTATTACGTTTAGGAAATTTAACGAGATATATCATGTATTACCCGTATTTACGACCTTGCGTGCGTAATTCCCAAGGTATTTGTTGACGCCAAAATCATATTACTCTTTTATGCAAATTTAGGGGTGTGACAACTTTGAATTTAATTAATTGACAAAAAGAGACGCAATCTTAATAATCCGCGAACCCATATAACCATTTTATAATAATTAACTCGGGGTGAGGGATATCCGAAGCATCCTATAGTTTTTATTCCTTTGTTAATTTAGTTTAAATGCACTCATGCTTAGTTTATCTTTTATTTCTTTTTAGTTAACAAATTACCTTTTACACTTTTATTTTAGGAATATTAAACCTTATAAATTCTGGCAGTAGTCTCTATGGATTTTTTAATACCCATAATTGATCGCTATACTCCCTTAAAAGAGTGTAGTCCTAAGTTTAGGTTTTTGAATTGATTCGGTGAGCCGAATATAACAAATGACCGACGTCGGTGGTGCGATACCGTGACAAAAACCTATTAATCAGTCATTCTCACACGACATTCGATTCATCATACCATTGCGGCTTTATTTATGACCGCCTCATAGGAATATACTCCACACATCTATTCCCACGTCCCTCTATCTCGAACGATTCAAATCAACTAACCACAACATATTTACATAAACATCACATACCTCTCACTCGTAACACATATTCACCCCCGCATTCTCAGCGTGGCAATGACACTTGGGTATTCTCAATCCCCCATAAATTGAAATTTAATTCTCGTCGACATCGTTCCACCTTTTAACTCATGGTGAAAAGAAAGATTTTCAGTGCTATGCCACAGCACAACCAGCTCGACTGGCCTTAACTTTGTAAAATAATTGTCAACTCATAGTTGTAACTACTTACTTATATAATGACCGAGGTACCAGAGTCGTGCACTAATGACCAAACATCTCCACACATCCGACGATGCACTAAGTTTATTGCATGGGACGTCCCGCAAAGCGAAATCCAGATAAGGAACTATAATATCCCGTATTTTCGAAGATTTAAATAATTATGTGATTTTTTATTATAATGGGATTAATGAAATTAAAATGTGAGAATTAATTATTAATTCGGATTAAATTTTGATTATTTACTAGCGTGACGAAAAGTTAGTAATTAGTAATATCACTGTGAGAATAAGGAATATTAAATGACGATTTTACATAACTTGTCATGAGAGAGAAATACGACAGTTTGGTATATTAAGTCAGGGACACGCGTGTGAGTCGTGTCAAAACTAATTAAGTGGAATAAAAAGCTAAATTATTTTTAATTAACTCATATGATTATTTCGAGTGCATCATTGATTCCGTAGGGGTCGAGATAGTCAGAACTACCCGGGTATTTTATTTGGACTCCGGGATATTTAGGCCAAGCTGGCACCCGATAGGGGTAGTTTTGTAATTTGGATTTTTGGAGGAATTAAATGGACGAAAAGTAATGATATATTATATCAGCTAATTAGGGACAATTAGGGTTAGGTTACACCAAAATCAAGAGAGAGCCACAGTGGGTGAGGGAGAGAAATTTCCAAAGGAGGAGAAGCTATTTTCACCACCTTGCACAACCACCACGACCACCATCATGTAGATCAGAATGCGAGGAGCTCATCCGTACCAGCAACACCAACGGATCAGACCTTCAAAATCGAGACAAGTGTTTATTACTTGCTTTTCTTTAGCAACAACCATGTTCATGTTAGTGTAGGGATGAAACACCAACATACTGTTCAAAATATTGATGAAAAATTGGAGATTGGATATTCATGATTTCAATTTGAGATTAAATTAGGTTGAGCTCTTCATGTATGTAGAATTAAAATCATGTTTTGATGACTATAGTTGATGAACTAATATGTGGAATTATATGTTCTTGAATGAAATTTGGAAGAACTAGGGTTTGTGTAATTAAATAGGGGATTTCATATTTCGGTAACGATTTGTAATGACTTAATGATTCTAGGTTGTTAGAATTCATTTACAAATGTTAGGATTTGATTTGGGAATGATTGTTTAGAGTTTGGAATGTTATTTTAGAGGTTTTAGGGTTGAAAAATGGTGAAAAATGAGTATGTCTAAGGTTGAAGACGAAACAACCTAGGTCGCGCGAAGTCACGCGAAGTCGTTCAAGTGAGATCCATTCTGGTTCGAGCGAGATTTCTAATTTTAAGAGAATTTCCTATTTCGCCCCTATTTTAGTAAACGGTTAATTTGAGTGAGAAAAACTAGTGTTCGACGAACCCAGAATAGTGTAGAATTATTGGGAGTTGTTTAGGTGAAAGGATTCAAACATTAAGGTTTGTGATTTTACCTTGAAGATTACGAGAGAGAGATAATTGTCATTGTAAATGCGTCGAGAGTATTAAGTGATAAATACTTATGATATTAGTTCTAACGATAGGGAAATCGTAAGCATAAAAATTTGTGGTTACGTTTGGGACTTCTTATGATTGTGTGTCAAGGATTTTTGGGCGACATATTATCCTTAAATATATTATGAGAGGGGGAAATATCTTAATTTAAAAATGCGTTGATAGTATTTATTGATAATAATACCACGTATGGAATATGACATTTGTTTGTGTGTATACCGTTTAATTCGATGGGTTGTGTGCATACCTATATTTTATATATTATGTGTATGACATACCTACCATACTTGCTATCACGGGAGGTCGGCTTTCGAATCAGGGCCATCTAATCTCTGCGTGCCTACGGAGGGGATTTAGATCAGTACCTTAAGAACATAGGACTGTGAATGGCTTATTTGTGAGTTAATGGGTTAGCTGACCATGGGAGCATAGGTATGTGCTTGACCTATGGGTATGTGAACTATGTTCGCCTCCAATATGTATGATTTTGCTTATTGTAACGGTTCCTGAGAGATTCGGAACACGTAGTCCTTATGTACGTGATGTACCGAGATTGGATATCAGAGTATGTGTGCACGCAACTTAGCCTAGGGGTGCCCTATTTATATATTTGTGCTGAGAATAATATATGTGTTTTTTATAACGAACTATTTGGCAAAGTATGTTAGAAAATTATTAAGACAATTTGAACGGGATTTAATAATGATAATTTTCCTACCATTACTGTTATACATTAATATGGTTAATAAAAAGGTGAGATACCCGCAGGATATATAAGAATGACATGAGTCAACTCCCACATTAATGTGAGAATAAGGAGGTAGACAGACTAGTTAGTTAAAGTCATAAATAGGTTGGATTAGATGTACGTTAGGCGTGCACATTAGTTGAGAGGTGAGAACCTCATGTGAGAGAGTTCGAACTAACATGCACTTGATACTTGCTTAAATGCAAATTTTAAATAATTGCTAAAACAAATATTTTTACACATCGAGCACTGACCCGTCTCTTGCATTTCTTCTCTTTTGCTATATATATATGTATTAGTACAGGTGCCCAGCCACAGGGACACCGGTTCTAGATACTTGGATGGTTTTCTGAGATGCAACTTTTGTGAAAGTTACGAGTTATTGAGATTAGATGCTTCTCTCATTTCTTTCAATTCCTAGTCCAGATATTTCAGTTCAGGCATGTGTTGCCCATTCTCATTAGCAGAGTTGAGCTCAGTTTACTTTGTAGTTCTTTTTAGTTGGATTGAGTATTAATTATGGTTTAGTTTGTTACTTTGAACTGGAGGATGTCAGCATTCAATTCTTGTGTATGGTATAATGGCATGTTTAGAATTGATTAAATTAATTTGTTTTAAGTTTAGTTGGAAAACGTTTTGACACTAGATTAATTAAATGTTAGGTAATTAATTGGATTTAAGTTTTAGGCAGTGATGCTAAGAATGAACCAACCGAACATTCTGTTATAAATTTTGTAAAGGACTGATCACCCGATATTTAATTGGGAGGGGTGTAACAGGTGCTATCAGAGCATTAGGTTGTAGAGTCCTTTAGGATCTGTACGCCTTGTTACGTTTCAGCTAAGCGTTCTTTGATGTAGAGGCTTATTCTAGGATTGTTGTATTCCACTACGTATGCAATTTGTGCTCTCCTGCGATTTATTTTAGTGAAGTAAATTCATATGCAAGAGTGATTGGACTTCGTACTCCGAGAAATATGGTACGACCAGCGAAGGCCATTCGCGGGACTACGGGAGGAGGAAAACAATTGAGAGTTGTGAAGCATTCAGGGAACGGTGATCGCGACACAAGTCACCAACAGTCATATCTAAGTAAGATTGGCCAATGGAGGAAGATAATCCAAGGGCAATAATGTAAAGTAGAGTGCGGTGATACTCAGAATTTTAAATTCATAAGAAATTTTCTATCTCAGAGAAACAACAAAGAGTACAATTAGTAAATCAAACCGAGATATTGGGTACGGGTTGACCTTTTAAAATTTTCCATCTTCTGTTCAGACAGAGATATGGAAGAGATGTTGAACTTATCACTAGTAGGTCGGGTAGAGACAGACCATAAAGGATGAGTTAACTTGGTAAGCTAACTTTGTGACCAAAGTAGAAGTCACGGAAGATAAAAAGAGTCCGTAAGTTGAAAATTGACTCATGAGTAGAATGCCCTAGCATGAATGGGAGGGGAGATTAAGGTCACTAATGTCAATGTCATCAAAATATATGTTTATTAGAATATGTCAACGGCCTAGTAGAAAGGGAGCCAGTAGAGTTATGATACCTAGCCAAAAGGCAAGGTTGAATTCAATAGTGTTAGTAGAATATCACCAGAACGAATACCCAGTGTGGGAAACCTACTTAAATGTTATGATTAAACCTTAACGAAATTGTAATGGATTCATTCAAGACCAGCGGGACGACCATGTGTTCCATATGCCCTGTAGAGCGCAAGGAACAACGAAATTAACAACTGGGAGTTAAGACTGCCAGGTTCGAGAGAAGGACATCCCAATAAGTCCATGAGGACCAGTGGAAGGGAAATTACCCTATATGTAGAGATAAGGGTTACTTGAGAAGTGGAATTGATAGTATCGGGAGTAATAAATCGTGCCTATAAGGCATACCAGTTGGAGAAGTAAAATGTCCAGTGTAGAAATCGGGTCAAGAGAATTATGCCCAGGAACTAATGAACCGAGAGTAGTGGGTCTAGTCAGGGAAAACGTAGTCCTCAATAACTATAGCATACCGTATTTCAGGGTCGACGGGGCCTAGGAAATAAAGGGAAGTCAAGTAAGGCCATATTTGAGGCCTACAGATATAGGGCCAATGTATCAATGTCGGGCGGGTAAGCCGTGAAACAGAATAATGTACCCACACGAGGAAGGGAAAGACTAATGAGTTAGATCCGTAAGGTATAACAATTGTAGATAATTATGGGTCGTAAAAAGCGTGTGCAGGAACCCTACGAGCAGGCTAGACTGATGGATTTTTGCTTCATCCTTAGGAATAAATGATGAGTTCAAGTGATATGGGTGTGTCACAACATATGTGAATAGTTAACATTAAGAATTTGAGTTTGCATTATGTAAATGACTACCATTTGGTAGCGAGATTTTCGTGCCACCTGCGGGGAGGAGCAAGTGTGGACATAAGAGAAATTTGGATATGGTCTCCTTTGAGAGTTTTGATAGTAGAGCATATTATGATTATATTTTACGATTACTGGTTACCGAGGGTTTGAACGGTAGTAAATTGTGTGATAAGACTATCGTAATAAAAAATTTAAAATTTAAATGTATGGTTCTAGCAAGGCATCACTTGAAAGGCGGTTGAGCCTACATATGTGTTATATTATATTGTAGACTTCGGTGAGTATGTTGTATTACTATGTTGATCCAAATGAGTATGGATGTTTTACTGATGTGATTCAGGGTATATTGACTTATTATATAGAGGATAGGTATATCTCCTTAATCATATAGCGCTAATAACTTGTGATAGTGAGAGCGCCGCATTGTATGCCCTCTTTAGTGACATGAGAGTAGACGAGTAGAATTTTATGATCGTAGATGGGAATTCAGGGACATATGTTATGGATTAAGGACTTAACAGATCCCGACGACCAGCAGTGTTAGCTAGTAGTGTATCGGGGGGGTTCCTTATTTGAATTTCGCTTTGCGAGACATCCCACATATGAAACTTAGCAAAAATTGGAAGTTGGGAGAAGTTTGCCTTTAGTACACGGATTTAGTTTTGTAATGATTACCCATATACGTAGTTATAACTGTGGGATGAGGGTTAAGTTACAGATTAAGGCCGATGGGGCTGTATAAGAATAATATGTAATAGTGTTACCAATCGTTGACACCACAAGCACCCCGGTGGGACAAACTAAGATATTAGTATATGGAAAAGATAAGGTGGCTGAGTAGGACCTTACCAGATGGTCATACCAAGTATGTGAGGCATAAATTGATATTTATAACACGTCTAGTACAATGGTGCCGCAATGCATAAAACATAGGGTGTATGAGCGCCCTAGATAATTGGGTAATAAATTTTTCACTTAAGTGAAAGATTGGGAGACAATTGCGTATTGCGAGAGGTAAATGAATGTAAAAGAGTGTGACTTCAGGACTTAACTGATTGATGGGTTAGGGCAGTTAGGACCGTAATTCCCAGATTTGCCACGAGGATGGTATAGGAAGAATTCAATAAAGTTTAACTCGGGGAAGTTGAAACTTACTTATTAGGACATGGAGAGAACATGTTTCACGAGAATATGAAGTTTAAAGAGAAGGGAAAGGACTTTCTACATGCAGTGATGACACCGTCGCCTGAACCATAGATGTGGATGTTGTTATAAGAAAGACAAAATACATTATGAGATAAAATCGTAGTAGAGATGACATCAGTGAAGCAAGACATTACTGAGCTCTAATTGGAAGTGGACCGATAGGAAATAATAGAGTTCCTTCAGCATTAACAATTCCTTGGTAGTAATGGGAGAGTGAATCCCTAAACCATTACAGAGTTAATTCCTTCGCAACGGGATTAGGACCCTATGTGGGTGAAAGTGGGTCGGGAAATTAGAATAGCTCACGCTATGCCAAGTTGGGACAAATCATGATGTGTAACAGTAAAACCCAACCCTTATTCCTGGGCTAGTAAGGTTATATGGGGTACAATTAGAGTTTTTTGTCCGTGAGAGTCAAGAGAGTTATGACTCGACTATTGGAAAGGGTTTTCGGGAGGCCATGAATATCAAGATGCGAACGTATCCGACCTAACACACTCGCAGGCGAACAGGAAGACTGAGAGTTGTAGTTACATATTGCAAGGTATGTTGTGTAATTATGGGAAGGCTTAGTGTAATATCTTCCACTGGTGGAGTTAGTGTAAAACGACTCCTCAACTTATTATCAATAAAATTCCATTCGAGGCGTTATATATAAATCCTTGTTATCATTGTACTTATTGGATAGAAGGGAGGACAATGATCTACTAGGTCCAGAGGAATTTTAGGGCCCGTCAACTAGGGTGGAATTGATTGGGAGTTGCATTATTGAATGTTGGAATGATAAAATTGGTAACGAGTGATGTGGGATCTTTTCCTATTATTGTTAAGTTTGAGCAGGTAGTGTACATGCTTAGGTTCCATAGTCCTTGCAGAGGCAGTATGGAGAAAATGTGTTAACATTTATAAGTATATATTGTGTGTAAGACAAATTTGTATATATCTAAATATTAATTAACCTACTAGTGCGAGTAGTAGGAGGCTAAATAGTAACTATCTAAAAGTTAAATGGTGAAACTTAAATGATAAGGTTCGGAGAGTAAATAATCAGTGAGGTGTTCATTATTAAGGGTATTCGGTAATATACTGTATGGGCGGTACTGCGTAGATTACATGCGATGTGAGGTTAATACCAAGAGTTGTCCTTACCAGAAATGCCTTATTCTCTGAATTTCGGGACGAAATTCTGTTATTAGGGGAGAAGTATGTAATACCCCATATTTTTGAAGATTTAAATAATTATGTGATTTTTTATTATAATGGGATTAATTAAATTAAAATGTGAGAATTAATTATTAATTCAAATTAAATTTTGATTATTTACTAGCGTGACGATAAGTTAGTAATTATTAATATCACTCTGAGAATAAGTAATATGGAATGATGATTTTACATAACTTGTCATGAGAGAGAAATACGACATTTTGGTATATTAAGTCAGGGACGCGCATGTGAGTCGTGTCAAAACTAATTAAGTGGAATTAAATGGTAAATTATTTTAAATTAACTCGCATGATCATTTCGAGTGCGCCGTTGAGTCCGGAGGGGTCGAGATAGTCATAAAACTCTACCCGGGTATTTTATTTAGACTCCGGGATATTTTTAGGCCAAGCCTACACCCGGTAGGGGTAGTTTTATAATTTAGATTTTTAGAGGAATTAAATGGACAAAATTAGAGATATATTATATCAGCTAATTAGGTACAATTAGGTTTAGGTTACACCAAAATCAAGAGAGAGACACAGTGGGTGAGGGAGAGCAATTTCCAAAGGAGGAGAAGCTATTTTCACCACCTTGCACAACCACCACCACCATCGTGTAGATCGGAAAGCGAGGAGCGCATGCATACCAACAACACCAATGGATCAGACCTTCGAAATTGAGGCAAGTGTTTACTATTTGCTTTTCTTTAGCAACAACCATGTTCATGTTAGTGTAGGGATGAAACACCAACATATTGTTCATAAGATTGATGAAAAATTAGAGATTGGATATTCATGATTTTAATTTGAGATTAAATTAGGTTGGGCCCTTCGTGAATGTAGAATTAAAATCACGTTTTGATGACTATAGTTGATGAGCGAATCTGGGGAATTATATGTTCTTGAATGAAATTTGGAAGAACTAGGGTTTGTGTAATTAAAATGGGGATTTCTTATTTCGGTAACGATTTGTAATGATTTAATGATTCTAGGTCGTTAGAATTAATTGACAAATGTTAGGATTTGATTTGGGAATGATTGTTTGGGGTTTGGAATGTTATTTTAGAGGTTTTAGTGTTGAAAAATGGTGAAAAATGAGGCTGTCTAAGGTTGTAGACGAAACAACCCAGGTCGCACAAAGTCGTTCGCGCAAGATAGGGATGTTGCGCGAAGTCGTTCGAGCGACACGTGGAAGTCATTCGAGTGAGATCCATTTTGGTTCAAGCAAGATTTCTAATTTTCAGATAATTTCCTATTTTGCCTCTATTTTAGTAAACGGTTAATTTGAGTGAGGAAAACCAGTGTCCGACGAACCCAGAATAGTGTAGAATTATTGGGAGTTGTTTAGGTGAAAGGATTCAAACATTAAGGTTGGTGATTTTACCTTGAAGATTATGAGAGAGAGGTAAATATCATTGTAAATGCGTCGAGAATATTAAGTGATAAATACTTATGATATTAGTTCTAACGATAAGGGAATCGTAAAAATAAAAATTAGTGGTTACGTTTGGGACTTCTTATGATTGTGTGTCAAGGATTTTTTAGTGACATATTATCCTTATATATTATGAGAAGGGGAAATATCGTAATTTAAAAATACATTGATAGAATTTAGTGATAATAATACTACGTATGGAATATGACATTTGGTTTTGTGTATACCGTTCGATTTGATGGGTTGTGTGCACACCTATATTTGATATATTATGTGTATGACATACCTACCATACTTGCTATCACGGGAGGTCGGCTTTCGAATTAGGGCCATCTAATCTCTGCGTGCCTACGGGGGGGGATTTAGATCGGTACCTTAAGAACATAGGACTGTGAATGGCTTATTTGTGAGTTAATAAGTTAGCTGACCATGGGAGCGTAGGTATGTGCGTGACCTATGGGTATGTGAACTATGTTCGCCTCCAATATGTGTGATTTTGCTTATTGTAACGGTTCCTGAGAGATTTGGAACACGTAGTCCTCATGTACGTGATGTACCAGGATTGGATAGCAGAGTGTGTGTGCACAGCAGCTTAGCCTATGGGTGCCCTATTTATATATTTATGCTGAGAATAATATATGTGATTTTTTTAACGAACTCTTTGGTAAAGTATGTGAGTAAATTATTGAGACAATTTGAATGGGATTTAATAATGAGAATTTTCCTACCATAGTTGTTATACATTAATCTGGTTAATAAAAAGGTGAGATACCCACAGAATATATTGCAATGACATGAGTCAACTCCCATATTAATGTGAGAATAGGGAGGTACACAAACTAGTTAGTTAACAGCATAACTAGGTTGGATTAGATGTACGTTAGGCATGCACATTAGTTGAGAGGTGAGAACCTCATTTGAGAGAGTTCGAACTAACATGCACTTGATACTTGCTTAAATGCAAATTTTAAATACTTTCTAAAGCAAATATTTTTACACATCGGGCACTGACCCGTCTCTTGCATTTCTTCTCTCTTTTTCTCTCTATATATATATGTATTAGTACAGGTGCCCATCCATAGGGACACCAGTTCTAGATACTTGGATGGTTTGCCGAACTGCAACTGTTGTGAAAGTTGCAGGTTATTGAGTTTAGACGCTTATCTCATTTCTTTCAGTTCCTAGTTTAGATATTTCAGTTCGGGCATGTGTCGCCCATTCTCATTAGCAGAGTTGTGCTCAGTTTACTTTGTAGTTCTTTTCAGTTGGATTGAGTATTTATTATGGTTTGGTTTGTTACTTTGAACTGGAGGATTTTTTCTAGTCTTAATTATTTAGTAATTAATTCAGTCAGCATTCAATTATGGTGTATGGTATAATGGCATGTTCAGAATTGATTAAATTGATTGGATTTAAGTTTAATTGGAAAACGTTTTGACACTAGCATAATTAAATGTTAGGTAATTAATTGGATTTAAGTTTTCGACAGTGATGCTAATAATGAACCAACCGAACATTCTGTTATAAATTTCATAAAGGACTGATCACCCGATATTTAATTGGGCGGGATGTAATAGGAACCCTCCCTATACACTACTAATTAACATTGTCGGTCATCAAAATACGTTAGGCCTTAAATCCATAGCATGTACCCCTAAGTTCCCGTCTCTTTCTTCTCACGACATTTACGAATATCCATGCGTATTTATCCCACAATCGTATTTAAATCAGGAACATTACCCCAATGCTCTATCACTCGGCATTGGCAGTCATCAAATTTCGTAAACCTCCAACACATAATCGGGACTCGCAAAATCCTGTCCCCAGACGTATAAATATTAATCTTAACTCTCCACGTCTCTAAAGTAGAAATATATCAATGCGCTCTCCCTACCACCAAGTTCTGAGCACGAAACATATCGGTATAGTCCCTATACACCGGGATCAAATATCTCTAGACAACTATACTCTCCGAAGTCTCTATAATAATATAATATAAATGCGATTTCAACCCTCTCGCAGGTGAGACATTGCCAAAAAAACATATCATACCCTAAAGAAACAACCCCGATAACCTTACAATATCTTCCCATTATCATTCTAACCATAAATATAACTAGTCTACACTCAAGATAATATTATACTCGTATAACACATCACTAAAATGAGTAATCACAATAAAGACATATACCACTATCAATACACTCGTTCATCATCCGCGAATGACACCAGAGATAACCCCGCTATACCAGGGAAAACATACACATAATAATGGTATTGATATACGCACTAAACGCATCTCACACCCGAATCTATCGCTAATTAAAATAAAGTGACTAGCTCGTGCCACATAAAACATGCCTCATTCTTCTGAGGATATAACTCATATTTTTCTACCTTGCCAAACGCCTTGGCGGATCCAATGGTTCCTGAACCTGACACACCTGTTCGAACTAAACCAACAACTTTATTCATCATTGCCCCCGCTAAACACCATACCTTTGTCCCTTTTTACTCGTTTTGGGAAAAATCAATGCTTGTGGTCTTACTCTCCATATAAAATACCTCTTCATATAATCCACTTATCTTTAACCACATTGACCATATTAGAGTTGTCCTTCTCTCAGATCCTGGTAGCCTCAACCCTAATGAATACCCTCATTATTCCCTTAGGTCCACTGGCCCTAAGGAACACACAACTAGATTTACTAGTCTTGGATGAATCCATCGTCACTCGGTAGAAATCCATCTATTTAAATCATTTAAATGGGTCCCCTGATGGGTCTCCCCTATGGTGTTTCACTAGCACCATTGCATCCAGTCTTACTCCCTGACTAAATTCTCCAACTCCGTTAGCTTCCTTCACAAAGAAGCATTCAAACCTCATTATCAAGACACGACAGAATCACCATCTGCTTCGACTTTCCAAGTAGAAATTCCCTTAAGTGCTACCGACTCCTCTCATGAGTCCATTACCCCACACAAGGATTCTCTTGTCCATTGTACCTACCTCATTGATTACAAAGTTCTCTAGACAAGGTCTCCATCCAACCCTCTTGTGATATGTTCTGAATTACCTTCACATTTTCTTCTAAATGAAAGATGAAGGAACTTGCAATCAAACCATACCTAAGATCCTTCCATTGGCATAATATTTCACTTTTCAAATGTTGTGATCTACTCCCACCATTACAACTCTAATATCGCGAGTTTAGAAATTTTTTACCCCAATTTCACTTCGGGGTATACTACATTCTCATATATGCCAAATCCTTTGGGTATCTTATGTCCATTGGCTAACACACACCATCTTCGCCTTTTTAAAAATTTCAACGGGACATGCGGGTGAGTCTATTTTGGCACCACTTTCTGCTATGGAAGTACTTTAAAATAAATACTATACCCTAGTAGTCACTACATACCCATATTCCTGAGCAACAATAGGGATGACCTCGGCTACGACTATAATCCCCAAAATATTTTACAACTCCAACTGAGTCGAGCCTCCTGCTGTTCTCCAACGTCCCTCATCTACCATCCTTTATTGTTCGGTATATGAAGCACACCCAGACACATACAATATTCACTAATATATATATATATATATATATACACATTATAGTAGGAGAACGGAATCACACCATAAAAATCAACAATCCTACGCATAGGGCTATATATAAAATAAAAAGCAACGCTGAAAGCGTAGTACATTCACACAAATTCCTAAGGACACTAGAACCTGATGCTCTGATACCACCTGTGACACCCCACCTAATAAAATATTGGGTGATCAGTCCTATATCAAATTAAACAGGAATTTGAAAGGGTTTCATTCTCAGCATCACTACCGAAAACAAAATTAATTACTAATAACCTATTAGGTCTGGCGTCAATTTTAAACTTTCTAATTTTTTAACCTAAATGCACAATTAAAATTCAATTCACACAAAGATATAAACAATAGAAATGAATGAATAAAGAATAACGGATAACTCTCGGTAAAACATTTAAATACAACCATATTGAATGGGCGTAAAGTAAAGATGCGCATAATAAAATAAAAGACAACATTTGGGAAACATGCTCGATTATTACAACAGTGCCTTCTATCTAGATCACAAGGATAGAATCGTCTATAAAATTTACTACAAACATCCACAGCTGCGGCAGCGACCTCTGACTCGAATAGATAATCATCCAGGAGTCCCTGTGTCTGGACACCTAAAAAGTGTACATAGGAGAAGAAAATGAAAAATAGATACGGGTCAGAGCCCAGGTTTTGAAAATATTTTAGCAAGTACTTAACATACATTAATATTTAAATATGTTATTCTTCATATTTAAGCTGGTGTCGCACTCACATGAGATACCCCTCACCTCTCGTCTAACAATGAGCACCTAACGCATGTATTTTAATCACCCTATTTACGCTACCCAACCTAACTATTACCTCACGACACTAATGAGTCACCATACGCTATCTCATATCTTGCGTAATATAAATATTCTAAGCTATCGCCCGAGATTATATATATAATCTCTCACTTAATTTATATTTACCATATGAATAACTTTCACTAGTTATTTACACTATTCACATTTTAGTGTCATCGTCTTATATATAATATTCTCATCGTTATATACTTGTATTACATTTTATATTCCAAATTTTATACTTCTGGATAAACTAGAAATTAACTCACATTCCTTTCCTTATTTTAGTCCATATATATATATGATATACTATACATAACAATTATATCCATATTTATATATCACACACTATATAAGTATAACAACCATCCCTCAGAGCTATAACTTAATGGATGCATTGTCTCAATGCTATCATCTTCCAGGGAATTACTCACACATCATCCTGGGTACTAGCAATCGGACTCTCACACCAACTTGGTATAAAACAAATCTCAACGTAAGGGAAGCGGCCGTAGTTCCTCACTGGAAATAAGACGAATCATACCCAAGACGTCTTATTCCTGAACCTCACACATGGTTAATACTGGACGCTATGACTTGGGGACTATACGCTCCTACTCCTCAAGCCAGGGCCTCACCCACATCTCTCAACTTTCCATGATAGCACTAGAGGGGTATGCTTCACATAAATATATCATTCACACACAGATATATTTAAAATCACATCATATATATACTGTCTCTATACCCGTACATATATATATATATATATATATATATCATATCCGTCTCTCCATGCCTAACTCTGATGGAATTAGCCTATAATCCTGAATATATCAATTCATATAGATTAATAAGTATACACACAAATTAATTTAATACCATAAGTATTTACTCACTTATGATCAAATTCTCACATTTATTATTTCCGAATATTAGCTTAACACGGTAGCTAGTATTCTTAAATCATCCGACTCGCACCTTAGGATTTACTCGTACATATTCGGAATACATATATTATACCCATGTAAAATTGGCACATATATTCTACACGCATAATATATATGTACAAACCCGCCGAATAATTCCTCTAATGGCGTTCCTCCCAAACATTCCTAAATTTAAACCTCAGATCTTTCCCACTAACCCGAGAATTATATATATATATATATATATATATATCGCCCATTTACTCTTTTAGAGGTCCTCACACTCTATTTAGGATCCCCTAATAACTATCTCCAAAAGGAATTCTTCTCCAATCCCTTTTATCCAAGAAAAATCTCTCAAATTTTTCTGTCAAAATCGAATCGATCCGATGGCCAAAAAATGAACCGGTCTGGCCAAAAATGAACCTATCCGATCTCAGAAAAAGGAACCGATCCGGTGCTCAAATAAACGAAATGATCCGTTATTCCAAAAATGAATCGGTCCAACACAAGCAGTTTCGGGAGTTCACCTTCTCCAACTCCAAAAATTCATTCTAAAACTCATCCAACTCAATTTCTAGGGTTTCTAACATCACCAAACACCAATATATATATCTACATCCTATGATTTACCCAATACAATAATTTATTCATGGTATTCCTCAATTTATTCAAGAATTAAACCCTAATTCTTATTTAAACCCTAATTATCATCCCTTTCAATTTCTCACTATAATTTACACCATTAACATGGATGTTAGATTAGATTTCATGTAGGATTATTGTCTCATAAATTTCTTAAGAAATCATCTTCCAAAAACCCATTTTTGATTCAAGAATCCCAACCCAAAATTCATCATTTTCTCACCAATTATGATATGAACAATGAACACACTTAATAATCAAAGCAAGTTAAACACTTGCTTGGTTGGATAAATCCGACGATCTCGTGTTGAAATCAACTGGAGCTTGGGACGAGTCTCCTACTTTTCTCCATTTTCTTCCTTCTTTGTTTTCTTTCTTCTTTCTTCTTTCTTTGTTTTCTTTCTCTTTCTCTTTTTCTCTCGTGGCTTATAAGAGAGAAATGAGGGTTTATCCTTAATAAACCCAAAATTGACTCGTACACACCAATGTGAGTCCCTACTGATCCAAAAATCCCCCTAAACCCAAACACTACGTCCACGAGTATTAGTGTTCATTGTATTGATTCAATGGGAAAAATCCATGAACGAAGGTTGGATATAAGCTCTAAAGTTCATTCTAGACTTTAACAGCATAATTGTATGAAAAATATATCTCAATCACTTTAAAGTAAGGGGGTGTATGCCATTTATAGGATTTTAGAAAAGATAAAATAGAGAAGGACATGTGTCAAGCCATTATAGGTTAGGCAGGTACACCCCTTACATGAAAGTGGGAGAATAATTATAAAGTTTGTTATAAGCATATGGGGGAATATTGTCATATCTCCCCCACGTGTTGTAATGTGCTGATATCATCCAACCAGAAATTATATTCTTACTTTAACAACATTACATAAGGGTGTTAACTTATTATGATCTAGAGGCATTATACTAAATGTCTGTGACACTAGGACCGACGAGATTGCATAGGCCAACCAGGCTGGTAGCTGAGCCGACGACCTTTTTTATGAGTAAGGAGTCCAAGGGTCCCTTTTTGATTGGTTCACGAGCCATACCATATTTATTGTATAAGAAAATCTCCCAAGACTTTGCTCATGATTGAGTATTGTAGCAGATTCCCTAAAGCATTGCGTCTTCTGGGTATGTGACAAGCATATTGAATGAGTGAATTGTTAATTATCAAATGTCGCCGTCCTCCACGATTCTGGCCATTTCTGAAGCTTCTTGGCATGAGACGAACATATTTAATTCTGAAAATTTCCCCTTAGATTTCAACTTTACACGTGTCATATTCGGGAGTGGCCTATGGTGTAATCATGATGTGCATGCCTAGGGTAGTGTGTGCACTGTCTCTAAAGCGCCAGTTACCTTTTACAGGACTGACATCACGCTTAACTTTAATAGGGGTAATGATTACTTGATAAAGTACGCTTGCAATCTTTGTGGAATATTTATATAATTAAATTTCCACTACACACAAATCTTTTTTTTTATCTTTTTACCCTAAGACATACATCTAGGTAATAAAACAGATAAAATAAATCATGCAATCAACAAAGGCAAAGTATGAGGAAAAATACCTTGCGGGCAAAACCTTTTACTTTCTGTAACACCCCGACTACCCGGGGAGAGCGAACGGAGCGCTAATGCGATAAAATAAATCCAAATCCACAAGTGACAATGTATAGAGCATCTAAATAAACCCACAATAATATAAATCCACTAATCTCAATCTCTTCATTACAATAAGTCTCTCGAATTAAAATTACAACTATATAACTCGAATAAAAATACAATTCTCCAAAGCTCTATACATCAAAATAATACAAATATTTCCCAAACAATCCTCGCTAAAATCAATCTCCATAGCGCCCCAAAATCCGCGCTAACCTGCCACTAAAAGAAAATATGGGGAAGTACACAATATGACAGGAAAAATGCTCAACAAATATATTAACGAAGAACAAAGCGTAACAACATGAGTACGAATATTCAAATTAAATGCAAATCTCAAAGAATTTATCAATATAATTTCTCAACAACACTTTAACCGGGTCACCAGGCCTCACCACATCCGTATATGCTTTATCAAGCCATAACCCGGGAAACAGGAATTTTGGCGGGTGCCCAACATCCGTGCCATATAAAAATCTCATGACAACGTGCTCATAAACAATATAATGATACCACATGAATCAAAATAATTTCAACAATTATTTTCCAGATTTCAATGAATTTATCAATTCAAATATGAGTTCAATTAACAAGAATTCAAAGAGAATGACACTCGCGAGATTTAAGGAGCATATTGTGTAAAACCCCATACCTCAAACCATGATGAGAAACTAACGATCACATCCTCAAGATCAACTCAAAAGATCTACAAAATCTCATCCAATAACCTCCAACAAAATAGCCCCAAGAATACCTCTAATCTAAGGTTGGAACTCACAAATCTCAAGGGCCAATGTGTATATAAAAAGAAGAGGAATATAAAATATATTTGCTGCCAAAATTTGTGCCAAAAGTATGTTAAAAAGGCTTGCCCACGACTTCCTTTTATAATGCAAAGAAATGAAGAGTTGGAATCCAAAAGACTCCTTTAAATAAGGCAAAAAAATGAAGAGTTGGAAGTCAAAACAACTCCAAGAGTTAAAAACATTTAAAAATCATTTTAAAATCCGTTTTAACTCCGTTTTCGTAACCGTTTGAAATTATCGCCTTTAAAAATAATAACCAACATATTTGGGCAATAAAAATAATTTTATCAAAAACTTTATTTTCCTCCATTTTCCAAAAATTAATTAAAATAGCCCAAAATTACGCGGGTTGTTACACTTCCCCACTAACAATGGAATTTCGCCCTCGAAATTCGCCGAATGCCTAACTCTCAAAATCAGGCCAACAATCTCCAAAATAATCTCGTCTCCAAAAATAAATTCCCCACATCTAATCTCGAAACTTATCACGAATATCGCCTAAAATTTTCTATCTCCAAAAATTGCTAACCACACAATGAACCCAAAACCCAAGCCCCGAGGGTTGTCGTATACCTAAGCTCTGATACCATTTGTAACACCCCGCCCACCCGGGGAGAGCGAACGGAGCGCTAATGCGATAAAATAAATCCAAATCCACAAGTGACAAGGTATAGAGCATCTAAATAAACCCACAATAATATAAATCCACTAATCTCAATCTCTTCAATTACAACAAGTCTCTCGAATTAAAATTATAACTATCTAACTCGACTAAAAATACAAATCTCCAAAGCTCTATACATCAAAATAATACAAATCTTTCCCAAACAATCCTCGCTAAAATCAATCTCCATAGCGCCCCAAAATCCGCGCTAACCTGCCACTAAAAGAAAATATGGGGAAGTACACAATATGACAGGAAAAATGCTCAACAAATATATTAACGAAGAACAAAGCATAACAACATGAGTACGAATATTCAAATCAAATGCAAATCTCAAAGAATTTATCAATATAATTTCTCAACAACACTTTAACCGGGTCACCAGACCTCACCACATCCGTATATGCTTTATCAAGCCATAACCCGGGAAACAGGAATTTTGGCGGGTGCCCAACATCCGTGCCATATTAAAATCTCATGACAACGTGCTCATCAACAATATAATGATACCACATGAATCAAAATAATTTCAACAATTATTTTCTAGATTTCAATGAATTTATCAATTCAAATATGAGTTCAATTAACAAGAATTCAAAGAGAATGACACTCGCGAGATTTAAGGAGCATATTGTGTAAAACCCCATACCTCAAACCATGATGATAAACTAACGATCACATCCTCAAGATCAACTCAAAAGATCTACAAAATCTCATCCAAGAACCTCCAACAAAATAGCCCCAAGAATACCTCTAATCTAAGGTTGGAGCTCACAAATCTCAAGGGCCAATGTGTATATAAAAAGAAGAGGAATATAAAATATATTTGCTGCCAAAATTTGTGCCAAAAGTATGTTAAAAAGTCTTGCCCACGACTTCCTTTTATAATGCAAAGAAATGAAGAGTTGGAATCCAAAAGACTCCTTTAAATAAGGAAAAAAAATGAAGAGTTGGAAGTCAAAACAACTCCAAGAGTTAAAAACACTTTAAAATCATTTTAAAATCCGTTTTAACTCCGTTTTTGAAACCGTTTGAAATTCTCGCCTTTAAAAATAATAACCAACATATTTGGGCAATAAAAATAATTTTATCAAAAACTTTATTTTCCTCCATTTTCCAAAAATTAATTAAAATAGCCCAAAATTACGCGGGTTGTTACACTTTCATCACTTTAAAAATATTACAAGACAGTTGACTTACAAACTACTTGGTACGAACCACAAGTATAATGTGCTAGTCTTTGCAAATCTCTAAAGAATACTACTTGGTAAGGAATAGTCCACATGCAGCCTTCCCCACTCGGTATCCACCGATCAACCTTTGTCTTCAGCAATGATCCCCTTAAGAATCAAAATATTAGCAATGAAAAAACTCTCTCCATAAGAGTTGTGTATGAAAGGATACAGACAATAGGGTTTTAAACTGATTCAAACAAATATATTTTTGGGATGTGTTTTGTGAATCAAAAAGAATTTTCTAAACTCAAAAGGTTGAAAACTTTTGCAAAAGATATGCAAAACTATTTTCGTAAAAGTCTTAGAAAAGTTAAACACGAATCTGGTATTCATAAGGTGAATAAATATTTCAAGGAGACGCCATTCGTTGGAATAAAAATAAGGCCCGTTTGAACGAGAACAACAACTTATTAGAATGAAAACAAGTTCGTTCAAATGAAACAAATATCTCATTTGAATCGGCTTCAAATGACATTCAAACTAAGTGAAACAATATTCCCTCATTAGATGATCATTAGATAAAATGATCGAACGACACTTCTTACGAGTTTGACATCTCGTTCGAATAAGAATAGCTTCTCGTTTGAACGAGGTAGGCGAATTTTGAAAAAAAAAATTAAACATAAAAATTTCCTCGAATTTTTAAATCAGAAAATTATGTTTCAGTTTTAATGAAAATAAAACATCCCAAAATAAATTAATCGAATAAATTTAAACTCTCAATATCATTATACCTTCATAATGTGGAGATCCTTGAAAGTTGGAGATGTTGGATATTCGTTTCTTCGTGACGGATCGAGTCGATTGGTAACCGGATATGCCAAAATATATGTAAGCCTAAGCTATGATCAAATGACAGAAATGATGCTCTTTCAAATCTCCCCCTTTCGAAACCCAAATCCAAATTACATTAAAATCCCCTAGAATATAAAATTATCCTAATAGCCTTCCAAACCCTTGAGAATGGATAGGTACAAGATAATGATGTCTTTTCAAATGACGTCTTCAAATGTCCACTTTTTCTTGTTTTTCTCATTGGAACTTTGTCTTCATATCTTCCAAAAGTACCTACACACATGACACAAAGCAATACTCGTGATTCATCGAGTTTGACATATAAAATAAAATGCATAAAAATTCTCCCCCATAAAACTCGTGTAATCTCCCCCATAATTTGTTCTCCCCCTTTTATTTTGTCGTAAAAACTAATCATGAAATGTAAGAAACATCACCGAACAGAATAAGATGTCATCATAAAATATATAAATGACACACATGTAATGATAATCTCAAAGCCTCCATAAACTATTTTTTTAACTTTTCAATTTTTTAAGTATCAAATTTAACAAATACAACACACCATGGAGAAGCACAAAAATAACCAAATCATGGAAGCGAAATATATAGGTGTGAACATATTCTATAGGTTAATCAATGTAACCAAACATAACACATGTACACGAATAATTGAGACACCATTAACGAAAGATCTCAAAGTCTACCTTAGGTGTAAAAATGGTGAACTCAAGTGAAATTTATTTAACATATTTAACAAATCAAGATCGTAAATGATTTTCACACCAATGACGCCCAAAACTACGTAATGTTTTTCAAGATTTTTATAGTATGTGTAAATCCATTGATCTTTCGCTTAACTCCCTCAAAATCTAACATATGGAAATTATACTCTCAATTCTTTTGAAGAAATTAATGCTCATTTGTAGGGAAGCATCAATGTTGTAGAAATTAGCTGGAACATGTGTTTTTATGTGCCTTTCATATTTTGGCTATTTTCATTATAAATGGTGGATTTTCATGCAAAGTCAACCTGTCTTTTTCCTACCCGATCCCATTGCTTAATATATAACTATTTTACCTGAAAAATTATTTTTTATTTTTTTCAATTCGGGCAATGGTTCTTACGTGCACAACTTTTATTATATCGGTTTTCACATTTGGTTTGTTTTAAAATCACAATTGAGATGAAAAAACTACAATCGACATGTGACAGGCAAGTGTAATACTCAAATAAGTTCGTGCTCATGTGCATTATTGGTAACGAGGATGCAAACATGTAGCAAGTTGTCATCAAATCACACCTTAATGACCCCACACATTATAAAGCACATAAATGCAATGATGTCACGTCTCAAAACACTAGAATATAATCACACGGCTATGGAATGAATGGATGATTCATACATATCTAATGTTCATTCACATATGGTGAAAAAAATACAAATCTCTTTTTGGATTTTTAAAATAATTTATCAAAATAAAATCATTTTGTATTTTTCAAAAAATTTCAAGAAAAACAAAAATCTTTTTGGTTTTTTGAAAAAATATATCAAAAGGAAAAATATAAGTACAATGATAGTACACACTAGTAATAGAGATATACGATATGAGCATGAAAAACACCATGTTCTAGCAAACAAATCTCAACCTCAATCATTAGGCCCATAGGAGCTCTCAAAAGAAGATGACATCCTATGAAGTTCCTCCATCAAATTTTGTGAAGTTTTGACTAAATACTCTACGTGTTCTCTAAAACACTCAAAATCTCTCATGTGATGTGCTAGAGCATGTGGAGTAACATGTCTGTGAGTGCATGCGAGAACTTGTGTTGTAGTATATCATAGAAGATACCTATGAGATACTCTTCACAACTTAAAGTAAAATTACCTAAGTTGACCTCTTTGCTTCTAATAGGAACAAACATACAAGGTCTTGGGTCCACCTATCTCAAAACATCTCGAATAAGCTCTCCTATGTGGGTTAGGTCGAGGGTCATATGAATCAAGCACAAACTTGGGAACCGGCTCAGGTGTAACATGGGATGTGGACGCACTATCATAACCAATTCTTAGCCTATCAACTTTACCTAAAGAGGGATCGAGGAGAATCTTTCCTACCTTCTTAGATTTTTCCTCTAAAGAAACCTTGACCTCTCTGGCATGTTTGAGATCTCTCTGGAGTTGGGATACACGGGCTTCAAGTTTCTCATAAGTCTCCAATGAAAATTGAAGATCTCCCATAAGACTAGACATGGTGTTGGTCAAATCGCTCTTTTCTTGGCATAAAATGATCAACTGCTCACACAAAGAAACATTGACCTTCTTAAGTTGACTAACCGACGCCTCACACACCCTTAAAACTTTCATCTCTCTCTCCAAATCTAACACCCAAAGAGACAAATCCTTATTAATCTTTTTCTTCTTCAACGTCTCGGTGTAAAGATCACTAAAAGCCTCTTTGAGATCCCCTTATCCCTTACTCAAAGTAACATCCTTCCTTGCTAAAAACATCATTGAGGCTCCCATATTTATATATGTACTCATCGACATGGGACAAACTAGATGTGGTAATGTGACTATCCATGAACGCAACACACATTTCAAGTGGTGATTCCCCCCTGAATCAACCGACTCGATGTCATTATCGCTAAGAGTGGCTTTATTCGCAACCTCTTTGCACTTTCTCTTTAGCCTAGTGGGACACTCATGTGTTGTATTCCCTTTACCTTCACACTCGTAACACCTTATATCTTCCTCTTTATCACCGTTACTCATGACCTCATTCTTATTTTTGTCAAAAAAAATTTATTAGAACAATTTTCTTTGAAAAATTTGAGAAACTTTTTGAATTGTTTTGCAAATAAGGCCAAGTCATAAACATTAAAATCACCCTCGGGTTTAGACTCACAAAATTTTTCTTTCTTCTTTTTCTAAGTTTAAGTTATTAAAGAAATCCCTACCTCCTTAGGTTTAATGATTTTAGGGAACATATCGATTTCATAAGTTTGAAGGTTTTTCAAAGATATACAATATTAAAAAAAAAAATTGATTATACAAATTCTCCATTAAAATCCAGTTTTGCCAAGATCAACAATTTTTCAAATAAAATTGATATCAAAGAAAAACTAATTTTATGCAAAAAGATCACACAGTAATTTGGTGCAACCTGCTCTGATATCAATTTGATAAAGTGCGCTTGCAATCTTAGTGGAATATTTATATAATTAAATGTTCACTTCACACAAATCCAAATTTTTATCCTTTTACCCTAAGACATACATCTGTGACACCCCGCTTATTAAAATAAGAGGTGGCCAGCCCGATACTCCAATAATTACATGAATCATGGATGGTCCATTCTTAGCATCACAGTAATATAATAAGTATACGAGATAAACACCAATTATTTTAGAAAATGGATTGTCAAAAATTGTATTTGTAAGTTAAAGGAAAACATTTATATAATTCAATTGAAAAGAAGGTGCTTGCAAAAAAAGACAGATATTAATTCGACAACTATATACAACAAAATAACCAAATAAACTGTTGGTTAACAGACATATACAATAGGGTTACACCGAGTATTGAAGTATAACATTTCATAATATCATACAAGTACAAAACTTGGGCAACACGCCCGAGCGTTTAACCGATCATAACTAGAATATAAAAGACGTAAGTATCTATATAAAAGTATCCCATAACATCTGCAAAGTGTTACAGCTCTAGGACACTAGAATGGAAAAGTCAATACGGGAGTCCTTGTGGCGGAGCACCTGAAAAAATATAAGATTCATGCAAGAATAAAGAGATATAAACGGGTCAGGTCCCGGTTTGATATGATCACCATGTGAATAACGTGCATGACAGTTATGAACAGTTAAATCATTAAGAATGAGCATGTTTCGTTCACCACAAGTAAGGGTAAGGAATATAATTTCTCAATCAAAAAGCATAACATAACGCAATATCAATAACAATGATGAAAATTCAATTAGGCAGGAGAAAATTGATAATATACTACTGAGAGAGATTTCCATTTTTCCCAATTTCATTTCACCATTTATTTTCTCATTAGGAAACATATTCAAAGCAGTTTAATTCACAGCGTACGTTGCCATCAATAATATCCCACTTTAATATGAATAGTTATATTTCACAACATATAACGATTCTAAGACTGCCCTTCCGAGTTTCCCCACTTGACGCGCCCCTAAACAGCTATCATCTTCCAGGGCCTATCACCAAAACAACCTGGGCATCTTACATCGCATAACGTCGGGAAGCGACCATATACCTTCGATAGTGAGTCATAACCACACCAAAAATTACCTCACTTCGAATAATAATCACACAATATATAATAACCAGTCCTACGGCCGAGGACTATATTCGCCCTACATTCACTAGCCAGGGGACTTTACCTCCTGCGCGTAACTTCCCCTATGATAGCATTTAGAGAGGTGTGTATATACAATTTATGATTCACAATTTATTTACTTTATCAAGTATGCATTTCATTTTATCCGGAGCCATAAGCGTTTGATGTCATCATTATAATTCTCAATGTTTAATTATCTCCAATGCAAATCTCCTCGAATTAACATTCATTCCTCAAACCATAGTGTATAATATTACTTCAACCCAATTCTAGAAGTCCACATTAAATCACTATATTTCCCTTTAGACCTAAACTAACTCATTTTGTAAAAGAATCATTTATGTACTTCTAATTTAATTAACAAAATTAGTTCCCAATCTAAGTCTCAACTCTCATTTCTTACTTAGGTTCTTAGATACCTTTATATTAGACTCTAATACTCTAGTTTTACTTCATTCAAGAAGGTTCCTAAGTCCCTATCTTAAAAGAAAGAAGCTAGAAGAAACTGAACATTTAAGGATGAAAAAAGGGGACCAGTCGACCGGTCATGGGACCACGGTCGACCGCGCCTCTTGGGTGTTGCCTAGAAAGGAAAGTAGTAAGCTCATTTTAGAAGGCCCGGTCGATCGGTCCTGGGACTGCGATCGAACGTGCCTCTTGATTTATACTTATCGAAGAAAGAAGTATGCATTCCCCTTAAGGCCCGGTCGACCGCTACTGGGACCGCGGTCGACCACGCCTTTCAGACCCACGATTATCTCTTCTTCTACAATGCTAAATTCAAAACCTCAACCCTTTTATACCTAAACTTCCTTCATTCTCATCAACTAACAATACAGCCACAACCTCTCTACACCACAATAAACTCTCATAACCAACTTAAATCATACCAACAACAAGATCCAAGGGTTAAACATCAATATTTATCAAAACCTACTATTTGTTCTAATTTTCCAACTACACAACTATCGTAACAAATTATTCACATTAAATCATATACTAGCAAGTAAGAAA